>CAOLHI010000068.1:0-600000 GCA_948474755.1 Ctenosaura bakeri | reverse complement strand
TAAATTAATCCCAAGTTGGCTATGAATTAGGAATATTCTGATTTTTAGTTCCTCAAGGGCCTCAACTCTTACTGCTCCTGATCCTTGGTGCCTAATAATTTCTTGTGGGGGAGCTCAGCCCCAAAATGAACATGCCTCCCTCATAACCTTTGAGGTGGCACAAGGACCCCTGCCCTTCCTGTTCTGGGATCTATAGAAGGTTATGTGAACCTAGTGCAACTAAGGGCTGATTGATTCAATTGTTTGAATTTCATGGCAACATGGAATGTAATCCTGGAACTCTCAGCCAGAGAGCTCTACTGTTTCATCAAGCAACAAACCCCAAGATTCCCTAGGAAGCAGCCATGATAGTTAAAGCAGAATCATAGTTCTATAATTTATAATGTGAAAAGGATCCTATTCAAAAGGTGAATGGTCACTCATTGAGGGTAGTCTGAAGAGAGGTCAAGGTCTAGAGTAGACAGCACTGGAAGGCTGCATATACTTTGCCCATCCCTCTCATAAACTGGCGATATGAACAGTTTACCATCAATACAAACATCTTGTTCTGTGCTGTGTAGCCAAACCTTTTACGTATGTTTATTGCCGAGGAGCACATCTTGTCAACAAATGTGATGGTACCCTTCAAAAGGGTTGTTACACATTGAGGGGAAATACATGGTGATCTAAAGCCTGGTGAATAAGATCAACAAAAGGATGGTTGTGGTGGTGGCAGCGGTGGCGGCGGTGTCTTCAGATCATTTCTGACTTATGATGATAAGCTTGATAGATGAAGGGAATGCTGTGGATGTAGCATACCTCGATTTCAGTAAGGCCTTCGACAAAGTTTCCCATGACATTCTTGCAACAAAGCTAGTAAAATGTGGGCTGGACAGGGCTACTGTTAGATGGATTTGTAATTGGTTGACCGACCGAACCCAAAGGGTGATCACGAATGGCTGCTTTTCATCCTGGAGAGAAGTGACTAGTGGGGTGCCACAGGGTTCTGTCCTAGGCCCAGTGCTGTTCAATATTTTTATCAGTGACTTGGATGAAGGAATAGAGGGCATGCTCATCAAATTTGCAGATGATACCTAATTGGGAGGGGTTGCTAATACGCCAGAGGACAGGATCAAAATTCAAAATGACCTGGAGAGATTGGAGAGCTGGGCCAAGGCGAACAAAATGAAATTCAACAGAGAGAAGTGTAAGGTCCTACGCTTAGGTAGAAAAAATGGAATACAGAAATATAGGATGGGGGAGACGTGGCTGGATAGCAGTACGTGTGAAAGGGATCTAGGAGTCTTAATAGACCACAAGCTGAACATGAGTCAGCAGTGTGATGTGGCAGCCAAGAAAGCCAATGCAATTCTCAGCTGCATCAATAGGAGTATGGTGTCTAGATCGAGGGAGGTATTGGTATCACTCTACACTGCTTTGGTTAGACCCCATCTTGAATACTGTGTCCAGTTCTGGGCACCCCAATTCAAGAAGGATATTGACAAGCTGGAACAAGTCCAGAGGAGGGCGACCAAAATGGTGAGAGGCCTTGAAGCCATGCCCTATGAGGATAGACTTAGAGAGCTGGGTATGTTTAGTCTGCAGAAGAGAAGGTTAAGAGGGAATATGATAGGCATGTTTAAATATTTGAAGGGATGCCATGTAGAGGAAGGAGAGGGCTTGTTTTCTGCTGCTCCAGAGACCAGGACAAGGAGCAATGGATTCAAGCTGCAGGAAAGGAGATTCCACCTGAACCTCAGGAAGAACTTCCTGACAGTCAGGTCTGTCTGGCAGTGGAATATGCTGCCTCGGAGTGTAGTGGAGTCTCCTTCCTTGGAGGTTTTTAAGCAGAGGCTTGATGGCCATCTGTCGGGATTGCTTTGAGGGTGTTCCTGCATGGCAGGGGGTTGGACTGGATGGCCTGTGTGGTCTCTTCCAACTCTAGAATTCTATGATTCTATGATTCTATGATTTATGGCAAACGTATAATGGGGTTTACTGGGGCTGAGAGTGTTGATGTGCTCAAGTAACCTACTTGAGCACATGGCTACATGGCTACACAACCTACATGGCTGAGGGGGGAATTGAACCCTGGTCTCCAGGGTTGTAGTCCAAATTTCAAACCAGTACCTCACACTGGCCCTCATAGACACCATGTAAAAATTGTATGCAGGAGCCTAGGTGGATGATCTTAGATAAAGCAAATGTAAATGATACCACACTTGCAAGTTGATAAGTAAATGATCAGTTAGTATCAAAGTCAAAGATTCTGGAAGTTCTGTTAAAGCATCAAAACATCCACAGAATGTGTCAGACACAAAGTTGTTTGTAACACCTGTTAACATGCAGCTTGTTTACTGAAAAAATTTCCAAAAATGCCCCAAGACCAATTGACAAAAGACTGAATTGATTGAAAAACCAATCATAGTTTGTTTCTTATTGTATAGGGAGAATTTATAAAAGAAAGATTTCGGGGCTGTCACATTCTTTACAAAGAGTTAAAGCAAGGTCAGATTCCTCTAGTTTTGGTTGTTCACATCTTTGATACTGCGGTACTCGTAGCAAACTACCCTTGAGGAGTAAGGATAAGAGCTCAAACCTGCAGTGGCAGGAGGTGACCAATTTTTGTATGTGAAGGTGATGCCCATTAGTATTAAATGACAGAATGAATTACTGACCTTGTACAATTGTTAGACAGGATATGCAGAGTAATGATTGAATTTTCAGTAAGTAAATTCAAAATTAGATTAAGGTGGGCAACTATGATGGACCTCAATTATGGTGGTCCTTATTTTTATCTCAATGACCCTTGAGGATGTCCATGGACTGTCAAAAAAAACCAAACAAATTAAAATCAGGTGTGATAAGGAGTCTATTTTGTTTTTATTTTTGTTTTAATATAGAGAAGTTTTTTTTGTTTTGTTTTGTTTTTTTTTCAGAGTGTGGTAGGTGGGAACTCTGCAACCTATCTAAAATGTGCATTGCTGCTTCTGTAGGCTTCCAGAATAGGCAATTCATCCTTTTGTTGTCTCAGGAAAAGGACAGGATCGGGGTATAACTAAAGAATGTGTGTGGGATTAATTAATTTATTAGCTAACTCATTATAATATTTCTGTTGCTGCTGTCATGTACCTTCAAACTTAAATAAACTGAAAACATATTAAATATACTTTAAGCGTTAACACATATTTAAAAAATTAAATCAATTTTAAAACTATATACATCAGTATATGAAAGAAATCACTGAGATCCAAAGGCTTTGATGAACAGCCAAGTTACCACTTGGTGTCTTTAAAAACAGAACAAAACAAAAAAGCAGTGTTGGCAGCAATCAGGCTTCCAAATGGAAGACATTCCACAACTGGTTTGTCACAGCTTGGAAGGCCCTCTCTCACATCCCTACACAATGTATTGACCTCACTTGTAGGACACAGAGGAGGGCACCCCCAAGATCTCAATCCCCAGGTAGGCACATATAAGGAGAAGTGATCCCTCAAGCATCAAGGTCCCAAGGCATTTAGGGTTTCAAATGTCATCCAGTGTTATTTTTTTAAGACTGTCATGATATCTATTGTCTATATGCTTTTCCAGTCAGCAGCTGTGGCTGTGGCTAATGCAGTTTGTATTAGCCACAGCTTCCAGGGCAGTTCTATGTACATCACATTACACGAGTCTAGCTGGCAAATTATTAGTACATGAACTACTGTCACTAGGTTATCTCTGTCCAGGAAAGGCTGTAGCTGGCACATCAAACAAAGTTGGTGCCAAGCACTCCAAGGCATAAAGTCCACTTGGGCTTCCAGTGAGAGGGATGGATCTAGGGGTACTCCCAAGCTAGGAACCTTCAGGTTGAGTGCAACCCCATCCAGGACAGGCTGTTTATCCAGTTCCTGTACCTGACAGCCACCAGTCCACAGAGCTTTGTCTTACCAGGGTTCAGTTTCAGTCTTGTTGGTCTTCATCCGACCCATTACAGCATCCATACATTGATCTGTCACCTACTGACTTGAATAACAAGAAGTATTATATTTGAGTGTCAGGAGCCCACCATATTTGCCCACCTCGATCCAAAGCATTATCCAGTTAGATTCTTGAATCAGCATATGGATAACACCCAACTTCATAGCCCTTAATGACCACACTCAGCAGCTTCAAATAGATATTGAAGAGCATGAGGGATAAGATGGGATCCTGTGACATCCCACAGCTTAACAGCCTTGGGGTTGACCAGGAATCCTCCAATGTTAGTCTCTGGAACTGACCTTGTAGATAGGAGCAGAACCACTGTAAAACAATCCCTCTTACTGCAAAAAACAGCCTTCAAAGAGTTGCATACAAGATTTGCCTACACCTGCCTCAGATTTTTTCTCCCAGTCTAATGTAAAAATCCATTCCACATTAGGATCCCTGAGTATCACAGCGGCATTGCTCTTTTGCAATCAGTGGGAACTGGCATTAAGACTATGATTTACACATTTCTTAATACAAGATTATAATAATAGTAATGTGATAATCAGGCTGTGGGCAAATTTCTAATTTGGCACATCTATTCAGAAACAGTCCCATTTTGTTCTTTAAATAATATGGTTATAACTGAAACCTTCAGTAAGTAAAGGTCTTATCATTTGCTGTAATTTAGCTCATTAATCTGTTCTCTTCCCCCTCAATATATATATATGGAGATATATATATTGGACCTGGGCCCAGTGCTACTCAACATCTTCATCAATGACTTGGATGAAGGAGCAGAGGGCATGCTGATCAAATTTGAAGATGATACCAAATTGGGAGGGGTTGCTATTACACCAGAGGACAGGATCAAAATTCAAAATGACATTAGCAGATTGGAGAGCTGGGGCAAAGCTAACAAGGTGAATTTGAAGAGAGAGAAATGTAAGGTCCTACACTTAGGCAGAAAAAATGGAATTCACAAATATAGGGTGGGGGATGCGTGGCTGGATAGCAGTATGTGTGAAAGGGATCTAGGAGTCTTGGTAGATCACAAGCTGAACATGAGTCAGCAGTGTGATGTGGCAGACAAGAAAGCCAACAAGATTCTTGGTTGCATCAAAAGGAGTATGGTGTCTAGATCGAGGGAGGTAATGGTACCACTCTATTCTGCACTGGTTAGACCTTATTTGGAATACTGTGTCCAGTTCTGGGCATCTCAATTCAAGAAGGATATTGACAAACTGGAATGTGTCCAGAGGAGGGCAACCAAAATGGTGAAGGGTCTGGAAGTCATGCCCTATGAAGAACGCCTTAGGGAGCTGGGTATGTTTAGTCTGCAGAAGAGAAGGTTAAGAGGGGACATGATAGCCATGTTTAAATATTTGAAGGGATGTCATGTCAAGGAGGGAGCAGGCTTGTTCTCTGCCACTCCAGAGGCTAGGACAAGGAGCAATGGATTCAAGCTTCAGAAAAGGAGATTCCACTTGAACCTCAGGAAGAATTTCCTGATGGTCAGAGCTGTCCAGCAGTGGAATATGCCGCTTTGGAGTGTGGTAGATTCTCCTTTTTTGGAGGTTTTTAAGCAGAGGCTGGATGGCTATCTTTTGGGAATGCTTTGATGGGTGTTCCTGCATAGCAGGGGGTTGGACCTGATGGTCACTGGGGTCTCTTCCAACTCTATGATTCTATGATTCTATAATTCTATGATAAAAGGGGGAAAAAATTATCTACCTGATTCACTTGGATAGTCTGCAATAACTAACTGATGAAATGATGTCAGTCAAGGAAAACAGATTGTTTTGCAAGTTGCCAAAATCAGTAGATAATATGTGCTTTTAAGCCATTTACTGTTCATTTGTTCTACATAAGTTAGCAAGACTCTTTTTGATCAAGAATGATTTTTTTTTTCATTTAAGCTCAAGAACCATTTTCTGAGCCTAGATGAAAACATCTGCGCAAGCATAGCATCCATTTAAATTATCTTTCATGAATTTCCTAAAGCTAAATTTACTGATTCTGTCAGAATAACTATATATAGCTTTAGAAATTATTGGAATTTCAGTCGGTCATCCTTCTTGTTCTTCTGCATTACCTTTTTGGAATTTTACTTTTCTCTTATCAATTTGACTATCTTCCCCCCACACACACACACATCTTCCCTCTGGATTTTTGGCTATTCCTATGGCCACAATATCTGTCATATGCTATGATAGCAACAAGTTTTCAGACTGTACACTAATAAAGCAGGAGAACTTATTCAGGAGCAGAGGAGTTGTAGCATGTTGATGTGTAGAACTAGAAAGCGGTCTTTGGATCCCTGCAAGCAAAGTTGTATTGTGCCAGTTGAAATTACTAGTCCCTAAAGATAAAATATATTTAGCACAACTACTTATTTACACAGCAAACACAGATTTCCATAGACATTTCACTGCAGAGGGGTATGTATGAATACAACCCATTGTGATATGAATGCCTCTAAAAAGAGAATACAAAATATAAACTCGGTTAAGAATTTGGAAATGGATTTGTACACAAAGAATTGCACCTGCAAAAAGAAGAATAACACTTAAAAAAATGCAGCACAACTTTTTAAAACAGGTGTGTGAAAGAAAGAGTGAATTGGGGGAAATGTTTGATTGAATTTATATTCCCTTAAAATCTATGGATCAATTTGATCATGATTAAATTCCTATCAGTTTTAGTGAAAACCAATTTTAGTTAGCTTAGGACATAACTCACTCATCTGTACACCTGGTGTCTGTGTGTATTTAGCTGGATCCAGATTAACGATGCAATCCTAACTCAGAAAAGCTCATCCACAAGGGATAATGATTAGGTATGAACATCTTATATGCAGCAGAAAAGGCTTGTATGGAGCAGGGGCTGGGAAACTTAACAAGCAAATTACTCCAGGTTCCCCAGCTCAGGAACACAATGGCAGTTCTAGCAAAACATTAGCTGAGGTCCTATTTTTCAGCATCCCAGGCTGAGAGGATTATAGACTCAAGAACAGTTTTGACTGGCCTAGTTTCAGCTCATCTGAGGGCCTGTCTGCGTTGTTTTGTTATAGTGCTATTATTCTACTTTCAACACCCTATGAATCCTGGGGTTTGCAGTTTAGGGAGGGGCATTTAGAATTCTCAGCCAGAAAGCTTTTTGGCCTCACTAAACTATAAGCCCCAGAATTGCACAGGATGTTGAAAGTGGAATAACAGCACTATAATAGCATAGTGTGGAAAGGCCCTATGTTGGACTGGATGGCCCCTGTGGTCTCTTCTAACTCTACGATTCTATGATTCTATAACTAATTAGCCTTCACAAACTTGGTGCCTTTCAGAGGGTCTGGACTATAGTTTCCATAATACTTGATCAACAGTCATGTTGGCTTGGGCTGATGAGAGCCAAAGGACTGCATAGTGAGTCATTCCGTTGAAGCATTAAGACCATCTGGAAGAAAACCTTCCTGAACTGGACTGTGTCACACAAGGAAGTTGAAGATCATCTGTGCAGATGAAATATTTCCAGTTGTGTAAGCTGGCATTTATGACTCCCAGGATTGTTTTATTTATACGATCTAAAAAAGTGTATTAAAATGTATGACCTTCTTTTAAAGCATTATCTGAAAGGCAGGTGACATTCAGACTGATGAAAGACCCAAATACCAATGGCTAATTCTAAAATGCACTGCCTAATGGAAAATTTCAAAATGTCACTTTTTGTAGGACAGGTAATACAGCAATCAGATACAGACACCCAGTCAAGTACTATGTACGTAAATACAAGTCTTGAGACATGTATGTTTTAGACAGACATTGGCCCTTTCCGCACGAGCCTGTTATAACGCGATGATTCCACTTTCAACCTCCTCTGGAATCCTGGGGTTTGCAGTTTCAGGAGGGGCCGGCCAGCCCCTCCCGAAACTGCAAACCCCAGGATTCCAGAGGAGGTTGAAAGTGGAATCATCGCACTAGAACAGGCTCATGCGGAAAGGGCCATTGATAACAGTTATAATAATACTATTTACTTTTAGCAAAATGACCAAAGATACTATTAAAACACCCCAAGGCAAATGTTTCTCTAATGAAATATCATCAGAAGCCCCTAAAACATGTTGATGAGAAGAACAGGTTAAGAAGGTTCAATATACAATGCAACCTACAGAATCAGAAATTTCAAAAACAAAACTAAAGGGAAAAGATGCAAACCCATTTACTGAACAATTTTACAGCCAGGAATCCTTCATTTTCAAGCTCCAGTGGCAGAAACTGCTCTGTATTCAAGTCATCTCTAGCTCAAGGGGAAAGGTTAGAACTGGAGATATAAGTCTTCATAAAATTTGTTCCAGCAAACAGAAATTAATAATTTTACCATTTTTTCCTCCTTACTGTAAGAAAGCGATCAAAACTGTACAAGTTTCAAAGATTACTCACAGTTGCAGACCTAGTGTAAAACTGCATTTTTTCACATAAAAAGGATTTTCTGCACAGAAACAACATTTAAGCACAGGAAATAAGTTTCTTGCACTGAAAATAGCATTTTATGCTAAAATGTTGCTTTTGGTACAGAAAATGGGATTTCTTTGAAAAAAATCACTAGAAATAAATTCCTATATGTGAGGTTTCATCCGGGATCCTCCTTATCAGCCAGCCAGTCTCAGAGATAGAATCGCAACGCACCAGTGTCATGCACCAACAGGATTCCAACCTATGTATTTTTAGGAATAAAAAGAATATTTGAAATTATTTTGAAAATTGTCAAAAAAACAGGCTGAGAAACTATAGTTCACATCTTCCTGTGGAGAGGGAGTTATGAGTGGAATGAGATGCCTATCACTCAACATACTTGGGAAGCTATCACAAGTCTCTACCAAAAGCACAGGGTGATGACAGGATGAAAAAAACACTTGCAGACACAGGGAACTCAAAGGAAATAAATCTGTCATAAATTACTTTGAGGAGCAATAGACTATTACCACCTTTGGTTATTAATGGCCCAAGGATAAGAAGCCAACAAGTCAGTTAGAATTCAGGAAAACAAATAAGATGGAAGGATGACAAAGAAATCAAGGCCCCATCTGTAAGCTGGCAAGTGCATCTTTTGCAAGAAGTGAGGGACATTGCTTCTCAGGGGGACTTTCTTCCCTTATAACTTTAGGAGAACTTAGAAGACCAGGATCCAACTTTATTTATGGAAGGAAATATATTTCTGTCTCCTACTCTATCACATCAGAATCTAAACACAATGGAAATCTTAAGCCATAAGCTCTTACATTCTAGTATAGTTTGCCAAAGTTGTTAAGGCACTGTTGTAAAGCACATGTGCTGTGAAACTTCCATGAAGTTAACAAATATGATAGAAATCAATACTTCTAGGCATCAGTTTGTCATGTACACCCTACTGTAAGGTAAAGAACCTTTCCCCAGTCCTTGCTACATGACCTATTCTTCAGTCTCTTGATATCATAAGAAACACAGTATGCTATGTAACCTTCACAGTGTCAGGTTGTTCTTGTGGAAGAAATTCCTCAGTACCAAGCTACACAAATGAGAGAGCTGCAAGCATTTGGGGGTTAGCATATGCAAAGCCATTTTCTATTTTAGGTTCCCCTTCATATTCACCTCTTTTTTTAGTTCAAAGACCTGAAACCTATTCTATCGGTATCTTAGCTAATTTATTTTAGTTTTCATCAAAAGTTTGTTGCTTTAAGGCTTTTTGTTTTGTTTTGTTCTGGAAAACTAGTAGTATCTTTCTCATGTTGGCTAAAGCTAACTGGCCAGGAGTTCCTTTTATGTATAGTTTTTCACATCTAAGCTATATATTGTACCATTATAACTAGAGAGTCAGAGTGGTATAGTGCTTTGAGGTTGGACTACGACCCTGGAAACCAGGGTTCAATTGCTTTATCAGCCATGAGAACCCGCTCAGTGCATCACAACCTCTCAATCCCAGAAACCCCCATGATAGGTTCTCCTCATAATCCCCATAAGTGGGAAATGACTTGAAGGCACATAATAAGAAAAATCTCAATAACTGAGCATAAAATAAGCCATTTACCTTCATTTTTAGCACCTAGAAAGTGTTTGTGGCACACCTTTTCTATGTCATCTCAATGCAGAATGACAACAGATGAGATAGCCCCAGCTAAGCTGCAAATATCCTTAGCCCACCTTTGTGGGGAGGGCACTCGCTAAATATTCTTGTGCATCTGCTATCTCAGGGCAGCATGACAAAAGCACTGGAGAAATGGGCTACTCAATTTTGTCTGTTTTTTCTCTCCATTGCTCCATGACCCTGAAAAAAATGTGATCATTAGTGTGGCTACACTAACAGCAGTCCAACTAGAACAGGACTGTGAGAGGCAAAGGAACTGATCTTGATTTTGTCTCATTCACTTTTATTGTAAGAAGTGGGAGAATTACATAGTCTGTCTTTAAGACTGATTTCACATTTTTTAAAAAAACTTTTCATCCATTTTAGCACATTATTCTTATCAATGGTCACCTCACCATGCACATTTCTTCTTTGGATATTGGTAGCAGTACATCCTTTTTTAGTGAAGAACTCAATAACTGCTCTTTCTTTCCAATTCATATCCATGATTATGCAACACATAGAAATACGGAAAAGATGTCAGTCATGCAGTAAGAATTACTCTATCTAGTGGTGTAATTGCATCACATTTGGAATATAGTGTCAGACAAAATGGTACACAAG
Organism: Ctenosaura bakeri; assembly: GCA_948474755.1. NCBI lineage: Eukaryota > Metazoa > Chordata > Lepidosauria > Squamata > Iguanidae > Ctenosaura > Ctenosaura bakeri. Next base: position 589,356 of record CAOLHI010000068.1, on the reverse strand, counting down.
CATTACTTTAAGCACTATCCTCATATGAAAACCTTCCACATGATCTAGACAGATATATATATATATATATATATATATATATATAAATATATATATAAGATTGTAGATGTAACCTCCTGCTCCTCCCTTCTACTGACTGCCCATTAAAGACATCTTCACCTTGTTCCAAGAATGGAGAAAGAACAGTGGCTTTCTGCTAAGTCAGAATTCAAATTTCTCTACTGTTTTCTATATCAATATCAGTACATTAGTTTTCTTATTTTCAATTAGGAATGAAAAAAATATCCAAAAATATTTGAAATATGTTTGAAAAACATGTTTTTTCAAATGGCAGGAAACTCTGACAAAAACAATCTTGGACTGATGAGAAATCTTCAGAGTTTGGTACTTATTCTGTGCAAAATTTGGATGTGTAATTTTGTGTGCACATAGCAGCATTCTATCCACAAGAAACTGAATTTTCCTTCCAAAAAATGCAGCAGCTAGGGATTCATTTTGTAATGAATTTTGTAATTTTTGTGATTAAATTAGACAATTATCATTTTGAAAATTTTTCTTCCAATGTTTTCTCAAAATTTTCACACTGTAGGAAGAACATTTCTAAAATTTCTCATTCCTTCTTCTGAGAACTAATTTAACAAAGAATTACAATCCTATTTTAATACATACACAAACACACAAAAGACTCAGTTGTGATTATATTCCAGAGAAAGTATGTTCTCCAATTATTCAGGTATTTCTAAGGGCTACATTCACAAATCATAGCTGCCTAGCTTGCTCTGCTGAGAATGAACACTTGAATAAGGCTACTGTTTTTCTTCCTAAAATGCCTTGGAATGATGGTATGCTGGAAACATCCTGGGAAAATAAAATGGGAGATATCTACAAAAGCTTTACTTCAGCTCTCATCAGATAAGGATCATCCTTTACTTGAGCTCGCATCAAATGAAGATCATCCTTCCTCTTTTGGGTGAATTTATATTTTAAAAGACGTTTCTTCCTTTGTTTGTTTTAAAAAACATATTTATCAGTCTGGACCACTGGAAGAGAATTTGGACTAGAACACACTTTGCAGTTTGAAAACCCTAAATTAATGGATCACTGTGTATTCTGTGATAGAAAAAAATACTCTTCATCGTGTGCACATTTTCAAAAGTGCAAATAAAAAAATGCATACATTTCTAAAATTCACAGAAACATGAATTTCTCAGGGAGTGCATTATCCTGTAATGTGAACAATAGAAGAATACTCACAAAAATCTACACATTTAAAAAGAAAGGCCACTTAAACATGTATGGTTTTTTTAGGGGAGAGAAACAGTGTATGATAGAGGAATGGCATGAATTTGGCAGTGGAGAAATGAGAACCTTGACAACATCAGCCTTGAGAGATCTGTTCATCACTACTTGTGAATAGTGACAAATAGAACAAACAAACTACCTAAAGAAGCAGCTATTTACATCAATTTGTTATTCATTCTATTACTTCTGGAACCAATGAAATCTGAACTGAATGGATGCAACTAACCAGCCTGAATAGTACTGTTAGAGCTGACCATGGCAACCATCTGTTAGGGGAACAAACACAATTTGGATGTGTATTTTAGCCTTTTAATGCTATCCAGCCCTGGAGTTAGCATTCTGTCACTCACTAGCATTACAGCAATATCCTTGGCAATTTGATTAATTTGTCTGACTTGTAAGGTTATTATACAAGCTGAGGATTACTAGAACAATCACATGGTGCCAGTGTCTCTCTTGTTTGCATTTGTGCCATCAGAGAAGAAAGAGGCAACAAAGAATAGTAGAGAAAAATAGAATACCATTTGTGTCTTTAGAAAAGAAAGTGGCAACAAAGGACAGTAGAGAAAATAAACACTCCAAGGATGTGTTTGTTGTCCCTGCTGAGAAGTAAAACACACATTTATTAGATACACATGGCTGTAACCACACCTCCAATTGTTCTATTCCCCATTCATTGCTGCACTTAAAAAAATACGTTCTTGATGATTTATGTGTAGATGTCTGTATACAGAACTCCAAGAAAAATTATTTTGGGAAACAACTAGACCAAATACTGTTTTTAGAGAAAGAGTTGTTTCAGTAGTGTAACTCATCTGCATAAAAGTTGAACTCAATCTTAACGTTTGAGAAATGACTATAATATGGTGTTTCTCAGTTTAACTGATACAGTTTAAATAATTTCTCTCTGAGAAATCTTTAGTGCATTGCCCATCATGCCTTCATATATTATGCTTTTTTAAAAAAAAAGTATAAGTAAGTTTGATATTTATCAAAGACTTTTATTTTTTTAAAAAAATGTTTTAAGCCATCTAGCAAGATATTTTTCAGGAAGTGTTTTATTGTCATTTTATTATCCTAGGGAACGGCCATCTTTTTCATGGTTTGAATGATATAAAAATGTGGCCTTAGTCCCCAGTCTTGAGTGAAACGATAGAAACAACATTCTGCCAAAGAAAAAGTATATGGTGACTATGCCTATGAAATTACTAATCACCTGGTCTCTCACTCCCAAATCTTTATGAGTAAATGTGTCTCTTTCCTCACTAGTAATAATTGTGAAAATCTTTGCTTTCTTATAGTTCAAGCATGTCCATCTTTCTCATCATTATGTGGATGACACCCTACTATAGTATTCCTATCCACCATAGTCTGAGGAAGTTGCTTCTGTATTAAACCAGTGTTTACTATCAATAATGGACTGGATGAGGGTGAGCAAATTCCAACTTAATCCAGTTAAGACAGAGGTGCTCCCGCTCAGTCAAAAGGCAGACCAAGGAATAGGGATTCAGCTTGTGCCAGATGGGGTTACACTATCCAGATGGGGTTACACTATCCTGAAGGCATGAGTTTGCAGCTTGGGTGTCCTCCTGGATTTAACTCTGAGCTTAGAAGCTCAGGTCACAATGGTGGCTAGAAGTGCATTTGAACAGGTAAGGCTTGTATACTCACTGCATCGATTCCTTGAGATATCAGTTCTATCCTGCTTGGATTATTGTAATGTGATCTACATGGGGTTGCCTTTGAAGAGTGTTCAGCATCTTCAGCTAGTCCAAAGGGCTACAGACAGATTGCTAACTGGAGCTGGCTACAGGGAGCATACAACTACCTCATTGCAACAGCACCACTGCCTCCTAGTCTGTTTTTTCTTCTTCTTATAAAGTCCTTTATGGATCAGGTCTATGCTATTTAAAGACCTCTGTTTGCCCCTACAAACCTACCCATGTTTGAGATCTGCTGGGGAGGGCTTTCTCTCTGTTTTACCACCCTCAAAGGTTCATCAAGTGGGAACATGACAGACGATATTCTTGGTGGTTGCCCTCAGGCTCTGCAACTCCTTTCCCAGAGATATTAGTCTGATAACCTTCCTACTCTTATTCTGCAGTCGGTGAATACCTTTCTTTTTAACATAGGTCATTGAGGAATGAACATACCAAGCCTATCCCACCTAAACAGTGTGATAGACTTTCTATGTGTTATTTTGTTGTGCTTTTTTTAATGTTTTTTTTTCTTTTGACAGTTTAATCATCTTCTAACTTTTATATTTTGTTAATTTTAACTTAGTTTTTCTTTTGGATAGAGATGAGAGGTATCTTAGAAAGAAAGTAATTATAACCATGATTGAGCTTGGTTGTCGATGACTATGCAGCTATTAAGAAGTAAATATAGGTATGGACAGATTAATTATGTGAGTTATTCTCACATAATTTTTCCTTCTTCCTAAAATGGTTTCCAATATGGATATAAAGAGACTTTTCAATTTTGGAAAACTGTTATGAAACTCTCAGTGTTCTCAAATCTTGGTTGTGTTTATTTAGAAGTAAGTCTCATTTGATCTGAATCCAAAGATTTCATTCTTTTTGTGGAAACCTTCTGCAACTTCAAAAAACAGCTTTTTTCTTCTTCTCAGGCAACTATGAAGTCTAATATTTGTGTAAACCATTGAACAAGTGCTTTCTTAACTCATTATAACTTTTTATACTACAGGAGGGTGGAGAAGGTACTGTCTCCAGGCCACAGCCTTCAGGGTATGAAAAATGGCAGGGGGAGGGCTAAGTCACTTCCTGCCGTAAACAAAGTCCTCTTCTACATGTAAAATGTTCTGGGGGTTGCCATATAACAAAATTTACTCTCGTGTCCCTTAAGGATAAACCTTTCCATTTTTGTGGTGGATGCAGCCCTCTGGGATCTCCCAGGGTGACAGTATGGCTCTGTAGCCCCAATAGCTGACAGCCACTAACAAAATAATTTCATATTTTGTATTTTCTGTACTACCATTATGTTGAATACAAGCCATGGATTTCAGTGGACCTTTTTCTCAATAAATATCCTTTCAATTGTAGCATTACAGTGAAATCTTACACCTCTCTTTTGGTAGGTAAGTCCCATTGAGTTCACTGGGATTTACTCTGCATTAAGAATGTGTAGGATCACAGCTTTAATTATTGGCTTAAGAAGCATTCCACTACTAAGGTGTCACCAATCAAAAAAGATGGTTATTAGTCTACTGAACTGTATTCCCTGTAAATGCCAAGAAAATGGAATTCATATCAGTGGTTAGCTTCAGCATACTGTGAGTTCATTGAGAATTTATTTTGACACATATATAGACTCGTGTTTGCTGTGGGCTAAATTAGTAGGGAATATTGAAATTCAACATGTCACCAAAAATATAAGCAGTATTATAGATGGAAGGCATGTAACAGGGATAAAATTATCTCATAAGAAATTGTAATAAATTTAAAATAACTAAGTGAAGAAAAGAATAACAATTAGAGAGTTCAGTCAAAGAATCAGAAATAATTTCCATGTAAAAGAATCTCTTTTTTAATTTCTTGAATGGGGACAGTATGTGTTTCACAGGCACATAAGTCTTTGTGACAGTGTTGTGTTTATTTGTTAGTTAAGTTGTAATTTAGGGATGAAAAAATATATTGCCTGATAAGAGCTGTTTTAAAAGCTGTTATCTGCAAAAATCTGCTAAAAGTAAAAGATGACAGAAATAGAGCCAGAATTCTGAATGCGACTGTTCAATGATTTGTGCTCTAGGACAAAGATGGCTACTATAATAATTACTGCTGAGAAACAAAGATAACAAAGAAGGAAGAACAAGAGACCTCTTCCCCAGGATTTGAGAAACCAAAGGGAAACTGAAGAATGGGGATCATCCATGACCAGCAGGGGATCACATTACATTACAAAGTAGAAATAAAAAGATTATGTATTGAAGAACTGTATAAAAGAGATGAAAGGATGACACATTCATTCAAGGAAGAACCATATGAAGATGAATTGCTAATTTTAGAAAGTGGAGTGATCATTGCACTTAGAGCACTTGACAGAAATAAATCAGCAGGAAGAAACATCATAACAATAGAGCCGCATCAAGCTACAGAGACAGAATCTATCCTACTTCTAATAAAAATCTGTCAACAAGTATGGAAAACAAAACAGTTGGCTGAGCAATGATGAAGAGGGACAGTCTGGCGCAGAATAAGTTTACAAGCCTTTGGGTCTGTCTGAAGCTCTCTGTGCTTGGCACTAGGCATAGATTTTGAGTGCCTTCCCACAACAAGAGGAAAATTGCTAAAATTATTTGTTGCTTCCTTTGAGAAGAAACTTAGTGAAGAATTAGATCTCTAGGTTTTAGCTGCATTTTGTTTTTATTGGTGTTGTGAGATCCCTTGAGGGGGAAAGAGAGGGGAGAGAGAGAGAGATTACATGCATACTTGGCAACATATTAAAAGACCTTAATGAGTCAAATATCTTGGCATTTTAGAACCTGAAACTGAGAAGTCCTTAACACATTAAGTCCAAGGTTGTTGACACAGGTAATTTCCTTAAGCTGGGTTTCATTCGACTTTTGGCACCACCAAGAGCGTAACATCAGAACTTTCCTTCAATATTATATGAGCATCAAGTAGAAAGGCAGCTCTCAGGATGAAGCTGATGACATAAGCAGAAAGAAAGAGGATTCACTGCAAGCTTAAGAAATGAAGGAGGGAAGAAAGAATAAGATGTTAACTTTGAAGGGGAATCCTAGGAACCTTAGAAAAACTGGCAGGAGGTTCAGTCAAAAAGATGAGCAATAGAAAGAACAACACTTCTCAGCCTTTTGGCTAAGATCAAATGTGTGTGTGTGTGAAAGAATACCAATTCATTCTGTAAAAGGACAGTTAACACTACAATTCTTCCTCCCGATGTTTAATTTTAGGCTGCCTTTTTTTTTTTTTCAAAACAGTGTATACTGTAATTCTGTCAACAATTATCTGTAATTCTCATTGAATTCATTATATATTTCCATTTCTTCTTGTCCAGCTTGGGGAAGAATTAGTACTGAACTCTACAAAAAATGTAGACAGAGTTGGAAAGTTGGGGAAAGGCTAAGGGGTAGAGTTTTTAACTTTTTTATGCAAAAGGTGCTTAAAAAGTGCATAACTAGTGAAAAGAATTCAGATCTGTATAATAGTTATTGTAATTAGCTAACAATTTTTAATAAAGGATAAAACTGGATGTGTGGTAAGGATTTATGATACTGGCTACTTAATTTTCAATCTTTCTTCCTTAATATTTCTAAGCACTAGTTTCTGCACAGAGCTGATGATGTCGATGAGCTTTCTACTATAATTGAAAAGTCTTTCTTGGGTGAGTATAAAGCATATCACTGTCTTTATGTAACCCCTCCACATTTTGGTTTTAAAATACATCATTTGGCCTTAATGTTCCTTTTGTCTGTCATTCTGTTACTCAGTTTGTAAGAATTAATATTTATAACTTTTCCAACTAAGATGTAGGTTTGTGGAGTACAATTTAAAACCTTCAAAAACCACTTTGAATTGAACAAGAAAGGATTCCAGATCAGTATGTTCTCTTATCAGACATTCATTACAACACGATGGCCTTTTCTGCACAACTTCGCTGTCCTGGGATAGGGACATGTTGCTGCCAGTCTGCAAGTCATGCTTTCATACAACGTCATTGTGGTCCACTACACATGCATCCCCAGCCATCGCAATTGTAGGAAATACCATTACTGGGGAAAAAATCAAGTAATAGCCTCTGATTGCACAATGCTCCCATCGCTGGTGGCTGTGTGGAAAAGGAGGAAGCATGATCTAGGTGCTTCCTTCCTCAGTACAGCGTGGGAAGTGGTAACGTGCACTGTGGAAGGAAGACGTGTTGCTTATGCTACCCTTCTACAGGCAGCCCATGATGGAAAATGGAAAGGTGTGGAAAGGGCCTATGTTAGCCTGAATTCTATTACTTATTTCTTCCTAGAGGAGACCCATTGAATCTATTTGTGAATGGGAGTCAGCACTGAAGTAAATAAGATTGATTCAATGGGTCTCTAGTTGAAACCCACAATAGGATTCAGTTCATCACTTCATCGCATTCAAGCAGTGTAGTTGCTTACAAATCACACTCTAAATGGGGGAGTGTGATTCATGGGATGCATGATTCCCCTGGAGCCCCCTGATTGTGGTCCCCAAGGCCTCAGTAATAGTCCTGAATACTTTTTTTTAAAATCCTCAAAACCAGCTTTGAAATATATTGGTTTGCCTAATTTCACCATTTATTGCCTGCTAAACCCATCCCCCAAATAGTGGAAAATCAGTCAAAAGGCAAAGTCATCACAGAACTTTGAAATCACTGTGAACATGGTGTTGCATCCCAGTAGGGGTATGCAGAGAGGAAATTGGTCCTTGGTATAAATTATGTGCAATAGAACAACATAATTTAAGAACAGATCTAAATTTAGAGAACAAGACTTGAATTGATTTTTCATCTCATTCTGTGTGAAAATACAGTTGTGTATATGTATAGCATTCAGAAGAAAACATGGTTCATTTAAGGATATTCAATTTATCAAACTATCATCAATGAGTATGCAAGAAACACAGTGGAATTTATTTCTTGGTAGTTATGGGTAGGACTGTTTTGTAAATCTAAGGAGACTTGTCAGAAGAATGAGGGTAGTGATCTAGCAGACTCTAAAACATGAGAAGGGTTCTGAACATCTACTTGTAAACATTTTCCCCAATATGATGAGACTTCTGAGATACTTAGCCATTTTCCAGTACTGAACTCCCTTTGGGGAAATAATAAATACAGGTTACAAAATGACTGGAGTAAACTGAATAGTCTGTAACTGCAATGTGTCACATAGAAAAAATAAGTGATTTATATCTGAAAACATGGAGAAACTGAATTTTAATGCCAACAGTTTTACTGTTGACTAGATGTATTCAATGGATCTACTTTACCTCAAAAGTCAGGAAAAAAAAGTTTGGTTTATTCTAACATAATTTATGAGCCAAACTGGATCCTATTTTAATCACATTTATCACTTGACATATAACAGGGTCTGACATTTTCTTCAGGGTATCCACCACACAATAAGCCTCTTTGCTCCAAGAAAATGAGAATGAGATAATTCAAAAGTCACTTTTCTTCTGTAGCCCCAAATAAACGAGACTATTGCACTGGAATTTTTGGAAAGTATCATGTTTAGATGCAAAGTGTGCAAGACAGAGTCAGGCTAGAAAAACATATTGGACAATATCAAGGTGGATTTGTTGAATTAATTATTGTGATTTTTTTGTGAGCTGAATTCCATTTTGAATCATTAAGATAGGATTAAATAAGATATAAATAAATAAAAATATTTGGATTACATTTAAGTTTTTTCAACTGATGTTTTGATAAGATAATAAATTTATAATGTTACTGTGTGGAGGATAGATGATTACGTAATCTCAATCCATCTGTTACATCAACTAGAGTAGAAATGCTAAATCAAATGAACAAATGAGATTTACCAATGTGTTGGTCTACTTTTCAATTTCATACTCACCTTACATAGTTATAGCCCTACGATTCCAGTTTATCTGACATACTTTAATCCTATGGAATCTTGAGATGTGCAGCTTAGGGAGGGATATTTAGAATTCTTAATCAACACTTTGGTGACACTTTAACCACCATGGGTCCATTCTCAGATTTGTAGTTTCATAAGGTATTTGGAATTCTCTACCAAAAAACTCTAGTGCCTAACCTCACCAAGTTTCAAACCACAAAAGGCCATAGGATGTGGCCATGGCAATTCAAGTGGAATCATTGCACTGTTATTGTATATTGTGAAGGCCTAACAATATTGTGTATTGTATAATAAGGGCCTTGTGATTCTACTCTAGTTAAACCTCACAAATAGATTTATACCAGTTATTTCCAGATAGTATCCTTCTAGCATGTGAAAAAAAAACTCAGCTAAAGCCTTTTCTGCTACAATAAAACTTAATTGAACCATCCTTCCATTTGGGTCCAAAGCAAATCACAAGGAAGCATGAGTCAATCCTGCTTCTATCCAATGACTACATAAAAGTGCAAACAGCAATAATTGTGTGACTTCTAGCTCCTGAAAAATACTGTGGGAAGTGAAATTTGTTTTTGACCTTCATAGCTACTCTGTACTGAAATCCATACAATATTTATCATTGGGAAAAGGTGCCTTTCAGGTGAGATATCACATAGATTTAGTAGTTTTGGTTATTTTCTTGAATGTAGCCCCTGATAGGATATAGTATTGTAAGATACTTCAATTTATTTTCTGATTACTTTTAGCAAAATAAAAATAAGACAGCTCCTTGATTATTTCTAAATAACATGTTTTCTTGGCATGTCATGAGCCATGTGGGAAGATCAGACATTCAACAAAGTCTTATGAAAGACAAAACTATTCTTAAAGTAAAAATAAAGGTGACAACCACTTGCAGTTTTCTAACATTACTACACGGGAACAATGGTAATACTTTTATCAACCAATTGTTTGAGAATTAATAAAAAGTCTTATGAAAACTTTAAAAGCCTTTTAAAAAGAAAAAAGAAATTGAAAGAAAGGAAAAATGATAGACAGCTTGGCCATAAAAAATTGCAAAACTCATACTAGTGCAAAATTTTTATTAAAATAACCAAAATTATGACTTGAAAAATTTGTTTGTGTCTCTTTCACTGGCCTAGTAAATATGTTGCCCTAATACATATTTTTAAGAGTAACAGATTTAATATGGCATGCCATAACAATTTGTCCTTCCCTATAGGGTGGCTCATATATATACAACCTCAATGATGTCTTCAGGATAAATATGAGAGGCAGGGGTGTGCCAGTCCAGGGGAGATGAGATAGGAAAACTGAGAATGATGTTAGGCTTCTTCTGATTATCTATCTATCTATCTATCTATCTATCTATCTATCTATCTATCCAGTCAGTCTATATTTTGGACAAGTGGAAATGGTGGAACTCTTAGAGAGGTGGGTACCATACTGATCTTCTGCAGCCTGGCCTGACAAATCATTAAGATGATCACTTATACCTTATGCCAGCTTCACACAGGAAATCAAATGCATAAAGACTTGTACCAGGCAAAATCTATAGGGTTTCTGCTCCCTGGAACTGCATACGCTTGATATTTGAGACTAGCATAAATTGTCTTTGCACAGTTTTCAGTATCCATGTGGTAATTATTTGCATGCATTATACGCCTTTCTTAAACACGTAGAAGGAATTTCTAGCAATTTTTATGTGATTGAGGTAGTGCATAAGCTGCTCCAGACAAACTCATATCCTACCAGAAAAAGATCACATCGTATCCAGTGGTGCAGCATATATTTTAGCTGCTCAGTGCTTCATTAGCAATATATTTAAACTAGTTGCCTCATTACCATTGGAAGGATAAAACAGAGTGATTAGATGGAACATGGCTGGATACTCAGTGGACTTTTAATCCATCCCATTGATAAGGTTATTAGCTGTATGATTGATGGAGGCTCTGTTCCTTTGGATTTTATCCTTTTATCTCAAACAGATCTATGCTTCTTGTTTCTTCTGGAACACAACAGCATTCCTGTAGTAAGTAGTTGTGCTTATTCCAGCTTCTCCTGTGTCAGCCAGTCAATTTTTCTGTGACTTTCTGCATGATCCCAAACAGCCAATTCTAAGGAATTTTTTCCTGATTATTTCTCCACTTGTGTGTAAGCTTGTAAAACAGAAAACAAGGAGTCATAATTCCACCCTGACACAAAGAATTACTGAAGGCACATCCACTATGAGAATTAGAGATGTCAGATGTTAGTACTTGTTCTTTAGAAGTTTATGTACCACTAGAAACTTCTGAAGAGCCCCTCAACACTTCCTGTGATCAAATGTTGTTGCCATTTTCAACCCACCAGACACTGTCCTGCCACAACCACAAAATTAGTGGCCACTGGTCATTGGACTGCCACATTGCTGTGAAAATTGGGTGGCAACTGTGAAAGTTTTCTATAATATAGGAGGCTCTCAGAGCACCTTCCTGCAATATATACTCAACTGCAAGGACACAGTGCTTCTATACTTCTATACTATTTATTCTGTTTAACAGTGCACTCCTAAAGACATTGACCAAGGTAGTGGGAACCACATAAACCACTGCATGCACTTTGCATGCCATGTGTCGTTCAAACCTGTCCCTTCTTTTTTCATTCAAGGATATAATATTGTCATATACAGCCCAGTTCAGGCTCAATTTCCTTTGAAATGAGATTGCAGGAGGAGTATGGTGAATTTGCCATGTGGTTCTTTATACAGAGAGTCCTAGATACTTTGAAGTTCACTGTCTCAAATCAAATTTCTAGACGGGTAACTAGCACCCACAAAAGCATGCAGAAAGTGGAAGAAATAGTGAAAGAATGCATGCTAAAATGGGCGTAAGATGACCCACAATATTTATTTGGAAGATTGGAGCAAATTATGGTCATATAACAAAAAATATACAAGGTCACACGATCTTCAGGAGAACTGGCTAAAATGATGTGCAGGTGGTACCTCTCACCAGACAGAATTGCCAAAATGCATAAAGGGTCTAACAATCAATGTTGGGAATGTTGGAAGGCAGTAGGTACTTTCTGTCACATGTGGTGGGAATGCAACTGTTACTACAGTTATGATATGTCTGGTGAGAGCACTAGATATCCTTTTGATATCAAATAATTTGGCCTTTACTTGACCTTTCTCTGCCACCCTACTCCGCATGTTTGCAGAGGTCCACCGGACAAGCATGTATTAGACGCGGCCGTTAATGGTTGTACATTCCAAACCTCATTTAGGCAGGCAACTTAAGCCTCTCTGATGCTTCAGGGAACACCTTCTTGCAAACCAGCCTTGCTCAGCATGACTCTGTACAAAGACGTACGGCCAAGTGCCAAGCCATTCCTTTATGTTGGGCCATTAGCATACTGGCCATACTATTGTCATCCAGCGCTAGGCTCATCATGCAAAACCTGACCTTTTCCAATGCCTTTGTCCAGCCACAAATTCTCTTTGTTCTCACCGAGCATGGCATGGCCTGTAGGTAAAATCCACCCTATAAAAAGTCTCCATTTTCAAGTCCTCCTCGGACTACTTTGGACTTTCATCCCACTTTGCTGTTGGTTTGTCCAGTGAGCTCCCCTCAGCGAACCGCGCTGAGCTTTCTTCCCTCAACCTCCTCTTCTCTCCAGGACTACGAGACCAGCTGTCGTATTACCCATTCCCCAAAGCACTCTATTTCTATTTCTCAGTTAGCTAGTGCATGTCATGTCTTTTCTGTTGTTGTCCTCAATAAAAATATTATTTGTTACTTTAGAACTTGTCTGGCTACACTCTCTGACCTGATGCTGTATATAGGGTAAAAGATCCTAGCTAAAGTTACCCTGCCTCTCATTAGCTTAAGAGAGTGCTCGAGTCTAATTTCCCCATCTTGTGTTGTTGTTTGGTTATTTGGGTGCCCCTCCCGGGACCCCCAACTTACAGGGTAACACAACTGTGCTAAAAGATTTTGGTATATGATAAGATCTAAAATTCAAAAGATGTTACAGACAAAGATCAATTTAAATCCAGAAGTATTCTTATTAGGTCTTTTGAAAATTAACAACAAGCAATATAACAAGATTGGAAGACTATTCTGGCATATGTTTACCAAAATAGTCTTTGCAAAGTATTGGTGGGCTGGTTGCATTCCCACTGAACAAGAATGGACTGATAAATTAATTGATATTGCCGAAATGGATAAATTAACTTATATATTGGACAGGAAAGGGAATCATAAGTTCTGTATTGGGAACAGATTAAACATTATCTCTAAGCCAAAATTGGAAATACTACCATAACTGACAACTGAATGTCCAAACTGTATAGTCTTAATTGGGAAGTACTGGAATTAAATCAATCAACTTATAATTACTGTTCCCATTCCCAGAAAGATCAATTGGATAAGGATACATAGTTGAGTGTATATATATGTATACACACAATACACACACGCACACACACACATATAATCATATATTGAGATCATAAGTAAAAGTACTTACATAGAAATACAATACTAAGATCTCTCCCTTCTCAAATTCAAAACTAGCTACAGCGATATCCAATAACCTTAAGAGAAGTAGCGAAGAGAGCATGACCCGTACACTAAAATTTGTACTGTGGGTAATGATTTAATTTAGATTTTGAGATAAATTTAGATTTAATTTCTAAAAGTATTGTTATTTCAGAAATAGAATAACTCTTTATGTTACCAGCATACTTAATCTTTATAGCTACACCATTCCTTTTTTTAACTAAGGAAGACAGATATGATACAATATTCTAAAAAATCCTGTGACCTTTTTGTATGGAAGTGCATACCCTCTTTCTTTTTTTCTTCTTTCATTGCTAATTTGGGACAGTTTAATTATTTTACTAAACTATATATGGAACCATAACTATCTTGAATTCAACTCTTTATTTCTTCTATATATTCTATTCTTAGCAATCTTCCATGTTTTCTAAATCAATATATGTATATACAACTGTAAAATTGGATATTTTGTTTTGTTTTTTGTTCAGTTACTGTTTAGACTATATATCTATATTTAATCAATATTATTTGATGATTTTTGTTTGCTATTAGTATGGGTAATTTAATATAAATAAAACTATTTAAAAAAATTAAACAAAAGCATGCAGAAAGCAACCTAGCTCTTTCTGTATCTGTTATACCCTACTCAGAACTGAAGGCTCATCCTTTTGTTTCCTGTATAAGATACTCTGTGTGTGTGTGTGTGTATGCACGCATGTGTGTTTGCATGCGTGTGTGTAGGGGAATGAAGAAGACAAAGAAGAAATGTTTCCACCCATCACCTGGGCCTTCAAGTGTCATTCTCTTATTCATTGAGATTGTCACAACCTGATTGGCGGTCATCTTTCTTTAGCCAAAGGCCCTTTCACACTGCACAATTCAACACTATGATTCCACTTTAACTTCCATGCTAGTGTCCTATGGAATCTTGGACTCTGAAGTTGGGGGAACTTTTAGAAATCTCAGCCAGAGAGCCTTAGTGCCTCACCAAATTCCAAACTCCAGGATTCCATAGGATGCAGTTATGGAAGTTAAAGTGGAGAAGAGTTATATAATTCTGTATATGAACGGTCTCTTGAGAGAAAATGCCTCTGGGCAATCCAAACTCAAGATGTTACTCACACAAGGTAATAAAGACAGGCAATTTAGAAATAATATTCTTCCATTCAATCACTAAAGTAAAAAAAAAATCACTTATATTGCTTATAACTCATACAATATCATATAGTCAAACCTTGGTATCACACACTGTCAGTCCAACAAGATAGTCTGTCACCTCCAAGCTGACATAGAAATCTCTCACTTACACACACACACACACACACACACACACTTTAAAACAGGAACTCACTTATTCATTTCAAGCATCAAGAAATGAAATCATCAAAGTAAAACATTAAAACTAAAAAGAATTTCAGCAGAAATATATACTAATATACAACAACAACCCATAAAAGTCAATGTTTCATTTTTTTATATTGGCCCAAGTGGGACACTCTTCAGGGAATCATCTACATGATTGAAATGGAGTAGGCTTACCTGGCCACCTATTTCCATCTTTTGAAACTGAAGAACACAGAATAGGGATAGGCATCAGCAGTATGAGTCAGTCCTTCAGATATCCTGATCCCAGGTCATTAAAGGATTTGTTTTTGCTGGTGTCTTTACTTAAGGGATCCCCAGATGTGAGTTCTGTGGTATTAGATTTTCATTTTAACATGGCATGTGTGGTGTCTTGAAATAAGTGCTTTGGATTACCCAGCAATTATACTTTGTGTAACACAGGATCACTTTTAGAAAAATTCATGGTTTGGAATCCTGTTAGAGTTTCCTTTAACACTGTGAACTCAAAATTACATTGCTCTGGATTAAGAGTTATTTTCTACTTCCAGCCCATCCACTTGGGAATCTTGAATCTTTTCAATTATAGCAGTCATTGCAAAGGTTCAGCTCAATGAAGAAGCAGAATATATGAAAGCAGGATGACCTCTCTGACAGTTTTAATATACCTGCAGGTGTAGGCATTAGGGTTGCTGAAAGACAAATCAGTTCTACATATTAAATTATAAGTTTTCAGCTCTGGAATCTTATTTTCCAAATATTCCACAGCATTAATTCAACTGCTGACTGAAGTCTCCTGAATTTTGAAGGCCAAGATACAAAACTAATGCTAAGGGCATCTCTAGTGGACTGACACTTTAAATTGATGATCCATTAGGATGATAAACATGGTCAGAGTTTGACCTTTATATGTGGAAGAAAGTAGCAGGGGCAATCAGTTTCTTTCGTATGCATTGAGGGAGTTGGATAAATGAAAAGGTTTTTTCAATTACTAGACAGGCTTTAGGCTTAAGAGTTTTACCTGACACAGTTTTGCTAAATAAGCACCTTTTTTTTTTATTGAACATGAATTCTTCTAGCTAAGAGAAACGCAGAATAGCACTTAATGTAATTGGGCATTAATATATGTTAAACTGCAGTGGAGTTTCTTTCAAATTACATATAATAGCCAACCTAATACCAGCTGAGTTCTTTGTGAACAATAAATCCTGAAATGTTCCCACCTCCATCTGTAAAAGAATAGTCACCTTTACTAAAGGCATGCCATTTACAGCATGCAAATTAGCTGCTTTGGAGATCAGATATGAATAACAATACCAGAAGACTATCTGAATAGTCTTGAAGATACAACTAAATGTACAACAGGCCTGCTATAAGCAAGACTAATATGTATAACTCCTTATAATGCAACTTACAAGAGATTTGTGAAGCAGATTATTAGGACAATAGACACTTTCCTTTGAACAAAAAATTCAAAACTGAAAACAAGAAATGGTAAATATTTGCTAGTCAATATAATACAACACCCAGCAATTTGAAGCACCTTGTCACATTCGTATACCTAGAAAACCTTCACCTGTCTGATTTTTTTTTTAAAAAAAAACAACAGACAGGATTGTTGAATTCAAAGACACATCTAGGTTAATCTGGAACAGTATGCAAAGAGATATTGTAGCACTTTTGAGACTAAGGCCCTTTCCGCATCGGCCTATTAAAATGGTGCAGAGCGACCTCCAACGGAGGTTTTCTGCACCATGGAGTGGACTGGGGCGGACTACTTTCGTAGTTCCTCACCTCAGTCTGCTCCGGAGCGACCGAAACTGGTCACGCAGCATGGAGCGTGCAACCCCATGTCACTCCGTCGCCACGGTCCGGTGCAGATTTGCAGGCACACACTAGTGCGTGCCTGCAGATCTGCCAGGGGTGGGCTTTAGGCTGGTAAGCTTCTCTGGTTGGTGGAGAGCCTCCACCAACCGGAAGCCACCATTTTGGACACTGGAGCAGTGCGGAGCGACGAGCTCGCACTGCTTCTCGTCAGGACAGACCCAAATGGACCCACCAAAAAGCCGGTGAGTAGTGGCAGGGAGCATTTCCCCCGCTGTATGTGGAAAGGGCCTCACTGAGAAAGAAATTGCAAGCATAAGCTTTCATAGACCCTTTCCACAACTTACCTTTTCTCAGTGCTGGGGTGCGGGGACTGCGCAAGCAGCCTCTTGAGAGAGGTTATTGTGTCCCTGCTGCTTCAGCAGGCAGCATGAGGGCTCTGACTCTTCCTTCAACAGCAGAGCCTGGGATTTTCCCAGGCTGCGCTGGGGCAGGAAGTGTGAGTGCCGCGGCTCTGGAGGCTCTGCACACACTGTAAGTGTGCACGGGGCCTACAGTAATGCATGATCACACACCATTTTCAGCTACAAGCCGAAAATGAAATAGTACATGATCAGTGTCTGCTGTCCCCAGCAGCGTCACATGATTGCAAGGACATCATGTGGATGGCTCCTTGCAATTGCACGATGTGCCAGAGGCCCTTTTTCATGGCAAATGCTGTGGAAAAAGAGCCATAGACTGACTAGATTTCCACACTATAATAGTGCTATTATTCCACTTGCAAAATCCTATGGAATTCTGGGGTTTGCAGTTTAGGGAGGGGCATTTAGAATTCTCAGCCAGAGAATTCTTGACCTCAGTAAAACCCAGAATTCCACAGGATGTTGAAAGTAGAATAATAGCATTATAACAGTGGCCATTTCCTCACTAGACTGTTATAGTGCTATATTCCACTTTCAACATCGTATGGAATCCTGGGGTTTGTAGTTTAGGGAGGGGCCTTTGAAGCCCCTCTCTCAACTGCAAACCCCAGATTCCATTGGATGTTGCAAATGGAATAATAGTGCTTAACAATCTAGCACAGAAATGGCTAGTGTAGGGGAGAAATGGCCTGAGTTGAAGTACCTACCAGTACTACATACCAGTGACAGTCTCTTTTCAGACCCTTGTCCAATCATCAACGTTCCCCAGATGCAGAATAAGGTAGGGGAAATAAAAAACAGGGAGAGGGGAGAAAATTTCTATATGAAGATACAAAGAGGCTTGTAATGGAGTGGTCAGACCTCAAATAGCCTCTGGTTCCATCCCCATCATGCGCAGCATCCAGGGAGTATGTGCCTCATGCAACAACCTCTGGCCTTTATCCCTTGAGATCATCAAACACATAAATTTTCTTGCAGTGCAGGTACAGGGACATATTCTAAAATTCTTCAGAGTGCATGTAAGACTAGCCACCTTGGGTCCTGTGCAAAGAGAAAGGTGGGATATAAATTAAAACAAGCAAATAAACAAACACACCATTATGATGCTACAAATTGCAGGGAACAAAGTGAGGGGTATTTAAAGAAACAAGGAAGATTAAAATATGAACCTTTTTCAATAAAACTCTCTCATGAGGTGTAGAATAACCACTATTTGTGCTATGACAATTGAAGTGTATATCAGTGTGACAGAAAAATAAATTAATATTAAATATATCCTATAGCCTGTACAGAGTCTTTTTTGTGTGTGTGTGGCCTTGGTAAGGATCAATCCTCCCTCCCACAAGGTAACTACTCCCACAAGGTAAATACTAATTCCCAAAATAGAATAAAATGAATCTGTGTAGGGCCATTTCTGCACTAGGCTTCTCTACCCTTTACCTACCCGCTCAGGGAGCACCATGGACCGAGGCAAGGGAATGGGAGGGGGCAACTCTGGAGGTGAATGGGAGAGGGATTGTAGGGGGAGTTATTTGTATTTTTTCCACTTTCACAAGAGTTCTGTGCCCTGAACCCTCATGTATGTGGAGGGTCCATGGTACCTCCCAGTAGCCGCTGTAGCAGAGCATCCTGCCCAATGCCACATCTAAGGTATGGACTGTGGTGTAGATGGCTGATAATAGATTCTCTCTGACTTCATGGTGTAATTCAGTCAGAGTGACAATGCCATTGAATTTCCTTGTCGCTTTGAAACTAAATGGGGCTTTCCACACTTGACTAGCCTTATTGCAACCCCCTTTGTCTTCTCAAGAGCACAGTTCTCCCGCTACACTTGAAGTTTTCAAGGCTGTCTCTCCTCCTAGTCCTTGTGTTAGTTCTGAACTTAGACTGAAGGGCCAAATTGCTGTTTATGTAGAAGACCAGTTAAAGGCTCTTCTGACAACTTAATTTTCAGTTCAAAGAGGCCAAGGGAAGTTCTGAATGGTATCTCAGTAGCAGAGCAGAGCTAGGAAGCATTCAAGTTAAATCTTTCCCCAGAGAGGAAATCAGTAGCTTTGAGGTGAACAATTAAGATCAGGAGAACAGTACAGAGAAGGCATTATGAACTCCCCTGACACTGCTGTTCTGATCCAATTTAGAGACCTCTGTACCTGGAAGAGAAAGGACAGTAACTTTATTTTCCAGCACATCACTTACAGGCAGAATGTACACAAATACCCTTCAGTCAATGTGAAAATGTATTATATTAAAAGTGTATACTAAAATACATACTTTAGCTGAAGCATACCAAATTATGCTTGAATTAAAAACAATCTTGCAACCTGATACAGAATTAGGACTGCTTGAAAAAGCTGGTGGGAATTGAAGAAAAACAAGAAATTGCCAGTTTGACTAAAAATTATCTTTATAGATTAATGGATTTTTCCCTCTAGAGGCCAAAAGAAAAAGGAGCAAAGAAAGAAAAGAAAATAGATAAAAGAAAAACAAACAAACAGGTGAGCAAATTAAGAAAAAAGTTCCAGATTTTCCAGATCTGTAGATGCATATATCTCTCCCTCTCTCTCTCTCTCCCCGCAACACAATGTTGGAGAAGAAACATTTCTCTGCATTCTAATTTCCATCTATTACTACCATACAAAACATCTTGACCCATGTGTCGCATTACTAAACATGTCTAGTAATTCCAACAAAGATATTTTACATAAATATTTAAATCTATTTGTAGTAGCCCAACTGCTTACTGCTTTTAATTAGAAAGAAAATTCTATACTGCTTTTAAACAATTGATATCATCATTGTCATCATCCTCACCACCTCCACCACCACTTATTCATATATCTCTGTGACTCCAATGGCACTTTAAAAGTAAAACAACAACAAAGCAGTTTCCTGCCCAAAAAGTAGTAGAAGAAGAAGTAATGAAGTTTGGGACTTAGTTCTAATGGAGAAATTTGCCTGTCAGATCAGACAAGCAGCAGATGAAAAGAGGCTCCCACATTTGAAGCAGTTTGCTTTCCTTTTATTGAGAAAATGAACAGCTTTGAGAGCTATCAAAGACACATGGTAATAACACAGGAAACCTTATGACAGGATTATTTTATAATCTAGAATGAGAACTGATATTAAGTAGCTTCCAAATCCTATTGCTGAATATGGCCATTAATTGAATTGGACTGCCCGTAATAAACAAGGCAATGACAATAGTTTTTAGCTTGTTTTTTAAACTATCTGTGTATTATTTTATCTAAGGAACCTTCAAAAAATGAAGATAGAAATATGTTTTAAAAGGTTAAGTCATGCCTGAATTTTCGAGAAGTCTTTTTATTGTTAACAAGATAAACTGTGTTTCTTTTATTCCTTTATGTGCTGCTCTTTTGTTGAAAATTTATGTTGAAATCACATTTTGGAAAATGAGACACAAGAACAAAGTAACTGTCCTGGTTTTACATCCCTGACCTAAATGCTCTCCAAATTGCCAGTGCTGTTTGACTGTGACCCACTCCAGACCTATTTCCAATTTGGCAAATCCATCTCAACAGCCTGAGGGAAACCATTAAGGCCTCTTTCCTTCTCACTGATGTCACCTCCTGGCAAAACAGTGAGTGAAAATTTTGGATGAAGCCCTTTGATGAACTCCAGATGAAGTCAGTAATTTAAAGTCATTTTAGGCTGGCATCATCTTTCCATTTTGCAGTATTGGAAGCGTGACAATAATATTTGTTTTTGTCTTACACAGCAGAGTAAATGGGGAAATTCAATCAGGCATATAATTGCTTGTTTTTGAATTAAGTGTGTGCGTGTGCATATTAGTGGGTGGGGTTTATGTGTATAAATACTGTTTCAATCTTATCGCATTTGTAATAAAGTGGAAAAACAAGAGTGTAGTTTTTCATCTTTCGTGTTATAAAACATCATTTCTATTTAATATTTTGCATGGAAGGCCAAGACATTTTAAATCACAAATCAAAGGCACTTGATTATTTTAAGGGGAAAAATGATTTGGCTCACCTTAAAAATCTCCAGTAATCACCTAACACATTTCAAGCATTTACACTGTCTATTTCAGTACTCATGATCAATGTTAAAAGTATGAGAGATCAATTATGCTCGCATTACAAGTAGGCCCACTTCAGTTGTTAGACAAATTATGCTGCGCAATAGATTTTGATTGCTTTGTACCTCTTGCCTGTTTCTTGATATGTATTGTCTACCACAAACACAGTCCTGTGATCTTAACAATTACTGCCACCATCAGTAGCACTGGAAAAAAATGATATTTAATGACTTATACGTTAGGTATCCCATCCTTTACTCTTTTCTTCATTCTCCTTGAAGCTTTCTTCATTGTTTTCCAGCACAGCCGCATCTAGAAAGCTGCACAAACATGTAGAAAGGAGAATTTCTAATTCATAATCAGATACATAATCTATACAAATATAGTTAACATCAATATGGACACAGAACTTTCTACAAAAGAGAAACTGGGGCTATATGACTTCTATTTTCATACCTTCTGATGCACAGTCATTCACACAGACCTTTGTACAGATATATAGATGTCCTGTATATAGATTTCCTGCATACATATTCAGTGTGTGTTTGTGCAAACAATTCTATGCTTAGCTTAAATCCAGATATTCTATATGAGGTAGAGGGATTGTGTGCCCCTGTCCTCCATGAATTCATTACAGACCCTAACACATTAACATTAATACAAAGGTAAGCCAAAAACAAAAAAAAAAGTAATTGTTCTTCATTAATGTGCAAAAGTAACATGCTACAGGTGCTGTCATTACTTGTAGCATATTACTTTGTATTATTATAGTAATAGTAATGCAATACATTACAAGGGAAGGCAAATACAATATGATACAATATCATCCAATATTATACTTCCAAGCTCTGAGAAAATCTCTTTTACAGCTACAAGTACGCTGGGCAGCTGTTTCAGAGAAGGAAATTTGAATTGGCCAAACAATAGATTGAGAGGACCTGAACAGGCATCCTCCATATAATTTCTAGAACCTGAATTGGTCTCAAGTGGTCACAGGAAGTGGTCATATTCTTTGTTCAGAGATATTTCTAGAAGGCACAGTGAGAGCAAAACTTCTTGACAGTCAGAGTGGATTGCCTAGAACCAATTGCTTAGACAAGTGGTGGGGTCTTCTTCTCTGGAAGTCGTCAAAAAAGAGTCTGGATAGTACCTGTTGGGGATGCTCTAGCTGGAGATCTTGCTTTGAGCTGGGGGTTGCACCTGATGGCCTGTAGGACTCCTTCAAACTCGATGATGATTTAAGAAGGGAAGGTTGGTACTTCACTATGACCCCTTCTGGACCCTACCTTTTTGCAAAGTCATCCAGTGGGGATCCTGGCAGTGGCCCTTCCAGGAGGGGAGCATGACAGAAGTGCTCCCTTCCACACTATGCAAGAGAGCACAATGGCCAGGCCTCTTCCTTCTGCAGTACAGCTGGATGCTTTCCCAGGCTGCACTGGGGCAGGAAGTGCAGCCATCATACTTCTGCAAGACAAATAGGTGCAGGATGGTGGCACGATCACATGTCATTGATGGAAAAAACCCATCAATGATTTAATCCATGATTGCACCATCTGGGGATGGGAGAAGAATGGGACTGTGACATCATGCAGAAGTGTCATTGTGGTCCTGTCCTTTTCCAGTCCTCATTGCAGGATGGGGGGGGTGCTGCAGAAAGGGCCTTAGAGATAGGGCTTTGGTCTTAACCAGCATTTCCTATACTCTTATATCTTTTAGTTTTCTGCTTAACATTAACAGGAGTTGATGAGATGAATACTATGTACATAAGAGTATGAGAACTGTATATCAAAATTATCTTACCAGAGGAAATTATCTTAGTCTCTTGGAGGTGGAGTAGGAAAGTACCTGCTTTGGAAATTTTCTGCTTGTAGAATAACAGTTATATATTCCTACAGTTCTTTAATGAAAATCTTCCAAAAGGAAATCAGATCTGGTATTCTCCCTCCAAGTAATACTTGCAGAATATTCTTCTGAACTATCACTGATTATTATCTATCACTCATGCCACATCTAAATTAATAAATAGAATAATAATTTTAATTCTTAATTAGCCACTATTTTCCTGTGTGCTTCTTGGTATGCCAGGAAGCAGCACCCTGCATATTTATGAATAACCCAATTCTTTTAGAAGAATGGAAAGTTATAAACCACAAAAATACCATTTCTGAAATATTAAAATGCAACTTTTTTGCCCTCGGCAATACTTTTAAATGTTTCTTGTGGAACAGAATAGAATTTTACTTATTTTCCTCATGGATCATTTTAAATATAATGGTTATGGCATTGAAACACTTGCAGTACAAAATTGGTGATTTCATACACTGGGGTTTCTTTGAAGAGTAGAACATTTTCATTTACTTAGGAATAAAAACGATGCTACTGGGAGAAGCAAGAATAGGACTTTAACTGAAAAACACCCTCAAGGGATTTGCAAAGGGCTGATGGGAAATTCTTGATCTTAAAGCTTCAGTATGTACTAGTGCAGGCTGGTGATGAGTTAGGGTTTTTTAGGCCAACAGTATCAGGTTCAAAGTATTCCAAGTTCTTATCTATTGGTGTTTTAGAGAGAAAGCGTATACAGTCTTTCCTTTTCAACACAGTGATGTTTTAGCTCTTGAGAGAAAGGACATTGGTGTATGTTAGTCTTGTGATTTGATTTTGTTTGTGTGATAACTATTTCTCAGGACTGAACAAAGAAACACAGTGTTAGGATGTTTCTTAAAAAAGTAATTTTAATAACTCCCAACATTTTCAGGCCAAGAAATATTTGTGTGTCTTCCTTCAGGGGACAGAAAATTTAACATGTACTGGAATTGCAAAACAAAAGCCTGCAGTCTTGCTAGTGGTAACTTCCACTAGTTGAACTGAAGGTTGATGACAAAGATTTGGAGACACTGTTTCTTAAAATCTTGGCAGGGATTTTTAAAATCACATTAAAATCACATAAAATGGGTTGCTTTAATTTTTTCCCTCTACACATCCTGAGATTCTATCTGTTTGAGTTCTATTAGCTGTCTCCTTTACTTTTCCATTGTTTCAGCAATTACCTTGCAATAACAATGTAACACAGGAATGGAAATAGCACAGCCATGGACCCCCAAGCTCCACTTTTTAAAGAACCTGAAAAAGCCTTTTATGATCCAAAATAACATTGGGGGTAGACACTTTTGCCCTTTAAAGGCTTTTTTAGGGCCCCACCACTCAAAAGCTTTTAAAAACTCCCCTAAATAAGTGACTTCTAGCCTCCTGAAACTTGGGCCTTTTGCCCTTCCCTAAACTGCAAACCCTAGAATTCCATAGGATGTTGAAACTGGAATAATAGCACTATAACAGGCTAGTGTGGAAATGACCGTGATTTCCACTTACTGCTGATGCCATTGTTGTGGCTTGCTGAGGATTAAGAGGGACTGAAGATAGCCCCTCCATACACAACATGTGCCCACTATCAGTCTTGGACACATTGTACATGATCAAAATATATTCAAATACATTTGAAAAGGAGCAAATGTATATGAAAATCAACAACATGAAAACAGAGAATGCTGTCCTCCATCTGGATATCTAGATATGATATTCTTCCCTCAGCTTGTCTGCTGTTCTCCCTACTCTCCACAGACTGGGAAATGGCCAAGTTTGGTGGGAGGCAATTGAGAAAAGTGTACTGGGGGGATTTTGGTTATTGTGCAGTCAGTAGAAAATTCCAAACTAAAAAAAAAAAAAAGAGAGAGAGAGAGAGTTGCCATAGCATTAGTCTGACTTACACCATCATAGTTCAGCAACAGAAAGGAAGTATAGTTCATGCAAAGAAAGGAAGTATATTTAGTTAACATTTATGAGCATAAATAGCGTTTCGTACATTCTGGATCACTGTATTTATTATGTAAGAGTATGGAGAGAATAGATGTTAATGTATAGTTCACCTTCCAGATAAAATGAGGAAAATGCTTCTTTTATTCATTTATTTGAATTTAATAATTTGTATTTACAATATCTTTCACTAAAGACTCAATGCGGTCAACAAAATTAAAAGATACAGATAGAATCACAAAAAGATTCCACTAAAACATAGGCCCTTTCCGCACCAGGCAATTAGAACGGGGCAGAATGTCCCTGCAGGGAGGTCATCTGCACCTTGGAGTGGACTAGGAGTGGACTACTTACCGGAGATCCACACCTCAGTCCACTCCAAAATGACCCCAAGTGGTCCTCCAGTGTGTTTTTGAAAGACCGGAAAAAACAGGTCTTTATTTTCCTGGAACGTGCCATTGCGTTCCTGCTCCCTTGTACAGATCTGCAGGCTCACACCAATACGAGCCTGCAATCTGCGGAGGGAGGGCTTTAGGTGTGGCAAGCTTCAGCAGTTGGTCAGGACCCACGACCAACCAGAAGCCACCATTTTGGAAGCCGGAGCCACCATTTTGGAAGCTGGAAGCCACCATTTTGGAAGCCGGAGCAGTGTGGATCTACAGACCTCACACTGCTCCGATTTGCCCTGGACCAAGAAGGAGGCCTGCAGAAGGGCTTCAGGGACAGTCCACGTTGCTTCGGACCCCAGAAGAAACAGTAGGTAATGGCACAGAGCGATTCCCTCACCTCATGCGGAAAGGCCCATAGTTTAAAAAGTATAATATTAAAATATAGTTGGATGAAGAGCAATTAAAAGCACAGTTTTTCTCCCATTTCTTTTGCTTCCTCTGGTCCTCTTTCACACACAAACCACAAAAGAAACCACTATCTAATAGTGTAATCCAGGGATTTTTCACTGACTGCACACTGTTTTTCATTTGTTACATAGAAAGAAGAGTTATTTAGGAACTGAACAACAATGGAAACTCAGTTTTACTAGACATGGAAAAAGAAGGGGTAAACCCATTCACTCCTCCTTTTATCTAAATGTTCAGCTGCAAGTATGGTGGTCTCCTTCCTTTCTTTAGAAAACAGATGCAGCAATAATTTTATGTTTTCTATTAACTCTATAGAATGAGGAAATGTGAGATAATGAGCATTGTTTAGAACAGTTTTTCCCTGTTGGGTGCAGTTTCAAAGTTTTCTCAGCCCAAATGAGCTGAGTTTAAAGATGGCATTAACAAAATGTTCAATTACATCCATGTTTAATCTGCAGTATGACAAACCTAATGTGCATATTTCAGAATGGTTTCCTTTTCCCAGTGTATAATACACATTTCCTTCAAGTAGCTCTACCTGTTTACAGTTGTTATGCAAAGAATTCCCTGAGCATCATAAAGGTAAATTGATACTCCTGAGGGCTTCTGGTGACGCAGTGGTTAAATGCTGGTACTGCAGCCACAAGGTTGTGAGTTTAATCCTGCCAGCTCCAGGTTGACTCAACCTTCCATCCTTCCACAGGTTGGTAAAATGAGTATGCACCTTGTTGGGGCAATTAGCTAACACATTGTAAACCACTTAGACAGCACTTAGCTGATAAGCAGTATAGAAATACACATGCTCTTGCTCTTGCTAAATGTCTCCAACTTTCAGGCAGTCTGCCTCCTTTTTTCTTGCATACTATGATTCCCCCTTTCTTCTATACAGTCCCATATAATGCTTCCATATTTTCAAGCCTCTGTACCACAGTATTTTGCAGAATTCATATGCTTATTTCTCAAAGTGGTTTTCAGAACATATCATTTTGTATCACATCTGTCTTGAGGCCTTGGGAAGTTAAGATGTCTTCTGAATGCCCTCCTGATTAAGACAGATCTACTTTGCTTAGTATTCTTTTCAAGAAACTTCAAAACCAGCAAATAGAGCATGGTCTACCAAAATTAGCATAGTACCAGAAGTGGATTTTGGTAAATCTTTGATAAACCTACTCTTTATTCTACCAACAAGGAAGGCAGACAATGTATGAAAGCAGCTGCATATTAGAATGGGCTGCATAGTTCTGAAAAAAGTAGCTTGTGAACTAGGTTTTTTTTAAGGTATTCAATTTTCAAACATTTCATTTTGGGATATTTTTAGAGACCTTGGCACATTGTAAGCTGACATGTGAATTAAGTTTTTCTTCACTAATATTTGACTCCCTGAACCACTTCCCAAAAGAGGTTCAGAGGTTCATGGCCTCTCTCCCAAGTTCCTGCCAGCTACAACCCACCTCCAAGCTCTGCTTGCCCTGGGTCTTGCCTCTGCTCTGACATGGCTATTTTAAAACTGGGACAGTAAGCATATAATACATGTATGTGAAATACATTTATAGATGTGTTAAAATGTTGTAAAGTCAATGGTCAAAGCAATGGTGCTGAGGCAGAGCAAGAGAAGAAAATGAGAAGCAATAAGGTCACACCATATGTACTTTTGTACTAAATGTAATTAGGAAAGGAAAAGAGAAGCAGAGTTGAGAACTGATATTACTTCTGCAGCCATATAGGTCTTGCAGTGTGTACTTCTGTGGTTAATTAAACACTTGAAATTTCTAGGAAGAAAACAAAATCAGAAACTCACATTTTTAAGGCCCATCTAACCAACAGACTAATCTCTTTGGCTCTACATCAATATAACATCCTTCTTGTGATGATTAGTCCTCCCAATAGAAAAGAAATCAAAGAAAGGTTTTCACCTCAGTGTATTCCCTCTAGATCTGTAACAACTGTGCAGTATCATTATCCCCATCCAATCATAGATTACACCACCCTGCTGGTTTTCCAGAAGCAAAAGAAGTTTTTGGAGGGTGAACCAGATTTTTCCAATGTTTGTTGTAGGTGAATGTTGCTCAGAGTTTGCATCCTTGAATCAATATCCACTCATGTACAAACCTCTGAGCCTGGAGTGAGGTGAGCACAACAACTCTTCAAGTTGACTTGATTAGGAATATCTTAACCTCTGTCAGTTCTTTTACAGATGTCATAAGATCACATTGAGAATGACTACAACCAGACTGTTAACTGGCCCCAACTTCTCCTCTGGCATACCCACAGCTCCATCCTCTGTTTTCTTTCTGCTTTGGTGTAGACCTAGTAATGTCAGTAGACCGGAAAAATGTTAATACCAGAAAGTTTATGGTGCGAAAATGACAAGAAAGATCCATTTCACCAACAAATCTGGCTGCCCTGGCACTGGGGGAATTCATAGCTATCCTAACATTGCCTAGGAGACAAAGTGTACATTTCCTTCAAAATACAATATATGTGGGGGTTCCAATCCATGAACCACTGCAAATGGGAAAATGCATGCTTGGGTACTATTATATTCAATGGCAACAACCTGCATGTGGATGCTTCCATATGTGCATGCATGTGTCACCACCATTTTAGATATAGAACACAACACAATTGCAGATGTTCAGATTCATACATCCAGAGACTGTGGGTAAGGAAGGCACACTGTATAACAGAGTAAAAAATATGAAATCTGGGCTAAGAGGAGTGAAATATCTTCTTGCAGTTTTGGAATTAGCTATTCTATTGAAGTCTGTAATGCTGAAACTGTTATGTTGACGTCTGTAGCATGTGTATGGACAAGCATGGTATTTCCAGATTCTTGTTAGGAGTTAAGTCCACAAGGAATGGCTTTTATTACTTCTTCAATTTACTTAGGATGCATAGCACAATTTAAATCCCATGTCATAAGATGTCTTCTGAATTTTAAATAAGTGATATCTGCTGAATAATTATCAGGTCTACTTGATATATACATATTCTGGCTACTTCTTCATGTGCACTTTAGCTGAAATGATAAAGACATGATTGTAGTTCCAATAACTTTTATAACTTGCAGAAATAGTATATGTTGTGTGTGATTGTGTGTGTGTGTGAGAGAGAGAGAGAGAGAGACAGAGACAGAGTGAGTGTCTGTGTGTGAATGTGAGCAGGCACACATATATGCTTGCTTTTTTTTTTCAGCTGATATGCACGGCTACTTCTCTGAATGACAACCTGAAAATGTGAGCACATGATCATGAATGAATTCTTGTGTAGTCTGTGATGAGCTGGATGTAAAATTCCTGGATCCGTGGCAGTCTGGTGCAATGGCTTGGAAATTCTAATGCAGCTTAATTTAAATTAAAAATGAAGGTTCTTAATGAAATATGAAATTGAATAATACACTCTCTATAGTAGCCTCGTTGCTGCTTATTTTGATATTAAATTGATTTTATGCTATCTCTACAATTCCATTTTGCAGTGTGTCCATTATTTTGGCATTGACTGTCTTTCACTGAATGAAATTTATCAAGTAGACTGTTAAGAAAAAAACTGGGAAGGATCTACTTAGGGGTATGGTAGACAAAGTGACCTGATAGGGCTCTTCTTAAGAAAAGACATAAAGATTGGCATCCAACTAAGTTTGGCACAAACTTGAAGTGGGGGCAAAGACAGAGCATAGTTTTTAAGAGAAGTCAGTTATTGCTAGATTCACCAAAGTTCAGATCTCCAGCATATAGACACACACAGAGAGACACAAGAATGGATGAATCAGTCTACAATCAGCCCATCTCAGTTTTACTTGGCTGCTCAGTGTCTGGGGAGCAAAGATGAACTTGGGAATATCTGACCGCCTTTTTGCATCCAGAAGAGGAAAAGAAGACATTTCCCATTATGCCACCAGTGTAGTTACACTGGTGGACAGTTATGCTTTGCCAGCATAACTATTGCTTCTCAATAGAGCAGAAGCCAGATTTGATTTCTATGATAGAATCAATTCAGATTAATTAAGAAGTCAAACAAGGTTGCATCCTGACCCTTTCTCTTTAATTTTCTGCTAATGAGATTGCTAATACGATGTCTTGTCTTTTTGCCTCTATAGTGAGAAATTGTAAAGTAGAGGTTTTGCCACACACTGATAGCTTGGTTTTAATTTCTCTTAATTAAATAGAACTTAGAGAATGCTGGTGAATTTGGGGCTCACATAGAGAGAAGAAAAGTTGTTAACTACTTTAAATTTGTTGTCTTTGTGATTGCAAAAGAGCCCTAGAATTTTAAATGGAATATGGATAGACATTTTGTGGAAAGGTTTGACATTTGCAAATATGTATGGTTGAATTTTGGAACAAAACATTCAGAAGGAGGATGTTTAGCTGCTGCCATGTTTCAAGATGGCCAGTGCTCAGATGAGTACATCTCTAGTTCAAGAAACAAATAATGAAGAAACTAAATCAGTTCAGGGTCATGCACAGAGCAGAAGTTTGGTTGAAAGAGCCCTGGTGGCACAGTGGTTAAATGCCGGTACTGCAGCCACAATGATGTGAGTTCAGTCCTTCAGGGCTCAAGGTTGACTCAGCCTTCTATCCTTCCTTAGGTCAGCAAAATGAGTACCCAGCTTGTTGGGGGCAATTAGCTAACATACATTGTAAACCACTTAGGGAGTGCTTCACATTGATAAGCAGTGTAGAAATGTAATTGCAATTGTTAAACAGTTGGGGCCTGGGGGAAAAAATAGTCCAACCTGGGTCAAATGCCATTCTGGGATTTACCAAAGAAAAGAGTCCAATAAACAAGCCAAAGTCCAGAAAACTAGAAAGCAGGGTATGCCCTGATATCAAACAAAGATAGTGGTGCTGTCAATTTGCAGCACAGAAACAGCTTTGGTTGTGCTAATATATAGGTAGCTGCAACTCAGCACAACTACCACACCCTTGACTATATTTTGGTTGCTGTTATTTTGGTCTGTGAAACTCTGAAAAATGGAGCAGCTCCACTTCTGAGTTCCTGTCTTCAATGTTTATATGTGATAGCCCTGGTTCTGGTTCCCGGGGAAATGTCGGCTCTAACTAGAGCCTGTTATCTAGGCTCATCATTTCCTTTCCTTGTTCAGGAAAACTTTCTCTAGGTCGGACATGACAGGTGCCATTAAACTTGCAAGTAGTGTACTTACCACATAGTTACAAAGATTTGTTCTGTACTGTAGAGGTGGCATATTAGTGAATCCAGATCTTAAATGTTTTACAACTCAACTCACAATTAGGGACATGCTGTGTTAAATTATTTGCTCCTGCAAAAGAGAATGGATAATTTAAAAAGAAATCGTCTCCACTGCCAAATGCATTCCAAACTATGCACGTTTTGATCAGGTCTCTGTCTCTCTCTCATGAGGAGAAGGTCTCCAGCAATACAGGGGTGGGAGGAGATTCCTCTTCTTCCCAAAGATGGCTATACAAAAACATGTGTAATCAAGAACAAGATCATGTCAAAAGTCTTGCTGTATGATGGTGGCAGGCAGTGCAGTTATCAACAGACCATAACAAATAAGGACAAAGATGATTTACCAGTGGTACTAGTTTCCCTCGATTACTTTATCATATTCAGTACATGTTTCCTGGCTGCTATGGGTCAATGGAATCATTTTTCTAAAGCCCTGAAACTCTAACAGATTGGTAGAACAAGGACCATTTACAAACAAGAAGAAACAAATGCAAGAGTGCAAGGGATGAGTGTTCCTCTTTCTGAAATGATAAGTTGCATGAAAATCTAGTGCAGCATTAACAACCATTTCTTAATAACTCAAGGAGTCTTTTGTCAAGCCTATCCTTAGCCCACAGCCTCTAGGTTAGCAAAGACATCTGCAAAGCAATACAGCTGGCAGGTTTATCACTTGAGAAACTACTTTCACAAGACTGTCACTATAGCAACAACCATAATGTTGCAGATGGATCCTGATACCATGGACACATACCAATAGTGAAGACAGCAATAGCAAAACTCAAGAAAACTCCCTGGGTGTCTTCATGAAGAGGCTGGACAACTACCAGCTGGGGATGTTCTAACTAGGGATCTTGCACTATGCAGGGGATTGGACCTGATGGGCCACAGGACCACTTCCAACTTTAGGATTCTATGAAACACCTTCAGTACTCTCCCTCACACCACTATCACCATTAGAAATTTAGACTGTAAAGCATAACAGCTTGGTAAATCCTACATGCATTTTTAGAGAAGATCCTACAGAACATCTTGTTATTCCTTCCTTCCTTCCTTTTTTTTTTTTTAACTACTCAGCCAAAGAGACAAATGAGGTTCATAAAACTTAAGATCTGATAACTACACTTATCGCTTGCTGGAACAGTGTGTTAAACAAGTCTATTGTTGGGATCAGTAAAATAATAGTACAATATAAATGTAAGTCACTCATCCACAAAAGCAACTGTGAACTTGGTGATAACCTAGAAACCATAACATGGAATTAATGCATTAAGAGGTAATGAAGCACTGAAGATATTCACTTAAACTAAAAGAACAACTGAAAGGTATATTCCACCTAATTTGATGTTGATTTAACATTACTGAACACCTCATGAAATATTTAGAGACCTCTCAGGTTCATTGATTTCCAGGGGTCTAGCAACTGCTCATTACCTCAATGCAGCAGCAGGGGTTCATTTAGTTGCAGTCTACCTGCTCCCAGCACCAATTTTCACTGCATAGGGAAGGGAGACTTGATGCCTTAATCAAAAGCAACACATGACTGTATTTGTTGCACAGAAGCTGCTGCACCAACAGTGTGTAGGTACTCAGCTCTTAAGCAGATAACAGCTAAAGTAGGAAGGCAATTCCATATCTCAGCAACCATCTCAGTATACTTCATGTTAATAGCGTCTGGTTCTCCTCCCCCATGGAACATTTCACAAGCCACTGGCAAGCAGCTTCTGAGTCGCTTCTGCTTGGTGCTGATACACAACAACTTGAGCCATTAGACTAATTAAAAACATAGAGATAACGATACATGCAAACACAGCCTGAGATCTACAAGTTTCTAATTGAGTTGCCATACTGGAAAAGCTTTAAGGAATTAGGTTATACTGATGTAATCCTTATTCCTGAACACTGACTGTCCCCTAAATTAAAAGTTGCTTTGTGTAATATCCAAAATTGCCAATAAACTCAGCTCTTAGAAGAAGATTGCTATGAAGAGTAGGGTCTTAAAAGTTCAACTGGGAATGAGGAGAATGTAAATATGTGATATCTGCTACTATAGTTATATTTAATATCATTACACAGTAAAACAGGAGATGAGTTACATGTAAAGCATTATATATATGCAACAATCTAGTTCTATTAGTTCTAAACACCTGAGTTCCAAGTGGCTAGTAGACAATACGAACTGGAAAATATCCTGAAAATTATATAACTACATTGATTACTTGATTGATTGACTGATTTGATTTGATTTATATCCCACCTTTCTCCTAATATGGAGCGCAAAGCAATAAGTTAAAACAAACTGGGTAAAATGGTAAGTGATAACAAAAGTCTTTTAAAAAAACTTTAAACAATCAATCCAATCAAAATATTACTATACAAACAATTAAAAACACAATAAATACATATTATATATAAAACACATGACACTCCACTGCAAATTCTTCTATCTCAATCAGTTAAAGATTGAAGTCTTCTTTAAATAAGAAGGTATTTGCCTGCTAGCAAAAGTAAGTAGAGAGGGAGACAAGCCTCCTTTGGGAGAGAGTTTCACAGCCTAGAAATATCCACCAATGAAGCTCTTTCCCATATCCTCAACAAAAGCCTGTGTGAATGATGGAAAGGAGAGAAATCCCTCCCCTAAAGGCTGTAAGACTTGGGCAGGCTCACATGAAGAGGTACAGGCTTTCAGATAGTCTGAAACTAAGCCATTTACACCATTGTGGGTCACAACCAGCACTTTGATTTGTGTCTGGAAACAGACATGTAGCCAGTGAAGCTTATCCAATGCTCCCTATAACTAGCCCCAGTTAGCAGCC
This sequence comes from Ctenosaura bakeri, assembly GCA_948474755.1. Taxonomy (NCBI): domain Eukaryota; kingdom Metazoa; phylum Chordata; class Lepidosauria; order Squamata; family Iguanidae; genus Ctenosaura; species Ctenosaura bakeri. The sequence continues at coordinate 555,587 of CAOLHI010000068.1, read as the reverse complement.
TAGCTTCTGCAGTTTGGACATGCTGGCATTTCAGAACAGTTCCAAAGGGAGGCCCAGGTAGAGTTCATTAGAGTAATCCAAACAGGATGCAGTCAAGAAATGTGTTATTGTGACCAGATCTGTCATCTTTAGGAATGGAAATGGTCACTGGCTTTAATTCTGCAAAAGTATTCCTGGCCACCATAGAAACCTGGGTCTGTAGCTGCACAGTTGACTCCAAAAGTTCACCTGAGCTATGAACCTGAGATTTCAGGGGAAGTATAACCTCATGTAGCCCAGGCTGAATTCACATGCTCCAATCTGCATTCTACCTGAACAAGAGCACTTCTATCTTGTCTCGATTAAGCTTCAGCTTGTTCATCCTTGTCCAATCCATTAGTGCCAACAGATGCTGGGTTAGTACTGAAACAACTTCCTTGGAGTTATATGTAAAGGACGTTGTAAGAATACTGGTGACACCAAATCCTATATCTCTGGATAACCTTTCCTTGCAATTTCATGTATAAATTGAACAACATGGGGGACAAAACTGAATCCTGAGGAACACTGAAAACCCAGTGCCCAGAATGCTGATCAGGAAACCCCCAGGATCACTTCCTCAAGGAAAAGACAGCAGCCACTGTAGAATCTTGATGCCAAGACTTATTCCAGAGACTTGGCCCAGAAGGATACCATGATCAATGGTACTGAAAGATGCTGCATGCCAGCAAATCTGAACAGACTTCCTTTGTCCAGTTTCTTGTGGAGATCTCATAATCAAAGTGATCTCAATTTCATACGCAGGCCTGAAGCCAGGTTGTAAAAGATCTGCATAATCCATTTCATCCAGAACCTATAACTAATGATGGCCAATAAACTACAGGCTTGCTTGAGAATGAGTTAATTTCAAATGAGTTAATTTGAACTTTAATCAGTTCAGGCCCAAATTGTACTCATTTGAACTCAACCTCATTCCATGCTAAGGTTTCATCATGCTCACAGTTATGTCATTGAAGTGGAGCCTAGATAGTTTTGTCATAGAATATTCAAGTAAAGGACATTCAGAAGCATTTTACCATTCCCACGTTCTGCAGAGAACTAACAAGAATTAACTAAAACACCGCTGCATTTCCCTATGCATGAATGTAAAATCTGAATAGTGGAGGAAACTGAGAGGCAAAAAGGTAACTTATTTAAAATATGGTGTGGTAGGAGAATTCTACAGATACAAACAAAGGACAGACAAATGGGTCTGAGAGCAAATAAAGCCGAAACCCTCACTAGAAGTCAAAACAGCTAAACTGAAGCCATCACATTTTGAATGTATCATGAGATGACACAGCTCACTGGAAAAGATGATAATGCTTGGTAAAGTTGAAGACAACAGAAAAAGAGGAAAAATCTATTAGAGCTGGATTGATTCATTCAAAGAATCCATGTCTCTGAGTTTGCAGGGTATGAGCTGTTAATGAAAGAGTGTCTTGGGGCTCTCTTATTCATAGGAGCATCATAACTCAAAGCTGACCTCGGTGCATGAAGGCTGTTTCAACACCATGCTCCCAACCTGCCATGTGGACAAGAGAAGGATGGGATGCAACAATGGTTCTGCATGATGTCATCATGGTCCCATACTTCTCCCATCCCCATGTGGCACAATCATGGATTAAATCATTGATGGGGAAACTTACCTATCTTGCAGAAACCCGGAAAGTGCAAAGGCTGCGCTTCTTGCTCCAATGCAACCTGGGAAATTATTTGGCTGTGCTTCAGAAGGAGGAGGCATAGCCATGGTGCTTCCTTCTCAGTGGAGCCAGCAGATGCAGAGGGGAGTGCTCCTGTTGTGCTCCTCTCATGGCAGAGCTGATGCCAGAATTCCCACTACAGGACTCTGCAAAAAGGTAGGGTATAGAAAGAGCCATAGTAACAACAACAGCCTAAAACACTCCCTCCTGCCTTGACTACTGAGATTGTTCTTCCTTCTTTTTTCCCAAAACTGCAAATGAAGCAGGGAAGGACAAAGAGGCTTTGAAAAATATAAATCTCACTATGGAAACGGATTGAACTAAGGTTGGCAGAGAGTGACTATGCACTATCAAATTCCTTGCACTATTTCCCCAGTCCCACAGAAACATGAATATTCATAACAACTGTTACATTTAATTAGCACAGTGAAGAAGGCTGATAGAAAGGGAATCAACTCATTTGAAATGTGGTGCTGAGGGAAAGTTCTATGGATACCATGAACTGTCAAAAAAAAAAAAAAGACAAATAACTGGTCTTAGAGAAAATAAAGCCTGAACTTTCCCTAGAAATCAAAATGACTAAACTGAAATTATTGCACTTTGGACATATCATGATAAAAATAATTCATTAGAAAAGACAATAATGTGTGGTAAGTAAGGCAGTGGTAAAAGAAGAAGATAACACTATAGATAGATAGACTCAATCAAGGAAGCCACAAGACTGAGTTTGCACAACCTGAGTAGAGCTGTTGGTGACAGGGTGACTTGGTGCTGTTGCCAGAAGTCAAAGTCACCTTGAAAGGAATTAACAACAAAGTCCATGCTCTCCAACATTTCACTGATGAAAATAGGGACACGTGTTCAAGCAGCATCAGAGTATAGTCAAAATGGTCAAAGTTATGAATTAGTAAGAACATATAGGTGGGTGGTTACAGTAGTTTGCTTTTGCTTAAGCCTCCTGGGAAGGACAAGATTCCTTCCTCCCTTTCCTCTTCCCACCTTCACTGAGTGCAAATTACCTTTGCACTTTGAACTCAGTTTGCAGCAACTGATGTAGGCTGAGGGCAATGTTGCCAGGTCACAGAGGCCCACTCCATGATATGATATAATTGGCAAATATAAATTATACACTACTGTGGTTGAAAAGCTATGACGGCAAAAAGGACAGGTTGAACACATGTGATGCAAAACTAGGTCAGACAGGACTGCAGGGCATGGCCAAGTCATAGCCAAGGAAACTCTGGTGAAAATCAACTTGCAAATGTCCCTCAACAATTTGACTTTTAGAAACAATAGCACACCAAATTACCAGCTGGTTGTCTTCAACCCACTTCCTCTGCCTGCCAAAACTTTCCTTTGTTCCCTCACCTGTCCAGCCATTAAGGAGCTATCACAATTCCCATCAGTCTTTTGTCACCTAATGCTAAGGCCATTAACTCATTCCAGACCTCATTGTTTACTCTGCCAGAGAACCATTGGCACCTTCCCCCTTAGGGCAGAAACAGGATATTTAAACCCCAGCTCTGATCCAGATACAGGGATACACAGGTGTAAAAATCCTGTAAAGTTAGCCCCTCTTGCAGGCCTCCCCTTTGGATCTAATATTCCCCAATGTTCCACAAAGGCACTGGTATTGTGGGTGGACCTCTGAGCCACCCACCTTTTGGGGTTATAGCAAAGGGCAAAAGAGGTAGGAAGAAGAAGAAGAAGAAACTGAGACAGTTTAAAAGCAGCTGAAAAATGGGATGACAGAGGGTTAATAAGAGTTTACCACTGTAGCAGAAGGTTTTTGCTATATTTTTGGCTGAACATAAATTGGTTTTCTCTAACACACCAAAAAAAATTGCAGGAAGCAGAACAATTCCATCATGTGTCATCTTCCTTGCTCCCAATAAACTAACAGAATACAGAGAGAAAGAAAGAAAGAAAGAAAGAAAGAAAGAAAGAAAGAAAGAAAGAAAGGGGTTTACCCTGCCAAATTAGGACAGTCGAAGGATTTGCACTTGTATCACATTGGGACTAGTAGTAACCTTGACCTGGATAGCTTTCCTGTTTTTTCATTCTCCTCCTTCATAGAACTAAAGTATTCTTAAAGGCTTTCAGTGGGGTGACAGTGAACCTATATTGCTTCAGGATAATCTGTTCCCATTGGCTGAAGCATCTTATGTGCCTCTTCCCACCACCTTCAGTTCTAGCAATCACCCATGGCTCATTGACACTCTCTCTGTCCAATTTTCCTGCATGTCTGACTTCTGCCTCTTCCTCCATACTCTTCACCCCACATCTAGCCAACCCCTTCCTTTTGAAATTGCAGAGAGTGGCACCTGAACAATGTTATTGCAATAAAATTTTGGAGTGGTTTGAGCCTGCTTTATAAAGAGTCAAATGGTTTCAAGTTTTGATACCATCAGGAGCTGGAATAAAAGAAACTGTGGGCCTTTAAGAAAAACAAATAAAAAAGAGAAAAGAATATTAATGCAGCTGCTCGAGCTTGTAACAGGAGTCACCACTGCCAAAACAGTTTTCCCTCTGGAAGCAGGTGAAGGAAGAACTGCATTGGATGTAATTAGTTTTGCAGTGGAAAACAAATCAATTACAAAAGCAAGTTTTCAATCCTGTGTCCAATGCAATAACAGAATGTATAAAATTGATTTTGGTTTTCAAGTTTCATTGTCTGTGCCAGGCACTCACTTCTGTCTGAAAGACAGGAACTTCAAGTGAATCACTGATAATCTTTATTCTATGCCCACAGAGCTAAGCAGAAAAGTCTCAGAACACATTTTTCTGAGAACATTTCAGAGACTTCTCTTCTCATCAGCACTTTCTCCCTCCTCCAGAAAAAAAGAAAGCCACTCTGTAAACATTCTCTCTCAGTTTCTTTGTCGCCACTTGCTGTTTCTCTCCCATCTCTGTCAGACATATGCACATGTCCATTGTAATGAGGTTAAGCCAGAGGCTTTTGTATAAGATACAAACTGATGGCCACTCTGCCAGTATAGATGTGTACTTCACCCTCTCCCCTGAAAAAGAAGTTGGGAGAAGAGAAAGAAGCTGTGCTATTACCACAGTGAAAGATGAGTTCTGTTCCCAAAAAGATAACGAAGAATTTCTTGTTCCCTGCAGAAATTCAGAGAAATAGTTCTTCCAGTTCTTGACTCACAGAGTGAAAAAGTCAAGGGGACATTTACACACAGCCCATTTTCAAAGCAAGGTAGAACAGTCATGTTAGTCTGTTGTGGCAAAAACCTGTGCAACCTTAAACAGCATCGGGGGCTCCTGTTAAGGAAGTCTTAAGTAAAAATATAACTTTACTCAAAGTTATTAATATATAAAGAGATCGTAAGGGTATGCTTAGATGTAAAGTTTCTCTGAAAAATGAGAATTTAATGACTCCCACTGTGTAGGAGGTTGCTTAACCTAATTAATTATTCTTATAATTTGTTCTGGAGGAGACAAATGGATTGAAAGACAGACAGATGGGCAGAAGGCTGATAAGAGTATGGTATTTCCTTTGCCTTCTTGGTTCATTGTGTGTGTGTGTGGGGCTGCGTGTACACACATGTGTGCATGTGTGTGTAACTATCTGTCTATCTATCTGTGAGAAAACTTTTACCTCTATGCATTTGACACTTTGATGCTATATGGACTAAATTTAGAGAAAATCTGCATTTTGCATTTATCACCATTGTCCGAATTCCATGCTTGCATCCTGGAAATTCTATAACTGCTACTGGATGTTTATCTTTCCTATCCCAACTGACATCCCCAATAAAATCAGAAATCAAAACATCTGAAAGTTATTCCTACAAATACCCATTTTCAATAATTTTGTTAAATCTACTTCACTTCTATGGTATCATTCTGGGATCCAGGTTCTATATGAAAACTCTGTTGTTTGGTTACTTTTTTATTATTGAAAGAAATTCCTTAACAAAATAATGTGTAATAAGCACATGCATATACATTTCTTTTTTCTAGATTTCATATAAGATGTCATTCCAGAGACTGACATGAGAAGTAGGTAGATCTGGATTTCCTCTGTTTCAACAAATAAAAGAAATAAAACAATCCATAAAGCAGTCATCATGGAGTCCATTTCTTCAGCTGAAAACTTGTGTCAGTTTTTCCATGACAGTAGGAGACCACAACTTTTCATACCTACAGTCCAAAATTAAATTGTGCATTTTGGGTCTTTTTTGCTTTCTTCATCTATTTCACATGTCCACAAGCACACACATGGACACACACATATTTCTGTATATATTATTTGTAGGATACCTAGAATCTTAAGAAATGCATGAAGTGGAAATCATTCTCCTTCACTTCAGCTGTTATTTGTTATTACTTGTTCTTATAGTTTTAAAAGACATATCTGTTAGGCATCTGCATAAACAAAGTATCAATGGCAAGGCTGTTAATGCCAGTGGCACTCCGGTACCAAGAAGAATGAAGAAATATATCGGTTTGCTTTCTCCCACAGTTACATTTTTGAAATCTCATGTTGTTTCTATAAAATTAATGAAAAAATGAAATGTTGTTAAAATAAACAAAAAATAAGCAAAATTCTTAACCCTATCTGCCAAGCTCAACTGAAAAAGTTATTTCCAACATGGAGAGAAAAATGTTATGCCTTCTACCCACTCATCAATATAAGAAGCTTATTTAAGAAAAAGCAAGGTGGTAACCTAATTCAGCACCAAAAACATTCTTGAATATACAAAGATTGCAAGTCAGACTTCGAAGAACTGATTACTTAAAGCCTCCATGAGTGACTATGACAGATTTGCTTCCCCCAAATTTAATTTGCTTTCAGCTCAAGTACAAATTCTTAGAGGTAGCAACTTTAGCATGCCTATCTTCAGTAGTTGCTAGTCTGAATGTCTCTGTAAGCATAACAAATATGTCATTTCCTGACTGTTGATCTTAGGTCATTTCCGCACTACACCCTTAGAGCACGATTATTCTACTTTCAACATCCTATGGAATCCTGGGGTTTGCAGTTTGGGGAGGGGCCAGCTGGCCCCTCCCTAAACTGCAAACCCCAGGATTCCATAGGATGTTGAAAGTGGAATAATCACGCTCTAAGGGCGTAGTATGGAAATGGCTTTAGTTACACCCTCTTTCTTCCTGAAACAGTCAGGCTGCAGTTAATTTGAATTTCTTCTCCTACTTTTTGTAATCTGCAGTTCTCTCTCTTTTCCTTTAGCTCTCTCTTTGGGAAGCACATTTTACAAATCCTCTCACCATGAGATGTTATGAGACCTTTAACACTTGTAAGTGAAGCTATTTGATAGGGGCTTTTTCCCCAAAGAATAAGCTCCTTTATTTCTTTTCTAGACCCCATCATGTGGTAGTGTGAGGCTATTTGCCCACCTTCTGCATGCAAATGCTAATTATTCTGCTTATGAGTTACACTACTATCTCTCATATTCCATACAACTTCTTGTCTCATTTAAGAAGAAATTTGCATGAATGTTTTGTCCCTCCATATTTTATTGATACTATAATTTTAAGCCGCAGTAACTCTGCTTGAGATGATGCTATCAGTGACAAGGAATTCTCATATCATAAAATGATGTACTTCAACATAAGAATCAAACATATAAGCACTGAAAAAAGACATTTGTGGGACTTTTTCAGAGTTTTAATAAATGATTGAGAAGCATGAAGTCATGTGTAATTCTTGTCATAGGCCCTTTCCACATCTTACCTTTTTTTGGCGTTGGGGTGTGGAGATCATGCGAGCAGCCTCCAGTAAGAGTGTCTCGTGTCCCTGCTGCTTCAGCTGTGCACGAGCTACCTGCTCCCGAGCAGGTAGTATGAGAGCCCCGCCTCTTCCTTCCACAGTGCAGCCTGGGAGTTTCCCAGGCTGCGCTGGGGCAGGAAGTGCAACTGCCACAGCTCTGGAGGCTCTGAATGCATGGTGTGTGTGGGGCCCTGGAGCAATGCGTGATCATGCACCATTTTCGACTGAAAGCCAAAAATGAGTGAGCGACGCTTGCCCTACCCTGGAGCATTGCATGATTGTGAGTGCACCATGCAGATCACTCCTCACAATCGTGTGATGCTCCAGGCACCCTTTCATATGGCAGATGCTGTGCGAAAAGGGCCATAGAATAAATGTAGTTAATAAATGTACTAGTGTTCAGTAATACCTTCTTGGTCAGCATTTTTGTCAGCAGAATTTTCTACACACTTCAGAAACACAGGAAAATCATTCCACACTCATGACAGATTACAAACCTGATTCACATCTGATGACTGGCAAGTGGAAGTGCATAGGGGCTCCAATGAATATTTATTTCAGAAGTGGCTTCCAAAGTGGATACCACTTTAAAATTTGGAGACCTTTTACACTACACAGCTATAGTATTTTGAGCCCACATTAACTGATATGGCTTTATCCTGTGGAATCTTGGATTTTGCCAGGAGAGAAGGGGATTCAGAATTTTCAGCCAAAGAGCTCTACTGCCTCATTAAAGTACAAACCTCAGGACTCCATACCATCCAGTCATGGCAGTTGAAGTGGAATCTTAATGCTAGAATTGAGGAGTATGAAGGAGGTCTTGAACTAAAACCTTGAGCAGATTCACTGATTCACTGACATGGAGGCTACCAGTTTTTATTATGCTTAAATCTGCCCATTAATGACAGACATTGCCTTTAGAGTGAAGAGGCAACTGAAATCTTTTTGAGTAGACAGCAAATCCACAGAGGCAAGGCAAATATTTCCAGAAAAATATTTTTTAATTATTTTTATTACTCACAGCATTATTTCCTGGTGCCACTCAGGAAGACAGCAAATGTACAAAGTGTTCAGCCTGCCTCTTCATGAAAGAAAAGCTCTCTTTAGGTTTAGCATGATTAATAAAAATGATTCCTGGTCAAAAACTACTTACACAAACTCAGCACATACAGAAAGGATGTATTTCCTTCTTTTTAGAGTCTGGCTTTTTGGCTATTTTTCTTCCAATACTGATTGTCATCAAACGTTTTAATTCAGTCAGTGCTGCCATCTCCATAATTTCCATTGAATTTCACTTGGAGCAGCTGGCTGTTGTTGCTACCTTGCTGCAACTATTTTCTGTTTTTGTCTGTGTTAGATTTCTAGAATGTCTTAAGTAACCTTGAAGAGAATATCTCAAACAATTTTTGAGCAAATTGTAGAGAGCTTCACATAAATGATTATTTTCTTTGTGAATCCAAGGGCAGAATAATTTTCTGAATTGTAACTGCTAATGTATTATTAAAATTAACACTTGTAGAATGAGAATTAGTATACCTTCCCTAAAGCTAAGACTTATACTTATATAGGGACTTAGAGGTTGTAGGATTCACACACAAACATTGTTTATATTACTTAAATTTATCTCCTTACACCATATATGGGTCTTTTGTTCCCCACTTTATCCTCATAACAATCCTGTGACATACCTCAGGTTGAGGGACAGTGATTAGCCCAAGGCCATGAATTGAGTTTCTTAACTTAATGTGTGTGGCGGGGTGGGATGGGTGGAGATCTTCAGAGTCCTAGGCCAAAAACTTGCTCACTATATCACATTAGTTCTTTAAGTAAGGCAAGGTTAGCCAACAAGCATCCAGCGGCTCATCCTATACACCCCAGAAAAGTGTGTATTAGACATCTCTCCTACCTTGTACCCCTTTTATAAAGTTTTATATTTACTGCCAATGAATCATCTTGCTCTCTGTTTTACTTTCTATTTTAGATGTGTAAGCTGTTGTAAATAAATATAGTGTGATTCACTACTGACTATAAAGATTCAGCTATTTATACAGTTATCCTTAAATGCTTCTTTAGTCAACATTATAGTGATATCATTCTCTTGGCATAATACACTCCTCTCTACTCTGTTAAATTTTATAGTAGATGTCTCTGGTTGGCAAAGTCATCTTGTTCCAACTAGAGTAGACCCACTATATCAATGGAAATTAAGAGGTGTTATTTACAATGTTACAATAGGAATTTTATGTAAAGTGTATAGTTAATTATTCTGTTTCTAACATAATATAATCCTCTAACATGATTCCACTATCTCAGAATGCACAGAGGGATTTTTAAATATAGATATAGATATAGATATAGATACACATGCTTCATCATAAAAGGAAAAAGAACAGATCAGGAAAAGCAATTCTTTTAGGTATATTATCTTTCCAAATTCAAGGTTTGTTTTTGTTTTTGTTTTGATATGGAAGTAGTTTCAAATAAAATATAGCCTACATGGATTTTAAGTTTGTATATTCCCAAGAGAGAAATGTTGAATGTTCAAAACCAAATGTCTGGATCAGTTCTAAAAACAGTCAGAAGCATAGACAAACACTGTTATTATTCTTTTAAAAATTACCATTTTTAATTAAATAACAAAGCAGAAGCCCCAAAACACACAAACAAGGAGCAATTATGAGCTCAATAAGCCATTCAGCTGTGATGAGAAAATACTCAAACAAGCTTTCAGAATAATAAGCCAACACACTCTGGTAAGCACAACAGACCTTTGTCAAACAGTGAGTGTTCCAGGAAGATCTGAGGGGGCTGATGATTGTGATTTATATCTGCCTTAATTGTGTTGCAAGGTTAATTCCAGAGAGGGCATACTGCTGAGAGAGAAAGAGAGAGAGAGAGAAAGAAAACCCCAGCAGATGAAATTACAGCATAGAAGAAAAGAGTGGGTTGTAAGAAAAGGCAGCCTCCAACTACATTTGTCTGCCTGTTTCACCTAACTGTAACTGGATAAACCACAAATTTAGCAAGTGGTACACCAGTAAACCAATATTTGTTCTCCTGTGGGTCTGCCTCAACAAGATACAAAATCATGGGGAAGAGTAGAATAATGCTTGACTTCCCAACCCGGTCACCTACATACATTTGAAAGATTCACAGGTTTTACCTGTACCTCACTTGCTGGAGAAAAGTAGTGGGAAAGAGTTGGTGTGTTCTGAGTTTCCCATCAGCAAACAGTTGGCTGAAATGCAAACAGTATATCCATTACATACACATTTGGACTAATCTTATATATTCGATGTCACTTATAACCCTGCACTGGTAGGTAAAGGGTGGAGCCAGATGGCTCAGATCTACTGCCTGCAGAAGAACCTTGTAGCAACATTGAGGACATTTCCTCACTACACTCTTATAGCACAGTTGGCCCCTCCCTAAACTGCAAACCCCAGGATTACATAGGATGTTGAAAGTGGAATAATCGCACTATAAGAGTGTAGTGTGAAAATGGCTTGAGACTAAAGACCCCTTCACACTATTATTCTACTTTAGCTGCCATGGCAACATTCGGTGGGATTCTGTGATTTGTAGTTTCATGAGGCGCAAGAGTTCTTTGGCTGAAAATTCAAAATGTTCCTCCCTAAACTGCAAATCCCAGAATTCCAAAGGATAGTAGTGTAATATGATAGGGCCCTAGCTGAGTAAAAGAACTCTGCAGCGTAAGCTTTTTTAGGCTCAGTATACTTCAGATGAAACACTTGTGGACAGACATTTATAGCAATGGATGGGTAGATGTGCCTTGGTGTGTGAAAAGAAATGCAAAATCTGTGGCTATGTCTTAGAATAAACTTACTTCCTATTCAACACATTCATATTTAAGCATCTGGTCAGAAACTGCCCTTCTAATAATGTTAATAAGAAGTTTAAAGGAAAGAGGATTTATGAGAAGTTTCTAATTATTTGAGGCACTGTGGAACCCATTTATTGTTTTGTGCCTTCATGTCAGTTCTGACTTATGACAACCCTCAGGCAAACCCGCCATGGGGTTTTCTGGGGCCAAGTGTGTGTGATGTGCCTAAGGTCACCCTGTGAATTTCCATGACCCAACAGGATATTGAGATCTGGTCTCCAAGGTCATAGCCCAATGCTCAAACCACTTTATTATGCTGGCTTTTGTGGAATCCATACTCAGACTAAAAACAAAAGTACTGATTGAATCAAACAGAAGGTCTACCTATCCCAACATTGCTTTCACACAGTAGCCAACTAGTTGCATATTAGAAGCTCACTAGCAGGAGTGCAACTTTCAGATCTGTACAATTAAAAAAGAAGACCTTGTAGTCTGCTGATAAAAGCTTTCTTCCCATCTATTGAGATAGCTAAAAATAGTGTACAAAAGATCAAGATAGCTCTTAATACTGGACACCACTTTGTGAACTATTATGCCAAAGCACTCGTTAACAAACCATCCGACCACCTCTTATATTTATGTCCAATAGTTTATAGAATTATGGATCTGTTACTATACTTGAAAGAGTTTTAATGAAGCCATTAAAAATTAACAATTTTGCTATTGATTTGTTTATCTGGAATATAGAAATCTGTTTCCATCATATATTTTTTCTTCAGTTGGTCAGCTAGACCTGCTAAGACCAGGCTAATGTAATGTAACTTCCTACTCCAATATGTCAAAGAAAGATAGTTTACAATTGTATGTATGTTTATTGAGAAGTCCCACTGACTCCAGTAGAACTAACTCCCTGCTTTAATGGTATGTCATTGGTTCCAAATACATATCCTTCACACGGTTTAATAAGATGGACACATATGCTAGCCCTATGGAACACACAATGTTCTCCCCACTCACCTGCCCACATGCATACTGCTGAGGACTGTGACAGAAGTGTTCTATACTTTCTAAATGTTCAACCAGCATGGAAAAGGGATTTTTAATTGCGAATTTAAAGTTAATTGCTATTGACTTTAGCTTATGATTATCCTGTGAATGAGAAGTTTGCAAGACAGCCTGTTACTAAGAGCTCTACTAAGGTCTTGTAAACCTATAGTGCAATCTTCCTTTTTCTTCCTGTCTTCCATTTTACAAACCATTGTTGCTTTTTCTAATGTCATGCCATGATATGTTGAAAGTACAATAGTCTCACTTTAGTCATTTTGACTTATTGGGAGACTTGGAGCTTGATTTACTCTCAAACCCATTTTGTTTTCTTTTTATAGTTCATGGGATCCTTAGCACTTCCTCCAGCACCACATTTCAAATGAGTTGATTCTCTTGCATGCTTGTATAGCACTCCTCCAATAGTGGAAGGAGATTTGTACCCATCCGAATCTCCCCTCTTATGGACAATCTGTTTATACACCTGCAAATAAAGAAAGAGAGCTCTTTCCAGTAGCGACCAAACATGAAGATATCCAGGAAGAGGATCCACTATGGGCAACAGTTGTGTGGGCATGTGAAACTAGCCCACAAAATTCTTAAACAGCCACTTATTTGTTACCCCAAAATGTGGATGGCTCTGGGGCCCACTGGTGATACCAGTGCCTTCATGAAAGAGTGGGGAATGTTAGGTAAAAGAGGAGACTGGCAAGAGAGATGGTAACCTAACAGGATCTTTTATGCCTGTGTTTATTGGTACTAATGCAGGAATGTCAGCTGGAGATTCAAAGAATATTTGTTTTATTTGGGGGAATTAACAATCATACACAAAATCCAAACACTCTCACAATTACACAAGGCTAGCTGAAGGAAAGGGAGGAAAAAAATTGGATAGCGAGAAGTTAGGGTGAAGTGGGTGATATTCATCTATCTGGAGAGAAGAGATGAAGTGATGTGGCCCAGACCAAAAGTCCAAGGGTAGTACCAGAATGGGAGTTGAAACAGCAGAGTGACAGCCTATGTTCAGAGTACCACAAGCTATCTGGCTCAGAGCCACAGTTCAAAAATTCTTTTTCTGCCCTGAGGGGGAAAGTGTTAATGGCTCTCTGGCAGAGTAGGCAATGGTGACCAGAACAAGCTAATGGCCTTAGCACGGGGTGATAAAGGACTGGTGAAAATAGCTCCATAAAAGCAGGACAGGTGTGAGGATAAAAGAAGAGTTTCAGTGGACAAAGGAAGAAGGTCAAAGACAGTCATTCTGGTAGAGGCAGTTTTAGGTGCTATGGTTTCTAAAGGTTGAGTCATTGAGGGACATTTGTGTGTCCATTGTCACTGGAGGTTCCATGACTTTGACCTAGCCATGCCTTGAGGTAACAATCTGACCTACTTTTGCAATGCACATGTATAGCCAGTTAATTTTTACCAGCAGGTTTCTCAACCATAGCAGAATATAATTTATATTTCTTGTCAATTAACATCTGCCAATTAAATCATATCATAGAGTTGGGGTGTATGGCCTGGTAACTATTGCCCCTCTCAGCAGCATGCTTTCATCACACGGTAAACATGAGAATGTCCCTGTGATTTTCCTTGGGTGAAATGACAGATTCAGACTTAAATATTCAGCTTAAAAATCTATCGTGAAACCTAAGGCCCTTTCAGCACGCAGTTATTAAGGCAGGCCAATGAGTCTTGCCACGGAGGTCTTCTGCACATTGGAGTGAACTAGGTTCAGTTTATTTACCTTCGTTCCGCACGTAATTCCAACTAAATGACCCTCACATAGTGGTAAAGTGTGCTATTTGAAAACTGGAAGAAATCAGTTTTCCAATTTTCCAGATCGATCTGATTCTTACTTTCACAGTGGTGCAAACACATACATTTGCACCAATGCAAATTGGTGGTCAGGGGAGGGCTCATGGGAGGGGCCAAGGGGTAGTATAGACTTTCACACATACGCACTTACGCAATGACATACTAAACCATGCAAAAAAAAGCGGTGAGCAATCACAGCCGATGGGGCGGGGTGAGGGGACTAGTGGGAATGGTCACGGTGGAGGCAGTGTGGATTCATGAACTCACACTCCTCCGAATCAGAATGGAACATACGCAGTAGCTGTGCGGAAGGAAATGAGGGAAAGTACGCCTTGTTTTGAGCCCAGAAAATCCAGTAAGAAACAGCACGAACCAATTCACCAGCCTCGTGTGGAAAGGGCCTAAGAAATATATAAGCATTCTGAGATTATTTTTATTCAACTGATATTTATAGAGGGAAATGGAGGGTTTTGATTTATAAAGAGAAACTTCCAGTGAGGAAAACTGAGAGGCAGAGGGGGGAAAGCTGCATTTATTTATTATAACTGTAGATGAGAATTAGCAACCTATTCATCCTAGTAAGTTCAGCTGTGGGAGCATAGCAGACAGCATGTGTCAAGATGCTTATAAATAATTGGATTGCTGTTGTTATTTTTAAATGGGATATTGCTCTTTAGCTGTAGATCTTTTCAAGGTCTTGGTGGAAACTGAAAAATATCAAGTCAAAATTTTGAGTAGCTTAATTTGAGATTCAATTTCAAATTGAAGATTTAGAAGTGAGCCCATTTTTAAGACATAAAGCAGGTTTTAGCCTGAAGTTGATTGGAACCAAGTTTACTTGTACTCTGAAATGAGGCAGACAATTACTATTCCAAAAAGAATTGTGTGATAAATCTTAGTTTATTGGCATTAATCCAATATGGCGTCATTGCATTTCAAGTCTGTTCACAAAGAAAGTTATTGTCATGTTCCTGTTCTTTAATAGGCAGACAACACAGTCACAATTTCATGAATTCATTTTCATGTTAAGCCTCCAGGCAGAAAAACTCTTACGAGTGAAATGCTTTAATGCAGGGATGGAGAATGAGTATTCTTCCAGATGGTGTAGAACTGTAAAACCCATCATCTCTCACCATTGCCTATGCTGACTTCATAGGAGCAGTCATCCAGCAACATCTGGGTTCCCACATGTTTGCTATTTCTACCATACTTTTTATCATGGCTTAGAAGACCCATGCTTCTGACCTAGAACATTCTCTGGACCAACTAGGAAATTGTCTTATGCTGAGTCAAACTTCGAATCCATTGAGATTGGCATTGCCTATCTCCTTGCTGGAAGCTAAGGATATAAAGAATATTGACAAAATTTGTTTCCACTGAGACAGGCTGTTGAGAAATCTTTAGTTTCCAAAAAAGTTCACATATCTGGCATGAGAACAGGGAAGCATTAGCATTATCATAATTTCAGCAGAAGGTCCCTACATAAAATTACACCACCCAGTTTTGTGAATCAAAGCACATACACATATACATACACCAAGGATAGACTTACTACTCAATCAATGAAAAAGAATACAAACGACACAGTGGATGTTTCTAATCTGTGAAAGTCCACATCAATAGATTGCAGCTACGCTAGTTTGCACAGAAATCATACTTGCAGAAATTGCTCTTCCAAGTACAAACATGCTCAGCAAGGGTGCCAAAAATATCTTGCCTTCTCTAGGTGAGGACAAACATGTATTCAAAGCCCACTGTAATTTAGATGGACCTAGACCAGGGAGAATTGGGTTCCCATTCAAACTCTTGCCTTGTTCATCCCTAAAGCTTACCAAGTTCTGTTGCCAGTCTAACTTACTTTCTAGGATTGCACCAAGACAGAGAGGCTGTTCACCATGCTGTGGGTTAAGTGAGACAGCCAAAACATAAGGATACATATTCTAGTCATGTACAATTCCCCCTCTAGAATTCAATGTATAGGTAAAGAAATCAGGGGATATTGGGCTCCATGGTGTTTAGACCAATATGTGCTCAAGCAGGGCCTTATGGAACAGGTATCCGGTAAGCAAAGCTTGCCATCATTTCCAATCTGTCGGGGAAGTGAAATGAGCCTTCTGAAGAGAGGGACTCTACAGATGCCTAAATAGCAGGTTAGCCTCCTTTTTCTTTCAAGAAATCCTAGGACATCCCTCCTCCCAATTTAATGTGTGCCTGATGTCCCCTTTTCCCTTTTATGCCAACCAGTTGTGACAAAACAGCGCAAGAAATCTGTCCATGGGTAGCAAAGCAAAGATGATTTGTGCCCCTAAGACCCACACAAAGTGGGAGGTATCCTAAGCAAGCCCCCCCACCCCATAAAAGAAACCCAGATCACAATGACATGGACAAATCCCTTTGTAACTACTAAGCAGCAAACTGACCAAAAGCTGAAACAAACTGGAAAAACCTGTAGCTAAAAATAAATAGTGAATAGTATGAGAACAAATTTTAAACAAATGTAGATATATGATGAGGCTAATAAACAAAAATAATTAGTGTATACAAATACATTTGTGCTTCTTTTCTGGAGAACACTAAAATGTAATTTTCAAACGTTCGATTTGAACTAAGGATGGGCCAACCAAATCCTCGAATCCTCAGCAAGGATTTGAGATTTGAGATTTGCGGATTCAAATCCCCAGACCAAAATAGGCAAACTGAATCTTTTGAATCCATCAACAGTTCTCCTTCCACATTTGGGGAAGTGCCCACTGTCTTTCCATTTTCTCCCTCACATTCTGGCCCTCTGTGTGGCAGTAGTGTGCAGGGCACACCAGAGCCTGAACTCACGCGGGCACCCAGGATCAAGCCCACAGGGGCATGTAGGGCTGGATTGCCATGTCCCTGCACACCCCAGGGCCTGAGCTCACACAGACACTCGGGATCAGGCCTGCAGGGGTGTGTAGGGCCAGTGATCGCTTCCTCCCTGCACATCCTGGGGTCTCTGCTGGTGTGGGTGCTCCACAGCCAGTGATCTCCACCTCCCTGCACTTCCCACATCCTCCACTTGCTGTGGCAGGGGCATGAAGAGAGGGTGATTGTCAGTTCTCTGGATGCCCACCACTGCCACCTGTGAGGGTGTGCTGGCACCAGCCAGCAAGGGCGTGCAAAGGAGGTGAATGCCCCTTCTCTACACACCCTCCACTGCCACCAGTGCAAGCACTTCAGAAGTTGCCTGCAGGCATGTGCAGAGTGGGCAGTCACCCATTCTCTGCATGACTTTGGCCACCACTGGTTTGATCGGGTTCACAATCTGCCCACTCGCAGCTCCAGTGCAATCGCCCCAACAGTGGGGAGGAGATGGTGATAGGGCAGGAAAACATGTTGGGGGGGTGCTGGGGGAAATTATTTGTGGTTATTTCACTTTCTGCACTTATCCCCCATGAATGTGAAGGGTCTACTGTAGTTTGTTTTTAAAAATTGACATCTCCAGGGCCTGTCAAAGGCCTGATTGGTCGGCAGGCCCCCGGGCCCACAAAAACCATAGTTTAAAGCTAGGTGTGTGTGCTTGATGCTGCCTGTGCTGCTGCCTGGGTTCAGCACAACATGCCCCCTCCATGAAAGCATCTGAGGTAAGCCTTATTGCAAAGAAGGATAATTTTCATTTCCTTGAAGAAAGGACAGAAAAAAAATGAAAGGAAAGTCTCAATGCTTTTTAATGGATAAACAAGTCCTCTAGAAAGACAAAGGCACTTACAAGATTATCTGTTTATAATTCCAAATTAACTTGATTAGATACCATGCTGAAGTAATGATGCTTCATGCAGCAAAATATCTAAGGCAGGTACTGTTCAAAGATGATAGTGCTTACCTAGCGACTGGAAATGCACATGTGATAGTTCAAGTGTTGAGAGGAGGATTTTTTAAGTTCTAGATATTACTCCCACAACAAAAAGCACTTGATATACCATGCTGGATGTGAGACTTCCTGCACAGTACCATTCTGCACACACGAAGCCCAATTGTGAGAATGACACACATGTTGAATCTAGATTCCATGTACTGCTAGCAAAGAACAGGTCCTGTCCAAGAGAGATATGAACAGTTTCATCAAAAAAGGGTTACAAGCTTTTTTGCTTATAGTACTTAGTTTTTCAGCCAACTAGTAATTCACTCCTTATGCTGAACGACACTTGCACCAAATTTGACTCGTTTCAAACAGCCAGTTAATGGTAGTTTAAAAAGATGACTGCTACATATTTTGGTCCCAAAATGGAAAAAAAAAATCCCACACAGCTCAGGTCTTATCTCCAAATATTATTGTTAAAGGAGAAAATATTTGTGTTAATGGAGGGGAAAAAAATGGTTTTCACTAGAGTTAATAAGTCAGGACTCTCCCAGGTCCTGAGATTTGAAGGTCAAAACCTGACACCAATGTATGACTCCTTTTAACATCACAGGGACAGACCCTACTGATGTTACAAGGGTAGTATTGTAAGGGCAGGCCCTCATGATGTCATTAAAACCTTGAAGCATTTAGCATCAACAACAGCTGCATAGGAGGATATGAAGGAGGAAAGAGAGCTTAAAACTCCTCTAGCTCTGCCTTTCCTTGCTTAGTATCATGGAACCATTGTGCTTGATGTTAAAACCACTGGCCTCTTTCACTGGAGGACAGAAAACAAGGCTCCTCCCCCATAGTACAGAGTCACATAGCATGTGCCATTCAAAAAAAAAAACACAAAAAAACAAACAAACCCAGGTCTAACTAATAAGGAAAATATGTATACAAACAGTTTTCAAAGCAGCACTCTCACTCAGAGATTCCCTCTCCTTCATCCTGAGGACTAGAGGCCTGATCTTGAAATTAGGGAACATTAAGGAAAGAATAGGGCAACATATAACTCATCTATATTCATTTACTTCTATTTTATCTTTAATATTTTTTTTTCTTTTTTGTTCTTGTTATTCTAGATTCCCTCACCATTGCTTGAGGAATGACAAGGACAGATAGTAGAGTGAATAAAGTAAGTGAGAAAATCCTTTTGAAAAAAATTCATTCATAATGCTGTAAGCATAATTGCCAATGTTTACCCCCTTTTGTTTCTCACTTTGTGGCCATTTGTTTGTAATTTATTAATTTCAGTGCCCATTATGCCTTGATTATCTTCTCCTTCTCCATCTTCTTTTTCAGGAAGAAGCACAGTTTCAAGTGCCTCTTTTCTCCTCTTCATTGTTTGCATGCTGCAGCTGAGGATTTGTTGTGTTCTTGAACCATTTGTATCCAGCTCTGCTGTCTCTTGAGGGTCTATTTTGAGCTGATAGCCTTTGGGGGAAAAGCATTTAAGGGCACTTGGTTTAAAATCAGTCACTGAATGACAAGAGCTCATTTAAAGTGCAACTGGCAGCTTACATTTTAGAACTGAATCACATTTGTGTGGGATTGCCTATATATAGATATCTACTGTATGCATCAAAGCAGCAACAAACTGAACATCACAAGTCCAGACTCTATAGTTTTAGGCTGGCTCCTGCAAGAAAAACAATTCCCTGTTCCAAAATATTGCTGCGCTTCAGTCTTTTAAAATAATTCTTTGCAGCATGTCACTCTCTGTAATTTGGCAGTTCATGACTGAATCCATAACTGTAACGCTATGAGAACACCAGAACTTAGAAACATCACAATACAAAGAGTTTCTTTTAATTCATCTCTTTTTCCAGTAATAAAAGAGCAACAATATTACCTTGTAACATAAAGCTGGATAATGTCACTCTCTTGGCAGTGTAACTGTAACTTTTTACATACTTTGATTGTTACAAGGAGTGAACACTAATTAGTATTGGCTCATGCTATGGCCCTTTCTGTAGCACCTTCCTGTCCCCAGGCGGCATGATCACAGGTATTTTTTTATTATTTTTATTATTATTATTATTATTATTATTATTATTATTATTATTATTATTATCATCATCATCATCATCATCATCATCATCATCATCATCATCATCATCATTTCTATCCCGCCTCTCCACATGGATCAAGTACATTAAAAGACATTAAAAACATACCCAATCCTCCCCCCACACCAACCCAAGCCCTTAAAACACACAACAATTAACAGTCCATCAATTAACTATTAACAAAACAGCAAGACAATTGATGGGAGGTGATGGAAATGCTAGTCTGGGAAGACCAGTCGGAACAGATCACTCTTGACTGCTTTTTTAAAGCAGTCAAGACTGGTAATATGCCGGGTCTCCTCTGGCAGGCCATTCCATAACTTGGGAGCGATAGAAGAAAAGGTCCTCTGGGTAACCGCAGCCAACCTAGTTCTGACTGGCTGCAGTAAATTCCTTCCAGAGGACCTTAATGTGCGGGGCGGATTATATGGGAGAAGGCGATCCCGCAGGTAGGCTGGCCCCAAGCCATGAAGGGCTTTAAAGCTAATAACCAACACCTTGTACTGTGCCCAGAAACTAATAGGCAGCCAATGAAGAGACTTTAAAATTGGTGTTATACAGTCAGTTTTAGGTCTATCGGTGACCAATCTGGCTGCCATATTCTGAACTAATTGAAGTTTCCGGACTAAACACATGGGTAGCCCTATGTAGAGCGCATTGCAGAAGTCGAGCCGTGAAGTTACCAGCGCATGCACCACTGTTTTTAGGTGTTCCAGCTCCAGAAAAGGGCGCAGCTGGCGTATCAGCCGAAGCTCATAACAGGTACTCCTGGCCGCCACATCTATTTGAGTTGTCATCTGAAGTGGTGAGTCCAGGAGCACCGCCAAGCTGCAAACACAGTCTTTCAGGGGAAGTGTGACCCCATCTAGGACTGGTTGACAGACCTCCATGTCTGGGCTAGGGCCCCTGACAGCAAGTACCTCCGTCTTATCTGGATTCAGCTTCAGTCTGTTTTTCCTCATCCAGTCCATTACTGCTTCAAGACATTCGTTCAGAGGCGAGATGCCACCCTTAGTTGATGCTATTATCAGAGGCATGGAGAGATATATCTGGGTGTCATCAGCATACTGATAGCACCTTGCTCCATGTCTTCTGAGGATCTCTCCCAGCGGTTTCATGTAGATGTTAAATAGCATTGGGGACAAGACAGTGCCAGATGTAAGCTCCTTTTTCGAGGAGCAGGTGTCCCCAAGTATCACCATCTGCTATGTACCTGAGAGATAAGGTCGGAACCACTTAAGTGCAGTGCCCCCAATCCCTAACCTTCTTAGGCATTCCAGAAGGATACCATGGTCTATGGTATCATAGAATCATAGAATCACAGAAATCTAGAGTTGGAAGAGACCACAGGGGCCATCTAGTCCAACCCCCTGCCATGCAGGAACACCCTCAAAGCACTCCCAACAGATGGTCATCCAGCATCTGCTTAAAAACTTCCAAGGAAGGAGATTCCACTACACTCTGAGGCAGCACATTCCACTGCCGGACAGCCCTGACTGCCAGGAAGTTCTTCCTGAGGTTCAGGTGGAACCTCCTTTCCTGCAGCTTGAATCCATTGCTCCTTGTCCTGGTCTCTGGAGCAGCAGAAAACAAGCCCTCTCCTTCCTCTACGTGACATCCCTTCAAATATTTAAACATGAATATTGTGTCCCCTCTTAACCTTTTCTTCTGCAGACTAAACATACCCAGCTCTCTAAGTCTATCCTCATAGGGCATGGCTTCCAGGCCTCTCACCATTTTGGTCGCCCTCCTCTGGACTTGCTCCAGCTTGTCAATATCCTTCTTGAATTGGGGTGCCCAGAACTGGACACAGTATTCAAGATGAGGTCTAACCAAAGCAGAGTAGAGTGGTACCAGTACCTCCCTCGATCTAGACACCATACTCCTATTGATGCAGTCAAGAATTGCATTGGCTTTCTTGGCTGCTGCATCACACTGCTGACTCATGTTCAGCTTGTGGTCTATGAAGACTCCTAGATCCCTTTCACACGTACTGCTATCCAGCCACGTGTCCCCCATCCTATATTTCTGTATTCCATTATTTCTGCCTAAGTGTAGGACCTTACAGTTCTCTCTGTTGAATTTTATTTTTTTAGCCTTGGCCCAGCTCTCCAATCTATCCAGGTCATTTTGAATTTTGATCCTGTCCTCTGGCGTATTAGCAACCCCTCCCAATTTGGTGTCATCTGCAAATTTGATAAGCATGCCCTCTATTCCAGAGGAAGGCAAAGGCAGCCCAAGAAATCTCGCCAAGAAAACCCCCTGACAGCGTTGCCTCGGGGTGGCTAGAATTTAGAAATGACTTGGAAGGCACAAAACAACAGGAATACTGTAGCACTTCTGAGGCAGAGAGAAAGCAGTTTGTAGCATCAGCTTTCGCTGCACAAGCTAACATGGCTGTCTTTGAAATACAGTTCCAAGAGTACCAGCAGGGTCACACTTCTGTCGATACCTAGGCGAAGATCATCCACTAAGGCAACCATGGCAGTCTCAACTCCATATCCTGCCCTGAAGCCAGTTTGAAATGGGTCTAGATAATCTGTTTCATCCAAGACAGCTTGGAGCTGAAGACCAACAGCCCTCTCGATCACTTTGCTTAAAAATGGGAGGTGAGAGACTGGTCTATAATTATTCATATCCAGGGGGTCTATGGAGGGCTTTTTTAGAAGTGGCCATATAATCGCTTCTTTTAAACAAGCTGGAAAATTTCCCTCCCTAAGGGATGCATTAATAATATATCTTGAATGGGTCTTAATTGCAACTCCTCCCTGGACAACCAGCCATGAAGAGCAGGGATCAAGAGGGTTTTCCTCATCAATGACATATGAATGCACCACCATCCTGTACTTATCTGTCTTGCAGAAGGACAGGAAGCACAATGGTGGTGTTTCCTGCCCCAGCGCAGCCTGGGAAAGCACCCATCTGTGCTGCAGAAAGAAGCAATATGTCCATTGTGCTCTCTTCCACGGGAAGCCAGTCCCATGTGGAGGGAAGTACTGCCATTGTGCTCCCTTCCCAGCAGAGCCACTGCTGGGATCACCACCAGATCCCACTGCAAGAAGGTAAGCTGTAGAAAGTGCCTATGTCTCACGCTGCTGAATGAATAGCATTCAGATCTTTAATGAATAACCAGAAAGTAACTATTGTATCTACTTTTGAGAAATGGCAAAGAGTAGCTTCTAAAAATTGCAACTGTTATGGTGACTGAGTACTGGGGAAGCTTAACACTAACAATGACCATAATTACTCTGTAAAAGTAACTTTCTTAGCTTTGTAGTAGGCCAGGCCAGCATCTGAAACAGACTCTTCACACAGTTATATAGAATGTCCTGCATGGGGCACAAGACTGTGAAGCCTGTTTTTGTTTCTTTGTTTTGGAAAGTGGTTGAGTCATTTTGAGTTGAGCAGCATCAACAGATATCCTTCTACTTCACAGAAGATCACCTTCAGTGAATGGAAGGATCTTTGATGCAGCAGAGGAAGGAAGTGGTTTTCAGTTATTTGACTTTACTATGAAGCCCTCTAGCATGACACATCTCCAACACTCTTTTTCAAAGTTCATCAAGTCTCTGGAACAGATTAGAGAAGGTACAGGAAGCTGCTAGGGAATGAGGAACCATCAAAATTTACCTCCCGTTCATAGGTATCAGGAGCAATTTTTCTGTGACTCATATTACAGGGTCATTGAACTCATTGTCTTTCTCATGATTATCTTTATCTTCACTGTGGTTTTCTGACTGTTGGAGGCATGGTTGCATATTGAGAGCAAGAGACAGAAAAGAAATTTGCTGGATTTACTTTCCCATTTTTTTTTAAAAAAAATCATTTTTACATATCCTGATAATGGCAATGAAGCAAAGCACATCTTCCCTCAGAAAGCTGTATATTTTTAATGCTTAGTATGCATTTCAGTAAAGGAAAAGAAATGTGCCAAATCATGTGTGCACTTAAAAAATGTGCACCACTAGAGGAATTTATATTTTGAAAATGTGTACAAACATACTTTGGGGAATGTACAAAATCTGTATATTACAAAAATGCACAAGTTTGTATTTGGAGAGATGCTTTGGAATTGGGATGGAGCCCACTACAGAAATACAGTGCTTTTATTCCACTTTAACTGCCATAGTTCTATCTTATGGAATTCTGGGATTGAGAGTTTAGGGAGAGGCATTTAGAATTTTCAGGTCATTTCCACACTAGCCTGTTATAGTGTTATTATTCCACTTTCAACATCCTATGGAATCCTGGGGTTTGCAGTTTAGGGAGGGGCCACAAAGGTCCCTCCATAAACTGCAAACCCCAGGATTCCATAGGATGTAGAAAGTGGAATAATAGCACTATAACAGGTTACTGGGGAAATGGCCTCAACCAGAGCTCTCTGGTGCCTCAACAAACTATAAACTCCAAGATTCCATGAGCTGGAACCATAATGATTAGTGTGAATGAGTCCCAAGAAGCATTCAGAGAAATAAAACAACAGATGAAGTTTCACAATCTTGCTGACATCCAGCTTATTCTATCACCACTCTGAAATGGCAAAGCTTTTCCTAGTATATATAATTCCAGGCTTATCTGTTATAGTCTCCAGGATAGACAATCTTTGATTTTGTTTCACTATGAGGAAACATGTAACTCTCCTATTTCCCTAACAGTGCTGCAGTCCAGGGAAATATTTACTGCTAGTACAAACTACCCTTGAGCTTGATAGAACAAGCATACCTATAGCTCGGTTGCTGTGGAATGCCTCCAGCTTTTAAATCTGGTTTGCATGTAAATTAAGAAAACTATATATCTGCGCTACTTGGTAGCTCAGCTCTAGGGTCTTGTACCCTCAAAGTTAAGGCCCAGTATGCAGATCGCATGGGTCTTTAGATCTGAACTTTCTAACTGCTCAATCTTAACAGTTCTTTAATTCCTAATTGCTCCTTAACTTGTTAATGAGTTCATTTTCCAGTAAGCTAAGCAGGAGATGCCTTGATCAGACAATTACAAAGCCGAATCAACTTTCAGCCTGCTATTGCTAAAAAAAATGGCAATATGCAAGAGCTAAAACAGTTTTTCTTTTGCATTTAGGGACAGAACCTTCTTGTGGCACTCTCGCAGCAAATGCAAATTTTAAGAGAAATATTCTGGTTTCTTCTTTAGTTACATGGATCATTCATTGTTTGACAAACTACTGTGTTTAAGTAAACCCATACCTAAATTCCTGTTTAAAACCAATATCATTTTTTCCTCATACATTCTGTCACGCATTCCCAATCCTTTTCAGTTATTTCTATTTGCTTCCCTTTCAAATGACATGAAAATATGTCAAATTGTTTTAACTCAGCAACTTTCTGCGTCCATTTCTCTATGTCTGGAACCATTTAAATACATGTTCTGAAACATTTTTCTTCCCGAAAACTGTAGCTTTCTCTTTCAAAGTAAAATATCTAAGTGCATTTTTATTTAGTTATTTTGCACAGAGAATGGTTGAAAGATTTGGGAAGTGCAAAGCTGCAGATAACTATATTCCACTCAGTATGTTAGCTGAATGATATCAGTCAGGTCTACAAATATCAGACTCCTCTAGTCACCATAATATGGTATAGGGTATTGAGTATTTTCGCCCTTCCTTCTGGAAAACAATGTTTGTATCTTTTTGGTCAGGCAAAATTAGATTATATATCCAGCAAGACATGATACCTGCTCTGCCAGTATTAAAACAATTTTTAAAATACAAATTAAAACCTCAAACATTCATCAACAACACAATATCCAGCATGTTTCTATCAGACAGGCCACATATAATCACACATCAAACACCTGCCTGAATAAAAAACATCTTTGCCTGATTGCAGAGGGATAGTAGGGAGGCTGCCAGTACCTCATCTGAAAAGGGAGTTCCAGAACCTGGAAGTAGCTACATAAAGAGCCCTCTCCTATGTTCCTACCAGCTGCACCTGTGAAGGTGATGGGACAGAGCGAAGGGCCTCTCCAGCAGATCTCAAAGTCCCATCCGGTTCATAAGGGAAAATAACCTGTACCTCAGCTGTATAGGGCTTTAAAGATCATTACCAGCACCTTAAATTGTGCCCAGAAATGGACTGGGAGCTAGTGGAGCTGTTGCAACAGGAGAGCTGTGTGATCCCTGTAGCTAACCCTAGTTAACAATCTGACTGTGTCTCTTTGGACCAGTTGAAGTTTCCAAACACTCTTCAAAAGCAGCCTCACATAGAGTGTGTTAAGTAATCCAGTCAGTGTCATGATCATGATTACATAGTGTTAGTGACTAAAGAGCAGTTACAGCAGTTATAGCAGTTGCAGTAGTTCTACGTTATGAATCAATACGGAATGACCGCCATTAGTTTTAAGTAAACTGAGGATGAAAACATTTACCAGAGAAAGTCTTCAACCATCATCTTAGAACGATCTGATGAAGTCATCTCTAGTCAATGAAAGTACATGGCAAATAAACATGCTATAAGATGTTCTCAGATATTTTTGTTCTGTCTTGTCTTTTTCTCTCTTGATCAGGTATTCAGCATTTTTCTATGTGGGTTGGCATATATCCCTCATGGGCAATAATATCTTTTTTCATACATTTACACCCACATCTAATTAATTTATTTCTAGACACCAACCAAATGTGGTAACTCTTCTGTACAGTTAATCACCTTTTGGCCCAACGGTTCATTATTTTCTGCACCAATGTGGGTATGTCCATGTCCATCTGTCTGTCCATCCAAGTGCATGTCCAGGTTCCATGAATGCTTATGCCATAAGAAATGTGTTAGACTTTTAGGTGCCACAAGGCTTTTTTGCTCTTTTTTTGTTGCTATAGATGTTTATTCCTCTAGAATTTGTTATTCTTAGACAATATCTTTTGAGGTTATTCTGAAGCTAAATTGCTTTGCTGTAGTGTTCTGTGTACTGCTTGGATGTAATACTTCTTGGAAATCTTGTTTGCTGATGAGAGCTCTTGGGGGGAAGAGCAGCATAAGAGAGGGAATATGCGTATGAAAAGTGAAAATGGAAACATTAAAGTTGACTTGAGTTTGCAACTATTGAGAACTCACTGAAGTGTCGCGTGTTCACAGAGATGAAAAGACTGGTCTTATTTGTTAGTCAATCCGACAGCCAGTTTGGTCCAAATATTTTAATTAGCCATTGCTAGAAGCCATTATGAGTTAATAATTGACTGCATAAGTAATGAAAAATTCTAAAGATGCTAAACAAACAGCAAGGTTAATTATCCAGCAGTAATGTCACTTAGAGAAGTGCCAAATTGGTCATCCAAATATCCTGTTCTCCTTCACTATCCCTTTGCAGTAAATCAATGTAATGTCTACCTTCCTATCGCTTTGCTGAAATGGGCACATTCAGCTCAGCAAAACAGGAAACCAGCAGAACACTGCAAAAGGGCCAGAAAATATGACTTATTAAATGTGTTTTACCCAACTATTACATTTTATTAATATTTTTTCTTTCCTGTTAATTGAAGAATGAATTTTTAAAGTGTGTTTATATACCAGTTACGGCTGACAGCAAAGATGTATTTCAATTACAGAGTCCAGAAGGTTTATATTACCCAATATATAATCCTACAGCAGATTTGATATTTTTATTTTCACTCACTTTCTGTTTTCACCTTTGCGCCTTCTCAGCAATAAATCCACTTGCAGAAAATTATCGGAAAGATCAGAGTGTGCTTTTAAAATAAATGTGCTGACAAGGTATTCATTTAAGTCTGTCCCTATTGCTTTTCATTTTTTAAAAAAAATTGATGGCTTATTTGCTTCTGAAGAGGTAAAATGTTTCCTGTTTCAAATTATTGGCAATTTTAAAATATTATTTTTAGTGTATTATTAAAAATAAAATATAACGAGCCAAGTTTATTTCAACTTTTGCTTGAACGAGAATATATGAGAGTATCTTTTCTTTTGTCCATGTGCTTCAGTAGATTTCTACAAAAAGCATGATGGGTTTGCAAATACAAATGTTGGCTTTAATTTGTAGGTTATTCCTGCTTTAATTTAAACCTCCATAAATCCAAGACTCTTGTGTTTTACATCAAGCATCCACATTCAAGTTTGGCTGTAGTTAGAGAGAAAGCCTAATGTAGGAAATTGACATTCCAATGCTTGCATTTTCTTCCACTTAATACTTATGATTGAACTTTTAGATACATTTGCATAGAATAGCAGTTGCAGATGCTAATAAACGTATCCTATTTATTAAATAGCAAAAGTGGTATTGCTCTGCCTGTTTTAAATACCAAGTAGAAAGGGAAGAATATTAAAAGGCTGAGAGATTAAGGCTATGGTCCCATACACAATTTCCTGGGAATAAGCCCTGCTGAACATAGACCCATTTCCAAGTCCACATAAATACACTCATGCTTTTTCAGCTCTGATGCATACATATCACATTCTTTTGGTGAGGAAGTTGTCATGAGAACTGTAAACATCTCTACTGCATAGTATGTAAGAAAAGCTACTAGAACAGTTGTTGTCCTGGTTATTGTTTCTGTTTTGTGCAAATAATTAGACTATTAAAATAATCAGGAAACAGAATAACTGTTCTGTTTATCTCCCCTGGTTGTGTGTGTGTGTGTTTAAAAAAGGACAATATATGTCATTCACTTAAAAACATTTATTTCTATCTGAACTTTGTCAACTCACTTACACAATTCCAGGTTCTGAGTATTCTCAATCAGTTGGCTTCTATCACTAATGTCCAGTTTTGATTTTTTTAAGTTTCATTCAGAAGGTTGCATCTTGATAGTGTCCTAGAACAAATATTTCATCTGAGAACCAGACTTATTATAGCCTAAAAAATATCAAAATATCTTATCATTTCTCAACTATATTTCATTTTATGCCCCATCCTGTAGCATGACATTTGGAAATGCTGCAGAGACAAGGAAGAATGAAGGGGTTAAATGATAAGGAGAATATGGAAAGAATATTATTTATCCCACCAATAGCACTAACTTTATGTTGTGGTGGGACTGCACACTCCTGTGAGGTAAGAGGCTATGCTGATGGCAGCAGTGCTGCTGGTAGGGTCTCCCATGTCAGTCAGGCTTTTGCTGAGGAGCCAGACTAATGTGCCAAACAGCTACTGGGCAGCAGCAGTAATGAGCTGTGACACTGGTAGAGAATCTCTCAGGTACAATGGCAGTAGCACCATAGCCAACATTTGGTAGTACTGTGCACAACAAGCTACAGTAAAGCCCCTTTTGCATGTGTAATTCCATGAAAACCCTATGATGATAAAATCCAAAATGAAACAAGAGGAAGTCCCAGAAGTTGAAACTCCCAAGTCAGATGGCACTCAACAAACTATTGGGGCAAAGCAGGGAACAACTATGAGTAGTGCTGTGGTTAATGACTCCACTGGATTGAAGGAAGTTCAGCTGCTGATGTGCGTGGAGGTGAAGGAAAGTCTGAAGCTGCACAACGGATGTTATAGGAACATGGAATGTGAGAAGCACAAATTAGTGGAAGTAAAAAAAAAATGGAACATATAAACCTGCTATACTTAAGGTGGGGAAGCTAAAGTGGACAGGAATGGCACATATTGAGCCAGATAATGGTACAGTGTTTTATTCAGGAGACGAAATCAAAGAAGAAACAAGGGGGCATTAATAGTGAGGAGAGGTGCAGCAAAAGCAGTCAAATTATATAATGCAAAGTCTGACCACATAATATCCATAAGACTTTAAGGAAAACTAATCAATATAACCATAATCAAAGTTTATGCTCCAACAATAGAGGCAGAAGAAGTTAGAAGATTCCATGCTGGAGACCAGAAGGAAACTTTTATGTAGTTTTATGAATGCATAAAAATGGGACTTTTGTTAATCATAGGTGATTGGAAAGTAGGAAACAGAGCTGAATCAAAGACTGTAGGAAAATTTGGCCTAGGATCGAGAAATGAAACAGCAGACTTGCTCACTGAATTTTACAAGACCAGCTGTTTGTTCGTGACAAACACATTCTTCAAGAAACCCAAGAGACAATTATATACATAGACATTATCTGATGGTCAATATAGACATCAAATAGGCTACACAATTTGAAGCAGAAGATGGTGAAGTTCCATTGTCTCCACAAAAACAAGACAATGAGCAGATTGTGGCACATGAGCTGATAATATCAAAAATTAGAATAAAGATAAAGAAGAACATTAAACCAACCATCATGCCAAAAAGCAACATGAAGAACATCTTCATAGAATTTAAAGTTAATGTAAAAATAGATTTGTAGTATTAAATTTAATTGATTGTGAGCCAGAAGAACTGTGAATAGAAGTTATGGATGTTGTCAAAGAGGAATGCAAAAAGAAAAAATCTGCAGTCAAAAAGAAAAAAAGCCTCAATGGATGACAAATGAAACTCTTCAAGCAGTTAAGAACAGACAAGAAGCAAAAGTAAAAGGTGACAACAATTGAATCAGAACCCTGAATGCAACTGTTCAGCAACTTGTGGACAGGAAGCAAAGGAATTGCTATGCAGAGAAATAGGAAATGACAACCAAAAAGGAAGAATAAGAAGCCTCTTCCACAAGATCTGAGAAATCAAAGGGAAGTTTAAAACAAGAGTGGGGACACTGTGGAATACATTGCATGACCAAGTAGAAATAAAAAGGTGATGGAAACAATACAGGGAAGAACTAAATCGCTATTAAGTAATGATCTGTCCATGACAACACAGTTCTTTCAAGTCTCCTACCCACAGATTACTCTCAGACTGTCTTGAAAAAAAAAAAAAAAAGTGTGTCCTGTGCTGTATGTGTAGTCATGAAACTATGAAATCATGAGGCAGTCTGGATGAGGGGTTCCCAACATGAATGTTGCAATCCCTCAACATAATATGTTTCATGGCAGAGGGTTTCTTGAGCAGTGGGGTTAGTGGTATACCAAAAGATTCCCAATCATGTGTTGTTTTCCTATTACCAAATAGATACATTGAAATCCTGGAGCAGCAAAACTGGGCTGAAAAGGGTTCCTCAATAGGGGGATGGACTCACAATAGATCTCTGCAACTCTATGTTGATGTGTGTTCCTGCATAGCAAGGGGTTGGACTTGATGGCCCCTGGGGTCTCTTCCAACTCTATGATTCTATGATACTTTCCCAAATATCTGGTTTTGCCTCTTGCTGCACTTGGAAACCTGGTGGGCACAAATGAGTCAAGCTGACACCCTCTTTCCATTCAACCACATTTCAATTACACATGCAAGATCAGCCTGCCTATCCAGATCAAGTCCTGGATCATACAGTTCTTTCTCATCACTGGTCTCCCATTAAACAGCGGGACTTTTTGACCAGATGGTATTCCACTAGATATTTCAGAAGGAAAAATTTCAAGATGTCTTTTCCTCCTCTACTGCTATGGCTTGTTCTACCTCCACTGCCATACTCCTTTCCCACTCATTACAACTGAAACAGCATCATCCACTTTCCCCTTGAGTGCATACTTAGTAGAAAGGTCAATTATATCTGGAGAACTTCCACTATCCTTAGGAAAGGTTGGTCTGATGGAATGCTGATGCTTAAAATATAGCACAGAGTCTTACTTAACACAGCTGTCTTTCCCCCTCCACAGTAGCTTGTCTTCGTTTACTATCTACAATGGCTGAGGTTGCAGAGTGCGTTGATGAAAAGAGTCAAACACAATCTCAGGAATTCAGGTATTTCCAGTCTCAGATGTCATTCACCTCCTTCTTTTCCTTGTTAATGAGGGTTGATGGCTATTGCCAGCAGTTCTTTTTATGCATGTCAGAGTTTAGAGTGACCTTCTTAGCTGGAGTTCCTAAAAGCTGAAATCCAACAACACCTGGAGTTCCCCTAGCTGAGAACTTCAGAAGTATCTGGATCAGAGCTGATGGGAGATTGGAAAGAGGAGAGGAATGGAATACTTGCTACCATCCTATAAAAGCCCTTTGACACTGGATACAAAGCAGATGGAGTTATTCTATGCACTACTTCAGTTGAAGTATCCTTTGGGAGAAAACACCCTATACATGGTTTTTGGAAGAATTAAATCTCTTATATGGGTCCCAATGTTCTGCTAGTCAGACAATTAAGATGGAGAGCTGGACAGGAAAAATCTCTTTTATTTATCTTTTATCTAAGGAACAGGAGGGAAGTTGCTGGTCAGAGCTTCCACGGACAGAGGTCTGGCAGGACTAGTAGGACCAGTAGGAAGAAAACTAGGAAGTCTTCTCTAATTTGGATTTTGAGCAAATTACTTTCCATTTGATAATTGAATTGATAGGTCTACTCTTCTTGGGGCTAACTAATGGGATTCTACCCATTCTTTCATTTTTCTTAAATCTTCTCATTTCACACATTATTCTTCTCAAATTCCAAGATCTTTAGTGATCTTCGTACCTTGTTTTGCTGATTTGCATTATTTGTCAGGATTTCTATGACAAGAACTTTTATAGACACATCAACTACTGCTTCCTTACAGAATCATAGAATAATGGAGTCAGAAAAGGTCTCATGGTTCACTGAGACTAACCCTCTGTTCAATGCAGGATCTCCAGCTAAAGCATCCCGTGCAGATAGCTGTCAAGAGAAGAAGACCCCATCATCTCTTTAGGCATTTGATTCCATTGCTGAACTATTCTCCCAATCGACAAGTTCATTCTAATATTCCATTTGAAATCTGCCCTCCTTTAACCTCAAACCATTGGATCATGTCCTACTTTCTGGGGTAGCAGAGAAAAAGCCTGCCCTCTCCTCACTGTGACAGTCCCTGAGGTATTTAAAGAACACAATCATGTCCTCACTCAGTCAGGTTACCACTTCACCAGGCTGAGGAGCTCCTTCAACTCTTCCTCATATGTTTGTTTACCATACTTTTTTATCATCCTTCTTGCCCTTCTCTGAACCCGCTCCAGTTTGTCTATATCCTTCTTAAAATGAGGTGCCCAGAACTGAACACAATACTCCAGATAAGACCTGACCAGGGCAGAATATAGTGGGACTATTATTTCCTTCAACATAGAAGTTATGCTTCTATTAATGCACACTAAAATAGTATTTGCTTTCTTTGCTGCACCATCACATTGCTGGGTCATATTCAACTTCTGAGTAGCAATAATCTCAAGGTCTTTTTCGCAGGTGGTACTGTTGATCCTCATTGTATAAGTGTGCATTTGGTTTTTGTTGCCTAAATTTTGCGTTTGTCTGTATTGAATGACATTTTATTAATTTCTGCCCCATTTTCTTGCATATCTAGGTCCTTTTGAATTCTGTGCCTATCTTCTAGTGTGTTAGCTACCACTCCCATTTTTTAAATTATTTATTTGTATCCCGCCTTTCCATATGGATCGAGGCGGCGAACAACTTACAAATAGCATGTATTTCGATACATTTCGAAACATGCCCCCAACAAGCTGGGTACTCATTTTACCGACCTGTGGAAGGATGGAAGGCTGAGTCAACCTTGGAGCCCAGCAGGGTCGAACTCACAACCTTGTGGCTTGCAGTACTGTCATTTAACCACTGCGCCACCAGGGCTCCCATCTTGTATCATCTGTAAATTTGATATGGGTTCCCTCCACTTCATTGATAAAAATCATTGATCCAAGTCATTGATAAAAATGTTGAAGATTAGTGGACCCAGGACAAAACCCTGTGGCACTCCATTTGAGACCTCCTTTCAGTTTGAAGTGCATTCACTGATGACAACTTTTAGAGCTCATTCATGAAATTCTATCTAGTGATTTAATTTTATTGAGAATGCATTTCCAACCTGCAGTTTCAAAAC
The DNA here is from genome assembly GCA_948474755.1 of Ctenosaura bakeri. Classification (NCBI taxonomy): domain Eukaryota; kingdom Metazoa; phylum Chordata; class Lepidosauria; order Squamata; family Iguanidae; genus Ctenosaura; species Ctenosaura bakeri. Next base: position 521,707 of record CAOLHI010000068.1, on the reverse strand, counting down.
TGAAATGTGACATTTCCTAATCCAATGAAAATGATCACAGTTCTTCACTATTGCAGTAGCCACAAGAGTGAGCTCCATTTTGAGAAGCAAAGAAATACTTTTACGTAATAGGGACAGAATTTGCAGCAAAATCAGCTGGCTCTGAAACATCCTCTTTCTTTTTCTTTCTTTCTTTCTTTCTTTCTTTCTTTCTTTCTTTCTTTCTTTCTTTCTCCCTTTCTTGTTTATTGGGTTTGTTTAAGCCTGAATGAGAAAATTAGATCATAATCTACTTAGTTGCAGGCTCACCCAGAATCAGAACCAGCAAAAATCAAGACAGGAAATATCAACGGTGTCTTTCACTTACATTAGGCAAAAGCAGAATTCAGAAAGTCCTGTTTTTCTTTCTTAGTTTCCTTGTTCCAGCCTGTCAAGACTCCCTAGAAGGCCTTGAGCTAAAAGACTTCTTTGATAGGAAAGCAATACAAAAGGTCTCATTCAGTAGAGTGAAAACTCAAACAAACACAAAGGCCCAAACTGGATGTGATAGTGCTAGTTTATCACAATGTATCAAGAGTGGTTTCCTACAGACTTTTCACTAAGTGAAGGAAGAGAAAATAAGGGCACACGATGGATGGATCAATAGATGCAAGGTTAAAATACTTTCCTTCCATAAACATGTGAAGGCCGTGCCAAGTGCTAGAAAAAAAGATAGGTCTTAAATTGCACTTTGGGGTAAAATGTTGGTGCTTGTTCCTCCAATTTTCAAGCCTTCTTTCTCAGAGTCTAATCCTGCTTCTGTATGACACATTCAACATACAAGTTAAACAGATAGGGTGAGAAAATGCACCCTTGCTTGACCCCCTTGCCAATTGGAAATATCCCATTTATTTTTATTCTGTCCTGATGGTATCCTCTTTTCCTGGGTATACATTACAAAACAGGACAATGAAATGTTGTGGAACATCCTTTTCTTTTCTTTTCTTTTTCTTTTTTTTCTTTTTGCAAAAGAGTACAACTAGTTTATTACTAGTAAAAATGGATACATCTGTCATACTAGTTTCCATGATCTACATAATCAAAGGCATTGCTATAATCTATAAGGCACAGCTGATCCAATATATGTTTGCAATATGTTTCCTAGTGCCTTTTCCTTTCTAGAACCTAGCTTGGATGTCTGGCATTGCTCCCTTATTATATGGTAAAAGTCTTTGTTGTAGAATTTTCAGCATCACTTTGCTAGCATGAAAAATAACTATGGTCCTGTGGTTACTGAAATCCCTGGAGTCCCCTTTCTAAGGGATTAAAATGTATATTGAGTGTTTCCAATCTGTGGGCCATTCTTTTGTTTTCCATATTTGTTGGCAGATTTTATTTAGAACTAGACTAGATTCTGTCTGTGTTACTTGAAGCACTTCTATTGGTATGCCATCTGTTCCTGATGGTTTATTTCTCCCAAATCTGTTGCGTACAACTTCCACTTCCCTTTCTAAAACTGATTGTTCATCTTCCAATGATTCTTCTTTGAATGAATCTGCCATTCTTTCATCTCATTTATACAGCTCTTCAATGAATTGTTTCCTTCATTTTTTTCATTTGTACTTGGCCATGCAATGTGTTTCCCTGCTGGTTATACAGCAATCCCACTCTTAGATTAAATTTCCCTTTGATTTCTCAGATCTTGTGGAAGGGGTTTCTTGTTCTTTGCTTTTTGGTTGTCATCTTCTTTTTCTCTGCATTGATTATTTTAGTCATTCTCCTTCTTCATGTCTATATGTTGTTGAACAGTTGAATTCAGGGATCTCGCTCTATTTCATCATCCTGGAGAGAAGTGACTAGTGGGGTGCCACAGGGTTCTGTCCTGGGCCCAATGCTGTTCAATATCTTCATCAATTACTTGGATGAAGGAATAGAGTACATGTTCATCAAATTTGCAGATGACATCAAATTAGGAGGGGTTGCTAATACGCCAGAGGACAGGATCAAAATTCAAAATGACCTGGAGAGATTGGAGAGCTGGGCCAAGGCTAACAAAATTAAATTCAACAGAGAGAACTGTAAGGTCCTACACTTAGGTAGAAAAAATGGAATACAGAAATATAGGATGGGGGACATGTGGCTGGATAGCAGTACATGTGAAAGGGATCTAGGAGTCTTCATAGACCACAAGCTGAACATGAGTCAGCAGTGTGATGCGGCAGCCAAGAAAGCCAATGCAATTCTCGGCTGCATCAATAGGAGTATGGTGTCTAGATCGAGGGAGGTACTGGTACCACTCTACTCTGCTTTGGTTAGACCTCATCTTCAATACTGTGTCCAGTTCTGGGCACCTCAATTCCAGAAGGACATGGTCAAGCTGGAGCAAGTCCAGAGGAGGGCGACCAAAATGGTGAGGAGCCTGGAAGCCATGCCCTATGAGGATAGACTTAGAGAGCTGGGTATGTTTAGTCTGCAGAAGAGAAGGTTAAGAGGGGACATGATAGCCATGTTTAAATATTTGAAGGGATGCCACGTAGAGGAGGAAGTGGACTTGTTTTCTGCTGCTCCAGAGACCAGGACAAGGAGCAATGGATTCAAGCTGCAGGAAAGGAGATTCTACCTGAACCTCAGGAAGAACTTCCTGACAGTCTGGGCTGTCTGGCAATGGAATACGCTGCCTCGGAGTGTAGTGGAGTCTCTTTCTTTGGAGGTTTTTAAGCAGAGGCTAGATGGCCATCTGTTGGGAGTGCTTCGAGGGTGTTCCTGCATGGCAGGGGGTTGGACTGGACGGTCCCTGTGGTCTCTTCCAACTCTACATTTCTATGGCCATTTCCGCACTACAGTGTTAAACTGCTGCTAGTCCACTTTCAACGCCCTGTGGAATTCTGGGGTTTGTAGTTTACTGAGACCAAAGAGCATTTTGGGTGAGAATTCGAAGTGCCCTTCCCTAAACTACAAACTCCAGAATTCCATAGCAGGTTGATAGTCGAATAGCAGCACTTTAACACTGTAGTGCAGAAATGGTCTATGTTTCTATGATTTCTGTCACCTTTTTCTTTTACTTCTTGCAGTGATCTGTCAGTCATTGAGGCCTCTCTTTCTCTTTGACTGCAGATAGTATCTTCTCATATACATCCCTATTTTCAGTCTAGAGTTCTTCTGGTCCCTGGTCAATTAGGCTCAGTAGAGCAGATCTATTTTTTTACATTATCTTAAAGTTCTATGGGGATATTCTCCAGGTTATATTTTGGCATGGTGACTGGTTGAGTGGTCTTCTTTAATTTTACCCTAATTAGCAGTACATGGCCTGTTGCACAATCCACTCTTGGTCTTGTTTTTGCAAAAAGAATGGAGCTCCATCTTCTCCTGACAATTATATAGTCTATTTGATATTGACCATCAGGTGATGTCCATGTACACAGTCAGCCTACATGAAAAGAGATTTCATATAAACCCCAGGAAGAACTTCCTGATGGTCAGAGCTGTTCAGCAGTAGAATATACTGCCTTGGAGTGTGGTACAGTCTCCTTCTTTGGAGGTTTTTAAACAGAGGCTGGATGGCCATTTGTGGGGAGTGTTTTGATGTGTGTTCCTGCCTGGCAAGGGGTTGAGCTGGATGGCCCCTGTGGTCTCTTACAACTCTATGATTCTATGATTCTATGGCCATTTCCACATGACATCACTGTCCCATGATGGGGACATATTGCTGCATATCTATGAGTCATGCTTTTGCACAACATCATCACAGTCCTGCTTCCAAAATGTCCCCACTCATCGCAACAGTGGGATATTCCATTACTGGAAAGAATCCAATAATGGCCCCTGATCAGGTAATGTTTCCATCCCTGGTGGCCAGGTGGAAATGGTGGAAGCATGATCTATGTGCTTCCTTCCCCAGTGCAGTATGGGAAGTGGCCTACTGCACCATGGGGGGAAGGAGCATGTCCCTTGTGCTACCCTTTTTCCAGGCAGCTAGCCAGGCATGGAAGGGAGTATTCAGGTCATGCTCTGATCCCAACTGCCAGCAGTGCACTACCAAGATTACAATGGGATGGAGCCAGAAACCAGTAAGGTGTGGAAAGGATCTATGACAGTGTTATTTTTGTTTCACTATTGTCATGATTAGAGTGATGGGTGCATGGAATTTTCTATCTCTTGTTCCAAGGTAATCTGGCTCCTTTGGTTGTGTAGCTTGAATTGGTGTCAGGCAGTTAACCCTCTGCCTCAGCAACATGTCATGGGCCAACCTCTGGCCTAGCCATTCTACCATAAATTTATGCTACAAAATGATGGAATCTGAGACTTAATTTGCTTCTCATTACCAATATTTCATTTTCAAATTTATCAAGACTCAACAAAACTCATACCTGAGATTTTCTTTGCTATTTTTGTTCAAGAAATAATACCTCTAAACTTCCTTCGGCCTAATAACACACACAATGAAAGTATCTCCAAACTTTTTGTTGTAGTATACTATTTGTTGCAATGTTTAACTGAATGATGACAAGTTAAAGGAATTTGGATGGGATGGTGAGAAGGCAAGGGAAGTAATTTGTGTCTCATCAGACCAGGTGAAAGTAACAAAAAACAAACAAAAAACACAACAAATTGTCCATCTGGTGCCCATGTACTTAATATTCTCCATTCGTTTCTTAGTAGATAAGTTGGAATTGTCACCTACAGGTGGCATATATGGCTGCCAATGAAAATGCCTGCTTCATTCAGGTAGGATAATTACCAGCCTTTGGGCAATTAGAGATTGTAGTTACTTCTCATGTCTGTGTTATCATTGCCCACCTGTGTAGTGTAGATTAATTCCAACCTGGGGTGTGCTCTTCTTTTTTCCAGCTGTTTCCATTTTCAGTTTAAACTGGAAATGATCTCCCCTTAATTTGGAACAGTATGATGCATTGTGCTATTTGTTTCAATTAGCAACAAAGATGATTTCTAGAACCTGAAGTCTCAATCAAATTTGGGTTCTTGGATTTTGGAGGTGTTGTTTTCTTTTAAGTGGAAAAATATTATGTAGGAAACCCACTCTTTGTTATTCCATTAAGTTAGAATCCAGCATATTTCCTCCAACCCTGATACATTTGGCATGCATAATGATTTTAAAGAAGCCTGACAATTGACTATTAGTTCAGTGTTGGCTCCCACGTGGACGTCATTCTATTATCTCAAAAAGAAAGAAGTAAAAAATTAATTACTGCATTTCAAGATTAACATTAATAGTTCCTTCAAATTAACAAATATGAAAATGGAATGCCATTCCATGTTTGTCAAAGCTACAAGTTATGTTTCAGTAGAACTTGCAATTTATAGACAGTTGCTTTGCTCTTATTTTGGTCAAAACCCTTATTTCAGACAGAGATTATTTCCTGAAGTCAGAACAGATTTTAGTTCTTTTATTCTCATTTACTTTAGCCAGTTTTAAATGACTGAGGATAAATACATGCATGAGTCAGTTAAGAAGCTTGCCTTATAATTGAAATGCTGCTCAAAGTTATCTAATGAAGTATATTCAGATAACAATCTTCAATTGCTTGGGAGAAATGTGGATTGGATGTAATTGCGTATAAAACCAAGGAATTAATGCTCGACAGAAGCTTCAGTCTTTGGTCCTTTTGCCTCTGAATTTGTCCTATTGATTTGAATGAGACAGCACAACAGCAAGAAGATTGAGAAATGTTGCACAAGTCAGTTTAAGAACTCTCATTAACTTGAATAGATTGAGCTAAGACCGCACTCATTCATTGAGTTAGTCTGTGTACCTAAGCATTTGCTCTTTTTTTTTCCTCCGTAACTGTAGTTGTGGTCTGTCCTAAACAGGTGGGATGTTGGGAGTGAGACCATTCAATTTCTGCCCTGCCAGGTCCAAGCTAGATGTGATATGGGAATTTTACAGATTGGACTTTAAAGATTATTTATGTTTTCTTTGAAGTAGCTTTGGAGCAGAGCCACAATGCTAGAAGTGGGGTGGGTTCTGGTCTTTATGCTTAGCACTGCAGCTCTTATACTAATTGCTATTGCTTTAAGTTGCTTTCATTTGTAGAAGGGAAAATATAATGTATACAAGGGCTTCTAGCTTCTTCCCTCTGGTACTCTGGGGCATCTAAGAAGCAAACAACGGCTTTGAATGAGTGTGCAGTCTAGTCAAACCATGTGAATCAGGTCATGTGGCAGCAAATAGAAAAGAGAGGGGCCAGATTTTGATACATCACCAAGGTTAGACTTATGACCCCATCTTTCAAAAGGCACAGAGATCTGTATGGCTACTTTAATGAACTGCCTGAGATGGAACAATCGGATTCAGTGTTTTATATAAGGTTTGCTAGGTCCCTGTTGGTTCCCCAGATCATTTGGTCTAGCTGGACCAATAATTTGCAATCTCTCTCTTTCTCTTTCTCTCTGGATATTCATCCTTTTCACACCTTACTTTTTCCCAGTGCCAGAGTGCAAGGCTCACGCAGGAAGATTTCATAGGAATGCTCTTGCATCTCTCTACCTGGTCGAGCGAGCACCCCGCCTCTTCCATTTGCAGTGCAGCCTGGGACCTCCCAAGCTGCACTGAGGAAAGGACGCGCAATTGGCCCAGCTCCCAAGGCTCCGCACACAAGGTAAGTGCATGTGGGGCCCCGGAGTGATGCATGACTGCACAGCATTTTCGGCTTTGAACCAGAAATGAAAAAACATGTGCGCAGTCTACATCAGGCTCTTGAGCATCGCGCAAATATGAGTGCATCACGTGCACTGCTCCTCACATTTATGTGACACTCAAGGGGCCCTTTCACTTCAGAAATGTTGTGTGAAAAGGGCCATTATCTGGGTGGCACTCATATCTGAGAGCTACTCTTGTGGCACAGAGAGTAAAGCACCTGAACGCTGCTATAGGAGATCTTAGTCTAAGTTCTTTTTACCTTGTGCAAATAGCAGCTGTGGGGCACTGAGGAATAAATGCTAGCATAAATGGTTAATCACAGTAATATTCAAATTATTCAGCTGTTCCAAACCACATAGCTAAATTTATAAAAATAAAGAATATAATTAAATCCCATTATAGATGTCTTATACAGTATCTACAGTATCTATCTTTTTTATGTGTTGTGGTCCATATAATCTTTTAATGAGTTTTAATGGTTTCAATGTTTAATGTTTTAATCAGGTAGATTGCTTAATTGCTCTTTAGATAATTTACATTTATACTTTTATCAAAAATTTGCATAATTTTTAATCTGTATTGCTATAGCCACCTTGATTCCCATTGGTTGGAGAAAGGTGGGATGTAATATTAATTATGTGGGAAATGATGGTCTGGGAAAAATGTTTCTAAGCAAAACCCACAGATAATATTTGTTAAGAATAAGAAAATCTACCAATGTTCTTTACAGTCCTAGAGTGCTGTTAAAGATTTCTACTAGGGTATTGGCATGAGGATGGTAGTTAATGAGTACTGTTAGCCAATTTGCCTGGGCAGTCAATTTGCCTGTGCAATTTGTTAGCCAATGTATCTGGGCAGCCATTTTCCACATCCTGAAAGGTGGACTAGGTTCTGGAACATAATAATGCATGCTGCATCTTTAAACCTTCACTCCCTGGCATCAGCTTCTGCCTTCGGACTTGTGCAAGGTGTGGCTGATCATCTCAGGGCTGGAAAGGAATTTGGGAGCTTATTGAAAAATTCAACAAAAGTAGTCTAAGAATTTTTGCCTGAAAACCTGCAGGGAGAGTTAGGGAAAATGACTAAGGCCCTTTTCACATGCCATTTCCCAAGCGAAATGGCCACGGGAGCACCATGGGATCGTGAGGATGGTTTCACATGATGTTCTCATGATCTCGTGGTGATCCCATGGCAATCACAGATTATATCATTTTCAGCTCTTTGCCTAAAATGGCCCGTGATTGTGCATTCCTCCCACATCCCTCCTGCACTTACCTGGCATGCTGGAACCTCAGGAAGTGCAATGGCTGTGATTCCTCCTCCAGCACAGCCTGGGAAAGTACCCAGCTGCACTGCGGAAGGAAGGGGCAGAGCTATCACACTTCCTCCCATCCAGCATGGAGCTGGTGTGGAGGGAAGAGCAGAGGATGCGATTCCCTCCCACAAGAGGCTTTTCATGCAATCCCTGCATGATGGCAGTGAGAAAAGGTAAGGTGCAAAATGGGCCTAGGAGTAGAGCTGTTTAAGTTAGTCATTCAGGCTGGGTACTGATAAGAAAATAACAGATTGAGGAGAATCCAAGGGGCATTTACCTTTTGAAGGGAGTTCCAAGAACCCTTTTAAAACTCTATGATTTTAATGGGATTTTGAGCCAGGAAGCCTTATCCATGTAAGATCTGGCAGTTCAATAGTAGGGTGGGGGTATACAGCCTGCCATTAAGGAAAGATGGGTCACTCCTTTTAGGGTTCAGAGGGGGAAGACAAAATGACTTGATGCTGTGGAAGATTAAAATTCTGGCCTTCATTTACCCAACACAGGTTTCCTGTCTCTTCATTTGAAGTTGGTTGGAGGAAAGTGAAAAAAAAATTGTGAGATCCTGGTGGATCAACAGAAAGACTATCTATCTGGATTTATGGTACAGAAATGCAGTAAATCGGAGAAATGTCATTAGTCGGACATAAGGTAGGCCTATGTAATTCACAATCCACCCAACCAAATGTAGATCATAAGCCATAGCTTGTAGCCTGCCAGATGTATGACAGCTGTCCAGTACTTGCCATCACAGGTGGGCAGTGAAATCAGGAAGATAATTGAACCTGTGGGTTGGTAGTTACAAGCTGTGCAGACCTGACATAAGACTACCAATTGATGGACTCTCTTCTTTATAGCTTATTGCATCAGAAATTAGATATTCATAAGAGTGGAGAATTCTTATGTGTACCACAGATAGATTCTAAAGACAGCTTTTAATTCCAAAAGCTTAAACACCAAGACTGCCTAAAGTGTGGATAATGTAGAGGGAAAGAAAGAGTAAGTAAGGCAGTAGCATTTGCTGAAGTTCTTGGTATGTTGGAGAAAGGGAATAATCTTCTCAGGGTTTCTTGATCATATTTTGAATATTTTTGAATACTCTTCCCATCCCTACTTTAAAATTGCAGTGATACAAGAACATCTAAGGCTTAACATTGACAGTTTCCTAAAGCAGAAGTAAGGAAGATGTAACTCTTCAGATTTCTGGACTCAGAAATCTAATCAGTATAACAATGATATAGCAATCTCTGAAGGGCCAGGCATTTCCCCATCCTTGCCATCCCCCTATCAAGTCACCAGAAAACCCTTACTGAACAACACCTATCCGTATATTTCCCTGCCATTTAGAATCATCATCCCTACCATCTTTCTAGCCCCTCACATTTCCCTACAAATGAAAAGGGAAGAGTGGAAAACTATCAGCAATAGCTGTGATATGTGGCAGCTTTTTCTGTTTCCTAGATGAAGCTGGTGGCACAGAGTGACAGAAACACAGCTTCCAAGAAAATGGCTTAAATAGTTTTCACAACTTTAAAGAGAAGAGGTGGTGGGCTGGAGTTGCACCCAAGGAAATCCTGATTCACAGATATTCACATAGCCTGTGTATTTCAGAGGAGATGCTTAGGCAGCACTTCAGACTTGCATTTAGAGTGAGCAATAACCATTTAAGCCCAATGATGTGAAACCACTTCAAAAAACTCCCTAATGAACATAGGGAACCTTTAAGCAAGAGAGCTAATGGGAAAGTGCTCATTCCATTACCACGCAGCAGTGGAGCTAGTCTAAGGTTTTGCTTACACATCATATTTTGTAGGTGCAATGCAACATGTTTCCAAGAAAGTTGAGCATCATTGGTATTTGATGATTCTTCACAGTTCTTCACAATTCTTTCACACAGATTCATTGGGGCAGTGCATCTGCTTTAGGCTCTAGTTTAAACTGTAGAGAAGCTATCCAAGGTGGTGAATATATTCTAAAAATAAGGTTCATATTTTAAATATAAGGTTGATGTAGTGGTTTGAATGTTGGACTAGGACACTAGGAAACCAATATTTGAATCCCTGCTTGGTCATGGTTGACCTTGGGTAGGCTATAGTCTCTCAGACTCAGAGGAAAGCAAGGGCAACTCCCATTCATAAAATTCTGCCAAGAAAATCAAATGATAGTTCTCCTTATGGTTGCCATAGGTTAGAAATGACTTGAAGACACACAATAACAAGCTTGGATTAAATCTGTTACCCAAGATGCTGAACAATATCTCCAAAATAGGCTTGCTACCTTGGATAACTCTTTTAAAGTTCAGACTAAAAGAACTAAAAGACAAACTCACCACATCACTGGGAGACATCAAACAGCACAAAGTAAACTTTTTGTTTGTTTGTTTTTTGCACACCATAAAGTTTCTCATACAGATTTACTTGGGAGAGATGTGGAACAGAGTTTTCTCCCATAAAAGTTCCCATATACTCAGAGAACAGCTGAGGTATTCCTGCTTAAAAGGTTGTAATAGAACAGAGCCTGTTTAGCAGACCATGGCAAGCTGTTTTTAAAAGAATAGATGTAATGACATATTGAAGACTTCCACAGCTAAAGATGATGTTCTGTGTTCCAGTTCCATTCTGCTCCTTAGTAGATAGGTGCTAGCTATGGATCTGTTTTCCTACAAATGCCTGCAAAGTCTGCTTCTGAATCAATCATTATCTGATTGGAAAGACTTGATGTTTTGGATGGAAATTCTTCTTATACTCCATTGTGTGTATTTTGACAACACAATCATTTATACTGATTTTGCTGCTCTTCTGGTTGAATCGTAACTTCCCTTGCATGATTTCATGATGAGTTAGCTTTATTTCCCACCTCCAGCTGGCAAAGGAGGTAGGCTGCAAGCTTGAAGTAGTGTGTGATCATTTCACTATTGGTATACTATCCAGCCATTTGGCCATCATTATTCAGGGACAGCAACCATTGCTGATGGCTTTCATGTCAGTGGGGCAGTGACCTCTGCAGGTATTTGTTTGGATTTTAAAGGAACTATCTATCCCCCCATACAGGTTCTGCATCTTGAATAGCACCTTTAAAAAACAGAACAGGTTCACCATTCCACTAATATAGAAGTCACCAGCCTTCCCTGACATTTAGCGTTTGCACTTTTCAAGGATAGCAAGTGATGAAGACAGAATGGAAAGCTTAGGGCCAAATAAGTAAACTGAGATTGGCCTGGGAAGGAAAGAATTAACAGCTCAGCAGCTAAACAAGTGCTTGACTTGCTGATCAAAATCTTTACTTGTAGAAGTTTGATCCATGAAATCTCTACATTAAGAATTTCAGAAAGCAGAGCTGGGAAAGTGTCTTACATTTGTTGAGTCTCTACATTGGTATTGTTCTCCACATAGAACATTATGTACTGATTGTGCTATCATCATCATCATCATCATTATCATCATCTTTATTTGTATCCCACTTTTTGCTCAATATTGGACCTTGAAGTGGCCTACATATTACAGTAAAATTATACAACTTAAAAACATATAAATAGTATATATTAAAACAGAATTAAATATAATAGAATTAAAACATCTAAAAAGAGATTAAAAGAAGTAAGTAAAATTAAAACAGTATAGCATCCTCTAGCCGGTCCTTTAAAAAATTGTTGTGTTAAAATGCCTGCCTGAATAAAAAGGTCTGCATGCCACTGGAAGGACAACAAGGAGGGGACCATTCTAGCCTCCCTGGGAAAGGATTTCTACAGTGTAGGGCCTTATCTTGTGTCCCCACCAACCAGGCTAGTGACTATGGTGGGACTTGAGAGAAGGGCATCTCCTGATGATCTCAGAGCTTGGCACAGTTCATACAAGGAGATACAATCTGTCATGTAGTCTGGACCTGAGCTATACAGTGTTTTATAGGTCATAACCAGCACTTTGAATTGTGCCCAGAAACAAACTGGCAACTAGTGGGGCTGTTTTGGCAAGGACAAAGTATAGTTTCTATAACCTGCCTCAGTTAATAGTCTGTCTGCAGCTCTTTCAACCACCTGGAGTTTCTGAGCAGTCTTCAAAGTAGCCCCAGGTAGAGTGTGTTACAGTGGTCCGGACATGATATAACTAAGATATGTACCACCGTGGCCAGATCTGACATCTCAAGGAATGGTGCAGTTGGTACACAACCTTTAAATGTGTAAAAGAACTCTTGACATTGCGGCAATCTGGGCCTCCAGGTTCAAAGTTCAGTCTACAATACACGCAAGCTGAGATCCTGTGTCTTCAGGGAGAATGTAACTCCACCTAGCACAGGTTGAATCCCTATTCACTGATCTACCTTCCAGCTGGTCAGCAGTACCTCTGTCTTGCCTAGATTAAGTTTTAATTTGTTCACCCTCATGCAGTCCATTATAGATAACAGACACTGGTTTAGGATCAGAACAGCCTCCTTGGATTGGGGTGGAAAGGAGTAGTAGAATTGGGTGTTATCTGCATATTGATGTCACTGCACCCCAATACTCTGTACAGCCTCTTGCAGTGGTTTCATATATATGTTAAATAGCATAAGGGACAAAACAGAACCCTGAGGAACCACAAAGGCAAGGGGGTTGAACAGGTATCCCTCAGCATTGCCTTCTGGATTCACCTCTGCAGGCAGGAATGGAATTCCATCCCAGCAAGGTGACCCAGAAGGATACAATAATTGATGGTATCAAAACCCACTGAGAGGTCCAGCAGAACCAACAGGGACACAGTCCCCCTGCCCAGTTTTATGTGTAGGTCATCCACCATTGCCAGTCCTGAAACCAGGCTGAAAAAATCTAGATAAATCAATTTCACCAAGAAACTCTTGGAGTTCAGAGGCCACAACACACTCCAATACCTGCTACGTGGCCCTTTTGTTGAAGTACAATGTTGGACAACTGTATACACAACCAAAGGAGTACTACTCTCCCTTTCATCGGAGTAGATAGATGTGCATCAGCCAAGAGTACGCATCCATATGCACAACTGCACTGCATTCCCATTCCACAAGCTTTAATTAAATATAGATGTTGTTCATTGGGCAAAAATATCCAGCCATTTCCTCAGGGAAACTTGTTCTTGCAATGTGCCTTCAAGTTGACTCTGACTTATGGTTATCCAATAAAAGGGCTTTCTTGGCAAGACTTTTTTCAGAGGAGGTTTACCTTTCTATGTGCTAATCAATCCTAAACTTCCAATATCAGACAGTATCAGGTGTGTTCAGGGTATTTAGGCTAAGAAAAATTTACAAGCTAATGGGATTTTGGCCTTTGTCTCTGGGGCAACTCACCCATTCCACTTAATTAGCACATTTCCATCCCTCCAGATATAGAAGAACAGATTTTCAAGTGGGTTTAAGACTACATAACCCATGCTGGAGTCTGATCATGAATGGCCCAGGCATGCCTGAAAGCACCTGTTTAGTCAAAGAGAGCAATGGGCTTTATTGAGGAATCAAAATAGAATTGCCCACATTTTGGGGGGAAAAGCTGGATTTTTTTTGTGGGGGGTGTTCTTAGTGTTTGGAAAACAGAGTTGGCCATCATTTCTAAAGCATCCCACTTTCAGGGATAGTTCTACCCTTAGTCACAGTGAGGCTGCCACCTCAGGCAGCAAATATTGGATGTCATGAAAGGGCAGCAAGCGGTTAGTTATCTAATCTGTTATTACTGCTTTTTACAGTCAGGGCAAGAGTCTGCATCATGTGCCAAAAGAACTTGGCTGGCTTCAGGTAATATGCCCTTGAACTGAGAGAGATACCAATTGATGCTACACTTCAGGAAGCAGAATGTGTTGATTTGGTCCTAAACAATTTACACACATGAAACTCTCAGATTCAGTATTGACTGCAATCCTATGCACAGACTAAATTCCACTGGACTATCTGAGACTTGCTTCGCAATATACATGTACAGCACTGTGCTGTTAAATCTCCTATATGTTTTAATAGTTTCAGTTTTGTTCACAGTTGTGCTGCCATATGGTATTATATCTATTTTATGGTTTTCTCTAGTCAAGCCTCATTGGAAGATGCCAAAGAGATCTTAGTTTAAATTATGCAGCACAGTTAATATAGTGCAGGCTGATTATGCTGTTTCACTGCAGTTTATGGCATTTAAAATATTAGACTGGAAATTAATGCATTCAACCTTTCTACTAGTATTATTTAAATCAGGCTGGACATACCCATACTTTTTCTCCTCCTAAAAATACATTAACAAAAAACATTGTCATGATCAGCACATTCCTTTCTATGCTCAAATATAGGCCTAATGCCTATGGATTAATTAATATTTATGAGATAAATGAGTTCCTCTTATATCCTAAATCATAAATATCTACTACTGGAAGCTTTAAAAAGCAAACCATGCAAGCATAAACTAATATAATAAATAGGCATTTATATACATCAATTGTGAATGTTTGTCAAATACAAATAAATTTTAGCTAACAGAAATTACTCACTGTTTTTTCTGTTAGCATTAGTATTGATCTTTAGCCAACTCCATGCTTCATGAGTCTGTAGGAAAAAATTTCTCTACTAAGTTTTGTCTTGTCTTTTGTCTCCAATCAACAATGTACATTTCAACAAAAAAGCCCTCTGATGTTAAGACTCACTGGAAAAAATACTAGCAAAACAAGCAAATCAATGGGTCATCTTGTTACCAGATATGGCCCCGTAGCACAGGAATGAACTCTCTCATGTTCAGAGTACACATGCCTATCAGGCATTTTGTGACCTTGGCCAGCAGCACATCTTAAATAAACTGGATTCAACAAATCATGTTCCTGCAGAGGTCTCTAAAAAGAGAATTTTATTGAACACACAGAAATGAAAATATACACAATAGTTGCATTAAGGAATAGCAAATACTACGGTAGAGCTCCATAAGTTGCAAATAGCACGTGCAGAATGGAACACATTTCCTTTAGGATGGAGAGATACTAAATCAAAATGAACTAAATTTCAGGGCTGCAGTGGTTTGGAATTAAGTAATGTGAAGCTGTAAGGGTGGCTAAGAGTACAAGAAAAAGCAAAGAAGGGAGAGAGGGAGGAAGGGGTTCAAAAGTAAGGACAAGATAAGACTTTCACCAGAGAAAGATGGGACAACTTGGGAGGCTGCCTAATGCCCTAAAAGTGCTTCTCAAAAGACAGAGTCTAATGATTTCAGACATTAACTGTCCTTGTTCCTGTTAGACTGGTGAGAAGCTATGGACCACCTCTGGCTGGAATAGTGCAAAATCAAGGAGAATCAGCTAACCATGGTCCTTTGTGCCAGAACAAGTACTTTAAGAAAGACAATGAGCTAAAATTCTCTGGCCAAAATTCCAGATCCTGGAGGTCAGTTAAGAGTAATTTCAGCTAAAACAAATAAAGCTTAGCTTAGGCAGTTATTTCAGCAGGAGAGGATCAAAGCATCATGAGATGCTACATGAAAATGAGTTGCCCAGAATAGGACCTATGTTCCCAGTGAGAATTGACAAAAGCAGAATATAGTGGTCCATTTTGATCTTCCTTTGATCTGAATGCTACAGTTCTGTTAATGCAATTGAGGGCTGCATTTGCCTTTTTTTTTTTTGTCTTGTTTTTTCTGTTTCCTTTTGTTTTGGACACGACATCACACTCACATTAGGCTTGTTAAGACTCTTGATCATTTTCACACATACTGCTATCAAGCCACATGCCATCCATCTTATATTTGGTCTTGGGACATTTCCTGTTCAAATGTAGTACCTTACCTTTATACCTGTTGAAATTTATTTTGTTAGTTTTGGCCCTGCCCTCCAATCTGTTAAGATCATTATGAATCCACATTAGCTTGATGATCTCTACATTTGTCAGTGGTTGCAAAAGGAAAGGAAAGGAAAGGAAAGGAAAGGAAAGGAAAGTCAGGTCTTGACTCTCCCTCCTGGTTCTGTGTCATCTGCAAATTTCAAGACACGCCCTCTGTACCATATATAAAGCCTTGCCCACATCTCAGCTTATGACATGTATTTGGGACCTTATAAGCCCTTCTTCTTTATCTTAAGGAAAATTGTGGGTGGTTAGAATACTTGCTGGATATCTGGATCTAGAGTCCAGTCTGTGATATCAGCACACTGGGAGTAGGTCTTCTTTAAAAACTCTCAGATAGCCAGAGATTCAATCCCTCTGAATGCTTCTGCATGAATGATAAAAATCTAAACCATAAAACCTGAAAAACTTACTGATAAGAGAGAAATAGTCACAAGCTGAAAGTTTGCTTCAGGTTTATTCTCCTAGAAATGATTAAAAAAAAGTGTGGATGCTTGTCCTGGCAGAGAAGTTAACCCATAGGGTGCAAGTTTGGTAAAGGTGGGGAAAAAAGACAGTTTTGGAGAAACCTGGTATTCTCTTATTGTATATGCCACCAAAGAATTATCCCCCACAGCTGCTACAAATGGGCATCTTAAATGTGCCAGGAGGGGGCTGGGGAAGGATCATTCTAATACCTCTCCATATATCCTAAATCCAACTGCTCCTCCAAGGTAATGTAGACCCATTACATCAACTGCTGAAAAATAAGCCAACACATATTTAAATCTCTTTTATTGAATGTGTCTAATGTGTTTGGGATTAGCCATTGCCTTTAGGTCTGTGTTTACCATACACTGTTAGCAAACGAGTGTTGTTTTGATTTGCTGTTTATCTGAGATGCTACATGATTGTTCCCTCTTTTTTTATTTCTTGTATTAATTTTTTTCATAATTACATCAGATTTTTTATTTAAAAAATGGGGTTATGAAAGTCTTGTGATGACCAGAATTACTGGCCATCCTGAGATTTTGCTTGTTTTCTTCCCATCCTGAGCTATTGCCCTAACTGAGCCAATAATAGCGACTCATGATGACCAGCCTCCATTTTCTGCAATCCTTGGTTTTTTCCCTTCAGGAGCCCACTCCGGGGGCTCTGTACTCCTGTTCTCTGACAAACCAAAAGTTCACCTTAATCTTTTAGAACTACACACAGAGCTATTCATTAAAAAAAAACACAGAATGAATTATGTGCCCCCTTTCAAGCTTATTTGAGTATTCATAGTGATGTACAATAATACAGAAGTCATTGCAATGTTAAACTAAGTGCTGTAAAGGTAAAAATGGCAAAATGAAGGTTTAAGACAAAAGAAAGAGGATCTTGCCTTTTAACCAATCAAAGCCTGGGCAAAGCACTTCAGTTTCAATATGTGTACTTGTTCAAGGACTACTTCTCTGTACACACAGTTTTAGTCCAGAGTTTGCACTATTCAGATGCAACAATAGACTATTGTATTTTATTTATTTATTTATTTATTTATTTATTTATTTATTTATTTATTTGGTCATTTAGCTAGCTAGTTAGTTGTTAAAATGTTTCTGCCCTCAGAGCAGCATACAAATAAAAGAGTTTAAAACAATAATCTGAGCTAAATAAGTTAAAATATGATAAACATTCATGAATTGAAACAAATTTAAAAGATTAAAATTATGTACACTAGTATTTGAGAAAAATCAATGAGGCCCAAACTTTTTGATGAATGGCCAAGCTTTTACTTGGCACCTAAATGAAATCAGTGTTGGTACCAATCAGGCCTCAAAGGAGATGCTATTCCACAGTTGAGAAGACCTTTTCCTGTGTTCCTAAGTGTATTGACCTTACTGTTGGGACTCAGAATATCCCCCCCAGGCAGACCTTAATCCTTAGGCAGAAACATACAGGAAGAGGTGCTCCCTCAAGTACCAAGTCCCAAGTTGTTAAAATGTCATTACAAACAACTTGAACTTGGACTGAAAGCATTTTGACACCCTTTACATTTTTTTATAAGACTGACATGTGTTATCTGTAAGATATTCCAGTCAGTGTTTGAGCTACTGCATTTTCAATGACATTCAACTACAGTAGAGTCCTGGTTATCCGACCTAAACTGGCGGGCGCAGGGTCGGATAACTGAAATGTCGGATGACACGGAGCCCTGTGGTGGCCGCCATTTTGGGGGCGTGTCGGGGACTTGTCGGGGCGGGCCTGGAGGCATGTCAGGGCATGTCTGGGGACGTGGAAATGCCTGCAGCCATGCCCCCAGGCAGCCGCGACGTCAGTTAATCCGGAGCGTTGGATAACCGCAGGTCGGATAACTGGGACTCTACTGTATTGACATTCTCAGATGTGAAAGGAAAGTCTGAAGCTGCACAACTCATATTATAGGAACATGGAATGTGAGAAGCATGAAGTGGGGGAAGCTAGACATAGTAAAACAAGAAATGGAATATATAAACATTGCAATAATTGGGGTGAACAAGCTAAAGTGGACAAGATTGGGACATTTTGAATCAGATAATTACACAGTGTTTTATTCTGGAGATAAAAATCTAAGAACAAAGGGGGGGGCATTGATAGTGAAGAGAGATGCATAAAGAGCAGTCAAAGGATATGATGTCAAGTCTGACCCAAAAATATCAATAAGACTTCAGAAAATCCATCAATATACCTATAACTGAAGTTTATGCTCAAACAGCAGAGGCAGATGAATAAGAAATTGAAATATTCTATACTAGAGTCCAGAAGGAAACTGATCACACATCAAAACAGGACTTTTGGTTAATAATAGATGATTGGAATGCAAAAGTAGGAAACAGTGCTGCATGAAAGATTGTAGGAAAATTTGCTGTAGGATCAAGAAAGGAAGCAGGAAAGTGACTGACTCAATGTTGTAAGGCTAAGAGCTTGTTCATCACAAACACATTCTTCAGCAAACCAAAAAGCAACTGTATACATGCCTGATAGCCAATAAAGAAATCAAGTAAACTACTTAATTGGAAGCAAAAGATGAAAAAGTTCCATTCTTTCTGTTAAACAAGACAAGGAGCAGTTTGTGGCACAGACCATGAACTGGTAATATCAAAAATTAGAGTAAAGATAATGAAGAACATTAAACCAGCCAACATGCCCAAATACAAACTGAAGAACATCCTCAGAATTTAAAGATAATGTAAAAATAGATTTGTATTATTAAATGAAAGTCTTCAAGCAATGAAAGATAGACAAGAAGCAAATGTAAAAGGGGACAGATATTGAGTCAGAACTCTTAGTGCAACTGTTCAGCAACTTGTAGACAGGGGGCATGAGAAATTCTATGCAGCAAAATAGAAAATGGCAACCAGGAAGAACTAGCAACCTCTTCCACAAGATCTGAGAAATCAGAGGGAAATTTAAAGCAAGAATGGGCTCTACAACCTACAGTGAAACATATGGCATGACCAAGTACAGTAAAAAGTCGATAGAAACAGTACATGGAAGAACTTCATAAAAGAGATGAAAAGATGACAGATTTATTCAAGGACGATGAACTACATTTTAGAAAGTGAAGTGAAACTGCCTTCAGAGTACTGGAGAGAAATTAATTACCGGGAACAAATGGCGTATCAATAGAGCTGTTTCAGGCTACAGAGACAGAAACTACTGTAGTTCTAACTAATGTCTATATGAAAAAATGAAGAAATTACCAATGGCCTGCAGGCTGGAAATCCTCAATAAACATTCCAATCCCCAAGAAAGGAGATACCATTAACCATAGGACTATTGCATTAATTTCTCATGCAAGCACAGTGATGCTCAAAATTCTGCAACAAAGACTTTTATCATATATAAAGTTAGCAAGTACAGATGTCCAAATTGGATTATGGAAAGGAAGAGGCACTAGGGATCATATTGCAAATATAAACTGGATAAATATTAACTGGATAACTGGCTACCAGAGAATTTCAGACAAAAATCAGCTTGTGCTTATAAATTAAAGAACATTAAACCAACCATCATGCCAAAATACAAACTGAAGAACATCCCCGTAGAATGTAAAGGTAATGTAAAAGATAGATTTGTAGTATTGAATCTAATGTACCAGAAGCCAGAAGAACTCTGGATTGAAGCGAGGGATGTTGTCAAGAATGCAAAAAGAGAGAATCTGCAGCAAAAAAGAAAGAGAAGCCTCAATGAATGACATGAAAATCTTCTAGCATGATTGTGTAGATCATGACTTTGGATGGCTCTTAAAGAAATGGGTGTGCCACAACATTTTATTGTGCTGATGCATAATCTGTTGTCAGGAAAAGAGACTATTGTGACAAACCTGATGGGAGGGGGTTCTGATAACAGAGCCTCTTTGGCAACTGAGCCTATTTAAGCTGATTGGCTGGTGAAATGAAACCTTGGATAGTCCTGGTGAGGGGCTGGTAGAAAGGGGAAAATAACGTTTTTTAACTGCCTGGGGAGTGATTGAAAGGGAGTGTGATTTGTGGTGTGTTTGGAGAGGTTGGGTTTTTGAACAGCTCTGTGGGAGGAGAGAACTGAGGAATTGGGTGTATGAGAGATAGTGAATAAATTGAAAGAGAAAGAGAAGAATGGTGTGCTGTTTATAAACATTTAGATACAAGACATATTTAAATAAACAGTGTTACAATAAATGTTTGAAGTTCTGTGTTCCTTAAAAAAAGTGTCACAGAGTCTCATTCTGAATCCTGAGATACATGCTACCAATAATAACATCTTGACATTAGTGCCAACAGTACCACAGTCTTGAAAAATATAAATCACTGCTGATCCTTACATCTGGGAGAAGGGCAGATTTAGGGAAGGCAGTAAAGGGGGGAGAGTCCTGAAAGGAAGAAGCCAAGGGGTGGGGGGAAGAGTGAGGAAGGGACTGTGTTCTCAGAAAGGGAGAACTGAGGCAGAACTGTTTGTCCTGGCCCTGGCTTGATTCAGAGATCTCCTAGGCTGTTCAGTTCTGATCACAAAGAGGTGACAGGCTGGGTAGGCCTTCAGTGTGAGGCTTGGCTGTGCCTTTTGCATACAGCGCTGATGGGTGGCAGTGGTCCTCCCGCCCGCATTTCACAACACATCATGTAGAATACAGAGAATTGGAATGGTATGCAACTGGTGAAAGGGTCAGGCAAGGCTGCGTTTTATCAGCCTATTCATTTAACTTTTTCATTGAACGTATCATACAGAAACCAGATTTCCATTTTTCTAGTATATAAGATACATTTCCCCCAGAAAAATACCTCTGGAAAATGGAGTGTGTCTTATACACCAGAGCATAAGAACTTGCACCTGGACAAAATGCATAGGAAAGAGAGGGGGAATTCCAAAAGGGGGAAGGAATCTTCTTGTGAACCTCCCCCCCATTTTGCATGGGAAGGGAAAGGAGAGAGCTCCAGAGAGGGGAAAAGAAAGATCATGTGAGCTTTCTTTTACCCCCTCCAGAGTTCCTTCTCTCTTTCCTATGCATTTTGCCCTTGTGCAGAGAACTCAAACAAGGCAAAACAGAATTGGATGGGGGAAGTCTCACATAAGGATTCTTTTCCCCCCTCTGGAGCTCCACCTCCATTTCCTATGCATTTTGCCCTAGTGCACAGAACTCGTGCCTAGGCAAAACAGAAGGGAAGGAGGGGTGAGGGAAGCCTTGCTAATATTTTTTTAAACTGTTTCCCCCCAAAAAAAAAAAATTAAAAAGGGGAGTGTCTTGTATGCTGTTGTATCTTATATGCTAGCAAATACAGTAGAATCATAGAATCATAGAAATGTAGAGTTGAAAGAGACCATACGGACCATCCAGTCCAGCCCCCTGCCATGCAGGAACACCCTCAAAGCACTGCCGACAGATGGCATTCCAGCCTCTGCGTAAAAACCTCCAAAGAAGTAGACTCCACTACACTCCGAGGCAGCATATTCCACTGCCAGACAGACCTGACTGTCAGGAAGTTCTTCCTGAGGTTCAGGTAGAATCTCCTTTCCTGCAGCTTGAATCCATTGCTCCTTGTCCTGGTCTCTGGAGCAGCAGAAAACAAGCCCTCTCCTTCCTCTACATGGCATCCCTTCAAATATTTAAACATGGCTATCATGTCCCCTCTTAACCTTCTCTTCTGCAGACTAAACATACCCAGCTCTCTAAGCCTATCCTCATAGGGCATGACTTCCAGGCCTCTCACCATTTTGGTCGCCCTCCTCTGGACTTGCTCCAGCTTGACCATGTCCTTCTTGAATTGAGGTGCCCAGAACTGGACACAGTATTGAAGATGAGGTCTAACCAAAGCGGAGTAGAGTGGTACAAGTACCTCCCTCGATCTAGACACCATACTTGATGCAGCCGAGAATTGCATTAGCTTCCTTGGCTGCCGCATCACACTGCTGACTCATGTTCAGCTTGTGGTTTATGAAGACTCCTAGATCCCTTTCACGTGTCCCCCATCCTGTATTTCTGTATTCCATTTTTTCTACCTTACACTTCTCTCTGTTGAATTTCATTTTGTTAGCTTTGGCCCAGCTCTCCAATCTCTCCAGGTCATTTTGAATTTTGATCCTGTCGTCTGGCATATTAGCAACCCCTCCCAATTTGGTGTCATCTGCAAATTTGATGAACATGCCCTCTATTCCTTCATCCGAGTCATTGATAAAAATATTGAACAGCACTGGGCCCAGGACAGAACCCTGTGGCACCCCACTAGTCACTTCTCTCCAGGATGAAAAGCAGCCATTCGTGATCACCCTTTGGGTTTGGTCAGTCGACCAATTACAAATCCAATTAACAGTAGACCTGTCCAGCCCACATTTTATCAGCTTCTTTGCAAGAATGTCATGGGAAACTTTGTCAAAGGCCTTACTGAAATCACGATATGCTACACCACAGCATTCCCTTCATCTATCAAGCTAGTAACTCTATCATAAAAAGACATAAGATTAGTCTGACCTGACTTATTTTTGAGAAATCCATGTTGACTTCTCATGATTACCATGTTGCTTTCTAAGTGTTTAGAAACTGACTGCTTAATGATCTGCTCCAGGATCTTTCTGGGTACTGATGTCAGGCTGACTGGGCGGTAATTATTCGGGTCCTCTTTTTTTCCCCTTCTTGAAGATGGGGACAACATTTGCCCTCTTCCAGTTTGCTGGAACTTCTCCTGTCCTCCAAGATTTCTAAAAAATTATAGCAAGCGGTTCTGAAATGACCTCTGCCAGTTCTTTTAATATCCTAGGATTCAATTCATCTGGCCCTGGAGACTTAAATTCATCCAGTGTGGCCAGGTATTCCTGTACCACTTCTCTATCTATTATGTGCCTCATTTCCCCTGCTTCCTCATCTGCTCCCCAACTGCCAGATTGAGTGCTTGTATCCTTCTGGGGAAAAACTGAGGCAAAGAAGCTGTTAAGTAGTTCTGCCTTTTCTCTTCCCCCTGTGAGTAATTCGCCATCTTCTCTGCGCAGTGACCCTATCATCTCCTTCTTTTTCCTTTTGCTGCAGACATATTTTAAAAAGCTCTTTTTATTTTTTTTAATGTCTCTGGGCAGCCTAAGTTCGTTCTATGCTTTAGCCTTTCTGACCTACTCTCTACATCTCTTGGCTACTTGCTTAAATTCTTCGTTGGTGATTTCCCCCTTCTTCCATTTCCTGTACATGTTTCTCTTAACACTTAGCACTTAGCTCAGCTGAGAGTTCTTTAGTCAACCATTCTGGTTTCAGATGCCTTCCATTTTTCCTCCTTATTGGCACAGTTTTAGACTGTGCCTTCAGTATCTCCTTTTTAGGAACTCCCATACCTCCTGAACTCCTTCCCCTTTCACTATTCTTGACCATGGAATTCCAGCCAGCAGCTCCCTAAGTTTACAGAAGTCTGCTTTTTTAAAAATCTAAGATGAGTGTCTGGCTATATTTATCTTCTCCTTCCCACTGAATGCCAAATTTAGATAGGGCATGGTCACTCCCCCCTAAAGATCCAACCACTTCTACCTCATTTACAAGGTCATCTCTGTTGGTCAGGATCAGATCTAGAATATTTGATCCCTTTGTTAGACTCTGAGAAAGGGGGTGTGAAAATTGGAGGAAGAAACATCAGCAATTTGAGATATGAATATGACACCACACTACTGGCAATAAATAGCAAAGTCTTAGAAATTCAAAGCAGAAAATGCAAAGGTAGTTTTACAGTTGAACATGAAGAAAACAAAAATAATGAGAACAGATGATTTACATAACTTTAAAGCAGATGATGAAGACATTGAAAATGTTCAAGATTTCCCATACCTTGACTCAGTCATTAGTCAGTCATTAATCAGAATGAAGACGGCAGTCAAGAAATGAAAAAAAAAAAAGACTGGAACTTGCGTAGCTATGAAAGAACTAGACAAGATCCTGAAGTGTAAAGGTAAATCATTGAATACTAAAATTAGGATTGTTCATACCATCATATTTCCAATTTCTATATGTGGTTGTGAAAGTTGGGCAATGAAGAATGCTGATAGGAAGAAAATTGATTCATTTGAAATGTGGTGCTGGAGAAGAGTTCTACAGATATCGTGGGGTGCTATAAAAGACCAACAAATGAATCCTAGAGCAAACCAACCCTGAATTCTCCCTGGAAGCTGAGTTGACTAAATTTAAGAGTGTTGGACTTTAAATATATCATAAGAAGATATGACTCATTAGAAAAGACAATAAATAACACTTGGAAAAGATTAAGGATTTTTAAAAAGAGGAAGACCACATTACAGAGGGAGACACTTAATCTAGGAAGTCATCATCCTGAGTCTGAAAGACCTGAACAGGGCTATTTGATGAAAGAATAACTTGAAAGCCTCTCATTCATAAGTCTACCAATTATCCCATCACTCAGAATCCTCTTCCCCAAGCTATTCATATCCAGCTTCCTACATTATTGCTCATAGTGACTGGTTTCTAGATATTCTTTTTTTTAAAAAAACCTATTTGGTTGCCCTTCTTCAGATGTGTTCCAGTTTATCAATGCCCTTCTTCAACTATTTGGCTCAGAACTCAACACAGTATTCCAGGTGAGATCTGAACAAATCAGAATGCTTGAAAGAGATGAAGGGAATGCTGTGGATGTAGCATTTCTTGACCTCAGTAAGACCTTTGACAAAGTTCCCACATTCCTGCAAAGAAGCTAGTAAAATGCCAGCTGGACATGGCTATTGTTAGGTGGATTTGTAACTGGTTGACCAAATGAACCCAAAAGGTGCTCACCAATGGCTGCTTTTCATCCTGGAGAGAAGTGACTAGTGAAGTGCCACAGCGTGCTGTCCTGGGCCCAGTGCTATTCAATGTCTCCATCAATGACTTGGATGAAGGAGTAGAGGGCATGCTCATCAAATTTGCAGATGACACCAAATTGGGAAGGGTTGCTAATACTCCAGAGGACAGGAACAAAATTCAAAATGATCTTGACAGATTGGAGAGCTGGGCCAAAGCTAACAAAATGAATTTCAACAGAGAGAAATGTAAGGCAGAAAAAATGGAATGCACAAATATAGGCTGGGTGTCACATGACTAGATAACAGTACGTGTGAAAGGGATCTAGGAGTCTTGGTAGATCACAAGCTGAACATGAGTCAACACTGTGATGCAGCAGCCAAGGAAGCCAACACGATTCTCGGCTGCATCAATAGAGGCTTGATGGCCATCTGTCGGGATTGATTTGAGGGTGTTCCTGCATGGCAGGGGGTTGGACTGGATGGCCTGTGTGGTCTCTTCCAACTCTGAATTTCTATGATTCTATGGTGTCTAGATCAAGGGAGGTAATGATACCACTCCATTCTGCTCTGCTTAGACCTCATTTAGAATACTATGTACAGTTCTGGGCACCTCGATTCAAGAAGGATGTCGACAAGTTGGAATGTGTGCAGAGGAAGGCAACCAAAATGGTGAAGGGTTTGCAAGCCATGCCCTATGAGGAGCAGCTTAGGGAGCTGGGTATGTTTAGTCTACAGAAGAGAAGATTAAGAGGGGACATGATAGCCATGTTTAAATATTTGAGGGGATGTCATGTCAAGGAGGGAGCAGGTTTGTTTTCCACTGCTCCAGAGACTTGGACAAGTAGCAATGGATTCAAGCTATAGGAAAGAAGATTCCACTTGAATCTCAGGAAGAACTTCCTGATGGTGAGAGCTGTCCGGCAGTGGAATCTGCTGCCTCGGAGTGTGGTGGAGTCTCCTTCTTCGGAGGTTTTTTAGCAGAGACTTGGATGGCCATCTGTTGGGAGTGCTTTGATGTGTGTTCCTGCATGGCGGGGGTTGGACTGGATGGCCCCTGTGGTCTCTTCCAACTCTATGATTCTAGAATAGAGTACTTTCCTGAATCTTGTTGATACAGCCTTGACTGCACTGACTTTTTTTTTGCTGCCAAATTACACTGTTGATTCCTGTTAGCCTGTGGTCTGCTAAAACCCCTAGATCATCTCTCCATGTAACTATCATCAAGCCTGGTGTCACTCATCCTATATTAGCTCATTTCATTTTTTTTTCCTGACTGAATGCAGTAACTTATATTTTTCCCCTTTGAAATTCATTTTGTTAGTTTTTGCCCAGTATTCCAAACTGTTGGAATAATTTTGAATTTTGATCCTGTCCTCTGGTATACTATCTATTCCTCCTAATTTGGTGACATCTGCATATTTCATAAGCATGGACTCCATTCCATCATCCAAGTCATTTATAAAGATGTTGAACATGTTGGGTTCAGGACAGAACTCTACAGCATTCCCCTAATCACTTCTCTCCATGATGAAGATGAACTACTGGTCAGCACTCTTTAGGTTCAGTCAGTCCAACTGTTACAAATGCACCTAAAAATCACACTGTCTAGCCCACATTTTACCAGCTTGTCTGCAAGAATATCATGGAGGATCTTGTCAAAAGCCTTGCTGAAACTGAAACGTACTACATCCATAACATTTACATCATCAACCAAGCTCAAAAGAGAGATTAGTCTGGCATGGCTTGTTTTTGAAAAACCCACACTTGTTTTAAGCAATCGCAGTAGTTCTACGTGCTCACAGAGTGTCTAATGATCTGTTCTAAAACTATTCCCAGTATTGATATCAAGCTGACTGGTTGACAGTGTCTTGGGTTTTCTCCTTTTTTTCCCCATTTTTGAAGATGGGGACAATGTATCCACTCCTCTAATCTCCTGTTCTCCAAGAATTCTCAAGGATTATCAATAGTTACTCTGATATTACCTCTGTAAGTTCCTTACAGCAAATTCATCCAACCATGGAGAACAATCCACCATCTCCAGTGTTAAGGGCTGAAATACAGGTCCCACCATACATCTTCATATAATATGACATCTTGTACATTTTTTTTATTATTTATTTGTATCCCGCCTCTCCATATGGATCGAGGTGGCGAACAACTTACAAATAGCATTTATTTCGAAACATTTCTATACATGCCCCCAACAAGCTGGGTACTCACTTTACCAACCTGTGAAAGGATGGAAGGCTGAGTCAACCTTGGAGCCCAGCAGGATCGAACTCACAACCTTGTGGCTTGCAGTACTGGCATTTAACCATTACGCCACCAGGGCTCATTCGGTTGTCAGGAATTGTGTTTAAATAGGAAATGAATTTAAAACCTACCTCCTTAAAACTGAAAGGAGAGCATTTTTAACACATAATTATAAACGCTGCAACAAGTACAAATAATTTAGCCCAAGTTGCTTTTTATGAAAAAGTATTAGAGCTGATTAGAAGAAAATGCAAGCCTTCACAGAAATAATAACTGTGCAGAAATAGCATATGCTGCTACAAAGAGGTTAATTATTTTTGCATATCAGGATTTCAAAAGAAATAGACAAATGCAGAGAATGCTAAATGGGATTAGTAGATTAATACATAGATGAGAGAGCTTCTAAGCAAAAACACAATCCTTCAGAATGATCAGACACGAATATATAGAATATTATGCCTTGATAAAAGGAGAAGAACTGATTTGCTTTTGTCAGTGTCAGAGCTCTAGTTATCTCTTTTCTTCAACAGTGAAACCTATGGGCTTTCTCAGGTTGTCATTAAAATGTCAAGAGAGATAAGAGTAATCAGGCTTCCATTTGAAAATGGAAACGCTTCAGGGAACAGGACCATTTTCAAAGATACATCTTACCATCTAAGTAACTCTTAAATTCTCTTTCTGTTTTCCCAAGTTAGACCCAAGGAGTGGATGCACACAATTGCATAAATCAATGTACAACTAACAAAAAGGGATCCTCCAACAGTAAGTTCTCTTTCAGACTATTGCCAAATACCTAGGCATGTTGTATCTTAAGGCCATTTCCGCACTGTTTAGGCCAGCCCCTCCCTAAACTGCAAACTCCAGGATTCCAAAGGATGTTGAAAGTGGAATAATCACGCTATAAGAGTATAGTGCAGAAATAGCCTTAGTCCTGAACCTTGAGGTTGGAAAATTTATGTATTTGGACAACTTCTAGAATCCCCAGTCACCATAGACCTTGACCATTCTCACTGAGTGAATTCTGGGAGGCATAATTTAAAAAGAATATTATTCCAAGACCTAACCGCAGCTTGGGCACACGAACGCTCTGGAATAGGATGAGCAACTGCAACTTTCAAATGTGGCCTTTCCAATGTTGTTGAACTTCAGTTCCCATCATCCTTCATATTAGTCTATTGATGATGGAACAACCTAGAGGTCCTGGCTTGAAGTGATGGAAGTTATAGTCCAGCAGCATCTGGACATCCACAAGGTACTGACTTTTGCTCTATAGAAGGGGTGTAGATCAGTCAGTCTTCCAGACATTAGTGAACAGCCTCTTCCTGAAGCCTTCACCAGTGGTGAGGAATGCTTGGAGTTGCAACCAACAGTTTCTACCCTGCTTCATGGGAAAAACTATAACTCAATGCTAAGGCAGATGCTTTCCACCAGGGAA
Organism: Ctenosaura bakeri; assembly: GCA_948474755.1. Taxonomy (NCBI): domain Eukaryota; kingdom Metazoa; phylum Chordata; class Lepidosauria; order Squamata; family Iguanidae; genus Ctenosaura; species Ctenosaura bakeri. The sequence continues at coordinate 493,054 of CAOLHI010000068.1, read as the reverse complement.
GTATCTAGTCCACTCCTTAGCATCTACAGGAGAAAAAAAGGAATCAAGAGTTGTTAAGATCCTTTTTCAGAGACCCAAGAAAGCCACTACCTTTTATGATAGATAATCCTGTGTTTCACAGCTGGCCCATGGTTTGAGCAGCAGATGGACCTGTTATGCTCGTATTTATTTATTTTATATTCTGCCTTGCTCTCAACATGGGACCTGTGTGAGGCACTTCCCACTTGCTCAAATGATGGGGTAGATGCTTAAATCCTGACTCACAATAAGACAGATTCCTGTTTTCCTATATATGTCTCAAACTCCAAAATGATGCCGCTACTGGGATGAATACAAAAATATACCTACATGGTTTTTTCTAACAACTAAAACTTCAGTACAGAAGAAGCTGAATATGATTCCTGTTGAAATCAATGAGACTTTGGGTGGCTTTATGCGATTTAAGGGTCTGTGTACCCTAAAACTTTGGCAGAGGTTGCCAGGAGAGATTCAGATTTCTTTGTTTTTGGCAACAGGGGGGAATCACACACTTCAAATCCAATTTGAAATTGGGTATGAATAATCATATTGTGTTTGGGGTGAGGGGAGTGTCTCATGCTCTGTGATGGGACCATTGCCGTTCAGGTTCCAAATTCTCCATTGGAATTGTCTTTTCCTCATCAACCCTCATGATGGAATTGTAATTTGTTGCTTCATTCTTCCAAAAGTGGCTGATTGTCTGCACCCACCCACGGTTTTATTTACTAATTCTGAGTGGGCTAATACATAGATTGTGACACTTATGTGGTTAATGGAGAAATTGAGCCTAGCAGATCAGACAGAGGGATCCATTATTCTCAACTGAACACTTACACTGCTACATTTTGCTTGGTTGATTAAGAATTAAGTTTGACACTTTTTTTCTGGAAGATGTAAAAGGAAAAAATAAAGCACAGAGCATTAAGGGCAAAGCATCATAATTAGTCACATTTAAGCAAGACATCATTTCTTTATTTTTAACGATGTTTTGTTATACCCTCTTTAAATTCATATGGGAATTAGCGGATTCTTTTAGGTTAATTCATTGATTTGTTTAAAGGAGCTTCTGAAACTTCAAATACATTACAGTTATTTATTTAAAAAAATGTTTCCACATCTTTCAGTTCTTTCAAATGCAATATACAAACTATTATGATAATGGGAAAGAGCAGAACTTTCCAAACTTTTCATGTTGGTAACACACTTTTTAGATATGCATCATTTCACAACAAGTAATTCAGTAAGTAATTCAGTGAGTGGAGGCAGCCCCTCCACCCAAGCCTAGTCTGCCACCGCCACTGCCCTCTCCAGGGTCTTCCTCAACAGTGGCAGGAGAGGCAGCCCTTCCACCTTGACCTGACTCACTACAGTGGTGGGAAAGGTAGCACCTTCACTCATTATTTTTGCATGGCACGCCTACACAGTGCAGAAAACACACTAACATGTCATGACACAGAGTTTGGAAAGCTCTGAGAGAGGCAATTTGGTGCAGTAGTCTGAGTGTTAAACTAGGGTTCTGAGAGACCAGGATTTGAATCCATGCTCTTGGAAATCCAATAGGTGACCCGGGGTAAGTCACAATTTCTTAATCTAAGATTAAGACAATGACAAACCTCCTATGAATAAATCTTGGCAAGAAAACCTTATGATAGGGTCGTTGTAAGTCGGATTCAACCTGAAGGCACATAGCTACAAGAGAACAATGGGGGAGAGAGAGAGAGAGAGAGAGAGTGTAGGGGGAGGGTGTATGTCATCTTCAAATGTAATAATAACCAGAAAAAAATGATCAAGAATTAAGATTTTGAATAATTTCTGGTTACCATTTTGGTGAATTTTTGACACTCTTTGTTTTTGTGAGACTAGGAAAATTTCTGAGGCTGGGGGAAGTAAGCCATTTCATTTGGGGCTGATCTGCAGTCAGTTTTGCCAGTCTAGGGGTGAAATATCATCCAAAAATTAATGTGAAAGGGCTGTGGTTTCTGTGGGACTTCAGAACCTGCAGTTTGGAGTCCCAGGGGCTGCATGTTGTCCACAAGCTTCACTTTGGCCACACTTGATTCAAGTGAACCAAGGGTTTATCCATGACACTGCATACATAATAATGTATTGCCTTCATGAATGTGGCCATTGGAAGCTGGTGTCTTTTCTATATCAGGGTTGCAATGAATGCATTCTGAGTTTTCTTCTAGCATTGAAAGAGACTTTCCATGTCCTGGATTCTTTCTAAAAATCAAATCAAATAATAGGTTGAGCACCTTGAAGAGCTTTGCCAGAGTCTGAAATAAAACTCAGAGTAGATTCACTGCAGCCATGAAAGGGAAACCACCAGCCGATGCACAGAATTGTATTTTCCCCAAAGGCCTGAAAGCAGAGATAGCTTACACAACTCTGCACAAGACTAAATATGTCTCCCCCGCAACAAGGAGGCAGAAATCAGCTTAATTTCAGCCCATGTTAGATTGAATTCATTCATTTATTTATTAGTCCTGTCTAATCAGCATGTGACAACACAGCACAAAAATTTACTTGTATTTCTTTATGCACTTTTCCATAAGATGTGAACTGTGAACACACCCTTTCCTAATCTATGCATGTGCATATTTAGTTTTCTCCAATGTATGCATTTTCAATTTTGGAGCCAAGAACTGCTTTGCAAAACTCTAAAAAAAAATGTGCAGTATGAAAGACAATTTTGTTCTGGTCCACCTATCAGTCCAAAGGTTGTGAATTAGACCAGATGTCTTAAAATGCATGTGAAATTCTCATACATCGATACTCAGAGGTAGCTCCCACTGTCTTCAGTTGGGCTCACTGGATATGTTTAGGAATGAAATGCATTTCTGTGTGGAAAGAAGAGCATTAAATTTCATGTCTTCACCAGCTGTCTGAGACAGCACAGCCTACTTTCAGCTTTATCACCTGAGCAAGATCTAAGGCTTTGCTTATCCTTAGTATTTGTTCAGTGGCAGCATCTATATCAGTGTTTCTCATGCACTGATAGTGAAAGCCTACTATTTTTCTGAATCAAAACTGAAGGCACAAATTATAACAAAACACTTTATCCTACTTCAGGATTAGTCCACTGTGTGGAGACCTCCCTAACATTTCATCTTTTATTTAAACAGATCTTCAGCTTTTAATTGTTTGGGGCAAAATGTGCTCCATGGACATGCTGTATCTTTTAATATTTGTTGAAATATACTTTAAATTGTTTTAAATTAAAGTTTTAATTGGAGTTTTTTTAAAAAAAACTTTGTATTATATATGTTTTATTTATTTTGGCTGGAATTCACAACCACAGTTATGAATGAATAACCCAAAGTTACATATTCATAACTGATTTGCATTCATGATCCCTACTTCTTCAATAGTGTAACGAATATGTAGGGATTGCAAAGTCCCCCAGTCCTGAATAGGCAGGCAGCAGCCAATGAGACTTGGGGTGGTACATGTTTTTCTGTCAATAGGGATGCAGCAGACTGAAGTTCCCACCTACCTCCCACCAGCCATCTCTGGTGCAAAGAGGACTTGCAACACATGTCCTGCTTCCAGTTGTCACACCGGACATTGCTGGAGGGAGTGGGTGGAAACATCATGCATTCTAGTTGACTGGAGGATAGATCCCCATTACTTGCAGCAGCTGCTACCTGGTATGTCAGGATTAGACAGGTCAGGATATGAAATGCTACTTAGCTATGTAACTAGTGTAAGCAATGCACTAGTTAACTGTGTAACTAATGTAGTTACATAGCTAAGTAGCCGGTCTAAAATAGAGGCCTTCGTTTTAACTTGTAAGCCTCTTTTGGTCCCATAAGAGGAAAAATTGTTGGTATGATTATTGTTGTGATTGTTGTGTACCTTCAAGTCATTTCTAACTTATGATGAACCAATCACAGAGTTTTCTTGGCAAGATTTGTTCAGAGGAGGTTTGCTGCTGTCTTCTTCTGAGGCTGAGAGACTGACTTGCACAAGGTCACCCAATGGGTTTCCATTGCTGACTGGAGTCTCTCGGAGTTCTAGTTCAACATTCAAACCACTATACCTTACTGGTTCAATTGGAAGAAAGGGGAAATAAAAACTCAACAAATAAATAACATTAGGCAGGATGAGATACTGCTTCAGGCGACTGATTTTCCTTGCTGTTTAAAGGTAGAGAACTTATTTAAATTGTTATTATTGTATGATGTCACGAGGGATGGGAAGATACTTGCCTGCATCACAAACCAGAAGAATCTGGCAAGCTTTACACACTGGGATGTCATCTATTGGACATCATTGTTTGGGGAGAGCTTCCTGAATGAAAGAGACCAACCCCAAAAGAAGTATATATGTAAGGAGGCAATATGCAGTATCTTCTGAATGCAGGTGCTTCTGCGTAGAGTAAATGACATTCAGCTAATGATGATCATGAAGAAGCAAAAATGAAATCATAAAGAACCAAAGGTACTGAAAGTAGAGCTTTAAAAGTACCTTCTGGAACTATAGCTCCCAGAATCAATAGTGATCATGCTGACTGGGAGATTCTGAGAAATATTGTCCAAAAATGTATGCTTCCCCAATCTTTGCTGAAAAAGTAGCAGGATATATCTGTTGGGAGCTGTTTGCCAGATATTCTCTTATTTCTTGCAGTACTCTAGTGTTTCAAAGAAAGCACACAGAATTGGAATTATAGGCCTACATGCATGCTTGCATTTTTTGTGTAATACACTGCACTTTTAGAAAATCCATATGTAGCAGGCTTTAACAAAGTGTGAAAGCAATCACAGTTTTAGAGGCCATATCATTTCAACATGTCAAGAAATGCAAAAATAGAAGGATAGAGAAGATCATAATCTCAACATTTACAACAACTTCTGCTCAAAATATTTCACTTCCCAAGCAGAATAATTAAGGGGACTCCCCACTGCACACACACACACTCACACAAGTAAAAGGAAACAGTACCTGAGCCAGAAAAGTTATTGTGGCATCTGAGGCAGAAAATTGTTTCTGCTAGGCAATAAGACTATAACAACCACCACCAGAGGTTGGAATGTTAGGTTTGAAAACCAATTCAATAGTGTTGAACATTAGAAACATTGAAAATTAATTCACTACCAAAAGTTTGTCATTAACTAACTCATAATTTAAGCCATCAGTGTTGGATGAGAACATGGGATTTGCAGAGGTTGCAATGAAGGTTGATAATATTGACCTGGAGGGATGCACATTTTGTTTGTGCACCTTCAAAAGGAGTCCTTTGGTCCTAAGTTGCCTGCTTCTAACCTGATTTTTTCCCCTCTCACATCAGCAACAAGGCCCATAATATAATTGCTTCATAAGAGTAGTGAAAATACAATATAACTATTAACTCTCACTCTCCTTTCTATCTACTTCCAAGGGAGCTATTTTCGTGCTAATCTAGTGTCTTCCGTCAGTAATGGACTCAATGAGGGGAAACAAATTGAGACTTAGTCCAGACAAAACAAAAGTGATCCTGTTCAATCAAAAAGCAGACCAGTGGAAAGGGATTCATCCTGTGCTGGATGGTGTTACATTCCACTTGAGATCTCAGGTTTATACCTTGAGCATACTCCTGGACTCAGGTTTGAACCTGCCAAGTTTTGACAGTGGCAGTTAAAACTAGTGTGCCAGTTGTGGCCATTGCTGGAGATGTCAGATCTAGCTATTGTGAAGCATGATTTGATTTGGAACGTATTTAATGTGGGGCTATCTTTTAAACAGTTTTGGAAGTTCAGCAGATCTGAAATGCTGCAAATACCCTGCTGAACTGGGCTGCTTACAGGACTGAAATTCTGCCAATGTGGCAGAATTGAATGTGCTAGTTATGGCCTTTAAGGTCCTATACAATTTGAATCCAGACTATCTGAAAGACCATATCTCCCTATGTAAGCTTGCCTGAGTTTTTAGATCCTATGGAAATTGCTTTTTCTTTATTGCACTACCATTTCAGATATGCATGGTGAGGACATGGGAGAGAACATTTTAAGTCCCTGTTCCCGGACTGTGTAATTCACTCCAACAGGAGATACAGTTGATCACCTCTCTGCTTTGTTTCTGTTGTCAGGAAAAGGCTTTTTTATTTAGGCAGGCCTTTCATCCTTTACTCATGCGATATAAGGGTTGTGCTGAACTTTTATTATTCTATCATGTTTTATATATGTTTTGAACTTTGTGTTTTAATAAAATATAAGTGTGATTTAGCTTTTCTAGGAATAAGACTTTTAGCTGTTGTTTTATTTTGTTGTAAGCTACCTTGTCCTGTGTCAGGATAAAAGTGGGATGGAAATTAAATAAATAAAACTGTCAGGTTGTGAAAGGCTGCCTCAAAATATGGGATCTCATCTTACAACTCTTTCATTTCAGTTGGTCTCTCATCTGCATCTCTCTTTATTTTTTCACCCCATTAATAGATATACTTCAGCCACTCTTCACTCTTCAAATTTTTTCTCGTTGAATGTTAATAAAGAATGATTTATTTCAGTTACAGGACACTGATCCACTGCAAGCGCAGCAAGTGGATAGCTGCAAAATCTGGTAATGAATCAAAAGAAGATAATTCTGAATCTTTAATTTTTTGTCTGTGATCCCATAAAGAACATTTTTCATGTATGAACATATCACTCTATCCTTTCTGTTTCTCCATTACCAGTCAAGCAGTGTGGTCTGTATTAATCAATGGCAGAGCATAAGTTTTGGATTCAGGTGCCAAGGATTGCAAATATAATCTGTGGCATCTTCAGTTTTAATGATGAAGTATCTAATAAGCCAATCTTATCTCTTTTCTGCACCCATGTCACCTTAATCATATAACTATAATAAGGGGTGAGGAAGGAGGAAGAAGAAGGGAATAGAGGAAGAGAATGGAAAGAGTTTGTACTGTCCAGAGGACAGGATCAAATTTCAAAATGACCTTGAGGGACTGGAAAGCTGGGCCAAAGCTAATAAAATAAATTTCAACAGAGAGAAATGTGAAGTCCTACACTTCGGCAGAAAAAATGGAATGCACAAATACAGGATGGGGGACGTGTGGCTGGATAGCAGTACATGTGAAAAGGATCTAGGAGTCTTGGTAGATCACAAGCTGAACATGAATCAGCAGTATGATGAGGCAGCCAGGAAAGCCAATGTGATTCTTGGCTGCATCAATAGGAGTATGATGTCTAGTTCGAGGGAGGTAATGGTACCACTCTATTCTGCTTTGGTTAGACCTCATTTGGACTGCTGTGTCCAGTTCTGGGCACCTCAATTCAAGAAGGATATCAACAAGCTGGAACGTGTCCAGAGGAGGGCAACCAAAACGGTGAAGGGTCTGGAAGTCATGCCCTATGAAGAACGCCTTAGGGAGCTGGGTATGTTTAGTCTGCAGAAGAGAAGGTTAAGAGGGGACATGATAGCCATGTTTAAATATTTGAAGGGATGTCATGTCAAGGAGGAAGCGGGCTTGTTTTCTGCTGCTCCAGAGACTAGGACAAGGAACAATAGATTCAAGCTACAGGAAAGGAGATTCCACTTGAACCTCAGGAAGAATTTCCTGACAGTCAGAGCTGTCTGGCAGTAGAATATGCTGCCTTGGAGTGTGGTGGCATCTCCTTCTTTGGAGATTTTTAAATGAAGGCTGGATGGACATCTGTTGGGAATGCTTCGATGGGTGTTGCTGCATAGCAGGGGGTTGGACTGGATGGCCCCTGTGGTCCTTTCCAACTCTATGATTCTATGGGAAGTGGGAAGACAAGGGAAAAAGAAGTGAGAGATGGACTTCAAAAAAACTTTTCACTTAAATATCCAATCAAATAGCACTGCGTGGAAAAAAAAAAGACAAAAGGATTCATTGTGATTCATTGTAGCAGCTGCTTCTTCCTCCTCCTCCTCCTCCTCCTCTTCCTCTTCTTCTTCTTCTTCCTCCATACGTTTGAAATCAATCCAGAATATAATGAGAAGTAGAGGAGAAGTTACTGAAGAAAGTAACAATACATTCCCACCCTGCACAGAAATTCCAAACACATTTTCCCCTACAGGTTTGTGGAGTGCACTGTCTTTCAGTCCTAAAAGGCCTGACATTCTGATAAGCCCATGGTTCATTCAGGACCTTGGTCAGCAGTTAAGCAAACAAATCACTCCCCACCACCTTTCCGTTCCAAGATTCACTTTTTTTCTCTTTTCTGTTTTCTTTTCTTTTTTCTTTCCACAATTCAGCTTGTCTTCTGATCCCCAAACCAAGCTCTTCCATTCTGATGTTGGCTTAAGAAGATTATCGTACTGTTTTTAGCCAAAGAAATCACATAGCTTAACCCTCTTAACAACATAGTAAGTCAATGTACGGTATTTTCTTGAATTTCTTCTCTTGAGGCAGCAGGCCTTTCTGTTTTTCTGAATATGATGAAGGGAGAGGCTAGTACTCTAACGAATTCTAATCACCTAATTCACTAAAACCAAACCAATCCCACACCAAAAAAAAAAAAAAAGTAAAGAAAAAAGAAAAAGAAAAAAATGTTATTTTGTTAATCTAGTGAGTTAGGAGAAAATGCCAAAGGGATCTAGTGAGTTAGTAACTTACAAAATTAGTAACCAAGATAACCTCAGTGAACAACCATCATTGTCCTATTTTTTAATGATACTTTGAATATGCTTAGTCCCTAGTGGTTGGTAATGCTTGGGAAGGGCAAGGATTTCAATACCTTTGTGACTCAAGACAACCAAATCACATAATGCATCTTTGGTGGGAGTTTTTCAAATGAATTATAAATGGCTGATCCCATGGTTCAGTAATCCTCATCTAAAACCGTGCAAATGGGGGTCAGAGAATGTAATAAAGAATACTGGAATCCAAATGGTTATACTTTCAATGATATATTACATCTGAAATACAACATTAATATGGATTTGTTTTTACAATTTTGGTATGAACCTTTCTCTGTCAACCATTGTTCACTGAAAAGTAACTTATTGTATTAACACCACGCTTTATACAAAGCAAGTGCATAAGACGTTTCTATTTTTAGCTATACATTTTCTGTGTATGTAAAAGAAATCAATACAATATTAGCTGAAGCATAAGATAACAATGACACTTTATGTAAAAAGAGCAAACAATCAGATCTCAAACTGCTCATTATGACTAATGACTAAACAACCTTTTGTCAAAAGTGAGAAATACCTAGAACAGAACTTGGTAACCGTGGAAACAAATAACTAAACTAGATAGTTTATAAGAACTTCTGAACAGGCATATCATATAGATGAAAAAGAAACTTTCTAGCTTTGGAATTCTTTGTGAAAATACTCATTTGGTGTCTTCTGGTCTGGATAGTACATGTTAATGCATTTGGGTGGATTACAATGTGCACAAAATGATATACATATGTGAAAAAAAATGCACACAAATATACTTTAGTCAATGGTGAAAATAGATACACTGCACCAACATACAATTCTCTGTGTGAGGAAAAAACGGAATCTTAAAACCTGAAACACAACTGATACAAGATGAAGATGGCAATGGGATACTGAGAAATGAAGCAAAAATGAGACTGACAAATGTTCACATCCCAACATGCTCACATTTTCACTAATATATATGTATAGTCAGAACTGTTCAGAATCTGGATCACTGAAGCTAAGACCCTGTTTGGCAAAGACTGATAGCAGTGCACAGTGCAGTGAAGAGGAAAAACATAGTACATCTGTTTATCCACCTCAAGCTGAGAAGTATAGTCAAACAATAGGAAAGATATGCTGCCTTCATTGCATAGATTAAGAATGGCTGGGGCTGCATGAAAAAAAAAATTACACAGTCCAATCAGAAAACAAAGCAGCAAATATTGTCTTAGATTTTATTTTAGCACAGACATTCATGCTATGAAATATTCATACACAAAGCCTGTATTTTGCTGAAAAGTTGACTGGAGTGATTGCATCTGGTCTCAGCTGTGCATAACCTGGGGCAGGTTGAGCGTGAGTTGCATGTTTCTGAGTTAAACTAAGGTCAGAACAGATGGAATCTACTGATATTTTATCTTTTAAAAAGAGAAAGAGAATGAATATTACATGTACAGAAAAACATGTCAAAGTCCAATAAAAGGAATATAATGGTGATAATGGACAAAGTGAGGCAGCAAAAAGGGAGATGAGTACATCAGACCATAAAAGAAATTGATTAAAACTAGTGGTAATATTGTTAGCTACTATTTACCAAGTCTGGCATGTCATAGGGTCAGAATCCATGATTAGGCAGTGAAACTGCTTGACAATTTTATTTTCTAGCCCACCTGTTTTGAACTGACCAGCTTCAGAGTGCCAAATGCTCAGGAAAGTACACCTTAGTTCAAGAAACAAACTATACAGAAGCCAAGCCACTCCATGGTCAAACACAGAAGATTTAAGAAGGCAGAAGAGTGGTTGAAGCAGTTTTGGGTTTAAGCACAAAATGCAGTCTAAGCAAAAATCTCTCAGCACCATTTGATATCATCCACCATGGTATCCTTCTGAGCCAGGTGGTTGGATGGGACTCAGGAACACTGTTCTGAAGTTGTTCCAGACTGTCTTAGACCATTTCTGCACTACACTGTTATAGTGCTATTATTCCATTTTCAACATCCTTTTATATTCTGGGGTTTGAAGTTTCCTAAGGCCAAAGAGCTCTCTGGCTGAGAACTCTAAATGCCCCTCCCTAAACTGCAAATCCCAGGATCTCATAGAATTTTGAAAGTGGAACAACAGCATTATAACAGTGTAGTGCAGCAATGGCCTCAGATTCACAGCTTGAGCTATACTCCCAGATTCAGGCCTGAGCATGGATGCCTAGATTTGGGTTGGTAGGGTGTTTTCTGTTTTCACAGAAAAAACTGGTGCACAAACTACATCTCTTTGTAGAGATGTCAGACCTGGTTACAGAAAAACGTATCTCAGTTATATCCCAATTAGATTAATGTACTCTACATTGGTCTGCCTTCGGAAACTGGTCAGAAACTTCAGCGGGTCCAAAATGCAATGGCTACTCTGCTGACAAGAGCTGCTTATAGGGAGAATATAATTCTCTTGTTGTAACAGTTCCACAGGCTAACAGTCCATTTCCATGCAGAATTTAAAGTACTGATTATGACATTTAAAACCTTACACAACATGGATCCCTGAAATACCTGAAATACCCTATCTCCTTATACAAGCCTGTTCAAGTTTTAAGCAAGCAGGGGAGGGCTTTCTCTCAGTTTCATTATCATCACAAGCACACTGGTGAGTACACAGGGGAGAACCTTCTCGCTAGCTGCTCCCAAGCCATTGAACTCCTTTCCGTAGGAGGTTTTGTCAGCCCTCTCCCCGCTGTCTTTTCACTACCAGGAAAAGGCCCTTTTATTTAGGCAAGTCTTTAATTTTTAATTTGTTGCAGCACATGGAACTTTTAATGAGACTTGTATCTGTCTTTCCTTATGCTTTAAATGTGCTTTAAGCAGTTTTTAATGTGTGTTTTTAAACAGAGTTATGGTTTCACTGGGTTTTTTTTTTTACCTTTTGTATTAATGGTTTTTTAGTTGTACTTTGCTATAAATGATTATAAACAGCCTTGAATCCCATGCCTGTAGACAAGTGCGATATAAACTAAATAAACACATTAAATAATTAATAAATAAAGGTCAAAAGCCAGTCCAGGAGTAATCAAAGAGAAGCACTGCATTTCAGGAAACTAGAGAGCAGAGAATATACATTTTTTTCCCCTTTGAATGGCATGTACTGGGCAACTGTGGTTGAGGTTTGTGAAGGAGATCCTGGGCAGATCTGGTGGAAGGCAGCCAGTCTCAGCTCAGGGACTGCTGCAAAGGCAGGCTGCAGGTGGGAAGCACGTAACAAAAACACAGAGGGTGTCTCTGGTAGAGCAGATAGGGTTTGAGAGCAGACAGGAAGCCTTTCCACACTACACTGTTATAGTGCTCTTATTCCACTTTCAACATCCTGTGGAATTCTGGGGTTTGCAATTTAGGAATTGGGCATTTAGAAGGTTCAGCCAGAGGGCTCTTTGGCTTCAGCAAACTACAAACCCCAGAATTCCACAGGATGTTGAAAGTGGAATAAGAGCATTATAACAGTGAAGTGCAGATAGGCCCGGGATTTCGGAGTTTACAGAGACAGGATGTGGAATTCAGAGAGACAAGGAAAGGAAGAAGAATTGACTGGCATTGAGGAAGCCATGTAAGAATAGAATATTCAAAAGTTAATTGTTACTTTGGCCCAGGCTTACCCGGTGATAGCACTCAATATTGTTTTGATATCAAACCATTCAGCCTTCCTCTGCCACCCCGCTCCACGTGTTTGCGAGGCCTCCAGACAAGCATGTAAACAGGCGTGGCCGGTAATTGTTGGACATTCCTTTCTCCACCTAGGCAGGCAGAACAGAGCCAATCCATTGCTTCAGGGACCTCTCCTGCAAACACCTTTTTGCTTAAGCGGGACACTAACAAAGGCGCCGGCTCTGAGCCGATAGTCTTACAAAGCCAAACTAAGCACCTTGCATTTGCATACTGGCTACGCTATTGCTAAATCAGCGCTGAGCTGATCATGTTAATCTTGACCTTTGACAAAGCTTTGTCCGCTCCAAACTCGCATTGTTCTCACCGAGTAAGGCATGGCCTGCAGTCACAATTCACCCTATATAAACCCCCTGATTCCGAGACCACCTCGGATTGCTCCTGAGTTCCATTCAGCCTTGCTGCCGCTTGGCGAGCCGTCCCCTCAGTTTCCATAACTAAGTTCGCTCAAACCAGAATCACTCCCGAGTTCCAGACCACCTTGCTGCCGCTTTGTTCGTTGAGCTCCCCTCAGCAAACCATGCTGAGCTTTCTTCCTTGCACCTCCACGAACTCTATCTTCATATCTCTTCAGGACTATGAGACAGGTGTCATATCACTCATTTCCTTCTAAGAACTCCTGATTTCCTATTTCTTTAGTTAGCTGTGTGAATGTGTTGTCTTACATGTTTGTTTGTACTCAATAAAATATTGTTTATTTGCCATTTTAAAACCTGTCTGACTGCATGACTGACCTGACCCCGTAGATGCTGGGTTGCAAGATCCTGCTAAGTTACCCTGCCTGTCGCTAGCTTTAGTGAGTGCTCTAGCTTATTTTCCCCAAGTCAGTGTTATATCATGTGTTTGTTTGGGTGTCCCTCCTGGGCCCCCAGAATACGGGGTAACATAATGTATCATGTTACTGAGTTTTAATAAATCTATAGTTGTTGTTCCTTAAAAAAAATAACTGTTTCTGGCTGTCTTTATCAAGCCTAATAAGGAGTCAGGCCATGCCTGTCATAAAGAACCCACATGACAACACAGCCACAGGTCCACATATAAAGGGTCATCCTAAGACCCAGGAACCTTAGGATGATCAAGGGCAGGGTGAGTGTCAGGATTCAAAGAGTTGGAACTGCAGGGCCAACTCAAGCAAAGGGACCTGTCACAAGGTGGATATGGTATCAAACTTGATGATATCACCAAGAATTGCCCCTTGTGATCCCCCTCTCCTGTGATAGCACACAGACTTGTCCCTAGATCTCAGCTTTTGGCACAGAAATATCAGGGTCAGAAACAATCTTGACTTGGCAATCTTACTTGAGACAACAAGGTCTTCAGAAGAGCTTCTAAATTTAACCTACAGCAATCATGAGGCCACTTGCAGATGAATATTGTTGGATGCTTAGGAACATGTGTTATCCAAAATTTAAATGCAGTCCTCTTTCTACATTCATAGGTTTGACCTTTACTAATATGATTATTCATGAGGCATGTGCTTGCCTACCCCCCCCCCCACACACATTTTCCTCCTCACATTCTCTTGTATTCCTCACCCCAGGCTTGCCAGGTTTGTGTTTAAAATTCATTTTTTTTCTTTTTGGGTGAGCAAAGCCCCCTCCCACTGCTGAAGGCATGGCCTCTCTCTTATGTAACTGCACTTTCGGCTTTGCAATGGCTGCTGATTAGTCAAGTGCTCCCTTTGCTCCTACCCCTCCTTTTTCAAGATGGCCACCAGAAGTAATTAAAAGAGAAGTACTGTGCTCTTTTCCCTTTGAGAGGAAGTACCAGTAAGTCCTTTACTGTGTCTTTTTTCTCCCCTGTCCCCCCAATACTGGAGCCAGAGACAAAGGAATGGGAAGGGGAGCTCTGGAGGGGAAACATGAGGATGGGAGTTATTTGCAATTTTTCCACTTTCATGAGGGTTCTATGCCCTAACCCTTGTGAATGTGGAGGGGCTACTGTATAATTAAATTGTACTCACTATAAGGAAATTTGGAGCCTGCATGCAAGTTCAGAAAAAATAATATGCTGGAGCTCTTCTCCAAATGTGTCATTTTTGTAATGACTAAATTACTGCAGCATCACATAATGTTCTATCAGTGAGGACTACGTGCTCACACAGAGTGCCTTGTGAGCATGAAAATATAAATATACATGTTGGAATGGCACAGTCAGGCTGTGTGCATTTGGTCTTTCTTCTGATGGATATGAAACTTCTAGCCCACTCAAACAATATTAATCACAAAAATGAAGTTTTTCTATCTATATGGAAATGCTGTTTGGAAAAGTGTCTTGGGAAAATGCTTTATCTAAGTTGAAGCCAGTGTTTTTATTGACTTCAGCAATTGTTATAATATCTATTTATTTCATTGTAATACTTGAAATTCAGGCTGGTATAACTTAATGATCTTTAGATACAGTTTTACTATCTATGATTCAGTTGAATTACTTGAATTACTATGATTAATTATCACTACACTTCAATGTAAATTGATGTGATAAAATCAACATCCTTTATTACTTGACTATTACTGATGGATTCCCATGATCTTGTTTTATTTGGTTCAGTATAAATTTAGATATATATTTTTTCCTATTACATTTTCTTATTGTTAAGATCAAAGTTTTCAGTTATGTAATTATAGATGGATCCTTTCAAACATTCGCTTTTACCATTTAACAAATCAAACCTTTTTAAAGTGGGGCATTGGTTTCTGCAAAGGTTTAGTTCTAGGACTCCCATGGATGTCAAAATTCATGGATGCTCAAGTTCCATTATGTTCAATAGTGTAGTAAAATGACATCCCCTATATAAAATGACAAAATCAAAGTTTGCTTTTGGGATTTTTTTTTAAAAAAATATTATTATCAAGCCAAGGTTGACTGAATATGTGGATACAACATCCACAGATACAATGGGCCAACTATATATGTGAGTGTGTGTCAATAATGTAAGTGGAGAACATGTAAAAAAAAACCTTGCAATTTGTTCCCACAAAGTCAGTAAATATTAGAGTTAACTTTGCTGTTCCTGCTTAAGCCAATCTAGAACAGCAGTATTGTTTTGGATTCACAGAACACTCTTTCCCAAATAAAGAAGTCAGGATTGGAAAAGGCTGCTAGTAATTAATAGACTAGAGATTTTACTATTATATAGTATGGGGATAGTATCTAGACAGCAGAAGCAGGTGTGGCCCTGCTGGGTTCAAGGGGATAATAAAGTGCCCCTCCCATGGTTGTTGCCTATTTTTGCTTTAATTACTTCCCCACTTTTTTCATCTGTGGGGAAATAAGAGTTACTCAAATAAACTTGCAGAAATCTAAGACATTAACATAGTTGTGACTAGCAAGACATTTTACCCTCTCTACACAAGCAAATTAACAGTGAATTGGAAGATGACTGATGCACTGACAATGGAAGAATGAGTTCTTATAGCTGCGAATCTTGTCCAAGTTGGAAAATTTAATGCGAATTTTAAAAGAGGAATCAATTTATTTTTTTAAAAAAAAAGACTGGAAACCATTTATTATTTTATTTTATTTTTAGCAATAAGAAGTCTAATGATGTAATAATCTGTGGTTATGATTTTTAGTAATTCTAGTAAAATTAATGTACCTAGATCAGTAATAGAAGACTAAGACATGGGATTTTAACTGCTTTTATTTTTATTTTTTTCACTATACTTTGTATGGGGAGGCTGATCAGTGTTCCTTTGTATGTTAGTTGATGTAGTTAGGATGTTTATAGTGTAAGAGATGAATTTTTTAGCACTGACTTGTGTTATTAAGTTCTAGCTTTAGTTTAGTTCAATTTAGTTTAGTTTAGCTTTAGTTCTAGTTATACACATGTATTGTTTGTGGATTTTTTTTCCTGTTCCTTTTCTTTTCTGTGGTTATGGATTGGTTCTTCTGGGGTTATGGATTTGTTTGTTTGCATCCTCTGCTAAAAATTAATAAATACTTAATCTCAAAAAAGTAGCAGTGAAGACAGGAAAGGGATATAATTCTTCACTAAGTTTCTTCTCGAAGGTTGCAATGAGTAATTTCAGCAATTTTCTTCCCACTCCAAAAAAGTCTTTAAAAACCACACTGTTTTCCAAGCCTATTTGCAATTTGTAACTTCTGTGCAAAATTCATGTATGGTTGTTTTGCAGAAAAAGCAACAAGGACTGGTAACACCCAATAGAATGGATATAGAGAAGAAGCAAATTCTCAGTGTGTTAGCCCAATATGTTTTGGCCTAGGGATATTTAATGCCCTTCTTCAGGGGCTGATAAAAGATAACGAAAAGGGACAATACATAAACCACAAATTTATATATATGAAGAGACAAGTTGCAATTTGCTCTATTAACCGATATATACATATGTCACATTAAAATACATGTAAAGTTTCTAAATTTTAAAACCACTTATTAACCCAGTTAATAAGCAAATGTTTTTTGCACATAAAAAGCCATTAAGTGGGGATTTGTTCTGCACAAAATTAACACATGATGTTTGGCACAGAAAGCAATAATTTTTTTTTTTATAAGAAACAGCATATTCTGTGTGGAAAATAATATTTCAATCCAGAAATATTAATTAACTATGTGCAGAATTTATGCAGAACATATCCCCAATTACAGCTTTTTGTTCTGTGCACAAAGCAATATTTTCTTCATAAGAATTTATATTCCTGAATAGAAAAAATATTTTCTACGTTGAAAATGCTGTTTCCTGCACAAAAAAATGCTGTTTTATATGCAAAATAATTCTGCACTATGCAACTCTACAAATTTTGTACAGAATAAGTCCCAAACTGCAAAGATTCTTGTCAGTCCTGGATTCTTCTTGTGAGGGTTTCTTGAAACTCAAAAAACGATGTCTTTCAACCATTTTTGAATATTTTCAAATATTCTTTCTCTCTCTAAGGTGGAATTTCACTCTTTAGAAATCAATGCAAATCTAGAAGTTAATTTTCCAGACGATTCCAGACAATTAGATGCACATCCTACAATATTTCACAGGTAAAAACTGAGATGTGGCTGAGCAACATCAGATTCTGATCAAAAGGGTGTGGTTGGACAACAAGAGGGAAAAGTTGTTAATGTGGAGGAACAAACAAAACTTCTGTTTTAAGTGGAGAACCCCTAGAATTTATGTGCTGAGTTTAGGAAAGCTGGGAGGGGAAAGAAATCAATAAATATAATATTCTCTGTCCATGCATGCATATGCATCGCATGATCGATAATATATGCATTTTATATATTGTTCATAGAATCATAGAAATCTAGAGTTGGAAGAGACCACACAGGCCATCCAGTCCAACCCCCTGCCATGCAGGAACACCCTCACAGCAATCCCGACAGATGGCCATCAAGCCTCTGCTTAAAAACCTCCAAGGAAGGAGACTCCACTACACTCCAAGGCAACATATTCCACTGCCGGACAGCCCTGATTGTCAGGAAGTTCTTCCTGAGGTTCAGGTGGAATCTCCTTTCCTGCAGCTTGAATCCATTGCTCCTTGTCCTGGTCTCTGGAGCAGCAGAAAACAAGCCCTCTTCTTCCTCTACATGGCATCCCTTCAAATATTTAAACATGGCTATCATGTCCCCTCTTAACCTTCTCTTCTGCAGACTAAACATACCCAGCTCTCTAAGTCTATCCTCAGAGGGCATAGCTTCCAGGCCTCTCACCATTTTGGTCGCCCTCCTCTGGACTTGTTCCAGCTTGTCAATATCCTTCTTGAATTGGGGTGCCCAGAACTGGACACAGTATTCAAGATGGGATCTAACCAAAGTAGAGTAGAGTGGTACCAGTACCTCCCTCGATCTAGACACCATACTCCTATTGATGCAGCTGAGAATTGTATTGGCTTTCTTGGCTCCCGCATCACACTGCTGACTCATGTTCAGCTTGTGGTCTATGAAGACTTCTAGATCCCTTTCACATGTACTGCTATCCAGCCACGTGTCCCCCATCCTATATTTCTGTATTCCATTTTTTTCTACCTAGGTGTAGGACCTTACACTTCTCTCTGTTGAATTTCATTTTGTTCGCCTTGGCCCAGCTCTCCAATCTATCCAGGCCATTTTGAATTTTGATCCTGTCCTCTGGCGTATTAGCAATGCCTCCCAATTTGGTATCATCTGCAAATTTGATGAACATGTACTCTATTCCTTCATCCAAGTCATTGATAAACATGTTGAACAGCACTGGGCCCAGAACAGAACCCTGTGGCACCCCACTAGTCACTTCTCTCCAGAATGAAAAGCAGCCATTCGTGATCACCCTTTGGGTTCGGTCGGTCAACCAGTTACAAATCCAACTAACAGTAGCCCTGTCCAGCCCACATTTTACTAGCTTCTTTGCAAGAATGTCATGGGGAACTTTGTCGAAGGCCTTACTGAAATCGAGGTATGCTACATCCACAGCATTCCCTTCATCTATCAAGCTAGTGACTCTATCATAAAAAGAGATAAGATTAGTGTGGCATGACTTATTTTTGAGAAATCCATGTTGACTTCTCGTGATTACCACGTTGCTTTCTAAATGATCAGAAACTGACTGCTTAATGATCTGCTCCAGGATCTTTCCGGGTACTGATGTCAGGCTGACTGGGCGATAATTATAAATTGTTCTAAAATCAAAATGTCTCCATGGAGCGGCCTTTGAAGGGTGTTTGAAAACTTCAACTGCTTGAAAGAGCTGCAGCCAGTTGTTAACCTGAGATGCTTACAGGGAATTCCAACTCTCTTGTTACAACAGCTCCAGTGACTGCTGGTCTGTCTCTAGAAATAATTGAAAAATGCTGTTTATGGCCTATACAGCCCTTCATGGCTCAGGATCGGGGTATCTGAAGGATTGCATTATCCTGTATTTCTCCTGTTCATGTTTCGAGATCTACTGGTGAGGTCCTTTTCTCTTTACCACTATTCTCACAGCTACATCTGGTGGGAATATGGGAAAAGCTTTCTCAGTGGCTGCTCCCACGCCCTGGAACTCTCTTGTCATAGAGGTTAGATTGTCACTTTCCTTGCTATCCTTGAAGACCTTTTTCATTCAACTGATAACTCAGGGGAAAGAGCTTTTCAAAATATGTTGTAGTGATTATTGGTGGCTTTCTTTTTAGTAGTCATGCTTTTAACTGCTTTTAAAATGTTATGTGGGGATAGCAAAAGAAGGAATTGTGAGAAATGAACAGAGAAAGAGATTAGATATTTTTTAAAACTGTTCTCTTGGGAGACAGGAAAAGTGAATTGTAATTTGAGGAAATCCATGAAGAATTCAGAAACCTAAGAGAGTAAGAGGGAACCAATGAGGTTCTGGTAATCTCTTCTAACAGGATAATGAAAAATGAAGAGCAAAATAGCACATTAGCCTACCCTACATATAGGATACTCACTCTAGAAGGACAACCAAGCATACAAACAGAAGATAATTGTCCCAAGTCTGTTTACCAAAAGAATCAGCTATTTATATATGTCCAGCATTTTATACAACTTTTCATTTTATAAATCCCAAAGAGGTTCACAATAACAACAGGCACAACAAACCAGAGGGTAATGCATTTTAAAGATAGGTTTAACAATTAGGAAAACACCTAGGTTTCTCTTCAATTGATGGTGAAAATACTCAACATTGGGATCCTGCCTGATTTCATTGGAAATTGAATGTTGTGTAAAGACACAACAGAAAAGATTGATAGTGGTATTTCATAGTATATCTTCTATAGTATTTCTAGTGGGCAGGGCAATAGGACTTCTTAAAACCAGAAAGAAGCATTTCATCTCCTGGGATATGCTACAATAAAAGGGGAAGATGCCTAAGAAGTCAGTGAATATACAGCATGCTCAGTGGCTCTGAAATGATAAGTGGAGGGGGAAAAATGAAAATGAAAAAGAAAGAAGATGCAATGGAATAGCATGGGAAACTGAACAAGTGTGTGTATGTGTGTGTGTTGTTTATATTTTATTAAAGTAATTATATCCTGATCCATATAATAAGATCTCAGGGAGTCATACGGAGAGGATGGAGGCAAGAGGTGGAGGAGACAGAAAGGTCTACATGGGAAGGTCTCACCACTAAGAAGGTTTTGCTTATAAATTAACCTTATATTGTTCAAGAAAGACATCTTGAGCCTACAAAAGCTAAGTACCCTCAAAAAGCTTATCTGGAAAGAGATGTTGACTCATGTCCAAATATCTGGAGTAATTCAGTAATTTAAAAGCTTAATACCAGCACCTTCAGGTTAGCTTGAAGAACATGGAAGTCAGATTTAGCAATATTATAATAACATCAATGTTATCACTAGCTAGTAACTGTGCAACATCATTTTGGATAAAATTAAGTTTCTGAATTATACAACATTTTGTTGCAGACCAATGGGATGTTACCAAAACAGTGCATTCAAATTACTGATCCCCTAATTAAAGGCATGAAGTAATACATTCCAGAAGGGCTGCATAACATGCTATAGGTAAAAGGCTGGATTTTTTTTCCTAATGCTCCACTTCTTTTAGCTTCTAATTTTGAAACTGAATTTTCATAATAACTGCAAAAAACCCTCTCCCAAAAAAAGAATCAGAAGAATCCAGATGAGAAATAAATCTTATTTTTGTTGCAGTGGATTAAATTCTTGTGCAAGTGTATGAAGAAGTTCATCCATTATGGATAAGCAGTGCAAAGTATATAAATAAACATTCTTACCAGTTGATCATATCATATGTTTGAGTCATAACAAACAAATCTAGGAAAGTAATGCTAAATTAACCAGCAGGAGTTCTGAAGAATGACAGATAGAGAAAATCAGTGTTGGATAAAGACTATGAATTGTGTTTGTGATCAACAACAACAAAAGCTTATTTAAATTCAACTGTAAAGTCAATAAGAAAATTCAAGGGCTTTATTTATTTTCGAAAGCACTATAATACAGATGTCTTATTTTCTGTCTGTTCTCAAACCTATCAATCCTTTACCATGGAGTAAGGTATTGATGAGCCCATGTGGTGTAGTGGTTTGAACATTGGACTACAACCCTGGAGTCCCCAGGGTCTGATTCCCTGTTTAGCCATGGAACCTACTGGGTGACCTTGGGCATGTCACACACTCTCAGCCCCAGAAAACCACATGATAACCATAGGATCATAGAATCACAGAGTTGGAAGAGAACATAGGGGCCATCCAGTTCAACCCCCTGCCATGCAGGAACACACATCAAAGCACTCCCAATGGCCATCCAGCCTCTGTTTAAAAACCTCCAAAGAAGGAAATTCTGCCACACTACAAGGCAGCATATTCCATGGCCAGACAGCTCTGACTGGAAGTCTGGAAGTTCTTCCTGAGGTTTAGGTGGAATCTCTTTTCCTGTAGTTTGAATCCATTGGTCTTTGTCCTAGTCTCTGGAGTGACAAAAAACAAGCCCACTCTCTCCTCAACATGACATGCCTTCAAATATTTAAACATGGCTATCATGTCCCCTCTCAACCTTCTCTTCTGCAGACTAAACGCACCCAGCTCCCTAAGCCACTCCTTACAGGGCATGGCTTCCTGAACCTTTATCATTTTGGTTTCCCTCCTCTGGACAAGCTCCAGCTTGTCGATATCCTTCTTGAATTGAAGCGTCCAGAACTGGACACAGTATTCCAAATGAGGTCTAACCAATGGAGAACAGAGTGGTCTCATTACCTCCCTTCTTGAAATTAGGTGCCCTAGGTTCATCTTAGGGTCACCATAAGTCAGAAACAACTTAAAGACGCACAACAACAACAAAGTATTGATGACTCTACTAATATCTGTACCATTTATTAAACTTGTTGGCCCCTTTGACACAGTGAACTGTGGATTTAATCAATTATGTGAGAAGTAGTATTGTCACCTTTGGAAGAATACATTTCTTTCCAGTCTCTAAATGGATGATATCCCTGCCGCACAAACCTTAATTTCCCCAAGACTGGATAATTAATCTTGCATCCTAATTCTCCTCTGTCTTCCAAATTGCCCTGTACTGTTTTCAGTTTGAGCTTTGTCTGCTAAACAGCTCAGAAAATGATATTACCTTTGACTTCTTATGATTTATGTCTCTTCTGACATTCAGATATCATCCCAAATCTGGTTTCTAGCTTCTTAATATTTCAAAGGTTTATACCTTCTTTTTCAATTCTTACAGGTAAGTTACAAGAACAATCCTTTAACTCAGATATTAGTTTTATATGAGCTTTTCTTTGGCCCTGTAATGATTTTTTTGGTACCAAATATATGAAGGGAGGTCTGAGGGTATAGATAACAATAATTCATTTTTACTCTGGCCCTGACTGAAAAACACTGAAGAAGCCCAGTTGGGAAGAATAACACAGTGGCAACAGTTTTGCTCAGTTTTTGCACAGTATGCATATTTCCTGAATTTATTTGTTTCAGGAAATTATTCTTCACGGGAAGAAATGGGAGTTCTTTGATTGAAAATTGTGTGATTTTATGCAAGTTCTCACTGTTCTGTTTTTTGTTTTTGTTTTGTTTTTTTAATGAAAAACTGCCACTGGAATCCTATATCACCTTTTATTTAACTAACTTTACCTATACTTAGCTAAGTAGCAGAGGGACTAAGAAACCTTGTTAGAGAATTGTGAAGATGCATATCAGGACACTGTCAAGAGTGCCCCATTGGGACTTATTGCATTGGGACTAAAGTGCATTAGTGCATGATGCACATCAGGCACTTTGCCAGCTCTGCTATGTAGTAATTTATCAGCAGCCCAATGCTAATTCTCGCATACATAAATCTACTTATGGAAACACAACTCTGATAGACCACTCCAGTTATTATTTTCACAAAGCCATTTTTGGTACAGCATTACTAATTTTTGTGCAAAAAAACCAACCTAACAAACAGAAAACCTATAGTATTTCACAGAGAGAGAAAGAAAAAAGGGCATTTGAAAGCAGTGTTTTTGCACAGAAACCCTAGGTGTATTTTTGTAATGAATAATATCCTGAAATACTTCAGGATGTATGAATACTAAATGAGAACTATGCAGCAATATTCACTTTTTCTGCAGTGAGAAAAAAACTGCAGAAAATATTCACCTTCAGTTGTGAGGGTGACATAGTTGAATCCTGATATAACTGCCTGAGAATGCAGCTGGCAAGATCTATCTCCTATAGAAAGATGTACACTTGCCACCCTCCAAAAAAAAAAAAAAAACATAATCAGTTGCAATCTGCAAGGGGCCCTATGCACTATGGATGTATGGGCACAGAGTTATCTATGGTCATGTTCTTCATGTATATTAGACCTCCTTGAGATCAATGCTAATGTGCATTCCTGATGACCATAATGCATAATGCCTAGAGGCTAAGACTAGCTGGATCTGTCCTCAGAAGATATTAGATGGTACTGACCTATGGATATCAAAAGCTGAATGAGGCTTCTCTAAACATTAATACAACTTGTTCTTAATTCTCCTACCTTATACAGTATGCGTTGTTTTAATTACTTTTCCATCTTTCTCTTCTTGTGCTTTTCTTTTCTCCCTTCTCCCATGTCTGACCTAACTACTTTCAAATATATTCATTTTTTCCTTCAATCATCTCTTTTGTGTGCCCACCATTTCTCTGACACTAATGAACTGGTAGCAGGTTGCCTTGTAATTTCTCATGAAATCTCCTGTTTTCTTGCAGAGTTCTCATTGAACTTTGTAAATATGATACTTGAGACAAATAGAAGAATCCCAACAAGGGAAAGCAACAAACAAAGAACTGCCACCTCTTTTTGTTGCTCTCTTTTCCTTTATGTATGTCTAGCATAATTGTGATAAGATGCCGCTCTGAATGGCTACACCTCATATAATTGCTGCCAGAAGCAGGAACAGGGAAATAAAAGAGTGTTAATACTGCCGTGCTATACTTTATGTGGTACTGGACATTCAGTGAAACCCAACATTTATGACAGTGGACTTATGATCACTCAACAGTACTTTCCTCTCTTCTAAACTACTGCCAAATCTACCCGGTACCTTCCCCCCTCCAGGTCACCTCTAGAGGACCTCCTAATACTCCAGATGAGATTCTCAGGGTATGTGGGGAGGGGATAATAAAACGGTGGTAGGGAATTCCCTCCTCCTAATTTTTCTGATGGAAAAAAGAGTGAGGGATAATTTAGATGAGACCCATTATGAGGAAAAGGGAAGAACTAATGTTTTGTTCTTTTTTATAGGTTGGACAAATTTGAAACATATGATTTCCTGCTTCTAGATGCAAGTACAACAAACCTAAATGTTCTTCTTGGGAACTGGGGAAATGCTACTCATATTCATATAGTTATTCATATAGTTATGCAATCTAACAGTAATGAGAAATTCTGAGAGTAATGGCAAGGATGGAAAAACAGACAAATTCCTTTAATAGGATGTCAGTTATGTCAATGTATTGTACAACAGGGCAAAAAAAGAGTGATGATTGTCCATTGTTGGATATAAATTGAATCATTACATGGGAGGGGAAGAATTTGGATTTTGATTTTAGAATAATCTTTTGGTGATACACATTAGATACACTTGAAAGGATGAATTTGTCACACTGGACCCCCCAGTTTTTTCCAGTCAGTTACTTGGTGTTACAGCAGCATAGGCTAGAGGGAGGGAGGGAGAGAGAGTTGCCATCATACATAAGGATTCCATGCTTATCACAAGGAAATCCATCTACTCTAGCTCCAGTTTTAAGGGTTTGTACATTGTGCTTGGCCACAGATACAGAACTGATCACCACAGATAGTGAACTGATCCCCCCTGCTGCCTGAGTTGGCCATAGAGGACTTCAACATCAATGCTGAAGCTGTCCTAAGAGTACTTGCTTCTGACATCATGATTACCGTGAAAGCATGGGGATGTCTCATTGCTGACCTGACACATGTGACAGAACAATCCTTGGACATGTTTGTTTGTTTGTTTGTTTGTTTGTTTGTTTGTTTGCTGTTGAGTGGGTGGACAATCTGGTTAGGATTTTTTTTAAAAAAAATGCATTGTTTTGGTGAGATCTCAACTTTGTTAAATCTGATTTGGTGATAGTGGAACCATCCTGTAGGGTTGAACAATAGATCTTTGGTGCTACCATCAAAGATGTATGGAATCCAAATAATTTCTGAATGCTCAGCTGGATTTTCCCATTGACAGCACTGGTGATTCAACTGATGCCTTGATTTCACTGTGGAATGGCCCAATGGAAAGAGCCATTGATACATTTATAAATACTCAGTCCAGTGTTGCAGAGCCTGTAATACATCTTGGTTTACAGAAGATCTATAGATAATAAAACAGACAAGATGACAGCTAGTTTGCAAGTGGTATAGATCATGTAGTATGACTGACAATTAGCAGACACTTTCACTGTGTTCATTAAACAGCAGTGAGGTTTGCAATGCCTCATTATTTCAGGGGGTGGTGCCTCCTGCTTAGAAAAAGACTGAGAAGAGTTCTTCCTTGGGCACAGGGTACAATTTGTGAGCACTATCACTGTGTTATTAAATATGCAAAGTGCTAGAGCATATCATGACTCAATAACTTCAAAGATTCTTGGAGGAAATAGATTGCTTGGATGCATTTCAGGTATGGTACTAAAATGGTTTTGGTTACCCTGACTATCCTATTCTGCATAGAAAATAGCAAGTGCTACCCTCTTGATCTTGAATCTCTCACCATTTTTCAAGACCATTGATCCTGATATCCTGCTGGAGTGGTTGTGTTATACCAGTTCTGCTCCTATCTGTGAGGCTTTTAGAGACTGGCATTGAGGGAGTGCTGTTCAACCCCACATCTATAGGGATACTACAAGGTTCTATCTTGTCTCCCTAGATGAAGATGCTGTTTGAAGTCCTTCAGAGTTTTTTGTTTCACTGCTGTTAAGTATGCAATGACAATCCATTCTAGTTCTCCACATTTTCAGGGTTTGCTGAGTCTGTGCAGGTCCTGGACAAATATCTGGCATGGTGGAGTAAACTGAAGCTGAATCACAGTTAAGAACTCCCTTGACCTATGTGGATTTGTAGTTCTCAGATCAGGTTGTGAAAGCAACCGACCCTGAATGCGGTTACACTTCCCTTGAGGGAGCAGATGTGTAGTTTAGGAGTACTTCTAGATCAGTCTTTATCATTGGTAGCCCAGATGGATTCTGTGGTTCAGAGTGCCACACTCCACTTTTGCCTGATGCATCGGCTATGGCATTTCCTGGACATGGATATCTTAGCCATAATTTTCCAAGTACTGGTAACTCCCCAATCAGACTACTGCAATTTACTCCTTCTGGGGCTGTCCCTTAAAGATGATTCTTTATATTTTGGAAATTTTGTTTGAAAAATGTATTTGCACAAACCCCCCACTATTTCTATACAGAAATACAGTGGGTTCTTGTTTTGTTTTGTTTACAAACTGCTGCTTTCTGAAAAGAAAAATTGGGAGGGTTGCTCAATAGCCACACTTATATGCAAACAAATTTTTCAAAAAGGAAAAAAAAATCATGATTGACCCATGTCAATGTCATGTCCCAATTTGTTGACACATTCTTTTTCATCTATAGACACGAAAACTTGCAATTATTCTTTACATCTTTACTTTCCAGAGAGTTTCACTTGCTGCCTACTAATATGTCTGACTCATTTTTGTACTAGCTAAAGGTTGTTTTATCTTCCATGGCCTTTTCAAATATCAGTCAAATTATTTTTAAACTGACTTGCTTGTGCTGTTATGTTTTATCCTGCCTCTGCTATTTTGATTTTTATTACTGTTATTGATTCATTGATTCATTGAATCAAATATAGGATTGTAATGTCACCCAGAGTGCATTTTTCCGCTGAAGTATAAATATCCAGTTAATACCTGAACAGTGTAAACAGAAAAGATTCCTCTCATCATAACAATTGTGAAGTCAATGAGAAGAGCCCCCCTTTTAAAAACTCTTATGCTGGTTTTAAATAAATGAAGACAGGTCATTTATGTGTGAGAATGCTACATTTTGCTTCCATTTACATATCTGGTGTGTGCACTGAAGACCATCTTAAAGAGTTTAGTGTTGACCTGGTGTCCTGTCCAGATAGTCACTTATGGTGCACAGTCCTCCAATAGAGTCTATAGTAGCAGCCACAGACAAGGTTTACAAAAGCTTTTCAGGCAGTTACTGTTCTTTGTTTTACCAGTTCAAGGGAGTATCCTGCAGCATAGTTAGACCACAAGATGAAAGTCAAGGTTTGCTAGGAACATGAGCCAAGAATCTAAACAAAGAACGAGTTACTTCCACCAATAATACCAGTTGTCTGCAATGGATTTGTCTCCACCCCATCCCTTGTATTTATTAGCCAAGAGCCTCCCCCAGCTGTTTGCATAAATTAATGTGTCTCATCTATATAAATGCTCTGAATCTCATGGGCTATCCCTTTCTTGTCTATGTTGGGCTGCAGTAAGCATTGTCCTGTTCATGTCTCTGTGTTCATGTCTCTCTGTTGGGGAAGATGTGGTTTGTGTTTCCACCTGAGTCCTGGGACTGGAGCATGACACCTGGTTAGTTCTTCCTCCTTTACATTCAATAGCATGCCCAGTTAGAACAATGGCAAAAATCTCCTGAATACACAATGTCTCAAATTTGTGTTCTTCTGTTTACCAAAACTTCCAAGGCATTCCAAATGTGTGTATTCAGTTCAAGAGCATGTAGCTTTCTTCACCCTGCATGAGCTGTCAGATCTGGCCAGTGACAGACACCTTAGTTATACTTGAGGCCCCTTCCACAGTTTACCATTGTTCTAGTGGCATCCAATGGAGTGCTCCCCTCTGCCCTGGCTGCCTCCAAGAAGCATGATGGTCATACCTCTTCCTGCCGCAGCACAGCCAGGTACTATCTCAGTGATCTGTGGCATAATAATTGGGCTGCCTGGAGATGGGAGAAGGACAGGGCTGGGACGACATCATACATAAGTGTCATCCTGGCCCTGTCTTTCTCCTGTCCCCATGACAGGTTGGGTGCATTGAGCAGATGAGCAGAAATGGCCTCACTTGGATTACACAATCTGTAACACATTCTTGGTTTTCTTTGGGGGAAAAAACTATTCAGAAACTTCAGCTACTCAAGAATGCCAAGGCAAGATTATTGACCAGAGTGAGCTTGATCCTTATTTTAATGGTTTTATTACCTTTCAGTCTCTTTCCATGCTTAGCTCAAAAAGCTGGTTGTGACTTATAAAGCCCAACACTGAAGCCAGAGTGTTTGAATGACTGTATTGTCCCAGGATTAAAGATCTTTGGGCAATCTTCTCCCTGTTCTCCTTGGTGGATATATTGAGAACATACCTTCTTTGTGCTTGTTCCCAGGCTCAGAAACACCATGAGAAAGGAAATCAAACTAGCTCCAACTCATGTTGTTCTTCTGGCAACACAAAAACTATTTTTATTTGGACATACTTTTCTGTTTCTTGGAGTAGGTGTTCATCTGATGGGTGTTGTTACTTCATTTTTATTACTGTGTTTTCAACTCAGACGTTTTTGACTGTAGTTATGAATTTTCATGTTTTAACCATCTCTATGTATTTTAATTGTTTTTATTGTTCTATGTCTTCAGCATTTTTATTGAAAAGACAGGATATAAATCTAAAGTACAATAGAATGTAATACTGGTCATTAAGTTTTATGTTAGGATCAGAAATATCTCATTGCAAACTAAATATTCTTTGTAATTATTTGTTTCTTAAGTTGTTAGTTATAAATTTATTCTCAGATGAAATCACCATGAACAGATGGCACACAAACAGAACTGTTTCAAGCTTCAGAGACAGAATCTTCTATAGTTCTAACTAAAATCTGTCAACAAATATTGAAAACAAAACAATGGTCTACAGATTGGAAATGTTCAATATACATTGCAGTCCCCTACAAAAGAGACACCAGGGACTGCAATAAACACAGAACCATTGGATTAATTTCCCATGCAAGTAAAGTGATGCTCAAAATTCTACAACAAAGATTTTTACCATCTATGGAACAAGAAATGGCAAGTGTCCAAGCTGGGTTCAGAAAAGGAAGAGGCACTAGGGTTTATATTGCAAATATTAGATGATGGAGCATACCAAAGAATTTCAGAAGAAAACTAGCCTGTGCTTTATAGATTGTGTAGATCATGAAAAAACTAACTATCATTCTTAAAGAAATGGGTGTGCCATAACATGTGATTGTCCTGATGTATAACTTGTTCTCGGGACAAAAGACTATCTTTAGGACAGAATTCAGAGAAACAAAATGTTTTTTTTATTTGGAAGGGGCTCAGGCAAGGTTTCATTTTGTCATCCTGTCTGTTTAACTTGTACACTGAACATATCATATGTAAAACAGGATTAGACTCAGAGGAAAGAGGCATGAAAACTGGAGGAATATCATCAACATTGTAAGATATGCAGATGAAAACATGTTACTGGAAATAAATAGGAAAAACTTGAAACAACTATTGAAGAAAGCCAAGGAAGAAATTGCACCGGGAACTTTACCACTGATCATGAAGAAAACAAAAATAATGACCACAGTTTATTTACATAACTTTAAAGAAGACATCGAAGACATCAAAATAGTCCCAAACTTTCTATACATTGGCTCAGTCATTAATCAGAATGGAGACTGTAGACATGAAATCAGAAGAAGGCTAGGACATGGAAGGACAGCTATCAAGGAGCTAGATGAGATAAATATATATCATTGAATATAAAGTTGTAATAGTCCATGCTGTCATGTTTTCAGTTTCTATGTATGATTATAAAAACTGGACAGTGAAGGCTGTTAGGAAGAAAATCAACTGATACGAGATGTGTTGCTGGAGAAGGGTTTTATGGATACCACGAATGGCTAAAAAGACTGATAACTGGGTTTTAGAGCAAATCAAGCCTCAGCTCTCCCTAGACACCAAGATGACTAAACTGAAACTGTTGTGTTTTGGACATATCATGAGAAGTCATGACTAATAATAATAATAATAATGCTTGAAGGCAGTAGGAAAAGAGGAAGACTGCATTACATATAGATAAACTCAATCAAGGAAGCCACTGCCCTGAGTCTCCAAGAGCTAAGCAGGGTTGTTGATGATAGAGTGACTTGGAGATCTCTCATTCCTAGGGTCGCCATAAGTTGACTTGATGGCAGTAAACAACAACAAAATGTGTCAGCATGGTGTAGTGGTTTGAGCACTAGACTATGACTCTGGAGACCAGGATTTGGATCCCTCCTCAACCATGGATACTTTGTGACCTTGAGCAATTCACTCTTCAAAGAAAGGGAAAGGCAAATAAATATCCCTCTGAACAAAATCTGCTAAGAAAGACCTATGATCTTAGGATTTCCATAAGCTAGAAATGACTTGAAGGCATGCACAACAACAAAATGTGGAAAGGACTACAGTTTTAATAACTAGCAGTGGGCTTGGTGTAGACAGAAAAAGATCTATTTTGTTTATTCTCAAAATGGTCATGAGTAGGCTTTCTTCCCCCATTCTTTCCTTTCTTCTTGGGAAGAAACAGCATTTTAAAAAAACCTACACAACCCTTCCTGTAGCATGAGGAGTCCTCCTCCTTGAGCAAATGACTTTTAGGAGGCAGCATTATTAAGTGTATTTTTCAACTTTTAAAAATAGTTCAGCACATAGATATGGGCATAAGAACCGAGATCTTCTAGGCAAACAGAGCATAATACTCCTATATGGAGAACTACAATACATATCTCCTCTCAACAGCCCCAAGACTGACTTTTGTCATCCCTACCACAGGCATTCTATGTCTGGGGAAGGGGGAAGAGATCTAAGAAGCACCTGGCTACCTCCCCAGAACCAGATGCAGAATGATTATCTCATCTGCTGAGATCTGCAAGGATCTTCCAATGATATCCAGCAGATGGTGCAATCCTTCTGCTTCTGCCTATAGAGTTATAGCTAGACTCTTCTCCAGTCCCCATCCTCTGTTCTCCACCAGCCACATAATGACTGGAAGGGTGATTGCAGTCACTTAATGGAGAGCCTGGGGAAGGAAATCTTTGGTCATTGTAGAGGATGGAAGACAATACAAACCTCCACAATGATGAACAAGTACATAAGTAAGCAAATAGACAAACTTAGTATAAGGTGGACTTGTCCCTATTTGTATCACTAGCAGGATACCAGACAGTATAATGACATTTTTTATCAATTATTTGTGTATAGTTTTTAATTCTATCCTGTATATATTTATTTTTAAAAATATTGTTTTTGGATACTTAGGTATCCTTGGTGTGCAAGGCTTTAAGTAGCTTTAAACTCATTCTGTTAGTTTGAAAAACAGGGAAATAAAAGTTACTTTTAAAAAACAACAACAACAGTGTAACTAATACTTTAGGAGGGGTCTTGGTACTAAATTCAGTATTAGTCCTAAATCTATGAGACTTTAGTTTTAACTAATAAACCATCTTCACTTAAACAGGGGTATTCTAGGTTTAGTTTTACTCTGCTACAGAAACTGATTACATTTTAAAACTAACTTTGCATGCTCTGATTCCAATGTTGCTGAGCACTACTGTATGTGAGAAATACAAATTCATCAGATTTGCTGCAATTCCAATCCTCATACATTTCAGGGAGGTCAACCTTTCTCACTAAAATCGTGTTCCTTGCAGCTTACGCTGTGGTGTCTGAAGAATCAGGTTTCTGGTATTATGGCTTAAAGTGATACATAGTTTCAATAATAAAAAAAAAACTGACAGCACAGCAAGCCTGATGATGCTGTCCGAGAGGAAAATCTGTGCAGTTTGTAAATTCATCACTTGTCAGATTTGTCAATATAGGAATTAGAGAGAAATGAAAATATTAGACAGCTCAGTAGCAAAAACATTACTCCTGCTGAAGAGCTGACATTTTTCTAAAAAAAATTAGATGAGCCATCAAAAACTTGGATTTCTTAAAAAAAATACAAAGAAAGCTAGATTTAGTATTCCTCTAGTATAGAAATTAATATTGTATCCAATGATATACATCTGAATGCCTGGGGAAAACATATACAGAAATGCTAAATCAAACTGTGTGTGCTTCATCCTAAAAAGATAGCATAAAATTCTGCACCAGGAAGAGCTGGATTCTGCAACTGTTAAGCTTTAAGCAATATGTGGAAGTGGCATTATTAGGAGTTATGTCTCCTTGATTTGACAACCAATGGCAAAAATTGAGAAATGGGGGAAGAAAGGAAGTACCAGAATGAGACAAAACTGGCCCAATGTTCCAAAGGATGTTCTGGTTAGGTGGCTTTGAAGAAAGTAGACTGAAGGGAGGTCGAAATGGGAGAAGTCAGGAGGAAGGTTCCCAAAAGACTGACCATAGCGGTTGTGGCAGCTCAAGCCTTCTTTCCTCTGGAATAATTGCTGACTTCTTAACAACCAACTAAAGAAGGAGTACATCACACCATGGATCAGCTGGTAGAACTTTCCCATTCCTGAAGTAATAAAATAGGGCTGTGTCAAATAGGGCCATGTCAAACTTTTGGCCTAGCCATAGCCAAGCATGAATTGCAAAGCACAAAGTGCAACATTAATTTCAAAATTTAATCTGAGAGACTTCAGAGTGCAACCCTGTACAAGTGCACTCAGAAACTGGGAGGGGTATAAGATAAGCCACCTAAGATAAGATAAGATAAAAGATAAGATAAGATAAGATAAGATAAGATAAGATAAGATAAGATAAGATAAGCCACCTAAGGGAAAGGGCTAATTTTTTTTCCTTATTGCTTATTGTCACTTTTACTCTACTGATATCACTAGACACAGGATGAGGCAAAAGGGTATCCAGTGCATGGAATAATAAGACCAATGAGTAGAAATTTCATTCTACCTTCCAGGCATTTTCACTTCCAGTAGACATTGCCCTTTGCTCATGCATATGTAAGGATGTCTTCACACTCAAGTTAGACCTAGAAATCTACCCTTATAATGAAAATACAATAACAATAATGAATATCTATCTGTTATTGCCTTTTGTTCCTAGTCTCCACATGGCCAAGAAGACGAGTGGCTTCTGCCTCAATTGATATCGGTCTAGACCTTCTTAGCTGACAATAACTGATTTTAACACTGCCACTTTTCACCCCCTGTATGATTTTTAACATCTTTGTCTGACGAAGAAGCCAGTGAAGCTTCAAAAGCTTGCATCATGCATTTTCTGCATTTTCACTGGCCAACAAAGATATTGTTCTTCTGTGGATGTTGGATTTTATTGCATTTAACACATGAACATAGACACTATTCTTGTACTCCAAGCCAATGAATTCCCTACTCTCTCCCCAGCCCACTAGCCCCCTTCATACACATTCTTTGTACTCTTTCTTATGCTCAGTTTCCATTCCTCCAGTGGCAATTTTCTTTCTCCTTTGCTTTTCCTTTTCCTCAGAATAGCTGTCTTCATTCTCCAGATGGCCTCTAGGAGGTCAGGGAAGCCTAGAACAGTGATTTCCAACCTTTTTTCATCTGTTTACCCTTTAGCAGCTAATTTCCATAAATTGTGGCCTTCCTATTAGCAAAATGTTTATGATTCATATAGTTGATATCTGTATCTGATTGAACTGAAAAATTAGTTTAAAACTAAAAATGATGACAAAAATAAGAGATGTAAAGAAGACCCAAAAGAACTCACTCATTGAATACTGCCCACAGGACTGACTGAGGTGCCCACTTATATATGCACCAGTATCCAGTGTGACAGTACTCAAATGTTCACAAAGTAGAGGAAAGTGAAAGATGAACCTGTGAGGGGTGCACTGCTGACATGCACACTGGAGTGACATGTTTGAAATAAATTATTTAGGGAGGGACTCCCTACCATTTACCCAAATAACAGAGCAAAAGAACTAAGCTTTTTTCAAGGTTAAATAATGAAGGAAACCTGTTCCACCACTCATCAATGTTAATTCATTTTACAACTTTTGACTTGTATCTTGTCTTACACTGTTGACTTATTTGCCTTTCCCCACCAATATTTATTTTTTCCTCACATACCCCTGGATGTCCTGGTTTGTACCCCTGGGGGCATGCATGCATAGGTTAGAAATCATGGGCCTAGAAGATCAAGATGCTGAGCATGGTGAAACAGAAGTTTAAAAAGGGAAGGATGAGCTGGCAGACTAGGACTGGAGAGTCATCAGGAAGACAACAGAGAAAAAGGAAAGGATGTGTCTAAAGAAAGAAGCAGTGAAAGAGCAAGTGAGAAAGAAGAGATGGTGCAATGAAACAGAGGAGAACACATCAACAAGAGGACATTTTGACCCTATGGCACATTTTGATTTCAACAAAATAAATTTCAGCCAGCAGTAAGGCTATTTATGGAGTCTGGTTCTGTGCCTTATGGACAGAATGTGTCCATGTGACATATGGAATTTATATTTAGCCACTCTGAGTCCCATGCTGGGAGAACGGGAATACAAAATTAAATGAATAGGTAAATAAATATTGATGAAGTTTTCTCAATATCAGGTATAAAAACTTTGCCCTAACTCCTATCTTTCAGCCTGCTGTCAGAGTCATAGCAACAAGGCCAATATTTTAACAGTGATACTATGTCATCCATTGCCTCATTACTTGTTATATTTCTTCTTATTTCTATTAAGAGAGGGACACAGGGCTTTCCCTGTCCTAATCCCTACATCCTTCAGCTGAACATACCTGCAACTGAACCAAAAGCTAATTAAAAATCATTTGAAAATTATATGTGCTTATATAGCTGAGCCTTGCTTTTATTTCTCATTATGTATTTTGCAAAATAGGAGGATAATGAGTTTTTCTGTGTTATGTTCAGGCTAACTCCAGTTGCAAAAATTAAGTTTAGATGTTTTACTAAGCTTTATTCTGGAACAACAGAGTAACAGCAGCACTTTCTGGCTATTGCCAAGACTTAAAGGCCTCTAAGAATTACAGTGTCCTATAAGGAGTAACATTATACATTTGCATGCAGAAGTCCCCTATTTGTCAGTTAATTAAAATAACTCATTTCCCAGACTCACTTCCCACTCACCAGTGGCCGGATCTTGTATCTGCATCTGTTCTTTTGTCAGGATTCATTAGAATAACACTGTTTTCTCATTCACTTCCCACCATCTTCTTCCAGCCCCTTTACTCCAAGCATAACAGGGCAAATAACATGACATTACATTACGTGACAAATTATATGGCAGTGGACATCAAAGCTTTAGTGTATATGGCAAGGAAGGCAAAGCAGACCTGACTGTTTGTTTGTTGAATTTAAACCCCACCCTTCTCCCAGGATGCGATCCAAGCCTTAACAGTTATCTCATTAAGAAAGTATATCTGAGCAAAAGAAGATTTTTCAATACTCAAAGGAGAGAAGAATTTTTGTTCCAATCTTCTTTCTACTTTTAATGATTAAAAAGTATAGAATCCATAAGAGTCCCAGAATAGCTCACAAATTCACACCCAAAGGCCCTTGTTTTGAGAACTTCCCCAGGGCTCCACTTCAGATCTGGGAGATAACTTCTACAACAACAACAACAACAACTACTACTACTACTACTACTACTACTACTTCTTCTTCTTCTTCTTCTTCTTCTTCTTCTTCTTTTTTTTACATTAGTCATCTTGGTAACTAGCTATTTTTCCAGTGAGGACCTAGCATTTTGTTAAATTGTAGCAGCCAGGGTTGGAATTGATTACTTTTCAGTATGATATAAGGGAGTTTCCACCCATTACTCATTATTACTTTATACAGGTATAAAAACTTTGCCCTAAACTTCTATTCTATTATTGGGTGTGTTGTCAGTCTGTGCATGGGAGAGCAGAGAGGAAAGGTGACATGAGGGTCTCCCTTCTTCCACCTCTTAGTGGAGTAATATGCAACTAAAGAGGAGGAATAAAGATAGCCAGCAATAAGAATAGAGGGAGGAGAAGGAGACATATTGGCAACATGAGCTGCATTAGATACTCAAGTAGATCAGGGATATTTTTTTGAAAAAAGCATAAAATGAGAACAAATTCTGCTAATGCTAAAAGAGAGCTGGTGTATGGGATAGGTTGGGGATGAGAGGGCTGGTTGCTCAAAACAGCAGCTCAGAGCACACATTTAAAATGCCTGGGTTAGTCTGAGCTATGGAAAAGTTTAAATGAAGAGTAGGGATGTTTCTCTGCCCACTTAGGCCCAAGATTTGGAGAAAGATGGGAAAAGAGGGACTGAGTGATTTCTGTACTTATACCCAAAGATGTGCTTGGCAAATTACCTGCATGCTGTGCCACACTCCTTTGATAATCCCATAGCCAACTAGATTGTACTGGAATGATTATAGCCCATGCTATTTCAATTGGAATAAACTTCTAGGCAAGTTTAGGTTTGCAATGTCTTTTGCATTTTTCTAATTTCTAGTATGCCAGATCTGAACTGGCCGCTTGGGTGAACTAGAGAGCATCTTTTTGTATTTCACAGTAGCATAATAGCACTAAGCACAGTAGCTCATTAATAACAAATAATCTACAAGTAACAAGTAATGACCTGTTGGGTGATGATAGTAATGAGGAAAGTAACTACCTTTTTTTCTTTTTAAGTAATATTTCAAGCTCTTTTCTAACTACCTTAACCTGGCCTTAGTTGGAGCTGTTGTGAACAGGAGTGCAAACAAAAACACACCTACCACTTAAAAGCTTTGCTTTGTTATTGGAAATTGTTCAAATGTGAATATTCAATATGTCAAAGGTTTATAACTTGTTCATCACTTGGCATGATTTGTTTTATTCCCACCAACTCCAAGTACTGTAGTAGAAGATTAAACTAGTCATGTGTTACAATCTTCATTGGTGTCAGTAGTTCACTTAAAATAGATGGATCGTTTGACAAATAAAGAGGAGCCAAGAAGATGAAACTGCACTTGAAATAGCATGGTGATAATGAGTGTTGAATGTTGTTAGAAGATGCCAATCATCTAGTCATCTATTGAAGACTGACAAAAGCACAAGAAAGGTTAAAAGGAGCAAACCTCTTAGAAAATAAACAGTCCATTCAACTCTACTTCTGGTGTGTGTGTTAAAAAAAAAAACTGTTCACACACTCAATAACCACAAGCATTGAGAAAAGGTTTGTTGTGTAATGATATTCCAGGTGAATTCTATACAAGGTCCCAATGCCGGAAATGCATTAACCCTTTTAGGTAAAAACATGACAGTAATAATATTTAACCAGAAAGATTTTTTTACTATATGTTTTATTCAAAACTACTCTGGAATCACAAGGCTATTGAGGGCTGCAAATGAGAACAAAAGTTTCAGCACTATCCACAAAGACCAATTTTGCATTGCAATAGAAATGATTGTTTAATGTGCTTTTTATTTTCCTTCAATCCACTGCCTCGACATGCTGAATTTTATTCTCTTCTAAAATTGCCCTCAAAAGGACAAAACAATTGGTTCTATTATAATATAAATGTTTTATTGTAAAATACATGCAAATGTCTGATGGGCTAGTCTTGTGTTCTTTTGCTTTGTATACATAACACTGTGAGTCTTCAATAGAGAAGCAAATAATCTATGTATCTATTTATGAACTCACAGCCAGCTCAGTGGGATTGTACACAGACAAATGATGCATCAAATTAAAGTACACAGCACGTTGATTTGCAGGGAAAAAATGCAGTTTGGGTAACATTTCTCTAAATCAGATTAACTTGCTAAAAGAGGAAATTGAAAAAAAAAAAGTAAATATAAAAAAAAATAGGCTGCAATCTTTAAAAAAAATTGGAGCTCTTGACTATGTGATCTCTGACACCAGCTGATATTGAAATGTAATGTCTCTAGCCATGTTTTGAAAGATACAGCTGTGTTAGCCTGTTTCAGTATAAAACCGAGTGGAAGAAAGAAGAAAAACGAAATAGGCACCTCTAATTTTATTCAGCAGAAATCAGGAGAAATGTCTCAAGGTGATCAACAGATAAATGATTTATTAATAAAAATCTGCTGATCATGTTGATGCGTCCTAGTTTTTGTAGCCTCTCTTTTGTGGCAGTTTTAAGCCTGTTAGCAAAAGCTGTAGTGGCTTTCAGTCCACTACGTGAGATGTCCTGGTTCTTCTTTATCCCTGGGTCTGTGGATTGGCTTACTTTTAATTCTAAATCAAAACCATCATGGCTCACTGTAGATTTTCTAGAGGTCCAAGAAGAATGCCAGCAGTGTTTTGTTTTTGTTCGTTTTTTTTTTAAAGAATAAGTTACCAGTGGAATGATCATGGAAATACATACTTTCAGCCATAACATTCACAATCTCCTACACCAGTACCACACTTTATGTGGAATTATCACTTGGTAAATATTTCTTTTCCCATGAGTGTGTAACACTGACAAAGAAAACAACGGCACTGTGATGGTGCTCACTATCATCATGATCAGGAGTCAAGAACTTGCTAATGTTATGGCTACCTTGATGCAGTGTTTGTACATGTGTGTCTTAATAGTTCTTCACTTTGATTTCAGTTCCTTTCACAATAATTCACAGACATTTGTTCGTTCATGGCCCCTGCATTGTGCATTCACATTTTTGATGCCCCCAAAACTGGTTAATATAGCATTTTTCATTGCCTTTTTGCCACACAGTCCATAAGTATGAATAACTAGTGACAGAAGAGGATAATGATGAAATGCTACTTACATCCTGCCAGAAGGGCTTGGAGATAGAATAACAGGAAAATAGAGTGATATAGTATTCCTTACCCCAAGGTACAGGTAGTAAAATTGCTCTAAAACATTGCTTCTCATGCAATATTATTCTACAAGTTTGTTGAAAAATGAGAATACAGAAACTTCTGGTATTACCTCATAAATATAGGGGTTCCCCCTGCTTTTCAATTTTGGATCTATTGGGGTCATTAATGAGTATTTCATATATCTAATAGTTGATAACTCATTTCTTCACTTCACATTGGAGAAGCAAGCAGACAGCTGGCTGATGGATTCAAAGAACCTCCCACACTAATTAAATATGATAATTATTCTACTCTACAATGCACATTATTCTTTTTAATGTCTGGATCTAACTTTCAAAATGACCTTCCTTTCTAAGTTGCAAAGTCGAGTTCAGGTACTTATTACTGAAGCCCATCAGACTAAAAAATTCTAAAAAAAAATCCATAGTCTCTTATCAGACACTAAGATATTGGCTGGTTTCATTTTTAAATAATATAGTGGAATAATCAACATTCATATCAAGTTCCAGATGTATCTATAAGGGCTACTGATCTTAAACTTTATATATACCATGATTGATTTGTACTCCTTCTTACCTGCTGCTTGACACTGATAACGCAGACATTTTACCATTTCTCATTTTCTCCTGTAGACCTTTGAGCATGTGTTTTATATGTTGTTTTCAATTTCTCTGCTTATTTAAAAAATAAGTGACCCATGGAGCACGTGCCATAGAGCAGGAGGAATTTGACCCACAGAGCAGGCTTAATTTTCAGAATTACTTTGCTCTTGTACTCTCTGACAAACTCGTATGTCTGCCTCTCCAACCCTGTGAGATAGGACAGGCTACAAAACACTTGCTGTCTATTTAACCCACAAGTACAACAATCACCACTCCTGTGTATCCTGGAGACTGGAGAATACAGGGATATATATGTCAATGGTTGTTCATCATTAAAGCTCAACTCAAAGTCAATCCATTTGGAGAGGCGGGATACAAATAAATTTTAAATTTTAAATATTATTATTATTATTATTATTATTATTATTATTATTATTATTATTAAAGTGTATTCACAAGGCACAGGAATAGCAAGTTGATGCTACTTTAATTGGCAATGCTCCATCCTACAGAAGTCTGATGAGTTTCTTAGGAAAGCACACATAGTGTAATGGTTTGAATGTTGGACTAGGATTCAAGAAGACCAGAGTCTGAATCCATGCATAGTTATGGAAACCCATTGGGTGACATTGGGTGTGTCTCATTTTCTCATCTTAGAGGAAGACAACGGCAAACCTTTTGTGTAAACTTTGTCAAGAAAGCCTTAATGATAACATTACCACAAGTCAGAGTAATTTGAAGCACATAACCATCAGGACAATAGGTTTCTTAGGATTCTCTACTAGAGAATTATAATGCTGCAGCTTATAGATATAGACTAGACTTCTCTGATGCAGACTTTTGGTACCTTGCCAAAGTCCAGATCTGAAGATTTTGTAAAATGGAGCTACATAGAATGGAGCTAATTAAAGAGGCATCAAAACATTATAGTGGTGTGATCCAGCAATCAACTGAATCAACAAGCAAAAATGAGATAGGGTTGAACAGTTACACAAATTCATTTTCTGATTAATCCTAATATTAAGTACATCTTGAAAAAAAAAGTCAAGTGTGTGGGGATTTTGGAAGCAGACACACCAATGGTAGGAGTAAGGCCCAAACTTTTTCTTATTTTTAGTTTTTCCTCTCACTTTGTCCTTTGGGTCTGCCTTCAATGGAGACTGCAGCAGTGTGTCTCTTACAGAAATCTTCACAGCCTGTTGTTCTTTTGCAATACAACTAGATTTGGAATTGGATTTCTTGATGTGTTTCATAGTGAACAGAGTTTTTTCCCTCATTTGGCTTGTGAGACTTCCAAGGTTACAGGTGAAATGCTGGTGAAACAATTGCCATGCTTCTGAGCAGCCATAGTATGGTGGCAGGTTTTCTAGACAAGATGACAGTTTACACAGATTTCTGTGGGGACTAGAGGAAGACCTTAAGTAAGCAGCCAGTGAACCATCAATTTAAACAGATCGAATTGCTATTTTTGCATTTGCTCACATTCAGGGCAAGAGACTTTCTCTAAAACAGCACTGCAACATTTCTTGAGCTTCATTTTCTTGCAGATAAGATTATTCCTAAATGCCAAGTAAAGTGGGTACAGATTAAGCTTCCATCTCTGCAGGAGGTTAACTCCTATTAATATTAATAGCAAACTCATTCTTTAAGTGTAGATAATGATATTGACAAAGATGTTACCACCTGAACACGAGAGGGAAATATCAGTAAGACAAGGACCCTTTCTGCACGAGGCTGGTGAACCGCATGAGGCTGGTGAATCCAGTTTCTTACCAGATTTTCTGGGCTCAAAACAAGGTAGACTTTCCCTCATTTACTTCTGCACAGCTACTGTGTATGTTCCATTCTGATTTGGAGGAGTGTGGGTTCATGAATCCACACTGCCTCTGCCGTGGCCACTCCCACTACTCCCCTCACACTGCCCCATCAGCTGTGAATGACCCTTTTTTAAAAAATGGTTTAGTACGTCACTGAGTACGTGTGAAAGTCCATACTACCCCTGGCCTCTCCCATGAGCCCTCCCCTGACCAACAATTTGCATTGGTATGAATGTACGTGTCTGCACCACTGTGAAAGTACGAATCGGATCAATCTGTAAAATTAGAAAACCGATTTCTT
This sequence comes from Ctenosaura bakeri, assembly GCA_948474755.1. NCBI lineage: Eukaryota > Metazoa > Chordata > Lepidosauria > Squamata > Iguanidae > Ctenosaura > Ctenosaura bakeri. The sequence continues at coordinate 451,342 of CAOLHI010000068.1, read as the reverse complement.
CCAGTTTTCAAATAGTGCACTTTGCCACCATAAGGGAGCACATTTAGTTGGAATTACTTGTAGAATGAAGATAAATAAACCGAACCTAGTCCACTCCAACATGCAGAAAACCTCCATGGCAAGACGCATTGGCCCACCTTAATAACCACATGGGCTAAGGTTTTTAATCAATATACACAGTTTGGGTTCAAAATATCAAGATCACCATAAATGTGTAATGATAATGTCTACAGTCTCCCCTCAGTCCCACCAGCTTTCTGAACAGATTTGTGGAAACATGAAAGGAAACAATCTCAATAGTTGCTCCCAGAATCTGGTAATCTCTATTGTGGTAAACTATTTCTGGGTTCCAGAGCATCATTCTATTATTTCTCAGCTACGCATGGATTCAGCATGTCACTGTATAAATTCTTCTTAAAAGTGTCTTCTCAAGCTTTGTGAGAGGGGCAGAGAAAGAAGTGGAGTTTGGAGAACTGGAAGAAGCAACAGAAGGGAAGGGACAAAAATATATCAATTGCTCTGCTAAGGTATTAAATAATTTGGGGACATTAGCATTAGTACGTTAACATTAACATTAAATTGAAAATGAATGCATGAATGTTAATTATTATTATTAGGAGAAATAAAGTAATGATATATTAGTTATTAATAATGTTAGTAAAGTGCTACTTTTCAAATTTGAAAAACAATTAAAATGACTAAAAATGGCTATTAATAGCCAGCACAACCAACAGCAAATTGTGCCCTCCTGCTTCAAAAGGAATACAATTTCATGTAATGTTAATAGCTATTCAATTGTTAATATAATTATTGTTTAAAAGTAAAATTGTGGATTTAATGTTAAAAGAAAACTGAACAAATTAGTGCTCAAAGTACTTTCAAACTCAGCAATGTAAGTAGAGTTTCTACAATTACCCCCATGTTTGTGTTCCTGAACTTCTGTGTGATTATGTATGATTCCTCTTGACCTAATGTGAGGGACTTCCTAGCCTGCTCTGCTAGTTTCTTCCTTTGTATGCATCCATTTGGATGTGAGGGATAGTTATAAGTCAATCCAGGCAGTACCATCCTTTCATCTATTCATCCTGCCCATACCAACTCTTCTCTTTTATTTTTGTAGCTTCTCCTATCTCACTCTTAATCTTCTCTTTTAAAGCTAAACATCTCCATATCATTTGATCAACTCTCCTAGCCACTGGAAAACATTTGGCCCAGCAAAGATTCTTGACTACATCACAAAGAAGTTCCTTGCCATTGATCATGATGTAGGGACCAGAAGGGAGTTATAAGCCAAAGTATCTATACAACTGAAGATTCTTTACCCCAGATTAGTAGAGTGTTCATGTTTCTTTAGTACTTCCAGATCCACAATGCAGATATGCAGAGATTTTCAGCTAATCCTGATTATCCACTTGTTTTTGTGTATATCAAGGACCACCATGAGACCATTACAAGCTGTGTTGTCTGCAGGGCTAGCTTTGATTAGTAAGTATGGGAACTGCTGTGGAAATTGTACATAAACCCCTTTCCCTAGGCTTTTACAACCCCATCATCAGTCCAGATGCATTTTAAAATTTCTTTTCTTCACAGACATCTGCTGTGCCACCTATATTTAACAGTTGCCTCATAATCTGCCAAAGTATTTGAAAATGATTTGAAGGGTATTGTTAATTGAGCTGCCAAGATGATGTCATTGATGCTTCTCTCTATTTTGGCTAAAAATAAAGGCTGGAAAAAATATTTGAAATCTATAGTCACTAACATCACATTTGTCACAATGCCATGCCAGGAAAGACATGAAATATTTAGATGCCAAGGAGGAAAGAAAAAAAAAGTCAAAGATATTAGTTTGTCATTCTGCTATCCTCATTGTAAGTTGCAAGTTGACCATGCACTGGATTTTCCCAGCCCAGATGTGAATCACAAAGGGATCATTTCTAATATAGTATATATTACAGTATTCTGGTGCATAGAAAGATGTCTGCAGAAAGGACATTCAAAAGTCACAAACTGTTCTTATCATGTTTTAACAAAGGAGAAAGGGAAAATTAATCCCTAGATCTCTGAAATCACTGTAAATCTGCTTGCTAGGAAGAATACAAATGAGTTTACTGTGAATCATGTAACATAATGACAGAGCTACTCCTTCTCATGGGTCTGATGTGCTTCTGGAGCATAAAAGCTTTTTCTGATGTTATCACTGATCAGTGAGTGCAGAAAAGGAGGGGGAATAGCATTCTATTTCAAAGACTTGTACAGAAATTCACTTGTTTTTAGTATTTCAAGCCAACTAGATCACCAAAATAAAGAATAAACCCAAGGTCACCCAGTGGGTTTCTATGACTGAGGAGGGATTTGAACAATAGTCTCCAAAGTCCTACTCTAAAGCTCAAACTACTACACCATGCTGTCTCTCTAGAACCTTATCAATTGAAGTTAAAATCATGAGAAGCAACTTTATCACTAGAAACAAGATAACCATTTAAATAGGTGCAGCCAACTTTTGGAATTGGTTCTACAAGAGGCACAAAAATCAGAGGCTATGGCAACCCTAGAATGAGCAGAAGAATGGGTCAGTATAGGACAGATACAAGGTTGCTCTAACATTGGCCTCCATAATGTCCATTGTGGCTCAGGAAAGTAGAAGCAAAACTGTTCCAAAACACAGGGGCTAAGTATAGTGAAGCATGATTGTATTTTCTCTTGCTTATGATTATATTTTGACAGTGGCCCTTTCCACACAAGGCAGTTAAAATGGGCCAAGGCGTCCTGGCACGGAGGTCGTCTGCACACTGGATCGGACTAGGTGTGGACTATTTAGCTTAGTTCCTCACCTCAGTCTGATCCAACCCGCACTTAGTAAAGACCGGAAAAATCAGGTCTTTACATTTTCTAGAACGTGCCATTGTGTTCCTACGTACCTGTGCAGATGTGCAGGCTCGCACCAATGAGAGCCTGCTATCAGTGGAGGGCAGGCTGTGGGCGTGGCCAGCATCAGCAGTTGGTCCACTCCCACGAACACACTGGAAGCCGCCATTTTGAGCCAGAGCAGTGCAGATCTACAGACCTCACACTGCTCCGGTTCGCCCTGCACTAATGAAGGAGCCCTGAGGAAGGGCTGAAGGGAAAGTCTGCTTTACTTCGGACCCAAGAAGAGCTGGTAAGTAACGGCACAGAGCGATTCACTCACCTCATGCGGAAAGGGCCAGTATTTCATTAGACTGCATTATTCCACATGGTGATATTGACAAACCTACCCTACCTTTTGGATCCCTATTTAAGGATAAATGGGCAGGAGGTGAACCTTTTAGAATTAAGTAGTCAAACTGACCACATCAACACAGAGAATTGACCATCAAGATGAAGGGTCTGTTTTATGAATAGCTGAAAATTGTCGTCTCCTTCTTCCTCCTCCTGGCTCCCACTTGAATTTTCTCTATTCTATGCCATGATTGTCCTATAGTTGTTGCCTCTCTCCCATACCATAGTCTTGCTCTGTCTTCCAATTTCATGTTGAGAATTTCTAAAAATGATTTTAGTGGATACACATGTCTGCACATGGGTACAAAATGATATTAAGTAGTTGCTAGAAAGGAAAGTCTACACCACTTCCAGACAGTGTATAGCACAGCTGTGAAAGACATGCCTCTTAGGCCATTTCCACACTATAGTATTATATAGCTATTATTCCACTTTCAACATCCTGTGGAATTCTGGAGTTTACTGAGGCCAACGAGCTCTCCGGCTGAGAATTCTAAATTTTCCTCCCTAAACTGCAACCCATAGGATTCCATAGGATGTTGAAAGTAGAAAAATAGCACTATAACACTATAATTGCCTTAGTCTGATCAAAACTGCTTCCAGTAGACAGTACAACTGGTAGAGCATGATATGTACAACTAGTGGAGCACATCAGCAAATACTGAGTTTACAGAGATCCACACAACATTCTTCTCCTATTTCAGTGGATCAGAATCAAAACTTGAGATTCAGCTGTTTTTAATGACTCTGATGTAAGAATTAGTCCATGAGGTCATGAGGGGCTCCCAGATGTGGGCCTTTTTCTTCTTAATGCCAAGTGAACCTTTGCTTCATACATCTTCACTTAGTTCACTCCAACAAGGACCAAGAATATGCAAAGCTTTCTTTTTTCCCTGATAGGTTAGATCATGGGGGAAAATGTACATTTTTTTTTTGCTGTGCACGTCAAGAATTTCTTGCAAATACATAAATTGATATTTTGTCAGATAAATTTTCTTTTGAAGAAAAAAAAAGGTTTTTACCCAGAAAACAATGCCTTTTCCAAAAACATGCTGTATAATACACTACACATACACATACACGTGTGTGTGTGTGTGTGAATAAATAAATACATACATTTGGATCAAAAAACTTTTTTTTGGTTTGCATAAAGTTATTTTTATGCAAATATGGGGGGATTGGAATTCATTACAGTTTACTCTTTTTGCAACATCACTTAAGATGAGTAAGTTTGCAAATATTCTTTACATCCACAGAGGCAAGTGTTTAAAGCATCCCAATGAGGAAGAATTTACAATATGTGCTCAACTGTTCCAACAGTTAATCTGTCTTTTAACCAATTATGATAATTCTATTTTTTAATAAAATACTGTTCTTCCCTTCTCATTCTCTAACCTGGACAGATAGCAGTCATTCCTCTTAGAATCATAGAATCATAGAAATTCAGAGTTGGAAGAAACCACACAGGCCATCCAGTCCAACCTCCTGCCATGCAGGAACACCCTCAAATAAATCCCGACAGATGGCCATCAAGCCTCTGCTTAAAAACCTCCAAGGAAGGAGACTCCACTACACTCCGAGGCAACAGATTCCACTGCCGGACAGCCCTGATTGTCAGGAAGTTCTTCCCGAGGTTCAGGTGGAATCTCCTTTCCTGCAGCTTGAATCCATTGCTCCTTGTCCTGGTCTCTGGAGCAGCAGAAAACAAGCCTTCTCCCTCCTCTACGTGGCATCCCTTCAAATATTTAAACATGGCTATCATGTCCCCTCTTAACCTTCTCTTCTGCAGACTAAACATACCCAGCTCTCTAAGTCTATCCTCATAGGGCATGGCTTCCAGGCCTCTCACCATTTTGGTCGCCCTCCTCTGGACTTGCTCCAGCTTGTCAATATCCTTCTTGAATTGGGATGCCCAGAACTGGACACAGTATTCAAGATGGGGTCTAACCAAAGCAGAGTAGAGTGGTACCAGTACCTCCCTCGATCTAGACACCATACTCCTATTGATGCAGCCGAGAATTGCATTGGCTTTCTTGGCTGCCGCATCACACTTGTTTTGATTTCTTATCTTTTATTTTCCCTGTTCTTTTCTGTGCATTTCTCTTCCATCAACTGCTCTGCCTATCTCATGTAGAGACCATTCAAAAACTGTCCCAAAAAGCTGTATCTTATAGAGATTATCTCTTAGTGGTGCATACTCTCAGGCAGAAAAAAAGAAAAGCAAGCTGTGTATGTATTATTATATTCACCTAAGCACTGGAGTGGGTTTAAGTTTACCATCCATAGTCTTTAACCTTTTATGTCCGTAAAAAATCAGAAATAAATCTTTCAAAAACAATTTACACTGTATGAAACTCAAAAGGCTTTAGATTACTGACTAGGCTGTCTACTGGCTGTAGCAACTGCTGGCTGTAACAACTAAAATCCTGCTTCATAGTACCTAGCTGCAACTGAGAGGTCAAGAAGTGATATTGCAATGGAGGTTGCCTATAATCATGTAGGAGACAAGGATAAACCTCTTTGCTAAGAAACATGAAATTCCATTTCAGTTTCTTACTCACCCAATGTCATGACAGGGATAAAACAAAAACACGATAAAACCAAGAGGCAGCATTTCCTGTTTTGACTGAAAACAGTGTCTTTTATGAAAATGAGCTGCAATGATTTTTTAATATATCTTAGTTGTAGCCTTGAGCAGCCTCTTCAAATTTGCCACCTTGCTGTTCAGTGGCAAATGTGAACTGTTGGATACAGCAATTTGTTATAAGGTTGAGAAAGTGGGGAGAAATACCCATTTCAGGGCATGTGGCCTTCCCAAATGCAGGTCTTGCTTTCTTTCATTTTCTTTTGCTTCTATTTCACACAGCAAATATTTATGGCACACTGGTGTGACATCTTTTCCCCTCAAACTGGCCACAGAGTAAGACTCTCCCATTAGCCCTTAATCAGTATGGAGGTTTTATATGGCAAGAAACTGTTCTTTATATATCTTATTCTTAAGCTATTTTAGTCTTAAACTGGTAATAATCAAGTCTTTGAATTGTATCCAGAATGAACTGGAAGATAATGCAATTGTTGTATTAAGGGAGTCACAGGTACCTGCTCCATACCTTGTTGGGGCGGTAGACATTTCTGGACAATGCTCAGAAGCTGCTGAGCTGGGGGGGGGGTGAATTCAGCAGTCTTTTTCCAGTCAGTTCCAGTTTTACATAGGTTTTCCACAGGCTGTGTTCATCCCACTTCTGTACTAATATCCCTTTTAAAAAAAAAAAAAAAATCTCCTTAAAAATTTCCATATTTTGAACTAGTTGACCATTATTCTACATCATAGTAGGAGAAGCATAACAATCCACCTCTATCATTCTGCTGGGATATTGCTTCTGTACCATCTGGCAGGCAGATTTCCAGTGGCAAATTGTGCCTCACTGTCATTTAGTGGCAGGGCTCCATGCAATGTTCAGCTACACTTTTGCAGCCAGGAAGAAGAAGCAACTGTTTCTTTCCCTTCTGAAAATCCAACAGGTTATCAACTGTTTTTCTCTCCCAGTTAAAGCTAAACACTGCCTCCTCTCCAATCCTCCAACCACTGAGTGACATTGATCACATTCCCAGGTCACAAAATGGCTAAAGGGGTATGCATCTGTCTCTTGAAATTTGCCTGCACGGAGGAAGAGGCATTTTGAAAAGAGGTATTGAGTATGTCCCTGCACACAACCTTAAAAAGACATATGTGTGCATAGCCCCACAAAATACATCACAAAATACTCATTTCTAAGTAATGTTTCCTATATACATGCATTTCTAAATTATTTAGTCCTATGAACACACCTTTACATATGTTTTCTATACATTTCTGAGCTGAGGAGTACATATCATGGAATTTAGAGAAATCCAAAATTACTTCTGTGCATTGGCCTTGGAGATGAAGATCAGATCACTTTCCAACATAATTAACTAACATTGAATTCTTCAAAACTCTCCAAGCCTCTGTAGAGTACCTGACTTCTTTAGAACAAGGGGGACTGGCGTACCAGCTTAGGCTGGACAATAGAGGGAGAGCAGAGGAAGAAAACATATATAGAGTTCTGCCATGAAACTATGAACCAGAGTGAGTAAGAAAACTCTTCCTCATCTATACACTATAATTTTAATTTCATGGTATTGCAAAATTCCAGTGTATTTTCTGCAAATAAACAGTGCATTTGTGTTAAACTAACTACCAGCAGAGTTGGGGGAAAATGCTACTTTTCCTGACATTCACACAGACAGTTGAGAGAGAGGTAAAGTTGGAAGGAGAAAGTTTTACCATCTTTCCAGCAGTGTGCCAGTCATTTATCATCAAGAGAGTAGTAGCAATATCTGCCTGAAGGAAATATCTGCCAGGAAACTAAAATCTTTTTCACCTCTTTTAGGTATGTGAATTGCATTCATTTTCAAGACATTATTCCAGTTCTATGCATATATAGGTGAGATCAAATTCAAGCAAAAGTAGACAGGTTACCTCACTATAGGCAGAGCTTGAGAGAAAAAGCCATAGGTTTCAAACAAAAATGGATATGTAAAATGATATGTATATGTATCAGATGCAATCATTTTCCATTTCCAGAAAATCGATACAATAGAATAGCCTTCTCTAACTCAGTACTGTTGAGGAGAATCAAGTGAGTTGAGATCACAGAGATTGAAGGGGAGCTATGGGCCATCAGGTCTAACCACCTCTTCAATGCAGAACATCCAGCTATGACATCAGCAGCTACCCAGCATCTTATTGACAGCGTCCAGAGAAGAAGATCTCATCACCTCTAATTGCCTAGAAGGGTGGTGAGATCACCTTGTCTGGATGGCTCCAGAGAGAGACAGAGAGAGGCTGGACAGCTACCTGGGGATGTTTTAGCTGGAGATCCTGCACTGAGCTTGAGGTTGGACCTAATGGCCCATAGGACGCCTTCCAACTCTATAATTCAATGAATCTATGTGACAATGCCATGCTGTCTGTGGGTGATAGGAGATATGATCCAATATATCTGGATCAGCCTGCTAAGAAAGTCTGCTAAAGAACATTATGGTTCGTTTTTTCTTTAAAAAAATAAATAATTGTGAAACTGTTGCATACAGTATTTATTTGGAACCCAACCCAAAGTATGATAGTTAATATTTTTAAATCAATTCTGATTAGAAAAAATGACTGATCTCCTACGATGTGATATGTCTTCTTCAGTTTTTTACTCCTCCTCATTGCCTGCCTTTTCTTTTATCTTATCTTGTTTCATTAGCATCAGACCTGAGCAGCAAAAGCAGCTGTTTACTGAGATGCAAACTTTTACTTGAATAGCAATAAATCAGCACACTAAGCATAGTCTATGAGCTGGCCAAACCATGAACCTATAGGGAAAAGCAAACTACTCTGGGATAAGCTCTCTTTGTTTTCTTTATCACTCTGCAAAGAAACAAATTTTTTTTTCCATAGCTTGGCATCTGATTATATCTTATAAACTGATATATATATATATATATATATATATATATAAATAAAATAAACTGTTAATGTTCTTGGTTTCCATGTGTACAGAAAAGACTAAAAATCCTATTAGCTACTCAATAGTATTAGCAATTAGCATATGTAAGTTATATCTGCATATTAAAAGTGCTTCACATACATTATCGTGCTATAATTTTTACAACTAACCTGTAAGGCAACTCAGAATTAATATTCCCATCTTACAGCTGGGAGGCTTTGAGACTGTTCCTTGCCTAAGGCTACCTAGTAAGTTCATGGCAGAGGAGAACTTTAAATCAAGGGTATCCTAATTTGTAGTCTTTTGGGGTTACACTATACCCACCAATACAGAAAACACTAATCTAGTCCATCCTCATCACTGTGAAGGTATGAATGCCCATTAGATCTCTTTTGCATATGTTTCTTCAGAGTTAAAATCTAAGTATTCAGAAAAGGAGCAGTAGAAAAGTGTCAGACACTAACACCAACTTAGGCATGTTCCTTAAAATTACTGATGTTTAAAGATTGTGTTCAATCTGCATTTTGAAGTGAATTGATCTGACTCACTTACTCACTGGGATAATATATGGATTGAAATACAACTATATCATTCTTTTAAAAAAAATTGTGGTGCTGTTGTTGGTTCAAAACTAACATATGTGTACAAATATATTTTTAAAGAAAAAAATGTACAAAAATATAATGAAAGTGCAAGTACAAATTTGCATTAAAAGGCAATTAGTAGATTATTGTGGAAACAGGATGGAAACATCCTATGAAACTGATTGGAGATAGAGGGTTTGGCCCTCTTATGTTATCTGTAAGGACTTTCATATATAAAGTTGTACAAATCCACCTTGTTACCCCAAAAGCATGGTACCCTGTGAGGTCTTCTATCAGAACCCACAATTAAATGGGGAATTAATTAACTCGAATTAAGAATATTGCAAGAGGAGGGGTAACCTCAGTACCTTTTCACCTATATCTACCAGGTTACTGCAAAAGAGACCAGTCAGAAAACTTATAGTACAATTTAAATGTGTTTTATTGGAGGAAAAATATATATATGCACACACACAAAATGGTCACACACACAAGCAGTCACACAGGCTAACTGAAAAGGAAAGGGAGGAAAATAGGATAGAGGAATAGAAAAGGGATTGGGCTGTATTTACCATCCAGAGAGAAGTGAAGAAGAAGCAATGTGGCTTGGACTTGCTCCAAGGCGAAAAGTAGAGTGACAAAAAGGACCCCAGAAATTGAAGTGCTCTGTGTGGGAAAATTGAGGGCTCTTCATACCAAAAAATCTGCCCTGGAAGCATGAGGTCTCTACCTGTGTAAACAAAAGTTTTTCAGGGTGGACAAAAGGTGACAGGCTGAGTTGATGGTTGTTAATGTCTGAAGGAAACAAGCTGATGACTTTTAACATGTAGATGGCAAAAGGTTTTGATATCTACCTGATTGGGGATCAGGAAGAAGTTGCAGATATGAGGATGAGGCAGTTATCGATTTGGTGGAAATCTTCCTGTTTTTCTGAGCCAATGCCATCAAAACAAACAAGGCTCTTTATGTTTTTGGAGTTTGCAACAAATAGGCGCTAGAGAGAGTCAAATAGCTGGTTTTATGGCTTTCTGTGTCTGAAGACAGGATTTTGGAAGATGTTTGTGTCTGAAAGACTTTGTAGGAAATGCATATCACAGAGGGCTTTTGCTCTTCTCAGGGATGGCTATTGTTCTCATTAAAAAGATTATTTGCCCATAAATGCCAGTCTTCCTGGTTGAACTTATAACTTAGGGTCATGTTAAGGCTTTTCTTCCTTACCCACATGGCCCTTTCCAGACATAAATCTTTATATGATTTATATTTCATGCCAATTGAATATATATGCCAATTAATATATATTAAATGTGAGACTGCAGAGCCTCCTCCCCAAAAAATGTGAATGGCAGGACACACTGTACAAGCAACCATATAACTTCCTATAAACTAACAAGCATGCACATATTATGATGGAGCCTTCCCTTCTAGCACATTTACATTTTATTTCCCCATGAATATCTGAAAATGTTTTAGGCCTGATTGCTTATCCTCCAACGTTTTACAGATGAAAACTGGAAAACACACATGTCCAAGCAACATCAGAATGTGGTCTCACTGGCAAAAGTTATTATGGAGGTAGAACAGACAAGCTAGGAGGGGCTGCAGCAATCTGCTTTTCCCTGAGAAAGGCAAGATTCCTTCCCTACCTTTCCCTTTTACTGAGTTAATTGAGTACAAACTTCTTCCCTTTGAACTCAGTTTTGCAGCAATTATTGCTGAGGACAAAGCTGAATACTACCAGGAGAATAGAGAAACTGGAGCATTTTACAAGCAGCTTAACAAGTGGGACAACAGAGGATTAATTGGTATTGTCCCTGAAAATGTCTCGTTTCTAGTTATTTGTAGAGAAAAGTAGCAAGCTAAAATATATTTTACAGTAAGCTCATATTGATATTATCCAGTCATTTCACACTTTTGTAGGCATGTTTATTTAAGATGCCTGTTAAAGAGACCAAAGTATTTTCATTAGCTCCTTTTCTATCTGAAAATAGTGGAAAATGATTACCAATTTTAACTGCAGACTTTGCACCTTACAACATGGCATGAATTTCTCATGATGTCTCACAACTAAACCCTGCTCAATGCATGTGCTTTGGGTCCTCAAAACTTTGCCCCTTACTGTAATCCCAGACATATAGGCATTATTTGTCATGCTTTGCTGAAGTCTTGTTCAAACTTGAATCTAATCACTCTACTGTTCACTGTATGTTGCCTTGACATTGAGGTAAAAAAAAAAAAAGAACAGGTAGGGAGGGGTGAGAGAGAGAGAGAGAGAGAGAGAAGAACCTGCAGGCATGCCTCATTCTCCTGTCTCTCATTCTGAAGAGCAGGAATAATTCCTTGACTTTACAAACAGCAGTTGAAATATATGGATTTAAAAATAGAAATCGCTGTACTTAATTCTTCCCTCTTTCATTCAGCATTCCTTTTAAGCGTACAACTCTGCACTCTTCTGCCCTAATCCTCCTCCCCACCTATTGCAGTCCATAAAGATCTCTGTGAAACAAACTGACAAACTCATCCCTTCCCCGCTCCGTTTCACCGCTTGGTGAGTTGGAGTAATAAATCTTTCAGCGGAAGGATTTGTCAGCCGACACAGCAACAGCAGGAGTGCCTGAAAGCAAATGATTCCAAATGGATCAGAAGAAGGTTATCAAGAGCAGAAAGAAGTTAACATTTATTTTAGTTTAGTTTAGTTACAGCAATATGAAGTACATTAGAAAGAAAAACTGGCCAGAGAAGCAAAAAACTCAATTAAAATTCCCAAAATTGAGATGGCAAAAGCTCAGCTGACCCATGTATTTTTGGCCTGGCCCCCGTAGCTACATTTGTATCCAAAATTAGCTGCAACCAGAGATGTGCTGGCAGTAGAACACCTGCTCCCACTCTCTACCCTTGGGTGACTAGAGTAATTACCTGCTTTCTACCTGCCCCAGCTCAGGCGCTGTGAAATGTTGTTTATGTCAAGTCAATCATCCTTCCCCTCACGACTGCCAGAAGACTGGCTTGGTCGTTTGAATTGCAGCATCCTTGGCTGACATACCTATTAGTAGCTTTGTTTCATTTTAAGCTCATGTCAGCTAAGTTGCCCTCCAGATGTTGATGACATACTTGTCTTCTAAGAAAGTGAGACTTTCTGTATTTGCTACACAGTCTGCTTATGTGGTTACTTTTTAAAACTATAGGGTTCTTTTTGCATCAGGTTTTCACTTGGGCCTACTTCTTACAAACAGCACCTGAGGTGCTATACCTGTGCTGCAGCACTACTATTTCATACAAGTGGAAGCCTCTATGATTTGTACAGAATTAAAAAAAAAATCCTGCACATGGAAGACTCTGTATCAGTAAAAGCTCAGCTTTGTCCCTAATATACCTATGTGCTTTGGGTTTGGATTGACTTTCTTCCCTATGAGGGACCATGTCATCCTATCATATGGAATTACATGAATTTACTTACAATTTAGAGGTATGCTTCATGTTTTTCTAGCAGTTCTTCTAGCACACAACCTGGACCAGTTCTGAGTAGAGACGGAAAACTCTTTCAGTTTCATTTATTCTGTTCACTGTTTGGGGTGCCCATGCAAGAAAAACAGGATATTAATTAAACAAATTATATGAATAAATTTACTCTCATGTTAATTTTCTAAACAAGTTTTTGCTGTCTCAGACATAAATACATTTTCAGCACTACTTGAAAACAAAATTCTCACCCATCATTAGTTCTGACCCAGATTTATTTGAGATTCAAGTCAAACTTGCTTCCTAACAGAAGCTAGACCTGATCAAGCAGCCATGCCTCCGTTTAAGTACTCGTTTCATACCAAAGTTGTCATAATAAAAACGTACTCTACTTACACAACTTCTTGGCTTATTGCAGGTTCCCTGGAGAATCATACATTTACAACCTCATCTGCTGTTTGTGAGATCTGTATCTTTTGATTAAGATAACAGCATTTGACTTTTTCATTTAAAGAACAAGCAGATCCAGTAGCAACAGGTTCCCTTTGTCAGTGTCATTAAAGCAGAAACATTCTGTTTGGAGGAAGATAAGGAAAATGTGGGCAGGATGAGATTTACACTATGCATTTTATTAATGAAATGTTAGTGTTATTCAGCAAGCATACTTTGCTTTAAAAAAAACATAATATTTTGAAGGTTTGTACTATGTCATCAAAACTTTATGTGCTCTCTACCGCTAATGCTAGGCTGGGAGAATTCCATTTCCCTCAAACACACCATTATATTGGCTGAAATGCATAGTTCAGTGGATGATGGTTATCTGCTATCACACATATGTTAGTAAGTGACCTTTTCAAACTGAGAAGTACATTTAATGGAAAGTATTCTTCTTGTGCTTGGGAAAAGGGGAGCCTCAGCAGGAAATTATGTGCAGAATATAAACACATGTAGACTTATCAAATAATAGAGAGCTACAGAAGTGAGCAGCGAAGTATACGTTGTACACACATATATTGCTCCCTCACGTAAACTTGTCAGCACTCCATTCACTTTGTATACTTTCTGTCCCAACTGACAGCTTCATGAGTCCAGAAAAAGGGAATGTGGCAGACATAACTAAAGATATGGGTACAGCTAGTACCTGAATATTTTTGATTAATACAGAAAGCTGGCTTCAGTTGAAAAAAAATCCATTCATAATAATCACAATCAGTTTGATCTATCCAAGAATAAAAGATGGGGCAGAAATGTATTTGATTCACATCTTAAAGCAAAATTACACAATTTGTACTTTTTGAAGCAATATGTAAGATGAAATGCAGGTTGGAAGACATCTTCCAAATTTTGCAATTTTACTATTTTTAAAAGAAAAAAAATGTGCTCGTGATGGGATACGACTTGGGAATGTTTACACAAAAGGATTTAATTTAATGAAACAAAGGCCATTTCCACACAGGCTTAAAGAAACGGTGCAAAGCGTCCTCCAGGGAGGATGTCTGCACCTGGGAGAGGACTGGGTTGGACCTACTTAGTGTAGTTCTGCACTTCAGCCCACTCCAGAATGAACCGAAGTGGTCGTCCAGCAAGCTTTTGAAAGACCTCTTGAAATAGCTCTTTCAAAAGCATGGAGCGTGCCACTCTGTGCCTGCGCTCCAGTGCAGATTTGCAGGCTCGCACCAGTATGAGTCTGCGATCTGCTGGGGGCGGGCTTTAGGCTGGTGAGCTTCAGCGGTTGGTGGAGAGCCTCAACCAACGGGAAGCCACCATTTTCATCCCCGGAGCAGTGTGGAGCAGCGGCCACGCACTGCTCCAGACCAGCCTGGACCCAAGCGTGGAGCCAAGAAGTCCGATAAGTACCAGCACGGGGTGATTCCCTCACCCCATGCAGAAATGGCCAATGTCTTTCTGTTGAGAAAAACTGCTTGCAAGAAATGATTGCATTAGGCAAAATGTTAGAAAAAGTGTGAAAATGTAATTTTCAGTCTGGACCTTCTGAATATTGTGAAAATTCAGTGGAAAATTCCGTTTTAATGTTTAAAGTGTCCATTAAAAAATTACAAGTTTTATAGTTGCTTTTAATTTCTTTATTTGACCCACAGGACTGTTGTTTAGTGGAAATGTCAAAGAAAAATACAACTAACTAAACGAATGAATAAACAAAACACCATGTTCTTGTTAAAAAGGAAAATATTTTTTAAAAATAAAAGTAATAAAAAGAGCACATGTTACCTATTTACATGGACAATTTTGACCACTTTTTTAAAATTAAGTAAGAAGACTGAATAGATGCTACGATGACCAGCAACAGACCCGGTGACTTCCAGTATGCCCTAGTTGGCCCAGGTGGCAATCTATTTGCTACCTGTATGTAGGTGGTCAATTTCATGCCCTCAAGCTGTCAGACCCTGGGTAATTTTCTTACAGTCCAACCCAAATACAGAAATTCATTGAGAAAAGAAACTATGTTTCGATCATTTTCAATGTAGATGATCACCTGGAAAAGTTACATTTCAGTTTCAAAAAAAAGTTATCTTTTTCAGCCACCTCTCTGGCTTCAGGAAAACAGCATTTTGTGTGTGTTTCCTGTTTCATGGCTGTCCAAAATTTTATGGCTCCTATATCTAATGCCACTGCAACAAAAGTTTTTAAACAGAGGCTGGATGCCATCTATTGGGAATGCTTTGATGGGTTTTCTTGCATGGCAGGGGGTTGGACTGAATGGCCCCTTAGGTCTTTTCCAACTCTATGGTTCCATGATTCTATGAGAATATTTGCAATCTGAGCCACAAAGGAAATGCAGAAATAAATTGAACTGGGCCGTTTTATTTATTTTTTTATTTATTTAATTTTTATTAAAAAAAAACAGTCAAATTCGTCTACATCATAATTGTACAGTAATCATTTCACAAATTAAAAACACGCTTTCTTAATATGTTATATTGATATTATTCGATCCTTTACTACTTCCCCTCACCCCTTGTTGAACCTCTATTTAAGTTCCTCTTTCGAAGATCTCGATAGATACCACATTATCCTTTTAGACAAGCTTACTTAGATTGCATATTATAATTTACATAACTTTTTTCTATCTTTACATTATCTTTGAAATTCTTTCACTATAATCCACTACGCATAACTTTGCCCATTTCTCTTCTATTATAAGTTTAATTGATTTCAAGTCATCAACTTTCTTCGCCTGTTTTTCGTGTCTAAGATTATACGTGAGTTCTTCTAACATAACAAATTCTAATATTTTTTGTAACCATTCATACATATCTGGTGTTTCCTTTCTTTTCCAGTACCTCGCATATACAATTCTAGCTGCGGATACCATGTACAATATTATGGATTCGTATCTTTTGTGTTTCTTCTCAACCTGATGTAGCATATTTAATAAGTATAGTTCTGGTGTCAAGGGCAGTTTAATTTGTAAAATATCTTCCATTAATTTATGAATATTCTTCCAATAAATCTTAACTTTGCGACAATTCCACCACATATGGTAAAAGGTTCCGTTTTTTGGTACATTTCCAACACAGTTTATTTTCCAATTTATATATGTTAGCGAGTTTGACTGGATCCAGATACCATCTATGAAGCATCTTTAAATGATTTTCCTTCAGGTTCTGGGCTAAAGTGAATTTTTGGGTACTGATCCAGCTTTTTTCCCAATGCTCTAGACTTATTATGTGTCCAATATTTTGAGCCCAAATTATCATGGATTCTTTAATTGTTTCTGTTTGTAGTTCATCATCTAAAAGGTATTTATAGAACAATGCTGTTAAATGTTCTTTTCTTTCGAATACTATTTTTTCCCATTCATTATTTTGGGGCCTTATTTCAATTCCATCCAATTTGAGATCCATTTTGAACCTTTCTTTTAATTGTATATGTAGGAACCATTGACAGTTCCAGCCATCTTCCGCCAATTCCTCTCTTGATTTTATCCTTGGACTGCCGTTCGAGTCTGCAACAATTAAATCTCTATATGTAAGCCATCTTCCACCTAAATCCTTTGATCTTCCCATCAGGGCTTCTTGCGGTGAAACCCACAATGGTATTTTTGAGTATATTTTTCTTTTCCAATACATCCATATTCCATATAATGGCTTTCTTAGGTAATGGTTAAGGAAATCTTTATCCGCTTTTATCTTTTGATACCAAAGGTATCCATGCCACCCAAATCTCAAGTCTGGTCCTTCTAATTTTAGGATTCTCTCATTTCTCAACTCTATCCAGTCTTTAATCCAAGTCATGCCATTTGCCAGGAAATAAAGTCTCAAATCTGAATACTACAGCCACCTCTTTCCTTCCTGTCTGTTAATATTTTCCATTTTATTCTTGGTTTTCTGGCTGCCCATATAAATTTTGTTAAATCTTTTCTCCATTCTTGAAAACATTTGAAATTAGAAATGATCGGTAAATTTTGAAATAAATAATTTATCTTAGGGAGAACCATCATCTTAGTAGTTGCCATTCTGCCCAATAATGAGAGATTTAATTTTGACCAGTTTTGTAAATCTTCTTGATCTCCCCATTTCTTAATGTAATTATTTTCAAACAGTGCATTGTTTTGTTTGGATATTATTATTCCTAAATATTTGATCTTTTTCTCCTCTTTTAATACCCGTTTTTCGTTCAATTGATTTTATTTCTTCTCTACGCATATTTTTGGTTATAAATTTTGTTTTCTCTTTATTGATTTTGAAGCCGGCTAATTCCCCAAATTCGTCACAGATCTCCAAAAACTTTAATATATTTGATTCCGGATCTTCTAAAAATATTACCAAATCATCAGCGTAGGCCTTCACTTTGTATTCTTCTCCTTTTATTCTTGCTCCTTTTATTGTCTCATCCGATCTTATCCTTCTTAAAAGAACTTCTAATACCAAGATGAATAATAATGGAGAAAGCGGACATCCTTGACGAGTACCTTTAGTAATCGATGGATCTGATTTGTCTCCATTTATTATTATTTGAGCTTTACAGTTAGATATATATGTTAATCCAATTTATGAATCTATCTCCGAAATTAAGTCTATTTAGTAATTCAAATAAAAATTCATGATCTATATTATCGAAGGCCTTTTCAGCATCTATGAAGATCAGCATGCCTTTTTTTTCATTGTGTTTTTCATAATACTCCAGCATATTAACGACCGTTCGTATATTATCTCAATATATCTTTTTGGCAAAAACCCACTCTGATCTTCATGAATTATTCCTTGTAATATAGTTTTTAGTCTGTTTGCAAGTATATTCGTGAACATTTTATTATCTATATTTAATAATGATATTGGTCTGTAATTTTTAGGCTTCGTAGATCTTCCCTCTTTTCAGTATTAGAGTTATATTTGCTTCACACCATGACTCTGGTTTGCCCCTCTTCAAAATCTCATTAAACATCTTCCTCATTGGATCTCTTAACTCTTCTTGAAATTCTTTGTAGTATAATCCAGTGAGTCGTCGGACCTGGGGCTTTCCCAATTTTAAGGTCTTTTATTGCATTTATTACCTCCATGCATGTTATTTCTGCATTTAGACTATCTCTTTGATCTTCTGTGAGACTCATTAGATCTTGTTTATCCAAGTATTCTTCTATCTTTTTCCTCTTACTACTCTTTGTTGTTTTCGATATAGTTCTTTGTAATATTTCCTAAAAACATTCATTATAGTTGTTTCATCTGATATTATTTCATTATTTTTCTTCACCTGCAGTATTAAATTTCTTTCTCTTCTTTTCCTTATTTTGTACGCCAACCATCTTCCAGGTTTGTCCGCGTTTTCAAAATTCTTCTGTTGAGCATTCGTAATTTCTTTTCTATCTCAACCAAATTCTCTGCCTGTAATTCTGTTTGTAATTTTTTGTGTTCTTTTCTTATCTTCTTATTTCTCAGATCTTTTCTTAACTCTTCCTCTTTCTCTTTGATTTTCAATTCCAAATTAGATATTTTCTCATGTCTTTTCTTCCTCCATTCCGAATTCCATTTTATCATCAGGCCTCTCATTACCGCTTTTCCCGCGTCCCAAACCGTCTTTGCCGCCATTCCATCCTTATCGTTTTCTGAGAAATAAAATTTTAATTCTTCTTTTGCCTTCTGCAGGTATTCCTGATTTCTTAATAAAAAGTCATTAATACGTCAGTTTATATATTTGCTCTTCTTTTTAATATTTAATTCTAACCGAATGGGGTTATGGTCCGACCAAATTCTTGGTAATATATCAATGTCTTTAACTGATGGACATAAGATCTTCGAAATTAAGAACATGTCAATTCTTGACATACTTTATGACTGTACGAGTAGAATGTATATCCCCCTTTGTCATGTTTATTTCTCCATATATCCGTTATTGACAAATCTTCCATTAATTTAAAGAAGGATTCGGTAGTCTACCTTTTTCTTCTTACCTTTCGAAGTCATCGTTCTATCTTTCTCGGGGTCCAACACGCCATTCATATCCCCATAAGAAGGATGTTATCTTGATGTTTCTCAGCAGTGTATGCGTGAATTTCCTCTCCATTTCTCGTAAAATTTACTTTTTTTTTCCAATGGTGAATATATACCGACTAATAGGAGTCTTTTTCCAGGTAACTGAATTTCAACTCCTATATAATGTCCATCTTTATCCGAGAACACTTCTTGTGATGGATATTTCACGTTTACATAGAATACCACTCCTCTTTTTTTCTTTTGTAAGCTGAAATATAGCATTTTCCTAATTTTGGATTTTTTAAGTATTTTGTATCTTTTATCTCTAATTTTAGTCTCTTGTAAACAAATTATATCCGTTTTAGTTTTCCAAGTAATGGAAGATCTGTCTTGTCTTATAATTCGAGTTCAAACCTTTTACATTCCAAGAGATACATTTCAACGTCATTTTCTTAGCCTTCTTCTTCAGTTATTTTATTGTATGTTTCCGAACTCAGCTCTTGCTCTATTTCAATGTCGGGCTCTTCCTCTTGCTCATCACGTTCTTAAATGTTCTGTTGTTCATCTGACACCTCTTCTTTCTCTCCTCCCTCCTTCTCTCTTATATTCTTTTATCTCTTGTATTAGTTCATCAGCTTGTTCTAACGTTGTACATTTGTATCTTTTAAAGTTCCAAGTGAAAGATAATCCTTAGTACGCTCCCATTTGTATCTAATGTTATTTTTTTGTAAATAAATTGTCAGGTTTTTGAATTCTTGCCTTTTTTTTAATGTCTGAAATGATATGTCTTTGAAGATCTTCAGCTCAGTCCCTTCCATGATAAATTTATCATCGTAGTTCTTTTGAAGAATCTTCTCCTTTATTCTCGTTCTAGTAAAACAGATCAAAATATCTCTTGGCAGGTTTCTTTCTTTTGCTATTTTAGAATTTATTCGGAACATCTTGTCTATTTCCTGCTCCATCCGATCCTCCGCCATTTCAACGTATGTCGCTAATTCAGGAATGAAGCGTTCGTAAACATTTTCACCGGGGCGTTCCTCAAGGCCTCTAACTTTTAAACATCTGTCTCTGTATCTCAATTCCTGTACTTCTATTTCTTTTTCTTGTCTCTTGAATTCTTCCTTTGATTCCTTCTTCTCTTCTTCCACTTTGGACAGCTTTCTTGCGTTTGTTTTATTTCACTCTGCATTGCCTTCATCTCTTTATTCATCTTTTCCATCCTTTTATTCACGCCTTCCATCTCTTTCTTAATGTCCATTTTTATTTCATTTCTTGTATCTTTCAATTCTTGCCTTATTTCCTGTTTTTAAAAATTTTTAACTCTTCAAGTATTTTTTCAATCCCAACAAATCAGTAAAGGCTGATCTAAAGATGCTCTTCTTTCAGTTGTTAATAAAGTTTGAGTTGTGGTCTTTTTTCTTGAGGCCATCCTTAATAAATCTTACTTTACCAATTATTAACCAAAGTCTTAATACAGTAATTACAATAATGATACAGTGCAGATAATAATAATAATAAGAAGAATATACTTAGATATCTACTATCTTCAGTAAATTATTCCACCAATTCAATATAAAGTACAAGATTTTAAGATTCCTATGTATATATAAGTCCCCAAAAATCTTAAAAGGAAATAATATAAGAATTCAAACTTAAATTATATCATACACTTAAATCTAGATCTATATTGTCAACAATAAAGATACTGGTTCCTGTCAAAAGTCTTAAACAATTTTTAAATAGACCTAGTACTTCTTATTTATATTTTAATAATCCTAATTATATAATCTTATACAAAACTATGCCAGGTATGTATGTTAATATAGACTATTATGACCAATTATCAAAGTAATAAAGAAAGGAAATCTTATGTTGCTTTTGTTAACTAAATAAACAAATCTTCAATTGTAGCCACAAGAGGGGGCTATAAGCCAACTTTCTGATATTCTACTAGTTCTTAAAGTTCAACTATTAAACACTTATCCAGCTGTTACACATTAATGAGATAAGGAAAAAAAAAAGGAAGAGAGAAGAAAGGAAAGCAAAGCAGGGAGTGATACTTACTGATCTTCCCCAAGGTCAGAAGACTGCAGAGTTTCAGCCTTGAATGTTCCTTTTTAAGGCTCCCTCTTATCCCTTCCCCAGTCACTTAATATTACAATATTTTATATATAATAATGAATTTCAAGGGGACCGTGGGGGGGGGAACCAAATCAACCCTTCTTTGCTTACTGAAAATATAAGTTTAATTATTCATGTTGTCTCAAATACTGCTAGAATCCTCCAAACAGCGATCTCAAGTCCGATCTTCTCAAGTTTTCCGTTCTTCTCTGTTATTCTCAGTCCTTTCTCAATCCTTTCCTCATTCTTTTATTAATCTCCTCTTTCCCAGTCTCAGTTCGTCTCTGTCTCCGATCTCCAACCTCCCCACACTTCCAAACTCGCCAGCCTTCTCCTCGTTGCCTTCTCCTCTCCTCTGCCTCGTTGCTTTCTCAGTCCTTTCTCGCTTCTTTCCCAGTCTCAGTCCGTCTCTGTCTCTGATCTCCGACCTCCTCACACTTCCAAACTCGCCAGCCTTCTCCTCACTGCCTTCTCCTCCTCTGCCTCGTCGCTTTCTCAGTCCTTTCTCGCTTCTTTCCCAGTCTCAGTCCGTCTCTGTCTCTGATCTCCGACCTCCCCACACTTCCAACCTCGCCAGCCTTCTCCTCACTGCCTTCTCCTCTCCTGTTTGGGGGTTACCGCTTCAATTCTTCGCTTCTCCTGCTCACCCCCTACGACTCCCCGATATATTTTCAAACGTATTGGATGCCCCTTATTACCTAGAAAGCATCCAGTACGCTACACGTTTTATTAAAGTCCCAAAAAATAAAACGAAGCATAACAACTGCAACAAAGAGTTCTTCTTTCTATTCTGAAATTCTTGAGCTCTTCCCAATTTCTCGTAATATACTTTTATTAGATTTTTTAGAAATCTGTCTATCTTCTCGCTTACCTCTTTTATTCTTAAGCTCAGTCTAGTTTGACGAGATCATACTTGCGTTCTTCCAAGAGGTAAACTTTTTATTTTCTAAAACCGAACTTACTTGATGATTAATTTTAAAAGGTTTTAGCGTCCCTTCGCCGCACATGCAGCTGCCCAGCGTGGCTGTGGTTCCCTTCGGCTCCCGCTCGTCTTCGTTCTTTGATATGGGGGTACTATTTTCCCCCCATATCTTCCTGAGGGCGAGCTATTCGAGCCCCTTCGGGACCCTCTGAACTCCCTTAACCGGGGGAGTATTCGGTCGGCTCTTAAACGTTCTCTCCGAGCCGATTTCACCACGCTGGGCGGTTGTGTATCGGCCAGCTAGCCTTTACACAACCGCTCGGTCCGCCATTAAACCCGGAAGTCCCCTCTCTATGGGAATCTATTGGGAATGCTTTGATGGGTGTTCTTGCATGGCAGGGGGTTGGACTGGATGGCCCCTTAGGTCTCTTCCAACTCTATGGTTCCATGATTCTATGAGAATATTTGCAATCTGAGCCACAAAGGAAATGCAGAAATAAATTGAACTGGGCCATTTTAAAGGTGTTTGCCAAACAAGGAGGTGAGTTAACAATGCACTCCCTGGTATTTCCAACAGTAACAGGTTACAAATCATATATAAAGCCATCATCATCAACAACAAAAGACATTTCCATTTTATTATTAATATTATTAATTTATATTATTAATTTATTTTATTATTAATAATTAAATCCAGCATCTGATCCAGATGGGCAATAGGACTTAGCAGGACCCTAATAGTCAGTTACAGGCTGAGAAGCCTGAGCTGGGATGGCCAGGGGTTGTTAGAGCTCAAGGAGGCAGTATAATAATCAGCAAGTCAGGACCAAGAATGTCTCTGCACAAAGGATGTTTCACTTCAGCTACCCTCAGCTACTTGTTCTTTGATATGTCCTTCTTGTGGGTAGCTGAGTTTTCCTAGACCTCTCCCAACCCTTTCTCCAAGGCAGGCAAGAGAAGTCTCAGTCAACCTGGTACTCATTCCCTTCCAGGAGAATCTTCACATCCCTGGCACTGAGGTCTTAAGGATCCTCTTGACCACACCCACCTGCAGAGGCTTTAATTGAGGTCATCAGCTGGGTCACCTCACTTCCTGAGGCCAGAGTGCTGGGAACAGTTAAGCTTCTCCTCTTCTACAGTTGTATACCAAGAAAAAAAATCTGAAAATGAATCAGCAGATATCTAAAATTTAGTGCTGAACCACCAAGAAAGAACAGTACTGTTCTGGATTGTCCTAGTCATTGCTTTCATGCCATAAGTTATTTAGCTCATTAAAAAATAAACACTATCCCTGGTCTTGAATCTTCATACTAGAATGCTTAAATAATTGAGCTGTCCATACTTTTAATAAACTCACCACCTAACCCAAGTAAAAAATCAAGATGACAAAATGTAGTAACATATGTCTCCAAGGGATTTCTAGTTTGATGCTAAAGCCTAGCATCAGAAATCAGAGGATATGGGACTTTTGCTAACAAACTTTATGGTGACCACAGACTGTGGAAATGAAAGAGAGAGATGGAGAGAAAGGAACAGTAAGAAGAAAGCCAGAGTTTCATTCACTAAACAAACAATCTCCTTCTAGCACCCTATAACTCTATCATTCATAGGTGTGCAGAGAAAGCCATAAACACTATTTACTAGAGTTATTTCAAGTCAGTCACCTACTGTTTGCGTCCTTGTTCAATCTGCAGCCAGCAGGGCTCCAGTGTTCAGTGAAAACATATTAAAGGCCTCATGTGTGTTGTTTTACACCTTCGTAGCAGATGGGAGGAAACTAATGGTGAGGTTTTTAGTTGGGGTCCAGTAACCTTTCTGAAGCCTTTATGATTCCAGCTATGACAGGCAATAATTCAGGAGTACTGTGATATAATGGATAAGACACAAGGATGAAACACACTCTGATCTGAATGTTCTTGAAGGATTTGTGAGTACATAATTATATTCTCAGTTAACGCTCCTTGCCTTTTATTCAAGAATTTAACTTATTTTTAGTTATTAGTTATATTTCTATCCCACCTTTCCTTCAATGAACTTCATTGGGGCTTATTGAGGCTTGTAATACTCATGTGGTGTGTGTCAACTTGGCACAAGGTCACTCAGCATGTTTTATGGCTCAGCAGGGACATGAACCTAGATCTCTCAGCACTCTAGTGACTATACCAGACTTCCATAGAACATCACATGCTTACCATTTCAGCACTCTGAGTTCCACAGCATTATGCCAGAAAAGCACCTCAGCTCCAGAGAGTTTATATAAGAAATTATACTTTGACAACATCATGTGTAAATCATTAGTAACACCATCTGCAAAATGAAAATCAGTATAATGCTTTTAGATTTATCTTTTAAAAAAAGAATGGTTAAGTATGATTCTTATTTTAGGCGCAATGAAAATCTGGATCCTTGGATCATCAGAGCCATAAAACACATTGTATCCAAATAACAAAGATGGAAAAAACAGCTGTAAAAAAAAAAGTGAACAGCTTTGGCAGTATATGAACGGCTTGTGAACAGAGGCATAATCACTGCTTCCTTTCTATCACCAATATAAATTGATATAACAACTTTCTCAGAGCATCTAGCCCCAGTTCAAGTGCTGTATTTTAATGGTGTCACTGGCAGAAACATCACTAGGGGGGCTAGTAAACTAGGAGTGAACAATGCAGTAATTTTCAACACTGGCATCCCATTAATGGCATCTCAAAGGTGTTATAAAGCTCAGTCACTGCCAACTCATGCTCTGGAATAATGTGATAATAATTACCATAGCCATATAACAACTCAACTATTCTGTTTTATTATTATGGTTGCCCATACACACACACACACACACACACACACACACACACTTGTATGTGTGCTCAAAAATATTCTGGTTGGTGTTTTTTTTTTAAATAGTTTACTAAGTTTTTTTTTCAGACAAAATACATTCTATACAGTGGATTTCTGTCTGTTTTTTTTAATTTTCCATGTCACAAAATCTCATATAATGGAAGGTACCAATCCAAGCTAAAGACAAATGCTTACCTTTGTCCAAAAGAAAATCATCACTGATACTTATAGTCATACTTTTCATTTTGTGAATAGTCTGCAATCTTTCTTACTTCAGAGAATTTAAAGATTTTTTTTAAAAAAATATAAGCTTGCTTTACAAAAAAAAAGTACTCCCCCCTAGCTGTTTCTCAGAGAAGATAACCTTGAAAATGTCAACTGACAAGAGTGTGGTAAATAGAGATGGGGATGAAAGAAACTTACAGATTTGTATAGGCTTCAGAAGTGGGCTGGAAGTTAGAATGCCAAATGCTAAAGGGAAAGGCTTATGTTTTCAATGAATCCAGTAATTTAAGACTACAGTCCTGTGCATAGTTATCCAAAAATCCAGAAAGTCTTGTTAAAATAGGGAAGGAAGGTTCAACACTGGAAGGCAGGCAGGCAGGCAGGCAATGATGAATCCTGCTGCCTCCATGGAAATATATTTTTACATCTGAGCTCCTCCTTTTTGAGTCCTTTTCTGGAAGAAAATGAAGTCTTGGTATACACTGCTTTTGTCTCTCTCTTTCTCTCTCTCTTTCTCTCTGTATATATTTATATATATTGCCTTAAAAGTCATTTTTAGTATGCTTTTAATTAATTGTTCCTGAGGGGGATCAACTATACAGAAGTCTTTGTCTACTTTTACCTGATTATTTCTGAGCAGACAGCTCAGCCCACAGTAGTCAAGTCCCAGGAAAAGTTAGACACTCTCACCCCACCATTCTGCACCCTGTGAAGTTACTAGGAGCCTTCTATGATTATAGCATTCTGATACCATTTTAACTACCATGGCTTCATCCTATGGAACTGTGGGTTGCAGTTTGGGGAGGGGCATTTAGAATTCTCAGTAGAAAGCAATACTGCCTCATCAAATGAGAAATCTCAGATCTTCACTAGATGGTATCATGGCATTAGAAGTGCTATAAATGGGCAATGTGAAAGGTCCCTGATATATTTTTGACTGATGATTTCAGGGGAGAGACCTCACTCAAACACATTAGGCTGGACTCAGTGGAGTTGGGAGACCCTCATTTCCTATTCTGGAATCCGCACACTTACTAGAAAATGAGTCTCATGGCACTCAGTGTATCTTTCTTTTGAGAAAACTTGTAGCTATAACATGGGAGAAGGCAAGGACTGCTCTAGATCCTCATGCACTACACTTCTGTTCTCATAGTTGAGTTTTAAATTGTTTTAGCCTGTTTTTAAGTAGAACAGTTTTTACTAAAGTACTTTATTTCATTTATTTATTTTCATTTTTTAAACCATTGTGCTTCAGTTGTACTTTGTTGTAATCTATCCTGATAGCTGTCTTGTACCTTGTTTTGAGAGAAAGCTGGAATAGAAATAAAGTAAATAAATACTTCCAATCTGATTCTGTGGCTAGCAAGAGGACTTGCAGGGAACCTATTTACTGCAGAGCCTGGATCAGTGCTAAACAGTGAAGCCTCTTGTAGTCATCATAGATTGTATGTCCATGGATATGAACAGAAGAATCCAATTTCTCCAGTTCACAGCTAGCTTTCCCTGTTTTATTACCTGGCCATACTGGTAACACCAGTGCCTCACCAGGAACTGTCCAGCTAGACTGAATGGCTACTAGCATTAAGGCTAAGGAGTAGATTAAAACAGAAATGTCTCCCTCTGATCTTCAGAGGGGGCATAAATAGGAGGTTTGGTATGCATCTTCACCATCACTTTCTTCTCTTTCCTTTTCTCCATCCATTTGATGTTTGGTAATTTCTATGCAGAAAGCCAATGTAGTGTAGTTGTTTAAGCATTGGACTATGACTCTGGAGAGCAGGATTCAAATCCCTGCTTAGCCATGGAAACCCACTGGTTACCCTTGGGCAGTTCACACTCTTTCATCCTCGAAAGAAGGCAACCGCCCTCTGAACAAATCTTGCAAAAAAAAGTAATAGCTTTGCCTTACGCTTGCCATAAATTGGAAATTATTTCAAGGAAAAATAACTAGTAATGGATCCCTCAAGACAGAGATCTTGCAAGTTAGGAAGATTTTAAAAAACAAGACTAAGAGATACCACAAAATAATCCTGGAAATTTCTCCATAGAAAGCATGTGACCATTAACATGGCATTCCCTGACAACCTCTTCATATCCTAGCAACTGAAGTCTCACTGCTTCCAATACAATTGGCTTCCATAAAATGTTTATAATCATTCTCTTAGTTCCCGTCATCTATGTAGGGAGTGAAGGGGTGCAGTTGCAGGTGGAAATGACTTGGACACAACAACAACAACAACAACAACAACAACAACTGTAGAAGCAGCAACTTTTTATACACAGATGTTAGCTGCTAGTTAATAGGACTAGGAAGGACTAAGAAATATCCTAGATCCCATATTCGGAGAAAGTTATTATTTGCTGTCAAGCTGATTTCACCTTACCCTATGAATAAGAGACTTCATAGAATCATAGAGTTGGAAGAGATCACAAATGACATCAGGTCCAATCCCTTGCCCTGTAGGAACACACAATGAAAGTGTCCCAGTGATCAACTGCCCTGCTCAGGTCTTGCATACTCATGTCTGTGGCTTCTTTAGTTGAATCAATCCATCTATAGTGCAGTCATTCTTTTTTCCTACTCTATTCCTTTTTAATGAGCACTATCATTTTTGCTTTGAGTCATTTTGTCTCACAATATGTCCAAAGTATGATAATTTGTCTTCTAGTGAGAGTTTAGGCCTGATTTGCTCTAGGAACAAGTCATCTGTCTTTTTAGTAGTCCGTGGTAGGCAGAGAATGTATAGAATGAATAAAAATAAATTAGTGTAGTTGTGTACTCACATGCACTACTTGTCTTAGCAATGTGGGAGAAGACAGTTGTTTCCTTCCTTACAGTATTATTGTTATCATTGATTGAAATGTATTTTTGTTTTTTAATTTTCACACTTTTTGTCACAGATACTAGAATCATTGGGCTGGATCGACAGCAGTTGCTATAAGAGACCATGGACTGTGGCTTCCAGACCCAACCCCAGCAGAAGGGCTAGCATGATTGCCACAAATCCAGACAGACAGATAAGCCCACATTTTCAGTTTGCACCATGATCATTTAAGATTCCTGGCTTTTCTTTCAATCTTATTCTAGCTAATGAATTGGGATAGTGATATTGTCCAGCAGACAGGCTACCCAGTGCCTGGATCTTTTTCATCAGTATCTATGGACTGTAAACAGTTAAAAGTGGGGCCAATGGAAACCTACTTCCCCCTATGGGAAGTCACTGCTGCCACCCTCATCATGAACTCACAATGCTGCCATAACTCAGTAATGTATTAGTAACTCCCACATATTGGCCCTAAATTATAGCATTCAGGGAAGCCTATGTTTAGTTGAATACACTTGCTGTATATACTGTAATGTCATACCATCATTGCCTGCAGCAAACACATAACATATTCCCACATCTTAAAATCAACAGGATGCAACTCTAGGAATATGAAAGTGGCATAACTTTTTTCTAATCATCAATAGACCTGGTTATTGTATAAAGGCCCTCTGCAGGAAGTTCTACATATTAATTCAGGGAATGCAGCATAGGGATATGTCATCTAGTGCCTACTGATGTGTTCTTCTCTCCCACACATTCATTAGAATGTATGAAAAGACTCCCCAAAGTGTCTACATCTGTTTGTGTACTGAGACTTCTGTGGCCTAAGTCCAATCATTAGTCCGAACTACAGTAGATTCATTAAAATAAGTGGGAATTGTTAGGATATAGCCAGATCTGCCCACTGAGATATACATATGCTTGCTCTGTGTTTGTCCAAGGGCAGAGAAGGCATAGCTGGAAAGGCCTCTCCTAATCAAAACCCTGTAACCAGCACCAGCTTATGAAAGGATAACCTCCATTATCTACCACACTCAAATTTTCTGATTAACCTATTGAAATACTGAAATTTCCCCCTCTGACAAAAACTGAACATCTACCATCTCTCTCAGCATGTGGCCCTCCAGTTGACAAATGCATTACAGACATGAAATTAAACTGGGAAACAATGTTTCATTCAGGGCAAGGGTGATTGGTCAAACACTTTTGTGTCGGCTTTCTCAAGTAGGTCCTTATCTGAGACAGTACTATCTTCTGTTAAATCAAGTATTGGCTGACGTCTCTCAGGAAGTCCAGATGCACACCTTTTGCTTGAAAAAGTTCCTTTGTTTTAGAAAAATTCTGATGTGATACTTAAATTTTCCTGAGAAATTTTTTTATTATTATTATTAATTTGTATCCCGCCTCTCCATATGGATCGAGGCGGCGAACAACTTACAAATAGCATGCATTTCGAAACATTTCTATGCATGCCCCCAACAAGCTGGGTACTCATTTTACCGACCTGCGAAAGGATGGAAGGCTGAGTCAACCTTGGAGCCCGGCAGGATCGAACTCACAACCTTGTGGCTTGCAGTACTGGCATTTAACCACTGCGCCACCAGGGCTCCTTTTATTTTAAAAAGGAATTCCACTTTCAAAGGTTGCCATTCTATGGTTGAGGGTCTTCTTAAATCAGGAGTTCTAGCTATCTAGCTTTGGTTCCCTTCTTCTGAAATCACTGCCTAAACTAAGTTTTACTCTTCTGGGATGAAATAACTCTTTCAGACTCCAAGAATCTCGCGTTTTGATGAGATAATCTCATTAGCTCATTTTCTTTCTCACATCATTTGTTCTGACACAGAAGACCTTGAATAGCTTGTCCTCCCTGTCCCTTCACTGTTCCGACCAGGAGTGCTCCCTAGCTTCTCATAAATCCAAGGGGACTAAGGAGAGACAGCTTCTGATATCTTCTAAATCTATTCATGTTGCAATTCACCAAAACTGTCCTGTCTTTCTTTAGTGTGTGTGTGTTAAGAAAAGTATTATATTTTCCATACTTTTGATTCCTGTTTCTTTCTCTCACATTTCCCTCCTCTTAACAACCACTACAGCTTCATATAGTTCAGTTCCAAACCCTTATAACCTTGCAAGTTTGCTCATTTTGGTTTATTTTTTCTCCATCCAAAAGTAACTGTGTTATTCTGCATGCATGTTTGGCCATTAGTGAAGCTCTACCATAATATCTGCTATTCCCTAAAGCAATTACTAGGCACATCTTGATTGCTATGTATTCAGTAGAATTCCCCTTTAGACAGCTCTGTGTGAATACACTTACTGAGTCCAGTGTGCTTGAAGGCACACTATTGCCAAAGTCACAAGTTCCCTGATAGGCATGTATACCCAGAACTAGTATGAATCCATTCATGTATTTGGAGATAATAGCTATAATTTGGAAAGTCAACACTTCTTTAAGTTCTACTTCTTCAGTGGGTTCACTTGGAGCTGTCAACTCAATTTTGGCCTGCATAATTAGAAGCTATGAATAATTGGGTTAACTCATCACATGACAACCTCTACATGCATGAGGTTGTATAAGTATAGGAAACATGTATGCTACTAAGCATGTAACTTCAGTAGCTGAGCTTGGAAGAGTTATTTTTTTTTGGATATTAGTTTCTAAATCCTGAGTTATCCTGTTGGATAGAACATTCTGGATGTTGTCATCTAAAAAACTAACTTTCCTCAGCTCTGCTCAGAGACACAGCCAGTAGAAAACAATGACTTCAAAGGCATGGTTAAGAGATACAAGCCATTTCTGCACTACACTGGTACAGTGCTATTATTCCACTTTCAACATTCTGTGGAACTTTGGGGTTTGTAGTCTACTGAGGCCTCTAAATGCCCCTCCATAAACTGCAAACCCCAGAATTCCATAGGATATTGAAAGTGGAATAATAGCACTAAAACAGTGTAGCGCAGAAATGGCCACAGTCCCATTCACCTAATCCCTGAATGCATGAGCAGAACCTCTGAAGACGTTTGAATGTGGAGCTGCCCTAAGTGTACATAGATCACTGTAGTCACTGCTCATAAAATTTGAAGTCTTAAACAGTGAGATGTCAGAGAAAGAGAAAAACCCACAAACAAGACTACAATAGAAAGGGAGATATACAGATTAAGGAGACTGGGTAAAGAGATACATAGATTAGAGGGAAACAGAAGCATAGCTGAGAAGGTGGAAGGATTCTCTAGAAGGAAGGGATACAAGGGTTGTCCTTATCTGAAATGGCCAGATAAATCTTGTGCAGACAGGTTGCACAACATCCCTCTAACTTTCCTATAAACTTTCCCTGTTAGCATTTTCTGCATTACCTATGACCTTAATATATTCACATTATAATGCCTTTAATGTGATTTCTAGTTATCTTCAAGGATAAGAAAAGGTCATTTCCCATTTATACTTTTACAACAGCAGCATACTCTGGTTCTCTCCAAATTACATAAAGTGTTGTTTCCCCTAAACCCTTTCTTACAATATCAGCATTCACAAAAATTACATTCCCTAGGTGGGATCTAAACCATGTGAATAGATATCCTGTACAGAAGCAAGTCCTATTGACTTCAGTGGAGCTTCTTTTCGGTTAAGACAATAAACACCTGCAGAATAAAAGTACACAATAGCTTTCAGCTGTAATAAAAGTATTGCTTTCAGACTGTTTTCATTTTTTTCCATCCTTGGGTACCTGTGTCTTAAAGTAAGGGATTGCATAGAATGTTTACTCACCATAAATAATACAATTAAACCCATTTTCAGCTACTCCAGCATCAAAGCTGTTGGTCCTAGCACATCTATTTTTAACTTGGCCAATTTCTGCATGCAGTGGTTTTGCTGAGTTTCTGAAATGAGAATTCCATGGGCTTCAGCTTGTCTGAATTCATATGGATTTAGCAGCATGTGAATTAGAAGTACATGTGTACAATGGGCTGACATAAAATGCTGTGATTTTGACAGGCATTTTTGAGCTGTCATGGTTGAAGCTGAGTGTAATCAAGTATATATACACTTTCCATTTACATGCAACTTCTTCGATTACATAAGAAAGTTCTGCAAATTCAAAAGTCACACTTGACTGCCATGCATTTAGCCCAAACTCACATGTAGAAAGGACTCAGGAAAAGAAATGGATGAATCTATTCATTTTAATTTGTCTTGATTTTTTTCCTCATAAGTCAGATAATGCTGATGCTGATGATTACACTGATGGTGATACTCATTTCTTACCCATCTTTTCCTATGAACTGGGGAACAACAGATTAAAATTCTACAGAAAGCATACTCTATGTCATGAGAAGTTGCAATCATTCTGATTGCTGGAACTAATGGCATTTAACTTGAGATTTATGTTCTAGATGCATGACAAGCAAAATATCTGCTCACTTTCCATCTACAAGTAATGAGACAATGTCTTACCCTCAAGCAATATCCTAATGACTATAATTTTTTTCCTATGTAAAAGCTCTGTCACTTTGCATAAACTGACAGCAGCATCATAGAAAACATGTGGAATAACTGCGCCTTAACTCCTTTGACATTTCTTCTTTAAAAAGAATCTCTATATAGCAAGCCTTAAGCCTTCAAAATGAATGATCTCCCAGAGTTATGCAGATGTTTTTACAATAAGTCCCAGCCATATTATGACTTTGATTTTAGATACTTTTGTGTGTGAGAGAGAGACAAAGTGCAACAAGAATGGTCTTATAGATTAATTTTGTTGCTGACTTTATTGCAGACATGAAGAAAATGAACATTATTTTATTCTAATTCTAAAAGATCTGCCTGATCAGTGATAGCTTCTAAATGTACCTGAATAGCAAGATCTCTTCAGGTCTTTCTTAGAACTTGCAAGTTTACTTTATCAGAATAATTACTCAAGGAGATGAGATCCACTTAATCATAGAGTTTTAAAAAGTCTTTACTTTCCCATCACTTAAAAGTAATTAAGTTGTTTTTAATTATTTAAAATCTGAAAGCCAGAAATCAGTGGCTTATGAGGCAAAACACACTCTTCATCTTTTGCCTCATTGTCATTTCAACAACAACCCATAACAGAGCACAAGCTGTTGCATGGACCAGCACCTGAACGATATGATGTTCCTTTTCTACCATTCAGTAAGGGCACATCCCTACAACATTACAGTTACTTTGTGAAAAAAGGAATGATGTATCCTTACAATAGCAGCAGAAATTAGTTGTGCTTCAGTTATTGCATAAGTGAATTAATTTTATGTATTTATTTAATTTGTATCCTGCCTTTCTACAAACATGAGATTCATTATAGCTAGTTACTTGCAAGTTCTTGCTGTTACTGTATATTTGGGGGGTTGAACAAGTCAATATGGTCTTGATTTTTGCTGTAGGTTCAAAGGCAGAAATATAATCCCGGCTTTCTAAGATTTGTTTAATATTCATTTATTTTAATATCTAACTGTTTTGACCTAAATGAATCATTTTAGGGTAACAGATCAAAACCTAACATGAAATGATATCTTGAACTTCAACATGTATAAATATTGGCAAACAATCGAAACACTTATATTCATATAATTCACTGTCTTAAATTTAATGTCCATGCTATACTGGCACTTCATCATTATCTGTTTATGCACTTTGCTGGTTACCTGGACATAGGTGGCATTATTAAAAAGAGCAGACTCTGTTAAGCTTATTTGTCAAAGGAATGGGCTTCTGTAATCTTAAAGATGAAACAATTTGTTATGGCATAAACATTTGTAGATGTAAGTTTACTTGATCCAATGGATGAAAGTGTCATCCTTAGTTGGCAGGTAACTGATAATGGAGGAGAAAATGTTGACAATGGAATCAAATGGCAATGAAATACAAAAGTATAACTGTGTCAGTTGCAATTCTATATAAAGCTTAAGAGACTTACAACAAAAGTAACAGATTTCTATCATTCTAGATTACTTAGCGTATAGTTCACTAAGAAGTAATTGTCTTAGTTCAAGGTTTAATAGGCCAAATAATTTCTAGATAAGTCCTATGAATCTGATAAACTCTAGACCATGAAAGCTTACACTGTAATAAATCTGTTATTCCCAAAGGTGTCAAAGAAGACTTTGTCCCTTTCCGCATGTTGGGGGGGGAATGCCTGAAAACGGAGCTTACCGGCTTTGTTTTCCAGCCGACCGAGTCTGTCGCCAAGAGGAGCAGCGCAAGTTCGCTGCTCTGCAGTCCTCCGGCGTCCCAAATGGTGGCTTCCGGTTGGTGGAGGCTCTCCACCAACTGGAGAAGCTCACCAGCCAGAAGCCCGCCCCCAGCAGATCTGCAGGCACGCACTTGTGCACGCCTGCAAATCTGCTCCAGGGCCGGGCGACGGAGAGGCACAGGGTTGCGCGGTCCGTGCTTTTTAAAAACCTCTAAAAAGAGGTTTTTAAAAAACATGCCACACGACCATTTCCAGTCACTCCAGAGTGGACTGAGGTATGGAACTACAAAAAGTAGTCCGCCCCAGTCCACTCTATGGTGCAGAAGACCTCCGTTGGAGGTCGCTCTGCCCCATTTTAATAGGCCAGTGAGGAAAAGGCCTCTGTTGGTTGTGCTGAGGTGGAGTTACATTTTAATCTCTTTGAAAAAAGATAGAATGTATCAAAAGAGACCCGTATATAAACTGTGCCCTTCAATCAGTTTTCACAGTTACATTCCCAACATTAGAGTTCAGTGTATATATACAGACAGATGGCAGTTGCCTCTCTGATTGGCTGCACATTTGTCAGAACTTTAGTAGTTAAGTTAATATTCATCATGATAAGGTCTCCCCATACAATCCTTGGGGTGGTGTTTGGGATCAGTCCACTTAGCTGTGTAAAACAGCCTTCCAAATTAATTTTAATCAGACCTCAATTTTGTTTAGAATAGATACAAAGCATATTTGTAAGTTTGCTAAAATGAAATAACCAGTAAATAAATGAAAGTGAACACTTCATTGTTGTTTTGAGTATTGTTTGGAATAGGATAGTTCATATAATTTAAAAATACTTTTAATATTGTCATTGGATTTTTGATTGATTGATTGATTGATTTTTAACACTAACAATCTAAGATAAAATCAAAATAATATAAATTCATTAAAAAAGAATGAAAAGAAGAAAAGAGAAAAAAGACATATAACTAAAACATAGTAAGGCACTGATACACACAGACACACATGTAGACAAACATGATTCTGACTGCAATGAAATGAAAAATAAAATAGAAAGGAAAAATATTCCACCATTACAGATCCAGGTAAATAATTCTAGTAAAATCACTAATAACCATAACTGCCAATTATTACATAGTTAGATTTCTTTTTGCTCAAAAAATCCATAAACAATTTCCAGTCTTTCAAAAAAAATCTTTAGTTGGCTTACCCTTGGAAACACACATTAACACAATTTGGCTGACTCAACAACCTTAACTATCCTTTCTTCCATTCTCAGTGGTTCAGTTCCCTTCCAAGTTTGAGCAAACAATATTCCTGCTGCTTTTGTTCTATAGTGAACAAGTAATTCATGTTTACTGTCTGGTTCTTTATCCATAACAATCAACAAAAACATCTCCAGTAACATTGCAAAATATATCCTTTAATTTTTTTTTATTAACACATAAATCTTAAACCAGTAACTTTTTGCCTTCTTTCAAGTCCACCATATATGAAATATTGTGGTCATTGTTCTTGTAGCATTTGGTTTTAATGTATCTTCTGACCTCATTGAGTCCTATGTTGGGAGAAAACTAGGAAAGAAATTAAAACAAAATAAAATACGAATGATTATATTGCATATATTTACATTATATTATACAGGCTTGTTTTGGGTTACATAGAGCAAATGTAGACCAAGGCATTATTGCTGCTGCATAACTAAAATGGAATAGGGGAACCACTCCTCCAGACAGTTCTTTCAGTTCATATTTCCTTATTCACTTCCCTCTGTAGCATCAGACTAGACTTTGAATGTCTCAGTGTCTTAGTTTACAGAAAACTACCCTCTGTTTGAAGATCTGGCTTAAAATATAAATCTATTTTAAAATTAATTAATTAGTTAATTAATTAAAAGGCAAAGTCGGGGTCTTGAATCAGCTAGTTTAGTGGGGTGTTTTAGAGCACATGTGTGTGTGTATGTATGCTTGTATGTGCCTTCAATTTATCCATCAGTTTATGGCAACCCTATGTATTTCACCGGGTTTGCTAAGGCAAGGAATACAAGGAGGTGATTTGCCATTGACTTTTTCTGAAAATAGCCTACAGCACCTGGTTTTTCTTGGCAGTTCCTCATTAAAGTACTAACTAGCCTGACCCTGTTTAGCTTCCAAGATCAGACAAGATCTCATGCCTTCAGGGTATTTAGGCCTGATTAAGAACCGTGAAAGGCAAATGCAAAACACTGAAGTTGCCCTCAACAGTTGGCTTAGGTGTTCAATTAGCATCTATGCAACCAACTGGGCAGACTTACAGACCATCTGAAGATTTCAGTCTTCCCTGCTATGTTAGGGTATATTATGTTTCAATTGAAATAACCAGAGACCATCTTTGCTTTCCATTAGTGATAGATTTTCCTTATCACCAGCAAACACATGGCTAACAGTATTTTCTGTTATGTCACTGTGGGTCAGCAAATGACATGTTTGCTGATTTCTTTTCTACCCTCATATACACCTGAAGAAAAAGCAAGGAAAAGTCATGTGATACCTCAAAGACCAAAAGGTATTTTATGGGATACACTTTTGTGGACACAACCCCATCTTATAATAAAGAAATTTGTATTTTTTGGTAAAATAAACAAGGCCAGACTCTATGGAGAATTGCATCTCAGTCCTATGCAGAACACAGAAGTATGCGCCATTGAACTCAATGGAAATATATCTACAGGGGAGGAACCTAAATATGCATTTATATCTCATGTACATGTTGTTTCAAATGTGAAGAGAATCAGCTATGAAAACATGATAAATACCATGGTCAAGCAGTTTATTTAAAATTTAACATTTTCCTCCTTGTTATATCTTTTTGAAATCCTTCTTCTGAAGCTGGTATTTGCCTCAGAGTGATGAAAAACCTGCCAACCCAGCCAGTACCAAAACTTGTTTTACAAATCAAACTAGTACAATCTATGCATTGTTTTCAAAATGCAAAAATGCCAACACTTATTTATACCCTATCACAAAAATTCAGGAAAAAAATTGTTTTCGTCCTGGTGATTTGCCCTGCTTTGTTTTTATAGATGTGTGTCAAATCATGGGCAAGGTGGAAGAAAGGTAACAAAAAGGGTTGTCTTTCTGCCAGTGGCATATACACAGCAAAAAAAGTGTCTGCAATTAAATTTCTGATCAGGATAATATTTCATCTACTGTTCTAAGGGCTCTGTGAGTAGAGAACACAAACCAAATAATTGGCATGGTACTTTTATCTGGCTGTGGTCTTCTGTTCCAATAAAGATGGCATACACCAAATTCCATTTTTATAAAGACAAGAACAGAAAACAAAGAAGAAGAAAAAAACTTTGAGCATTTCCCTAGCCAGCCTGAAAAATTGAACTGGGAGACTCCAAAGGGAGCATCTTCCTGACCCCCATTCACTAAATAAAATATTTGGAAAAGTGACAGCACTTCTACTTGTTGTCTGTAGGGAAGAAGAAAAGGTTAATGTGGTGTCAAACCTTCTCCTCCTACCTAGATACAGAGCAGGAGGGAATTTAATTTGATAAAGCATCTTTCATCACCAAAGGCTTCTCAGTGTACTGAGCTATTATAAACCAAGAAGATTTTGACTGCTACCATTATTGCATTCACTATATCAGGTGGTTGTTGTATCTTGGAGCACTCTGTGGGGGTTGCTGCAGGTTACAGTGGGCAAACAGAGCTAGATTGTGTATGGCAAGTTACATTTCTGTAGGTCATGATAAAAACATGCACAGATATTTAACTTAGCCCATGTAGGTTACTCTTTGCTGGCATGTAACCACTTTAGGTTTATCAAAGTTTGAAGATGTTACCCTTTTTGTGGCTATGCTGGCTCAGGGATTCTGGGAGTTGTAGCTCAAAATGGCCCAAAGAAAGCTTCTGAGCTTTAAGAATTACATACAGATAAATTAAGATAAACCTTTTATAGCAGGGGTGGGCATAATGTGGCCCGCAGGGTTTATGAAACCCTTGGACCTCACTGAAGCCTCTCACCACTTCCCCAAAACTCCCAAAAGCCAGTTTAAGAAAATTGGAGTGGTGTGGGGGTAATTTTTGCTCACAGTTCATGCAGAGGCCCCTGAAACATTCATAAACACACAAAAATACTCCCCACTCCACCTCCACAAACACCCCCAAAACCTTTTGTTGTTGTACACCTTCAAGTTATTTACATCTTGTGACAATCCTGAGGTGAATCTATTTCAGAATTTTCTGGGGCTAAGAGTGTGTGATGCACCCAAACTCACCCAGTGGGTTTCCATGGCCAAGTGGGAAATCGAACCCTGGTCTCCAGGGTTGTAGCCCAATGCTTAAAACACTACACCCCCATATAACTCTGTTTTCCTCTAGTGCCGCTCCAAAAACATGGATGCGTCATTTGAAATGTGAATGACACAATGACACTGCATGACCCCATTTTGAGAGGGGAATACAGAAGATAACGCAAGTGTAAGGGCTTGCTGTATGTGTGAAAGAGGTGTAGACTGTGGGAGAGGGAGCTAATATTGGCACTTGGCCATTAGGCATTTGTCTGCATCTGTGTTACAGGGGGGTATAGAGAATCTTTGACATTTTTACCCATGTAAAAAGTGGTCAACCACAGCAAGATTTTCTACGTTTTGGCACTTGAGGCAAAAAATTCATTGTCCCAAAAACAACGGTTTTGCACTAAAAATAAAAAATGTTTTCCATTCAATTGTGTTGCAGTATTATAAACTGTTTAATTGTGTTTTAATATTATAAATTCCTGTATTTTTATTTACATCTGTTTTTTAATCATGGCATGAGCCTCCTTCAGTCACAGTTTGGGATCAAAGGAAGGATATAAATCAAAGATAGATAGATAGATAGATAGATAGATAGATAGATAGATAGACAGACAGACAGACAGACGGGTTTCACTAATTCACTAATAAGTCAAGGCCCAGAGAGATTACACAAAGGGTTAAACATTCCAGATAGAAATATGTGTCGCCTTACTGCATGCAAAGGTTGCACAAGAAACTATTTTCTCTTTAAAAGACACTGCCCATTGTACAGGAAAAACATTTTCTGTGAAAAAATGTGTTTTTTGTGTATGTTTGCATATTGTTGCACAGAATATCTTCCCAAAGGACTTCACAAATTATCATGGATTTTCACTGCTACTCTATTCTTCCTACAGAGCTTTCTCAAACACTGGGAAACCCATTATTCTTTAGGAAAATGAAGAGGAAGAAATATTCTTTCCATCCCTAATTCACCCAAACATCTTTTGAATACAAGACAAAACATTAATGTTACATTTTCTTCTTATAGTAAGAAATCTAAGATAGCAAGAACGATTAGGAATTCAGATCTTTAAATGTCACTATATATGTATTTCTCACTTCTTGGTAAGAGCAGCCTACAACCATTCACTTAAAACTGCTTTAGTTTTATGGATGTGTTTATGAAATGCTCTGTTCTTTGCTTTTGCTTATCATATCCTGTACCCGCAAAATTAGAAGCAAATGTTCACTTCCAGTCACAAAGTTATATATGTTTTTTCATATAAACCAAACCATTTCTTCTCTTTAAAACATCTGTGTGTGTGGGGGGGAATTTCCTTGTTCAAACAGCACACATACAAGTGTTTCTATCTAAGGCAATTCTGAAATCACCTATTGTTGCATGAATCCACTTACCAATTGACACTAGCACCATAGCCACTGCCTTTGGTTTTGTTACTGTATGATTTCAGATGGATGGATACACACAACTACAGACTCTAGAATGGGAGAGGAGTCACAAGGGCTCAAGCCCCTGAAGAAAAAAACTAGGCTGGGGGCTCAGCCCTGCAAGATAATCTGGCTAAATCTGAGCACCAAGACTCCAATGTAGTTTAGCTTCCTCTGCAGTTATTAATCAGAAGAACATTAAATAGTTAAGCACTAAGAAATATTAAGACAGCTATTGTACTTATGTTCTCCCAGGAACAATAAAGGCTGCCTGCAATCATCCTTGTGCACACTTACTTGGGAATAAGATACACTGAATACATGGAGGGCAGTTCTAAATACACATTGTGCTTGTAGCAGTATTCATATTTAAGGGTGCTTGAATGATAATTGATGGGAAAGTAATTTGCCTTCCCCCTTCAAGTATGTGCAAGTAGAAAGAACAGTTCTGGGGTTCCTGCACAAGACACCATCTTTATGACAGCATCAAGAGCCTGGATGCTTCCACATGGCAAGTCACAAGGCCCCTTCTCTTTTAGTTTTTGGATGAAAATTTTTCTATGTCAATGCACTTTTAATTACATTCTTACTATGTCAATCTGCAGTATACTGCTTTTACTTAATTTGTGTGTTGTTGTTTTTTAAGGTATCCATTTCAATGTGTTGTGTGGTATACCTAGGTTACTGTTTTTATTTTCTACTTTGATATTTAAAGAGGTCTGGTGTTCATTTTTACATAGAAAGATAGGGTAGAAATAATACAATAATAATTAGCAAGTTGTGAAATTAGTTATTAAGGTCATATCTTCTAACTATAATTAACAGTTTCCTCCTCATCTCTGCTCTACTTATCCTACCTAGTCACCTTAGTGTCTCACTGGAACAAAATAGGATAATTAAGAACATTTTGTACTATAGCAATGAATCCATTTTGAAAACCTGATTACAGATGAAATTTGAGTTCTGTTTGGAGAAACGTACAGTACGAAATGCCAAATAAGAGCAGACTGAGCCAGAGTTCTGTGAAAGAAAGCCAAACATGGTATTTTTCACAGAAATAGTGAAGAATGAGTGGACTTACTCACTTGGGTTAAATTATTTCACATTGAGTAAAATCATTGTCATCATAGTTGACAGTTTAAAAGAACTTGCTCAATGCTGAAACCCTGCTACAAAGCCTAATGCAAATATTTCTGTTCATCTTCATGAACATTGACTTGGCTAACAGCATATGTTTGCACTGATGGTATTCAGAACTGATATTATTTATATAATTTCCCATCTGTACGTGTTTGATAGGCTTCCAAGACAAGCTTGTATTTGGCCTTTACCTCAAACAGACCTGTGCAAATATGGTTGAATGATGGTTTCTGCTAATGATGCTCATATCACCTTGGATTCTCATTCCACCTTGGTTATGGAAGTTTGAGTCAAGACTGTGAGAATTTATGTTGCCTCACTGATATCATGCACTGAAAAAAGAGATTACTATATCATTCCCAGTTACAGTTATGTAGCAGCATACACATTACCTAATCAAGATGATACAAAACCAACATTGATTTTAAGTTATTTTACTCCTTTTTAAAAAATGCAGGTACTTAGATTGGAATGTCTTGGGCAGACTGTCTTCACTGCACACATAGGCTGAGATTCTTTTGATTAATCCAAATTACAGTAGATCCACTCAACCTGTTGTTGAACTATGAATCACATGTAAGTAAATTCCACCTTCTGACAGCAGTCTTAGACCCTTTCCACATTGAGGCATCTCGCGTGAGCGGGGAGGGCAGCTCGCGCTAGAAGGCTCCTCCGGGAGGCTGCCGTTTCCCCCCTCCTTCCTTCCCCCCTGGGCGAAGCAGGAGGCTGTCGCGTCCGTCGCGCTAGTGCCCCGCCCCACCCCTTCCTTCCGCAGGGGCGGAGGGAAGGAAGCGTGACCTGGCCGCCTCCCCGACGCTCCGCACAGGAGGTAAGTGCGCGTGGGCGCCAGGAGCGTTGCGCGAGCGCGGGTGATTTTCGCTTTGAGGCAAAAATCAAAAAACCCGTGATCGCGCCGCTGCAGCCCCGTGAGTGCGGCGGAAGTGGGAGTGCGTCATGCAGAGCGACGCTCCCACTCCCGTGAGGCTCACGGGGCTGTCGCGCGACAGAAAGCCTGTGCGAAAAGGGCCTTAGAATCAGAAAGTCATAGAGTTGAAAGAAACCACAAAAGCCATTGTGTCCAATCCCCTTTCATGCAGGAATACACAATCAAAGCACTCCTGACAGATGGGCATCCAGCCTCTGCTTAAAAACCTCCAGAGAATGAGACTGTTCAACTGCTCTCACCATCAGGAAGTTCTTCTTAATGTTCAAGTAGAATCTCTTTATCTATAATGTAAAGGCATTGCTCTGTGTCTCTGGAGCAACAGAAAGAAAGCTTGCTCCATCCTTCCTATGACATCCCTTCAAATATTTAAAAGTGGCTATCATGTCACCTCTTAACCTTCTCTTCTCCAGGCTAAGCATACACAGCTCCCTAAGCAGCTCCTCATAAGGCATGACTTATACTATTTTGGTAGCCCTTCTCTGGACTTGTTCCAGTTTGACAATATACTGTGGGATTTGTGACAAAACTCCTGCTTTTGATAGATGCAATGCAGATGGAAGGGGCTGCAAAGATCATCTGCTGCACTGCAACCACCAGAGTGTTACTCCAAAATTTGGGTGACTCAGGAGTCCACCTACAATACCAGCATCTCTGTTCAAAGGTGGGGAATTATTAGCTCAAATCAAACAGCCTTTGAAAGGGGAGTAACCTAACAAGATCTTTCCACCAATGTTCTCTGCAAGGAGAAACTAGCCAAAGATTCAAAAGTAGAATAAAATATGTTTTTATTGAGGACGATTTAAACACACACACACACACACTCCAAACAGTCACACACTCAAACAAGGGTAACTAAAGGAAAGGGAAGAAAGCCTGATAAAAAGATTTGAGGGTATAGTGGGCAATATTTACCAATCCAAGAATCAGAGAAGAGGGAGTGATGTGGCTTAGACTCACGTCTAATGACAGTACTCATTCAGGAATCAGGGTAACAGCAAGGCAACCAGCAAGCAATGTTCTGCGAGTTAGTTCCTCAAAACTGGGAGTTTTTATACTCAATTTCTACCTGGAGGTCATGGATGAGAATGACTCTCTGGCCGAGTAGAAAATGGAGTTTGCAGAGGGAACAATGAGATCCCAACTGAGCTAACCATCTTAGTGTTAGGTGACAAAGAGTTAATGGGCATCTTGACAGCTCTGAAATGATTGAACAGGTGTGGTGACAATGTGGAAATGCACAGATTAGTGGAAAGAAGGTTTGAATCAATCAGTGGTTTGGTGAGAACTTCCCCATCGCCACTGTCTGAAAGCAGAGTCATTATAGCTTAGCTTAAGTCTATTATCTCTGGAGTTTACCTGGTGATTTCCTGACTATGATCTGGCTATGTATACTTTGCAGTGCATGTGTTCAGTCAGCATCTTCCTTTTGTGCAGCTTGGCCATTCAGTCACATCACTGTATATTTGATATCAATGCCAAAGTGTGGGGGTGTATGGCCTGGTAACAGCAGAAGAAATCCCTGCCTTTTGATGTGTGTGCTACTTGTGAGAGTGGGTTT
This sequence comes from Ctenosaura bakeri, assembly GCA_948474755.1. NCBI lineage: Eukaryota > Metazoa > Chordata > Lepidosauria > Squamata > Iguanidae > Ctenosaura > Ctenosaura bakeri. Next base: position 407,597 of record CAOLHI010000068.1, on the reverse strand, counting down.
GGGAAGATATTTGTGAGTGTTGCAAAAGTGTCACAATCATGAATGCAGAACAGTTCTGAATCTGCAACTATAGCATATGAATTTGCAACTGCAATGCAGGATGCCAGACATTACCTTTTTATTAAAGTCTTCGTGAAGTCTAATGATGTTGTACAATTCATAAATTATATATATATATATATATATATATATATATATATATATTTCAACTGATTTTAATTATCTTTAAATGGTCTAGTTAAATTATCTTTTGCTTTTTAAAAAATTTTAAGCAGTTTAAATTGATTTTCTTAAATGCTACTCTTAGGATGACTTAAAGAGCAGGAAGGCCAGAGGAAAAATAATTGAAGGAAATGAAAAAGATTGGCCCTATACTTAGAAGTAAGAACTTTGGAGAACAACCTGTAGGAGACAGAGTCCTGTAGAACATAAGTTCCAAAGACACCCTATACTTAAGAGAAAAGACCAGTGAGAAGGGGATGGACTTTGTAGACCATGAACCTTAGAACCATGGGTCAGAAAAAAAAAAAAAGGATAACGAAAGAATTGGATGCAATTGGTAAGGAAAGAATAGGCAGGTAAGGAAGCTTTGGATGGCTCAAGGCAGGAAAACAATAAGATCCAAAAGCTAAAGCTGATACACCAACTCATCAGCTAAAGTTTTTGTTTTGGTGTTGGTTTCTGATCATGAGTCATTTAAAAATTAGATCAGATAGCTCCTTCAAAATACTACTTGCAATTGCTGATGATTTGAGTAGGGGAAAAAACTTCTCATAGTGTATCACACAAAAACTGAGATTTGATTTTAATGGTGTTGTATTGGAGCAAACCTTGAATGTGCAGAATTTACTTACAAGCTCTTCTAATAAAAGCATTCTCCATCTGCCAAGTTTGCTACAGGCCTTAAGAGACGCACAGTAGATTACAACATCTTTTATTGAGCCAAGATTGTGCACTCGAATAAAACTACTCCAAAACTACTCCACAGTTTCATCAACAAAAGTGGATGCAATAACATATACCACCTAAGGCTGCCATCTAGAACCTGTATTCATGTGTGTAAATCATATAGAAACCAACAGGGCTTCCAAATATCCGGGTATATTTGTGTCTGCAGCCTTACTGTAGTCAGTACAAAGCCTGAAATAGAACTTAAAGATATATGAATTATCTAGCCCTCTTTCCCTCAAACCACTGGCTTCAAAAAATTAATAATAATTTAATCATTCCAATACATAATCATTCAGAAATTATAAATCTTCAAGCAATTGTTCAGAATTCCTCCCCCTTTTCTGTCTTTCTTTTTTTATTTAAAAATTATTGCCCTCCTTGGGTGAGGACAGAGCACGGAAATATAAATCTGTCTGTTCCATTCTTGTTGTATTTCTTGGTATCCCATAGTCGTACTCATTCCTTCCTGATTTTTTTTTATCTCCCTTTGACCTTGTGCACCTTCCCGCATGGACATTCATATCTATTTTATATTTTTTTTTCAAAAAATGCACAATACTTGTGTGCATTTTGCTGATATAACTTTTTATATACATTGCTCATACATGTTTTATATAATAAAACCATGTTATGAACGATACATACAAAAGCATGCTCATATCAATTTTTGTATGCATTTTTGATATATACATGCCTGTTCTTTCCAAAATGTGTTTTTCACCTTCCATAGTATGTCTGTTTGAAGAAAGGTATTCTCTGCTTCATCGACACTCTCAAGATATAGAAAAGTGAACCCAACAAACTTTTTTTATCATAATCAGAAGTGAGATTTTTTTCAGACTTTCCTGCCCAAAGTATTTCCTACCTTTCCATTCCATTTACTTGCCAGTCCATGTATTAGCCATGCAGAAATGACCTCTCAAAATCTCTGCCATATTAATGAGCAGGGAAAGTAATGGTGTTGGAGGGGAATCATTTCATCCAACTTCTCCCAATGGAGGAAAAACTCCCTGAATGTATCTCAAGATAGGGCTCGCCTTGAGCAGTTGTAGCACAGTCTTTTTTTCTTGTTTCCTAAGATTTGTCATTGTTTTGTTGGCACCGTTTTTGTACTGCAAACGGCACAAACAGTAGTGATAGATGAATCTGATAGTTCTGCTTTGTCCTGCATTCAAATGTTTAAAATTCCATGTTCTTGCCATCCCAAATATGAATAAATACAAATTTTAGAAAAATGCTGAGCAAAAATAAACTGAAACAAAATTCCCACCCAAGAATACAAAATAATTTAGTAGATTCTTGTCCCAGCAGTGTCATGTTGCACTTGCCTGCACATACATAGCCATCTGGGGGAAAAGTAGCATAATATGTCAATTTTGTTTTCCTTCAGATATACATTTTTTTTAGATTCTTTGCATCCTGAATCCATTTTCTTTTTTGAAAATGTTGATAAATTGTTATGAAAAACAAATGGAAATAAATCCTCACTCTTTATAAACCATATCAACTTTTCCTGGCAATCTGGATACTATTTTGGATCTTCCATAATGCTCCAGATGTTATGTTTTTCCAGGCATTACATGTGTGTAGTGAGAGGGACATTATCATGTATTACACAAAATGGTGATAGGGAATATTTTCAGAAGCCTAGGTCCCCAGCAAACAGCAGGAGCGAGTTCTTTCACTAGAAGTGCACACCAGCAGCTTCTTCTTTCCCATCTTTTTTTGTAAACTTCCTGTAGAGGGCAGGAAGAACATCCAATAGGAACCAGCTAGAGGAAAGTTTATAGTGGCATATGTGGAACAAAAAGTTCCCTATCTGGTCCACCAGAGGAAGTAAAACAATCTTTTTCAATATTCAGTTGGCAATTTAGATTTCAGAAATCACGCTAGTTGCCTTTCCTGGCTCTAATATTGCACGTAGGTTGTTACTGGAATATGTTTCTACCTATTTTTTATCCATTTGTCACAACTTCAGGCAGTTTTGGTATGGCACAGAATTCAGTACGCAGGAAGAGTGGACCTACATGCTAATCATTTCCAAGAAGGGAAAGCCTCTAAGAGTTTTTAGCATTGAGGTACCCAGGGACACATCCAGCTTAAGTTGCTGTGGATTTGGCCTTAGCCCAAGCTACAGGGAAAGCACGCAGTAGTTTTTGCCCATGTGGTGTCATGTCCTTTCTGTCATCTCATGTTTTGCCCAGCAAGTGGGCTGGCGGACTGGCTGTACCATCATAGAATAAAAAAAAATCATAGAATCAGACAGTTGGAAGAGACCACAGGGCTATGCAGTCCAACCCCCTGCAATGCATTAATCAGCAGGTGGGTTCTCTGGTGCTTGGATCCATACCCCATGCTAGCCTAAGACTCTTGTGCTTTAACCAATAAAGACACAGTCTTTTTTTTTTTAAAAAAAAATGCAATTTCCTGTTTGTCAGTTTCTTTACTGCCTGCATTCCAGCCCACCATTCATCCCCAGAGTCACAAAACTCTGCAAAGTGACCTTTCTTTTCTTGGAGGACAGGAAGAATTAATAAAAAAAAAGTCAGGAATTTTCTGAGAAAAATGCCTTCTGAGAAATTTTAGCTCAACACTTGTTCATGTAAAGACCACAGCTACAAACTAATGATCCATGTGGGGATGGATATCTTCTAGGGCAGCAATTTAACACCTTACAGTTTTCTCTTGCAGCCTTGAAATCTCTTCTAAAGGTATGTGGGATATCATGTGGAAATGATTCCGAATTAACCAGCCAAAGAAATGCCTGTGATTTTGTGTATGCAACCTAAAAAATGTGCACCATCCCAGAGGAATGAAATGTCAACCCATCCCTAAACACTGAAAATGTCCTTTTGATAGTGTTTTGTTTTTTTCACTTCAGCAACCTAATTCTATCACAGATCTCACTGCAGAGGAGTCTGTAACTTTCCTCTTCAGTGACTCTAGCATTGCTTTATGACAGTGTAGATTTAGATCACTTGTTATATGGTTGGACACACCCTCAAGAACACATTTGCCTTCATTGGAAACACCTCTAGTTGTCACCCAATATCTGCTGTGCTGTATCACCCATCAGTGTCAAATTCCTGTCCTTGAAAGGACACCCACTCATGCTATCATTGAAAAGCAAGTTCCTGTATCCTTCAAAAACACATTAAGGATGGATATTCAGCTAGTTTCAATCAGTGAAGCTCCACTGGAGTCAATGGAACTATGACCATTGCAAATGTTAACATCAGTTAAAATTCTTGTCTCCCCTTCTTTTCTGAAACTCTTTAGTTTCTTGTCATTGCCCTCAAGATAAAAGATATCACTTCTGTACTTTTTCTTTTGGATGTATTGTGATGATATTTAAAACACCTGAACTACAAGCTGAATAAATAGTTCATTCCTTCCAAGAATATTCATAACCTAATTAAACATTAAGAATTGGACTTAAAGGGAAAATTCTAGTTGCTTATTCATTTGGGGCAGATAATTAACCATCACTGGACAGTTAGTAGAAGCAGATCTTGGCTGGAATCTTCTTGAGGAGCTATGGCAGTCTAACCCTGATTATACCAATGGTTCTTCCTTTGAACTTGCACTCTACTATCTGCATACACAAACAGCTCTCCAGCAGGCAACAGCCACTATTCCTTCCAGTTGATGCATCCCCACAGCATCACCATCATTGACTCCATTCTTGCCACACTCCTTGGCATTTATTCTGTGCAAAAAATAAAATAAAGTAAAACATTTTCTGTGCAGCAAACAGCATTCTCTGAACAAATTTCTTCAGGAAACAATCTTTTTTATGAGAAAACAAGTTTGTTGTGCAGAAAAAAGATTTTTTTAACTGTTTTTTGTTCAGGAAAGTTGTTTTCTATGCTGAAATTTTCCTCACTGAAATCTTGTTTCTGCACCAAAAAACAAACATTTTTTTGTTCAAAATAAGCCCCAAATTCTCATCCATCTAAGATTTTACTCTACAGGATTTCCTGACACTTGAGAAATACATTATTGATTATTTTGAAATGATCTTTCCATTGATATTATCTGAGTTGTAGTTCTGTGAGTTACATATGCTGTCATTTTTCTTTTTACTGACCTAATTTCATCTGCTGTATGCAGTTTTCAAATTTTGGCAAAATCTTCAAAAATATATTGAGATGTGAACAATTGTTGCCAATTCTTACTTACCGAATTCCATATCTAAAGTTTTGTTTTTGTTTTTTCCAGCATGCAGAGAACCAAGCTGTACCTGCTTGCTGTGTAAACCTTCAGAGTAGGGAACCTCTGAGGAAAAAAAAAAGTTCTTTTCACTCTAAAAAAAATAACAAACTAATTCAGCACTACTGTGTTTCATATGTAGGAATCAAACTGAGGTCTTTAAGCACCGCAAACCCTGTTTGGATGGATGAAACTGTCTATTTCAGTCCCTGTCACACTTATCTTGCCCACCAATCACATTTTTCCATTCCAAATATGAAAAACAAAATTGCAGATTTTGGTAAATTCACAAAGGAAATGAACCAAAATTAAATTGCATCTACCTTTAACTTTGTGCTTCTAAGCTTTATTTTTCATGAACAGGTACATGGTTCCCATTTCAGGTACTGGACTTCTGAAAAACAAACTTAGTTTCTTAGGAACCAAGGAAGCTGCTTTGTACTACCTATATTATTTGTCCATGAAGCCTCGTATTATTTATTCACAAGACAGAAGCTCCCTAGAATCTGAGGCAGAGAAGGACTATTCCTGTCTTCTGCCACTTGAACCTTTAACCAGGAGTGAACCTGCGACCTTCTACCTACAACTATATGTGTGATCTGGCACTAAGCTATGGTCAGCTAAAGCCAGTTGAACCAGGACAGGAGGAACATAATTCCCTTTTGCCATTCGTGATAGACACAGAAGTAAATAATCCCTAGCTCCCAAAGCCCATATTTAGCTATAGTGTGATCTTTATGATCATTATTTTTTCATATGTAATGAAGGGGAATCATATGGACTTCAAGATGTTGTTAACTACAAGTCCAAACATTCTTCACCAGTGCTTATGATGGCTACGTTCTGACGGGAGATGCAGCTCCACAAGTGCCCAATTCCCACCCCCAGTATAAAAAATGAATGCCTATCAGATCAATTAAAAAAAATGAACATGGCTTTACATAGCTGCCATCTACTGGAGACTGGAGATCTCTGAACTATTTACTAAAACCAAGAATACCCAGCACCATGGGGTTACATTCATACTTTCTATGGCTGAATATACTCAAAAAAAGTATCCCAATTCTACTGTACAGTATTCCAGTATGGGTTTGACCCCTTTACTACTACACACACTTGTTTTAATCCAAATGGAAATCAGTATGTAAAGCCATACAGGGCCATCATGACATATCCACAGCAGGGCAAGAGGGTGTTTCACGTGTGTACATATTCATCATTTCGGGTTATTTCTGGTCACATGACTGGTGTTGCTGTGACATTCTGGGTTTTTTTTTATCCCTGCAATGCATGTGCATATTTGCATGTTCGCTTAATCAAATAGCTTTTGTTTTCCATTTGTTCATATTGCCCACCTGTGTTTCTACAGCCATTTCTGCACTGCACTGTTACAGTGCTATCATTCCATTTCAATATCCTGTAGAATCCTGAAGTTTGCAGTTTAGGGAGGGGTATTTAGAATTCTCAGCTAAAGAACTCTTTGGCCTCAGTAAATTACAAACCCCAGAATTCCACAGAATGATTAAAGTGGAATAATAGCACTATAACAGTGTAGGGCAGAAATGGCCTATAAAGTGAAGCTGGTAGAGAAGGGAACAGTGAAATGACAACCTGTGAATGTGTGCATGCAAACATCAAATCTAAAAAAAACAAAACAAAAATGCAACGCCATCTTTTCCTGATTCCAATACAAACAAGGAAGCTACCTTTCCATGGCAAGAACGGTCAGGTCACCTAGGTGACCATCTGACATAGATACCAACTGGACTCCACAATTTCCCACCCCAATTCCACCATGATCCCAAGTCTGAGAGTCAAAACACACATTTGATAACCTACCAAAGCAGTTGAGTAAACTGGAAGGCTTTTTTAATATATATATATATATATATATATATATATATATATATTTTAAAGCCCTCAAGCATCAAAAAGAAGTGTTTTCATATTGGAAGCAGAGGAACATCAAGTGTTCCAACAGGATTGGGATTGAGGTAAGGCCATATTATTTGGCCTGTGTAGATTCAGCATGCAATACAGTTAGCCAACAAAGCCACCGAGGCCCCTTCAACAACAGAACAATTTGTAAAACAAAGCCTTTTGTGAGCAAACGTTTTTTACACGCTTGCAGAAGGACAATAGAAGAGAACCTAACCAAATCTCTTTCAGCAGGAATTATAAAGTCTGTGAGCATCCACTGAGAACAGGCCACAGATGTGATACCAATCTTGAAACATCATCCTTCACTCCTAGTTTGTTCCATTCCAGGTTATGACTCTCAATTTAGGGCCTCATTACAAGGCGCATGAAAGAACACATCATATGAATATAAGGGGTTTTTTAAAAAATTAAGAGCTGTTCAAAGGCCCTTTTTAGGGTCCTAACACCATCTGAAACAGTAGGAAGGAACTAACTGGGAAGGGACAATGTGCTTAGAAGTATCAGTGCTTTAGGAATTCTCTTTGATATATAGATTCAGTTCCTCACCATTAGTCAAGTGAAGGTTGTTTTATTTCAGAAGCTGTTTGGAAGGCTCTGATGTGCTGAATTATTTGCCTACTCTGGATTTGTATTTATCCAATGTTCTATTTTTATTTCTGATATGATGTTTTATTATTCTATGAATTCAATATTTGTTTGCTCAGTTTTTGATCTCCCTTGATGCATATTTGAATAAATGTTCATGATATACACATTTTAATTAATTAATAAACAAACAAACAAGCAATGATGCTATTACTGAGCAATGCCAAACACCTTTACAGTTGTATAATCAGACTAGATTTCCTCCAAATAAATATGATACTATACTTACGGATTTTAAAAAAAATTAAATACGGAATTAGTCTTTTACTTTTATCTCATTAGATATAATCAGTATTTGATTGATTCAAAGTGGTTTTGGTTTGCACAACATGTAAAATGAGAATTGCACCAGCTGCATATAGAAATAAGAGTAGGAAACTAGCAAGGCAATCTCTGCACAAGGATATCACCTGTGAAACAAAAATATCTTCTAATCCTTGCTGCGATGCTTACTTTAGTGGTGAGATTACAGCACATTTCCTAAGCTCCAAGAACAAATGTCATAAAATTGACAAAGTCACTGTGTTTTTATACTTGTACTGTGAAATTCTAGGTAAATATTTTATATCTATATTAGGTATCAATGGCCTGTGTAGTTCTATGCATAAGAAAAAATGATTAGCTTTCAAAGCTAAAAAGAAAGAAAGAAAGGCAATCCATCCCCACACAAGTCAGCTGTATCACAGATTTATTTCTCAGTTATTCACTGACAGTCAAACTTGACCAAATCCTCTAGATATAGAAGACTCACTGTGTTCAGTGGGAGTAGCAGCCTAATGGATATGTAAAGGATTGCAGCTTTGAAAGCTTATGACTTTCTATGGTTATATGTGGGGTAGGTTAGGAATAGGTGAAGTCTGGCTTCCCAAGGCTTTTTGAACCCTTTGATTCCTCCAGGCTCCAAGACAGGCTTTTCTGTCTGCTCAGTTCACTTCCAGCTGGAATTCAAGGTGCTGATGATGACATTTAAAGTCTTAAATTGTTTAAGACCCTAATACCTCCAGGTCATTGCTCATTAGTAGCATCATTCTGCCCAAGGAGCACAGATCTTCAGGTGGGACCTTCATCTGTCCCCCACCAGTGGAGGGAATATGGTTTGGATGGACATGGGAAAGGTTCTTCTTTCCTCTTGCACCCTGATTGCAGATGCATCCCCCTTGGAGATACAGTTGGTACCAAATTGGTTTCTTTTCATTGCCAAGCCAAAGTATGGCTTTTCCTTAAAGATTTCAGGGCCTAATTTATTTGACTCACACGTGTTTTGAAATGCTGTAGATTTTTAAATTCATTTAATTAGTTGTATTTTATATTTTATCCCATTTTAGCTATTTCATTGTTTTAATTTCAAATTGTTTTATACTATACACTGCTCTGATATAGCACGATAAAGGATAGGATATAGATATTTTAATAATGTTTTTAATTGTCATAGAATTCTTATTGAAGCATCTAGGAACAGCAGTTCACATTTTTAATCAAGCAGAAGGGGAATTCTATGATGTTTAGCATAAACAAATACCTACTTTTCCAAACAAGTAATCAAACAGACAGAAGGAACTTTAAGCCATTTTTATAATTTTTGAGAGGCATTTTTAGTAGTTAATGCGGTCCCTGAAGGATCCCAGGGCAGAAAACTGAACCCTGCACCCACCAGAATTGTCCACACATGGTAGAGACAGATTTACATAATATTAAGCATGATAGAAGTTGATTGATCACACATTTACTCTGAAAACAGATGCCTTTCAATACAGTAAGTCCATGGAATCATTGTGTCTATATGTTTGCCTTTGCCTCAAAAAATCCAATTTGTTTGGTACTTTTGTTTGTTAAATGTAAAATTGTTCGTAACTTGTTTCAGAGACTCTAAATATTCCTCCATAAGGAAGCAATTACACTGCAAGGATATCACACTTCCTTAGCTCACAAAATGCAATATTTTCTCATAAGCAAAATCTTCCTGTTGCATGTAGTGTATCAGTTGTCTTTTTTATAGCTCATGTAGTTGTTATATAGAATGCAATTGCTTAATTGCTAAATGGCAAAGTACTTATTGGCTAAAGCTTGTAACATCACAATAGGGGAACAACAGAATTTCTTACAACTCATGTTACTGCTGCTGGGGCAAAGCAGTCTTAAACTCTATTTTGGAGTGCTCCTATTCTGGAGCTCTGAAATCCAAATCCCTGCCTTCTCAAGACTATGGCCCTTTTCGCACGGGCTTTCTCTCGCAAAATAGCCCCGTGAGCCTCGCGGGAGTGGGAGCGTCACTCTGCATGATGCACTCCCACTTCTGCGGCGCTCACGGGGCTGAAGCGGTGCGAGCGCGGATTTTTTTATTTTCGCCTTGAAGCGAAAATAAACGGTGCTCGCGCAAGGCTCCCGGCAGCGTCCTGCACTTACCGGAGTGTGGAGTGCCGTCGCAGGCGGGCCTGTCAAGCTTCCTCCCCGCTTCCGCCCCCCGCGGTGCCTACAGCTCCCAGGGGGCACTGCGGAAGCTGGGAGTGTGGCTGAAGAGCGTCCATCGTGCAAGAAGACTCCACGTGCGGTAAGGAGGTGGGGGAAGCGGCGGCGTTTCAGGAGAGGGTTCTCGCGTGAGCCACCCTCCTCTGTCACGCAAGCGCCGGCACTGAGAAAAGGGCCTATCAGGGGCCCTTTTCACATGTTTTTTTTCTAGCGCAAGTGCCCCTTGAACGCCGCACAAATGGGAGCGTCGCTCCATACGACGCACTCCCACTTGCGTGGCGCTCACAAGGCTGAAGCAGGGCGTGGGCGTATTTTTTTGATTTTCAGCTTTAAGCCAAAAATACCCCGCGCTCATGCAATGCTTGCGGCGCACTTACCGGCTGTGCGGTGCATCGGCGAGCCATGCGGGTCGTGCTTCCTCCCCCAGCGCAGCCTACAACTCCCATACTGCGCTGCGGAAGGGAGGGTGGGGCGCTAGCGTGACGGTTGCGCAAACAGGAAGCAACCTGCAGTAGGAAGGAGGGGGAAAGCGGCAGCGTTTTGGACAAGGCTTCTCTCGCGAGACACCCTCCCCCGTCACGCAAACAGGTAACATGCGAAAAGCGCCAGGGACTACAGCAATGGGAGGAAAGGTTAGATTCAGGATTGGTGTGACAACTCTCTCATGATGTCTGTGTATGTCTAGGAAGTATGAAGGCTTTGGACTGGGGATCAAAGGCCTCTGCTAGTCTGTTTGGGGATTGGCCACTGACCAAATCCCCTCTGTTCTTGACATCAAAGCTATCAATTAGAGATGTGAAGGCTACCAAGTTTCCTAAAAAATATAGGAGGAATTTCCAAGCATGGAGGCTGCCTTCTAAGAATAGATCTCCCCTTATATGGGATGCATAAATCAGTCAATTTATTTCAGTAACAAACCAGAAATACAACACCATATTTATATATTGGGTAAACAGCCACCACACCCCACTTCTGTAGCTCCTAAAGCCACTCCCCTCAAAGCTCCAACCCTCAAACTACATGGAAAGCCCCCAAAATGTGAAAAATCCAAACTCCTCTAAAAAAGACCCCTAGATCCATTTACTACTTCTATTTTCATTGGAAACCTTTCCAAAACAGTGGCAGGAAGTAAATAAACTTGACTTCAGGTTACCACTGTGGGAAGAACACAGATGATGACAGTGCTATTCATAGTATTGTTATGGATGTGTGGCCCATGAGGGAGGAGGAGGGAGAAAAATTGGCCCCGGCTCCCTGCAGCTGCCACTCCTGCCCTAAACTTTCAAAAGGAGAGATACACCATATCCTGTAGTCCTTGGGATGCCCTAGGATTGCACCATTTATTTGTTATTCTATTCATAGCTTTACAAGAAAATATATTTCTCAGTCGCTATGTTTGTGCTTCCTATATTGCTCTACATCCAGCACTATTGTTTTTCAAAATTCATAAAGCAATGAAAAGTATACTCATGACCCAGCCATTTACTTTACCTTACCTGATTTTTATTTATTTTTCAATGTTCTGTTATTGAAAAGCTTACTCGCAAACTGTACATAGTCAAGGCCACCCAGCTCTGTGGAGAAAATAGCTACACATGGGAATGGACTTCTGCACATGCATCATCAGAGCCAAAATGATATAAACATAGCATGAAATATGTAACTCAAATTCTTCAATAATACATGTATCAATTCCATGTCCAACCTGCATTTTAATACTCTATGGAAAAGAATTAAAATTTGGAGAAAAAGTGAAAATAGCATATGGTACAGCTCACCGAAGGGATTAAGAATTCACAACAGGACTTTATAACTGAAGCAAAATGCAAAGAAGAAAGGGGGGGAAATCTGAGTTAATATGGAGATTGTTCCCACCATACCAAAAAAAAAAAAAAAGACCAACCAAGATGTTTTCAACAACTGCCTTTCATGTTTTCAACAAATGCAGGGGAAAAGAAACCACCCAAAGAAGCCTTGAAAGCAGCTGTAAGCCCAAGAGTTATACAAAAGCAAGAAAAAACACATATACAAACAGAAGAGAAGGCAACAATATTTGAATTAAGTACACACACCCAGCAGGGATTTGTGATCACTGAAAAATGAAGAAGGGATAGTGACCTAGATACTAGAGATGATCTCAACTGAAGTAGACATTGAATTATCCAGATTTCTTTACCAGTTGATTCAGTGGAGCTGCTTTAGTTCAGACAAATCTATAGGATTAAGACCGTGGTTGCATGGCTAAAGTCTCAGGGGTTTGCTGGCATTCTCCAGGACTCTAGGCAGGGTGAAAACGTCACATGGGCCAGCACTGGTTCAAGGAATGTGTGAGTTTTGTATGGGAGTGGACTTTAAAGCTTGGGCACATATCGCCATCCATTGCCAGCTGAAGCTAGAGTTCTGTGGCTCAACATTAAAGGTATTTGCATATGTGTTGTCTTTCTAGTGTCAGTATGTTAGAAAGCAAGGAGCAAGGGAGACAATTGGAAAGAAGAGCAACAGGCTTATACACATGGGCCTGTTATGCCATTGGGAGCATAGCACTGACTAGTTGCCAGGAAAGTAACCTGTGAGTCTTTTCTTGTACAAGCCCTGGCAGCAAAGGCACAGGCCTGGATGGGGGGGGGAATGTCCCCAAGAGTGAACCTTGGGCAAGCCCTTTTATAGCACATGGAAAAACTCTCTCCACATGTCATATGTGTTGTAGGCACATCTACATGAAATACAACTCCTGAGAGGCACTGCAGTGGCAACTTTTTGTCATCTGCTCAAACAATTTTTTTTTGTTTTTCTTCCTAGTTCTTAGCTAGTTTGCTGAGTTTTACCCAGATTCTGGACCCATTTACCTATAGTGACTTCATGCCCATTTCCACAATCAGCTGACACAGAAATAATAATAGTAAAATAATAATAATAATAATAATAATAATAATAATAATAATATCCCGCCTCTCCCAATGGATCGAGACGGCATTACAACAGTATATAAATACATTAAAAACACTAACATGTAACCCATCCTCCCCACCCATCAACCCTTCTAACCCCCTAAAACACATTAACTATTAAAAACAAATTAAAAACAAAATTAAAATTAAATAGTTTCTGCCAACACTTACCTGCCCTTTATCAAGGACCCAGCCATGTGACATCACCTACCTTCTCAGGTTTTACCTGTAAAACCTCAGAGAAGGCAATCCCACTTACTTGGCAACTACAGATATGATAATCAGCCACACTATTATGAAACTCTTGTGCATTGTTGAATGAGCAGCATGTAATTTGAAATTCTCTTTCTCCTTTTCTCCTGAATGTTACTCCACCCCCCTGCCACCAAAATTAGAATTATATGTTCTTTGGGGTTAGAACCAGCATGTGTCTACACTCCAGAATTATAGAAGTTTGATATCACTTAATCAGCCATGGTTTCATCCTCAGGAATCTTAGGATGGTGAAGAATTTTGAATTTTCTGCCAGCAAACTTTACTTTTCTGTTGAACTACAGCACTAGAGCTGCCTAGTAGAAAATTTCATCAGACTGGAAATCCCAGGGCTCTTTAGGATGGAACCATAACAGAGTGGCATCAGACTTATGTAGGTGGAGGGTAAAAAGATTAGTCTGCAATATCCAAATCCACTGAAATATCCATAGCCTAAGACCATTTCTGCACTATGCTGTTATAGTGCTATTATTCCACTTTTAACATCCCATAGAATCCTGGTGTTTGCAGTTGAGGGAGGAGCATTTAGAATTCTCAGCTGGAGAGCTCTTTAGTCTCAATAAATTATGAACCTCAGAATTCCTCAGGTTGTTGAAAGTAAAATCATAGCACTACAACAGTGTCATACAGAAATGGCCTTAGTTTCAGTTTTTTAAAAAATGAGTGCACAAGTATTGCATGATAGTATTTCCAGTGATCACCAAGCAGTTCTTTATCTTTGACTTCAAGCTAAATAAGAACTCTTCCCTCTCATCATATACCAGCTTGTGTGCCTTCTTTGGTCATAGTGGTGGCAGTAGCAACATTGGGAATATAAAGAAAGGACAGGGAAGAGATTGAACATTAGTATCAGTCAATATGTAATAGCATAGTATATTATCATGCACATAATGTTGAGTATTTCCTGAAATATTTGACTCTCTTATAGTACAATCTTAAATGGCCAAGATGACCAAGAAACAGCTGAGCTGACACTAGGCCAGCTAAAGTTCTGTTGAATCCAAACACCTCTTAGTCTAGTGATGTTGGAAATTAGTACTATCCTAGCCATGATTGTGGTTGTGTCCCTGCACTGGGGAAGGGCTGACTCTAGCCTAGCTGTCCCTTACTCTGCTTCTTCACCTTCTTTTTTTTCCCCCCTACTGAGAGTGCTCTCCTTTGGAAGAGGAGTCTTGCCAACAGATTCCTCTGCCAGCTAGTCTCTGAGATCAGCCAGCACAAGGAGCTTATGCCAGCAAGGGGTCAGTTCGACAAGGAGAAGGCCAGTTCAAATTCTGAATAACTTCTGCCTGTTCCTACTTCCCTAGACAGTGTTTTCTCGAGTTAGGATTATGCTTCTGTTACAAATTAGGCTGATTTGCTTACCAACTTTTAGACTTGAAGATATAACGAAAGAATACTGAATACAACCTACTGAGGAAAAGATAGAAAGTAGAGAAAGCTTTGTGTATTAGAATGCACATGTGCAGTACTGATAGCCCAGTGACAGCATAATTCTGGGCAGAACACATGCTCAGTTGTAAACAAGATAAGAGAATGACCGCAGACATGACTTAGGCCCTTTTCACACGTTACCTGTTTACGCAGCTGGGGGGGGGCATCTCGTGCGAAAAGCCTCATCCAGAACACTGCCATTTCCCCGCTCCTTTGTCCTGCAGGTCACTTCCTAGTAGCGCAACTGTCGCGCCAGCTCCCCGCTTCTTCCTTCTGCAGCACAGTCTGGAAGCTGTAGGCTGCGCTGGGGGGATGAAGCATGACCGGGCCGGCTTGTTTGGCGCACCGCACGCAGGTAAATGTGTGTGGGGGACCCGCAAGAATTGCACGACTGTGCAGTATTTTCGGCTTAGAGCCGAAAATAAGAAAATGTGCATGCGTCCTGCTTTAGGCTCCTGAGCATCGTGTGAATGGGAGTGCGTCGTACGGACCGACACTCCCATTTACGCAATGCTCAAGGGGCCCTCGCGCAAAAAAAAACCTGCATGCGAAAAGGGCCTCAGATAAACCCATAGCTGATGCCATGGTGGCTGATGCAATCAACTGGGTCATCCAGGCAAGATGGATTGTTAGCCAAAAGCCTAGATCTAACTATACATGGTCTATTTATATTATCTCCAAAACAAAGGGGGGTCCAATAATGATCACTTATTTCATTAGACCAGAGAGAACAGCTGATAGGCTGGGAGGAGACAAGAGAGAGAATAAAATGGCAATTAGACTGTTTTTCCCAGCTGCAACATATGAACAAAAGGCTGCAAAGTAGCCTCCAAGCTATACTGTTCCTGATAATCTTCTAAACAACCTGGATATACTGATGCTGGTAAGAGAACTCCAAGTAAGGTAGCATGTAAAATAATTCACTGAACACTTGACAGAGCTGTCTTATTTATAGATCCAAGAGACAAGGTTTAGGGTAGGAAAACATTAGAAAAATTGAATAGAACAGGCTCTTTAAGAGGGAAAGTTCACACTGAATTCTAGACACATTGTTACTCTGATTTCTGTGTCACTAGGGAAAAAATAGCTACATGACAAGGATTCTGTCAGTCTGGTTAGCTTCTCCTTGCCTAACTTTTTGAAACCAATTTCCAAAGTGCAAAGTGGCATCTCAGAGTGGCTCTTACCTGAAAGGAAATTATGAAATAAAATGGGGAGAAAAGGATTAAAAACCCTTGGATCATCACATATTACTGGAAGCTTACTAAGTAAGTCTACTCCCCATGTTCGAACATCAAGCCCACAAGCATGTATATCCCTCCAGATCTTTGAGAGGGGTATTGTAATCCTCACCAGCACAAAATATGTTGGGTTAAATAAAGTATTTGCATACAGTTTGTCATTGGGTAGCTCACACAACTGTTTATGTCACAAGTTAAAATGGTCTCATAAATTGATACACTATTATGTTAACTTATACTATGAAGTAGAGGAACCCAATAACAAATTCATTTGGCTATTCTGAAATTCACATAGCAGTCAACAGTAAATTTTACAGAATGAGTTCATTGCAAAATCTTAAAATCGAATGTCTGTGACTAAGTTTCCATTCTGTAAAACAGAGGTGGAACTCATGTGGCCTGTTGCAGTCCAACCTGTGGAGGGCCACAGGCTTCCCACTTGGCAGTTAAATGTTATAGTAGATCACTAATGGATTCAATTATATACTGAAGGAGAGCAAATATTTATATGTTCAACGGTCAAATTTCACCAAAGCACATTGGATCATATGCTTTGTTTTATTTTTGGACATTTTGTTGCCATCTACCTTTTGTGCTAGGATTGCGAACAGCTTCTTCTGGGCTATGAAAGATTTGGGATTCTCATAAGAAGCTTGGTGCTCCATTATACAGAGGATGTTGGCAGTTTGTCCTGGCCAGAGAAGTTGAATGATCTCCCTCATCCATGGATACATATCCAATGTGGCTAGGTCCTGGGTAGCTAGCACTGACTCTAAGGCTGGCAAGCTCATGCTGGAAATGCACAACCAGGCAAGCTGGTTCAAGTCCTGGCTGTTGGCAGTGGGATATGTCATGGCATTCAACTACATGATCCCTGTTTTTTTGTTCAGAGCAGCTAACTACTCTGCAATGGGCTTAGCTTCTCTGGCAGACCAGTGAACCCTTTTGTCTATGTTCTGTTGCCATTGGCCACACATGTAATGACTGATTTGCTTTGGGCAGGGCAGATCAGAGTTGGCTCTTCCCAATCCAGATTGTATGGGGTGTGAGGGATTGTATCAATAGTGAATCAATTTATGCTTCCTCTGGTAGGGACTCACCTGGAATATTATGCAGGGAGTGAAGGAAGTGTCTTGGAGCAAACAGTGGCAATGATTGCCTGCTTAGTTTCTAACTTTCTGGTTAGCTCTGAAATCCTTTGGTTGCAGGCTTCATGGCTGGGTCTCTCATGTTGGGCCTTTGCCTGACCGGCCAAATACTGGGCAGCATGCTGTGGCTTAGCATGATTCTCCTCCAAAGTGGTGAGACTGTACTGGAATGCCTGAGCCTATACTGAGGCTTCTTCAAACTTGGCACAGGCTTCCTGTGCAGTGGATGAGAAAGCCAATTTATCCTCTAGCAGCATCCTGTCTTAAGTCCACAATTGTTCCAATTTTTTGGCCTGTCTTTTGGCCTTGCTATTGAGTTCCTGGATGATGCTTGAAGCATCACTTAGGGCCATCCAGAATCCTCAAGCTGCCATGGTTTCCTTAGAGGGGCTGAAAAGAAGCCTCTCCTTACACTGCATGTGAAAAGTATCACACAGGCCCTTTCCGCATGAGGCGAGTGAATTGCTCCGTGCTGTTACTCACTGGTTCTTCTCTCTTTGAAGCAACGTGGACTTTCCCTTAAGCCCTTCTGCAGAGCTCCTCTCTTGTTGCAGGGCGAATCGGAGCAGTGCGAGGTCTGTAGATCCACACTGCTGAGGCTGAAAATGTTCCTGTTCTTTGTGGGTTCAGACCAATCACTGACGCTGACCACGCCCATGGCTCCCCCCTTTGCTGATTGCAGGCTCGCACCAAGTGAGCAGGTGTGAAATGGTGTGCTCCAGAAGACTGAAAGACCGAATTTTTCCGGTCTTCACTTAGCATGCTGGAGGACCACTTGGGGGCATTTTGGATCAGACTAAGGTGCGGAACTAAGGTAAATAGTACGAACCTAGTCCGATCCAAGGTGCAGATGACCTCCATGACAGGACGCCTTGGCCCATTTTAACTTCCTCATGTGAAAAGGGCCACAGAGTTCCAAATGGGCCTGTAGTCTTAAAAGACCTCTTTTCCGTTAGCTCCTTCTCTTACTGGTAACCCATTTTTTTCCAATCTGTCCATCTAATTGATTTATTTGAGCATGTTTCTTTATTAATTTAAATTTGACTTTTGATTTAAATTGACTTTCCAAAGCACAAAAGTGCTTCTTTGAGGAATCCTGCAAAGACATCTCTTTGATATCCCCACAATTACTAAACCTCTGACCAAGTCAACACCTCATCACTAGGGAAAATGGATTAGGGCACCCAGTGATGGGGAGACTACTGGAGGTCTTTGGATAGAGATCTTTGTGTCTGCAGTGAGCAGAACTGCAAGAAGAGGTAATGAAATCTGAGGAACTTACTACCACTTGGAGCAATACAGGAAAGGGATATCTGGGCCTGATCTGAGCCCTGTCAATGAAATCTACTTTTTTGGAAGTGGGAGGTACCACTCCAAATCTGGGCAAAGTGCCAAACTCAACAATTGGTTGTCACTGCCCCTAGTGCACAAACTGCTCTTCCTCAAGGAGTTACCCTGCAGGGAACTGTAACTGAGCATTGGGTTCCTTCCACCCTACCGACTTTTCCTAGTCGAAAGGTACAGCAACCTAAAATGGCAAATCACAGCTTGCACAAAATGAAGGTATGAGGTTCTTCTTGTTACACCCTCCATAACTGAGATAGGGTAGTACTTGTCCTTAACATGTGCTGTGTGTATGTTCCTTACTACAAGTCTCTAAGTCTCAGATCCCACACCACAATAGACCCAGCGGTAGGGAGAGATTCTTGGGGCAGCCATATGCCAAGGCCATTTCCACGCGACAATGCTCTCTTGTGTTGTCCCATTGCAATCCTGGTAGCACTTCTGCCAGAATGGGAGTGTGTCCCTGGTGCTCCCCTCTGCACCCAACTGGCTGCCTGTGGAAGGGAGCATAAGGGACAGGCTCCTTCCTTTTGCACTGCAGCCAGCCTTCCACCCATGCTGCGGTGGGAAAGGAATCACATGATTGCGCTTCTGGCTCTTCTGCATGGCTCGAGGCGATGGAAGGCTCACATGATCAGGGGCCATTGATGGATATATCCTGCAATCATGCTGGCTGGTGACATGAGAAGGGCGGGACCACAACAACATCATGCAGAAGCATTGTTGTGGTCCTGCTCCTCTTATTTCCCAATGCCAGAAGGATACTGTCCTGCAGAAATGGCCTTAATTCCTGGTACTCCCCCCAATTTTAAAAGAATCCTTTATAGAGATACCAATCCTGTAAATTTTGTTCTTGAAGGCAAAAATGAAGAATTTCACCATTATTCTTGTTGTGAGAAAGTCATTTTTGAAGATTACTTGCAGTTCAGAATCTACTCTAAAAATATATATGGGAGGTATGCCAAAGAAAA
Organism: Ctenosaura bakeri; assembly: GCA_948474755.1. Taxonomy (NCBI): domain Eukaryota; kingdom Metazoa; phylum Chordata; class Lepidosauria; order Squamata; family Iguanidae; genus Ctenosaura; species Ctenosaura bakeri. Next base: position 388,023 of record CAOLHI010000068.1, on the reverse strand, counting down.
CAGGTTTCCTACTCAGAAAACAGCATCTTTCATACAGAAATTTTATTTTGTGGAAGAAAATGTTGTTTTCTGTGTGGTCAGCATGTTTTCTGTGGAAAAGAAATGATGTTTCTGAGCAGAAAACGCTATTTTGGAGTGAGTTGGTAACTCAATGCTTTTATGCAAGTCCTATTGATTTAGTAAGTCCGCTGTATTTGAGACTAGCAATTTGATTTCAACCATTGAGCAGTGGCAGTTACTTGCCTCTCATAATACCTAGCTAAAGCCTTGTTTATGGAAAGTTATCTGGTGGATTTTCAGACCTTTGGATTTTAATACACACATTCACAATTATATTTTATGATATGTGGTCTATGTGTTCTATGTTAATTATTTTATGAAGTTTCCTGACTGAAAACAGTATTTCCTACATGGGTCAATAATCTCTTATAATACTTAAATCTGCCTTTTAAGAATGAGCTAGTTCCTTTTCCAACAGCTCTTGTAGTAAATTATTCATCTTCACAGAAAGTAAATAGTAGGACAGTATCTGTGAATTGTAATCAGCTAAAAGTTTAATTTACTTGTAAAGCATGGATTTAGAAAGTGACCTTGGCAGTTTGTGCAGCACTGCTGTTGCAAATGTAGAAAAGAAAGGTCACCACCATGTTTTTTATGACATGAAGTGAGATTTATTGTGTGCTTAACCTGATTAAGTAAAACCTGTGCTGAAAACTATCTAGACTTTTATGTTGTCCCATTATTATAAAGTTTTAAAGTAAGAGATAAAGTATGGAAGAATTTTGAAGGCAAGAGAAAAATGTTTAATTCCTCTGCCTCCAAACAAAACAGTAATGGAAAATTGGATGTTGGAAATGTAGACAATATTTAGTTTACCAAACCCAAGAATATGAAATACGTTGGTTGGCATTCTGATAGTGAATCACAATGTTGTAAGTTAGGTTTACGTCATTGCAATTCACTTTTATTGTAGTTGAGCCTGCTGAAATCTGTTTGACCATGCAATGACGTACAAAAAGACCCACCTTGTAAGCAGTGCAGCACCTCCCAACACAACCCTTCCCGTGTTGTCAGAAAAAGGGAAATGAACAAGGAAGTGACCAATTATTTTCTTGTAGCTGGATACACTGCAAGGACATAATCTGCAAAGAGCTCAAGTACCTCTGTGTGTGTCTGCAAATGATATTCATAAGTCTTCGAGCTCCAGGAAAATAGCTGCTACTCCCCCTACTCTCTTTCTCATCACTGCTTATTCCTCCATTCTCTGGTGGTCCAGAAATGGCTGTGTTGGGTGGAGGACAGTGCTGAAGTACAGTTAGGAGGTAAATTGTGGAGCGGGGGGGGGCAATGAGTAGCAGGAGGTATAACTCTAGAGAAGTAGCTACATAATACTTTTCTCAGTATAGGATCTCAGCCATTGTGAGTAACTTACTGTTCATAATCTTCTTTATTAATTACTATATTTCATGGGTTCTTAAACTTTGGGGTGGGACCCAAAGGGAAGCATGGTAGTTGTTCAAGGGGAGGCACAAGAAAATTCAGCCTGCAAATACAGCAAATGTGGAAAAGAAGGACAAGCCTGTGTGTGTGTGTGTGTGTGTTTGCGCATGTCCACCACTGAGGGCTGACTGGTCTCTGCTAAAGGGCAATGCAAAGCGTCTCCTCCTGTTATGCCTTCCTCCAATCTCAGACATAGCACTTCTCCAAACATTCCATTGGTGCATCAGGCGCATGCCCCGATGTGACCATGAGACAGTTACTCGGGTGTAATTGCTATTTTGTAAGAAAACAATAGGTTAAATGTGATTAAAGTAGCAACTAGAATAATCCTATTAAAATGAATGTTACGTGTTACTCACCCGTGACGTAGGTTCCATTGACTTCAATAGGCCTACTCTAGAAACATAGAATTATACAGCTGGACAAGAGAACAGGGGCTATCCAGTCCAAGCCCCTGTCATTCAAGAATATATAATCAAAGTACTCCTGACAGATGGCTGTCCAGCCTCTGCTTAAAAACCTCCAGAGAGGGAGACTCCACCACACTCCAAAGCAGCATATTCTACTGTTAAACTGCTCTTACTGTCAGGAAATTCTTCCTAATGTTTAAGTGGAATATATTTTCCTATAGTTTGAATCTATTACTCCAACTCTGGAGCAGCTGAAAACAAGCTTGCCTGATCTTCCATACAACATCCTTTCAAATATTTAAACATGGCTACAATGTCATTGCATAACTTTATTTTTTCCCAACTAAACATACCCATCACCATAAGCCACTCCTCATAGGGCATGGTTTCTAGGCCTTTTACCATCCTCTGGAATTTGTGAATTGTAGTGCCAGATTCCAAGTGAGGCCTGACCAAAATAGAATTGAGTGGTACTATTATTTCCCTTGGCCAGAAACTGTACTCCTATGATGCAGTCTAGAATTGCCTTGGCAATTTTAGTTCCTCTATCACAATTTTTGCAGTTTACTAAGATTCCTAAATCACTTTCACATGTCCAGTTGTCAAGCCAGTTCTCACCCATCCTATATCTGTGCAATTAATTTTTACTGCCTACACTTCATATTTTTCTCTGTTGAGATTCATTCTGTTCATTTTTGACCAGTTTTTGAATCTGTTAAGGTGAGTTTGAATTCTGATCCTGTCCTTGGGAATATTAGCTGCCCCTCCTAATTTGCTATCATTTGAAAATTTGATAATCATGCCCTCTAGTCTATCATCCTAGTCATTAATAAAGATGTTGAATTCCATTAAGCCCAGGACAAAACACTGTGGTATCCCACTGGTTACTTCTCTCTAGAATGAAGAGGGACCACTGGTGAGTACCCTTTTCTTTCAACCAGTCAACCAATTACAAATTCACCTAGCCTGGGCTAGGCTGGATTTAGGCTGGATTTCACTAGGTTATTTGCAGGAATATAATGGGGGACCTTAACAAAGGCATTATTGAAATCAAGATGTCTTACATCCACAGAAATCCCTTCATCTACCAAGATTGTAATTCTATCAAAATAGGAGATAAGGTTAGTCTAGCATGACTTGTTTTTGAGAAAGCCATGTTGACTACTAGTGATCATGACATTCTTTTGTGAGTGCTTACACACTATTTAATGATGTACACTAGAATCTTTCCTGATATTGATATCAGGCTGACTGTATAGTAATTGTTTGGGTCCTTTTCCCTTCTTTTTGGAAGACGAGGATAACATTTACCCTCCTCCAGTCTGCTAAGACTTCTCCCATTCACCAGGAATTCTCAAAAATTATTACCCATGGTTCTGAAATTTCTTTTGTCAGTTCTTTTAATACCCTTGGATGTAGCTCATCTGGTCCTGGAGACTTGAATTCATTTAGAGTAGTCAGGTATTACTGTACTACCTCTTTATCTGTTTTGTGCTGCATTTATCCTACTGCATAATCTGCTCCACATCCCCAGGCTGAGTACTGTTTTCATTTTGGGGAAAAACTCAAGACAAAGGTGTTCGGTAGTTTTGCCTTTTCTATGTCCCCTGTTAGTATTTTGCCAGCTTCTCCATGCAGCGGCCCTACCATTCCTTGTTCTTCTTTTTGCTATGGACATATCTAAAATAGCCTTTTTTATTACTTTTAATCTCTCTAGTAAACCCGAGCTCATTCTGTGCTTTAGCTTTTCTAACCTTCTTTACAGACTTGTTGGCTATTTGTTTGAATTCCTCTTTGGCAATTTTCTCCTTTTTTTCAGTTCTTGTACATGTCCCTTTCAATTCTTAGCTCCATTGAAAGTTCTTTAGATATCCATTCCAGTTTGACATCTCTCATTTTTCCTTCTCATTGGAATTGTTTGAATTTGTTCTTTAATATTTCACTTTTAAGAAATTTCCATCCATCATGACCTCCTCTCTTTTTGTATTTCTGGCCATGGGATCACACCCCATGTTTCCCTAAGGTTACTGAAATTAGCTTTCTTAAAGCCTAAATGTTTACCTGACTATGTTTGGCCTCCCATTTCTACTGTATAACAAACTACAGGAGAACATGGTCACTGCCACCTAAGGATCCTGCCACTTCCACCCCATTAACCAGGCTATCACTGTTGGTTAAGATCAGATCTAAAACTCTTGTTGCCTTTTTGATCTTTTGGACAGTGAAATTGCCTGCAAGGCAAGTGAGGAATTTGTTAACCTTATCTTCTTGGCAGAGTGTGAATTCCAACAGATGTCACAATAGTTGAAATCTTTCATTGCTACTGCATCTATCCTTTCTGAACGTTTGGTCATTTGTTCCAGGAAAGCATCATTTAAGTTATCAGACTGGCTTGGGAATCTGTAGTAGTTCCCCACAATGAGATTGCTGTTGTTTCTCTCCCTGTCTTAATTTTTACTCAGATGCTCTCAACCTGGCTTCCAGGATTTTGGTCATGGATCTCTTCACAGGCACACATGTCTTTGATTTATAATGCTGCTATTCCTTCTTTCCTGTTTGGTCTGTTTCTCTGAAATAGGCCATACCCCTCTATCACTACATTCCAATCATGACACTCATCCCACCAGGTTTCAGTGATACCTATTATGTCATATTTACTTTGCTGTGTTCTCATTTACTTCTGTATTTCTAATGTTGTATGCATTAGGATAGAGACATCTAACACCATGGGTCATTCCCTTTAGCTCCTTTTTTTTCCACCCACTGTGGGATTCTTGTGTTATTTGCCCAGTTCTTCCTGTTACATTCAGGCTATTATCTCCAGCATGTGATGAACTGTTGCCCTCAAAAATACTGCCTCCTTCCCCTGCATAGTTCAGTCTAAAGCCCACCTGTTCAGGTTTTGAGAATTTTAGCAACAAAAAAAAAAAAATCTCCTGCCAATTGCTATGAGGTATAACCCATTACTTGCCAGAAGTGCATCTTCATGAAACCACAGACCATAGTCCAAGAAGCCAAATCATTCCTGGTGACACCATCAGTGGAACCAGTTTTTCATCTCCACTATGCTTTCCTAGTTGGGGTTAAAATTAGATTTAACTGAATAATTTAAAATATATCATAGTGGACCTGGAACTGAGGCCCATAGGGAGGAAAATGAAATTGAATATAGAAATGTTTTTTTTTTTCAGAAACAAAAGGAAGTTTTATTATGTTGGGCTAGAAATCATATGTCAAAAACCAGCATTATTGTCATGAAAAATGCATTTTTAGAAGAAAGCCCTATAAACAAACTTATAACTTAATTTAAGTATAGAAGTACATTTGAATATAGAGTTATAGTTTATAATACTATTGAAGAATCTGAAGTTATTCATTTCTGAAAGTTTCATACACAAAATTAACCATTATATATTAGATGTATATTCCAGTCTGGAGAAGTAAATAATATATCTTCCCAAATTCTACAATAAATCAAATTTATATCTTCAATCAAAATCAGTAGCTGAAAGATATAGAGCTACCTATTAAGAACTTTCACACTGAGTGTCATGGCTTGAGAAGAGAAATTAGGTTTGTCTTTTACTAGTGATCATTTTGCATGTAAACATGTCCCTTCTAATGGAGTAGAAGTAGTGTTGGGAACTGGCTGTTGTAAATAATGACTGCCATGTTTGCGTTATCCTTGTGGTTAGGATGCCTGGGAAATGTAGTTTTTATAATCTCTTAACAAAATCCATTGATTTAGAAGAATTATAAACTACAGTTCAACTACAGGATGCTACTACAAAGTTGACACTATTATCACCCAGTTCTCCTTGTTACCAGCCAAATCTCTTTTCTTCTTACAAAAAGACAGAAAGTTGAGTTGCAGTGAATTCTTTGTTCCTGTATTATCCTAGAATCATATTATTATTTATTATCATAGAATCATAGAGTGCCTTCAGGTCCAACACCTTGTTCAGTGCAGGATCTCCAGCTAGCATATGTTACCCTGTTCTCTGGGGTCCCAGGAGGGGCGCCCAAATAACCAGAACACAAACACAACTTTGGGGAAAATTAGCTGGAGCATTCACTAAAGCTAGTGGGAGGCAGGGTAATGTAGCAGGATCTTGCAACCTAGGCCCTTTTCGCATTGAGGCTTCTCACGTGAGCGGGAAGGGCGGCTCGCACGAGAAGGCTCCTCTGGGAGGCTGCCGTTTCCCCCTCCTTCCTTCCACAGGCGAAGGAATGAGGGGGGAAGTGGCAGCCTCACGTGAGCCGCCCTCCCCCCCGGCGAAGCAGGAGGCTGTCGCGTCCGTCCCCCCCACTCGCACAAAGCAGGAGGCTGTGGCATCCGTTGTGCTAGCGCCCCGCCCCTTCCTTCTGCAGGGGCGGAGGGAAGGAAGCGTGACCCGGCCGCCTCCCCAATGCTCCACACAGGAGGTAAGTGCGCGTGGGTGCCGGGAGCGTTGCGCGAGCGAGAGTGATTTTCACTTTGAGGCGAAAATCAAAAAACCCGCGATCGCGCTGCTGGAGCCCCGTGAGCGCGGCGGAAGTGGGAGTGCATCGTGCAGAGCGACTTTCCCACTCCCGCGAGGCTCACGGGGCTGTCACGCGACAGAAAGTCCGTGCGAAAAGGGCCCTAGTGTCTATGGGGTCAGGTCAGTCAAGCAGTCAGACAGTTTTGAAATAGCAAAAACAATGTTTTATTGAAAGACAAACAAACAGTAAAGACACCACAATCACACAGCTAACCTAAGAATTGGAAATAGGGATTTTCAGGGGAAATGGGTGATACGACACCTTTCTTGTAGTCCTGGAGAAATATGAAGATAGAGTTCATTGGGGTGCAGGGAAGAAGGCTCAGTGGTGTTGGCTGAGGGGAGCTCGCCGGACAAAACGGCAGCAAGGCGGTTTGGAACTCGGGAGCGATCCAAAGTGGTCTTGGAATTGGGGGCTTTATATAGGGTGAATTGTGACTGCAGGCCATGCCTTAGTCAGTGAAAACAATGTGAGTTTGGAGCGGGACAAAGCATTGGAAAGGTCAGAGTTTAGCATGATTGGCTTAGCACCAAATCAACAATAGTATAGCCAGTATGCAAATGTGGAGTGCTTGGCATGGCTTTGTGCGGCTACCTGCTCGGGGCAGGGGTGCCTTTGTTAGTATCACGCATAAGCAAAAGGGTGTTTGCAGGAGAGGTCCCTGAAGCAACGGATTGGCTCTGTCCTGCCTGCCTAAGTAGGAAATGGAATGTCCAGCAATTACTGGCCGCGCCTGTTTATGTGCTTGTCCGGAGGCCTCGCAAACATGTGGAGCAGGGTGGCAGAGGAAGGCTGGTTTGATATCAAAATGATATTGAGTGCTATCACCGGGTAGGCCTGGGCCGAAGTAACACGTATCCCTAGCAGGTAGGTGTCCAGCCTTTTTGTGAAGACATCCAAAGCAGGAGACCCCACCACCTTCTTACCCTAAGAGGTGGAGAAACTCTGAGGCACATCTGCAATACCGGTGTCTCCTTAGAATTTTATGGAATTATAGCTCAAATGAGGCCTGTGAGAGGAGGGTAACAGCAGAATCTTTTCACCTGCATATACCAGTACTACCTGTAGAGAGGACTGCAGTTGAAAGTGAAACAGAATATTTTATTTGGATTTAACAAACACACAAGAAATCCCACACTCTTAAGAGCCATGCAAGCCTATTGGAAAGTGAGGCAAGAAAGGATGGATAGAGAAAGATTGGATGGAAGGGGCAACAATTCCCCAATCCTGAAGCAGAAAGTTGAAGCAGAGTGGATCAGACAGCACAAGAAGGTAGCATGGGGGTACCACATGCAGCATAATATGCTGAAAGCACTACAACTTGCTGTGGCTGAAGTTGGGAGTTTTATACCCTAAATCCTCCCTTGAAGGAGGATTTGTAGACGAAATGGTAATTGCTTTCTCATGGGGCTTAGAAAGGAGTCTGAAATGGCCCACCAAAATCATCTTTGAGGACAAGAAGTGCCCTGCATTCCATGACATTTCTCCACAAGTGCCAACACATTTCCCAGTGTTCCCTAAGAAACCTAGTGCTCAGCATTCTCAAGCACAGGATTCTGATGACGGTCCTCTTGGACACTTAATCATTGTGGGCAAGAAATGTGCAGCTGAATTGGGCTTGAGCGGGTGGTTCCAAATGGTGATAAATGAAAGGCCAGATGGTGGTCAGTCTGTCTACCATGTACACCTTCATGTCTTTGGTGGTGATCAGATGCTTTGGCCTCCAGCTTAAGAACTAGTGGAAGAGGAGAATTTTTCCCCAAACTATCACATAAATTTAGTGAACATGTATCTTGAAAAATCCAACCACTGGTAATAAACTTCAGTTACTTAACTTTTTTGAGGGGAATCAAAAGTATGTGCTGTCCATGTTCAATAAAGTTCCAAGCATGTTGAAAAAATAAAAGGGAAGAAATTTACCTTCCTGTAAATTAAAACCATTAGACCTATTTCTATCATCTGAGGCAGCAGAGAACGAGATTGTACTCTCTGCTTTTTATCAGCCCATGAGTATTTAAAGACTGCAGTGACGTCACCCCGAATCTTCTCTTCAAGATGAGCACTTCCAGCTTCTTAATTTCTCCTCATATGTTTTCTTCTCCATATCTGTCACAATCTTTGTTGCCCTTCTCTGAATGCACTTCAACTTGTCTATATCCTTTTGAAAATGAGACTCATTAGTTCTTTTTATTCTGTGTGGAAAATTTAGGGAACTAAGGCATGTGAGAGGAGTTATTATCTATATGGTACAGTGGCAAGTAAGGACTCTCTTGTCAGTGAGGTAATGGATCTTTCCAGACATTTGTTGTGAACTTTGAAGTAGTTAACCAAGGTTGTGAACCAGTTCTGGGAATAAACAAGCAGAGTGTTGCTTGTTTAAAAACTCTGTATAACTGAGTGATGTTTTTATAATCAGTTGCGTTAGGATTTCTGGGTATTTAAAAGACTTGCAGTGAATGTTTGAGTTATTACCTTAAAAATTATCATTTTGAAAAAGAAAATGTTTCATAACAGTTTTTCTTGATCATCTTGACAAACCACAATACCCATTATTTCTGTTTTACTCCATGCGTTAATATCACCACAGGCAAGAGAGATCTTATTAGAAGAGAAAAAAATATTTTACAGTCGTAAGTATTTGAGCAATTGTAACAGTGTGCTCACAACTTTTCAGTATAGACTCAGCATGTGCAAATGGAGTTATGAACATCTGACTAATATAGAGATAAGCTTGCTCTTTATAGCCAGCAGTTTTTAAACTACTGCTTTTTGAGTGGCAATATAGCAGCTCACTCACTTTTTTTAAAAAAATGTTTCTCACTCTGCAAGAAGGAAACTGCATTAAAAGAAGATCTGAAGGACAATATCCCCTCTAAAACTCAGGAAACCAATTTATTTTTCTCAGGTGCCTGCCAAAGCCATTTTATTAGCAAATTCCAAAGTGTACGGCATTGTTATTCCTTCAGTCCAATGTCCCTGTGTTGTATTGTTCCTGATCCTAGATTGTAAAGGTAGCAAGGATAGCATGCTAAGCATTTTGCAATTATATTGCTGTAACAGCATCCGGTGTATAGCAGATCTCCCTGTTATGCTTCCAGTGAATTGCTACCCATTAGAACTTTTTTGCCACTACATGGCATGTACAAAGCAAAGGCTGCTATTTGTATTGAGGCTGCTGGTGCAAGCAAATGTCTTTAGTAAATCACAGAAGAAGGTAAATCAAGCCCGGCTTTTACTCTTCATACTACAGTGCTCATCACCATTTATCCCAATGCATTATAAGACTGACCCAATTAAAAAGCCCAAGGCTCAATTTAGGCCCTTTTCATACCTTACCTGGTTGTGGAGACACCTGGTGTGGGTCCCAGTGTTGGCTCTGCTGGGAGGAGAGCACAACAGGAGCACTCCCCTCTGAACTGGCTGCCTCTGTGTTCTAGGAAGCACAATGACCATGCCTCTTCCTGTAGCAGCACAGTCAGGTAGTTTCCCAGACTGTGCTGGGCAGGAAGCACAGCCATTGTATTTCTAGGGCCTCTGCAGACAAAGTAAGTCCATAATGGTGGAGTGATCACCAGTCATCGAAGGGGAAAACCCGTCAATGATTTGTGGCGCAATTGCTCCGCCTGTGTGGGAGAAGGATGGGACCATGATGACATCATGCATAAGCGTCCACAGTCCCGTCCTTCTCCCGTCCCAATGGTGGGTTGGGAGGGTGGAGCAGAAAGGACCACAGTCTCAATTATTTAAACACTGAACGTCCAACAGTGTACAAAAATCAACAGCCATGAGTTTGGCGCAGTGGTGGAACTTCCAATCAACAGGGAAAATATTTCATAGCCTCTAGACTAGAGCCATGTGTTGTTCCAAACTTGTATCAAATCTCTGCACAGGAGTCATCAGTGACATTGGCACAGAAAGGCTGCATGAATTTGGGACGGGCATACAAAGTAAGACGTTTACAATGTTATAGCAACTTCTAAAGCCAACAGTGAGGGATAATGCTTTGGAGCAGCTAGCTTACCGAGTTCTTCTTAAGATGGATTGAATGACATGCTTTTGTTGAATATGAAATCTTACCCATAAGTTTGTGATAGAACCTCTTCTCTGTATATACAGCTTTCAGGTTCAAATTCTTGTTTTAAAATTTCAGTTAACACAGCTAGAAAAAAAACTAGTTGGAAAGAATGTTAAAAATTATTCATTACCAAGTTCAGAAACAGGTTTCCTTATGAGTGGGCAAATCCTGTAAGGAAGGATAATAGATATAATAAGAATTTTCATAAAATCAATGAATTATAGAGATGGCAAGGACCATATTGTCCAACATTCGATCAGATAAGAAAACACAAGTAATCCACTCTTGAAAGATGCCCATGCAACCACTGCTTGAAAACCTCAAAAGAAGGAGAATCCACTATCCTATGAGGTTTATTTCTGTTTATTATTTATTATCTGTTATTAAACAGATCTTACTATCATGGAGTTCTTCCTAATGTTTAATTGGAATCTCTTTTCTTGTAATTTGAATCTAGTGTTTCATGTTTAGTCTCAGGAGCAGTAGAAAACAAGCTCAATCCATCTTCTATATGACATCTATTCAAATGATTAAAGATGGCTATCATATCACCTCTCAGTTCTCTCTTCTCCAGGCTAAACAGACCTCTCTCCCAAAGGTCCTAACTGCACAATATTGCCATCCTGAGATGCCAACATGTTTCTCCCAGTCCAGGACACATGCTATAGCACAATGTCATTACTGACCAGGTTCTGTCACATCCCCATCTGTTGTGATTGTGCCATATATCATTACCAGGAAAAAATGTTATTGACCCCCTTTCCTGGAATGATCCCATCAGCTGCAGGTGTTCAGTAAGGAACAGAGCACTATCGAGCTCTTCCGTCTGCAGAAGAGGCAGGGAAAGGTACCCATCATTCACGCTATACTGCAAAAGGTAGAAGAGTGTCTCTAACTCTACCTATCTTCCAGCAGCCAACTGAGTGCAGTGAGAAGTACTCAGGTCCTGATCCCATCCTGACAATTGCACTGCCAGGATCCTGTCAGGAAGAAGTGCTATTGAGCCATAGTGTGGTCTTCATTCCTCATAAGGCTTGGTTTCCAGACTGTTGATCATCTTGGTCATCCTTCTCTGAACACATTACAGCTTGTTAATATCTTTTTTGAACTGTGGTTCCAAGAACTGAAGAAAGTATTCCAGGTAAGGTCTGACCGAAATGGAATAGAGTGGCACTATTTTCCTTGATCCGGACAATATACTCCTGTTGAAGCACTTTACAATTGCATTGGGTTCATTGGCTACTGCATCATGCTGTTGACTGATATTTATTCTGTAGTCTACTAAGACCTTTCCATATGTACTGCTTTCAAGCCAGGTGTCATCCATCCTACATATATATATATATATATATATATATATATATATACATAAATATATATATACAATATATATATATATATATATATATATATATATATATATATATGCGCATTTCATTTCCTGCCTAGATTCAGCACCTTATATTTATCCCTGTTGAAATTTTGTTAGCTTTGGCCCAGTTCTCCAATCTATTGTGGAAGTTTGAATGTTGATCCTATCCTCTAGGGTATCTAGGGTACCCCACCCCCACCCCACCAATCAGATGTCAATATTCTTCTGGTATTGAAATATCCTGAAAGATTGCAGGGGAATATTTCTTAAGAGAAAAATGGGACAGACTATGCAAAAACTTCTGTTTTCTGTACAGAAAATAGCTTCTTACACAGAAAACACTGTTTCTTGTCAACACCTCAGGTTGTTCAAATATAAGGAAATTATTGTTTTTGTTGCTGTTGTCATTTATTTATATAACACCACTATGTACATGGCACAAAGGCATGCAGTCTAAAATATGTATATATAGACACAAACATAAAGGGAAGAAAGGAATAATAAAACTAGAATATTAAATTGTAAAACAAATTATCCAGGTAAAATTCCAAAATGCCAGTATAATATAAAACAAACTGACAGGCACATGTAATCAAGCTATATAAAGTAGAAAACAACATTAAACCAAACTCTAAAAGCTTTTGAAGACAAGAAGGTTTTTAATTGCAATTTAAACATAATGAAGGAAGCCAGCAAGTGTTCAGAGACACAATTCCAAGTAAGAGGAAATGCTCGGTGGGGTGAAAACCCTAGAGTTCCTAGAATGCAGGTCTCAGGCAAGCTGGTAAAAAGAAATTGGGACTGAAAGACAGGGAGGAGCAAAATTGTGTCAGGCTTTGAATGTTAAAACAAGAAGCTTATGCTGAATCCTATAAAGCATGAGCAGCCAATAAAGTGATATCAAAAGTGGGATAACATAATCAAAACAATGGGCCAAAATAATACTCTTAGCGAAAGAAGTGTTGAACAGTAACCAGAGGACTAAAGTGAGACAATGGCAGACCACCACCACTACCATGCAAAAAAATCAAGATGGGAAATGACGAAGACATGAACTAGGGCCTTCATAGAGGAAACAGAAAGAAAAGGTCTAATTTTGACAATGTAATAAAGAAGAAAAATGGCATGATTTTGCTGCAGTATCAATGTGTGGAACAAAACACACTTCTTTCACAGGATACATGGTAACATTATTAACAGTTATGGAGAATGTATGTTATACGGAAGGTTTGGAGGGAAAAGAAGTAGTTCTGTCTTTGCCACATTAAATTTTAAGTGATGATGAAGCATCTATGCTGGACTGCTGAAAGACAAGCTGTAATATGACATTCAATGTCAGAACAGAGTTCTGGAGCGGAGAAATATAGCTAAGTATCATCAGCATAAATATGATATTGAAAGCCAAACAAACTGATATGATTTCCTAACAAAGTAGAGGGAAACAGTGTATAGAGGACAAGGACCTAGAATGGAACCCTATGGAACGTCAACCAGAAGGGGCAAGAAGAAGATACATGAATTGCAGCTATCACATTAAATAATCATCTGTGTTTTCATGAGAGCTCTTTCCACAGAGTACAAAGGGCCAAATCCAGATTGAAAGGGATCCATTATAGAAATATGAGAAAGAAAGTTTAGGCAATGTACATAAACAGTATATTCCGAAACTTTCAAGAGGAAAGGAAACAATGAAACTCTGCAATAACTAGAAATAGAAGATGGATCAAGTGAAGGCTTCTTAAGAACTGGATTAACAGTAGTATGTTTAAACTCAGAAGGAAATTGACCAGTAGAAAAGGACAGGTTAATTATACGGAGAAGAGAATAGAGAACAGCACGGGCAATGGTAATTAAGAAATGAGAAGGAACAGGATCAAGATTTCAGATAGAAGAATTTGAAGACATCAACATTTTGTGTAGTTCATCTAATGAGACAGGAGAATACAAAATGGAGAAGAATCAGACATATTTGATATGTTGGTAATAAGGAAAGTTCAGGATCTGAATGGATATTTTCAATTTTAGTTTTAAAGAAAGTTGCAAAATCATCAGCAGAGAAAGATGAAGGGAGATGGAGGGGAGAGTTTTATAAAAGAATTAAAAGTAGAAAAGAGACACTGCAGGTATTGCACATTAGCATGGATCAATGAAATACAGCATTTCTGTTTAGCCAAAGAGATAATACAAAAGAAAGAATGAATGAATTTATAGTGAATATTGTCTGCTCACTCCGTAGTCTTCTTCCATGTATGTTCAGGTGCATGAAATTAGCAACTGCAGAGGAACATTCATTATCTCCCATCTTGGAGAAAAATCTTCCATAATCATTTATCCTCATATGCAAGGATGAAATATCCCTAGGCTCAACTACCACATTAGTAAACTGAAAGGACTATAGATATATACACACATACATACATACATACATACAACTTATCTTTGACAGATCAGCCACTTATAAATTTACTACATTACCAATCCCTTTACTGGGATTAGGATCAAAATAAACATTTAGGGAACTGAACATGTGACTGACTTCCATATTGTTGTAGTGTCTGTATTTGTCATAAAAGAGAGGCCTCAGGAGCCAACTGCAATTCTCCTCTACAAATCCCACTATTCATGGCCATAAACTGATATAAAAATGGAATGAATCCATGAATGATACAGCTCTTTTACTGAAATGAATCTTTAGTTAAAGCAAGCAACAAATCAACAAAATGAGGCACTATTTGGCAATTCTGAAGACAACAACTATGTGTTCATGTAGGCCAGGGCTTTCCAAACTGTGTATTGTGACACATTAGTGTGTCACCTGTAGTGTGTTGATGTGTTGCCTCCCCAGCAAAAAAGACCCCCCACACACACCCGAGTCTGGCCTGCTGCCATTGCTCTTGCTGGGGTCTCTCCCAGGCAAGAGCGATGGCAGCAGGCAAGGATCAGGTGTGAGGGGTCTGCCTTTCCCCCTGCCATCACTCTCACTGGGCTTTTCCTGGCAAGGGCAACAGCAGTGGGCCAGGATCAGGGGGCTGCCTTTCCTCACCCTAGATATGCCTCTGGGTACCTCTGGTTTGCTAGTAAAGCTTGAATTACTGTGTCACAAAATGATGCATGTCGAAAAAGTGTGTCACCAACATGAAAAGTTTGGAAAGCTCTGTTGTAGGCATTTTCTCTCCAGGATGCATGTATCTTTGGTTAATGTTCATTCCTGATTTGTTTCCAATATTTTCCAATACTGAAGAGTCAAAAATTGATTTTATATGGCTTGCTACAGTCTGTAGAGAAGAAAGTAGATTCTGCTGTCCAAAGGTCAGAATTTCCCTTTTCCTTTCTACTTTTACAATAATTTTACTTCCATGGAAAAGACAATGAAAATCAGCCACAGCTACTGATGGTTTATTTAAAAAAAAAAAAAGTTTCTCCATCATAGAAGAAGAAATCCAAATCAATCATCAGATTCATGTATAAAGAGAGGGAGAGAATTCTCTCCACCATCCCAGGGAGTGTTATTGGGTCTTCATATACAGCTAAACTCACTGCAGTCTCTGCCTTGTAGATTAACACTGTATTGTACAGAGTGATGCAGTCATCAGCTGTTGGCTAGAATATTTACCACTGAATAGATAGTTAAAACATGGGTGAGTGGTTCATAATTATTAAAATCTTATGTTGCAGAAATAGTTTGCAAGATTAATTAGCCTCTGTACATCTACTTGGGAAGAAATCTATTTCCTATTTTACAGATGTTTCTCCATCTGCTTGCAAAGGTGATGGAGGATGGCAAAGGTAATAGAAATTGTTCTGAAGCCCAAGAAGACTGGTTTCTTTTTCACGCTAAGACTGCCACAACAGAAATCTGGGTCTGAACTTCAAAGAGCCATTGGCTCAGTCACTTTATAGCCACAAAGCACTACTTCCTATATCATTTTTCTTTTAGACAGCATTTATAAATAGATTAAATAGGCTGTAGTGAGGGGGGAAAGGTGAGCCATGAAAAGAATAAGCAAATTGCCCCAGGTGAGTATACTTGTTGGAAAGAACAGCACTCTTGATGGCTTGAAAAATGTCATTTATTGTCAATCATGTTTGAAGGAAAAGGTGTGTTTGCTTTAGGAGAGAAAAAACAGGAAGATTACAATCAGAGCACTAAATCCTTGAACCCCATCCAGAGAAGTCTTACCAACAACATGAATAATTCCGCTGAATTCCCTCACACATAAGTAGAGTAACCAAGCAAACTTTAGTGTGAAAGAATGGCATATTAACTTGAATTGGCATTGAGATGGCACTTCTGTCAGCTGCCAACTTTTAAGTGAAGTGTGCTTCAAACCACAGCAGGGTCCCCTTCCAAAACAGCTCATTATTTTTTCTCTAATTCTTGCCACCATTCTGATAGCACTGATGTGTTCCTAACTGCTAATCAATATTTACTGAAAGATGCCTGCTCCTTAGATACTCATCGCTTAATATATTAACTCTAACCAGCATGCTTTCTGAGTGAGGCAGAGGGATTATACTTTTCTGTTGATTAAAGCTTCTGCTTGCTGAAGAATTATACTTTTTTATGGGAGGAGAGCAGCTTGATTTGTTGCCATAAAGTTGGACAAGCTGCTGCTGATGAATTAATATTTGTTTACACCTTTATCACTGTCCATTTTTGTAATTGGAATTTGAGTAGTAGATGTAAAGAAGGCTAAGCAAATCTCCTCTTATTATAATTTTCATGCTTCCTTGGACAGAACACTCAGAAAAGACACTTAACTCTCAAGCATATTTTACTAAGAAAATAACTTTTTTTTCCCCTTCAGTCAAAATTGTTAGTAGCATCCATGCAGAGAATTAGACAGCCACTCATTAAAGGGAAATGATTTCTGGGTGCCTCTAGGTCCTCATCTTACTGTGGTGCTTTGCTGGGAGACAGGATAGAAATGTTGCCTGACATATATTCTGATCCACAGAGTCTTTTTTTCTTTTTTTTTAAATAAAGCACTGCTATTGACAGATGAATTTCAAGGAAATCCAGAACAATAGGTTTAGGCTCTTGAACTTCATATCTCAGCTGACTTAAGCAAGTCTTCAATAATCTCAAATCTCACTACCACTTTGATCCAAGGAGTTCCAGATTATAGCTATGATCCAATTATTTAAATCAAACAAAAGAAAATTCTTTCTGGATCTCATGCCCAGTTAAAGTATTCAGAGCTGATGGCTCTCTAACATCATATCGTATGAAAGAAAATTACATAATTTAACCATGCATTGTGTGAAGAAATACTTCTTGTACATTCTGAATCCATTTTCCCCAGCATTGGGCTCCACTGAATGTCCTTGTTTTTTAGTGTTACAAGCAGGGCATATAAGTTTCTGTATACCAAGGGTGAACAAATTCGGTGGATCTGTTCTCTCTCTCTCTCCCTCCCTCGCTCCCTCCCTCCCTCTCTCTCTCTCTTTCTCTTTCTCTTTCTCTCTCTCTCTCTCTCACATACTATTTATTGAGGGCTGCACCATCTAATTTTTTTAAAAAAAGAAACAAACTTAAAATCTAGATTTGACTTCTGGTTTTAATTCAATATTTAAAAACACTGTCTGGGATTCTACATCTGCACGATAGCTATAGCTATGAACCATCTCCCAATCAGACCACAAAACCACCTTAAAATCCAGTCAGCTGCACCAAGAAATAGATTTCTGCAGCGCCAGTGAGCAGGGCACTGAAGGATGATGTACCCAGTCACCTCCCACCAGCAAGCACTGGTGAGATGAAGAGTTGAAACAGAACTCTACAGGGATATCTGCTCCTGATGGCTGCACTGCCACTCACCAGTGGGAGGATGCTGGAGATGTCATTCTACATCACCCTGCTCACCAACAGCACAGAAGTCATTCCCTAAGTGTAGCTGCCTGGATTTTAAGATGAATTGCGGGGAGCATTTATGATCATGGTAGTGGTGCCATGGTCATAAATGTGCATAGAAAATAGTTACAAGGTTGTAAACCTAGCTTAAAACATCACAACTGCCTAACAGGATGCCAGCCATGGTTTATTTATTCCATTTATATCCTGCCTTTTTCTTGGCACAGAAAAAGTTATTTAGTTTTTTTAAAAAAAAAAAAACCTAAAGGAATGCTGTACCCCTTGCTTTAGATGAGTATTGCTACTTGTTGTGAGTCTAGAAAAATCTCTCCTTTCGGGAAAAAAAATGTTTTTCAATAGGAAGGTTCAGGAGGATCCATGGACATCATGTTTTGCCCACCCATGATATATATCCTGAATAATATTATATACTTCTCTCAGGAAAACCCTGCATACTGATAGCCAAAGGTTCCTTCTGCAAGCATGGAGCAATGGATGGTGAAGGAAAAGGAAGAAGATAGAAGGAAGAAGTGCTTGGAGTCAAGTACCTCCCAGACCAGTTCCTCTTTGTTGGACCACTAAGATAACTAGTCCTGTATGTAGGTTCTGGATTTATACCTCACCTTTCAACCAGGATGGGATTTATCATTGACATCAATGTCTTGCAATGTCTACCTCGTGTAAACAACTGTTATGTGCAGATAGAGAAAAATGACTCTGAATATCACTTTTTCCCTTTTTGCTGGTGCGAAGAACTTTTTTTTCCCCTGAGCCATTCTCCCTGCCTCCAGTAGCTCAGTCGTAGGGTGTTTCTGCTGTACATTGTTACAGTGCTGTTATTCCACTTTCAACACTCCGTGGAATTCTGGGTAGTTTACTGAGGCCAAAGAGTTCTCTGGCTGAGAATTCTAAATGGCCCTCCCTAAACTGCAAACCCCAGGATTCCATAGGATATTAAAAGTGGAATAATAGCATTATAACGGTCTAGTGCAGAAATGGCCTTAGTTGTTTTCTGCCAGCTCAGACTCGTCAATGTATGCTGGAAATTAACATGACCAAGACAGGAATAAAGGGATAGGGTAGATAGTTTGATGAAAACATCAGGGCTGTGTATGTGTGTGTGTGTGTGTGTTTGTGTGTGCCAGAGAGAGAGAAAGAGATCAGAGATGTCTGCTTGGACTATTGATAAAGTTCCACACCAAAGGGTCCTGGGAAACCTTAGCAGTCATGGAATGAGAGAAGGTAAAGAACAAGAAAAGAAAGTAGGAATAACTGTCAGTTTCTGTAACAGAGGGGTGACAGCAGATTCTCAGAGAGTTGTATTGTGACTTGGGCTTTAGAGCTTGTTCATGAATGATCTGGAGTTAGAGATGAGGTGAAGTGGCTGTGTTTCTTAATGACTATAAATTATCTAGTGGCGTGACATTAAAAAAAATAGACTGAAAAGAGCTCGAATTTTCCAAATATAACAGTTTTGGAAAAGTCTTATCAAGGGGGAGAAAACAGGGGAAATCTTACCCGTTCCTTATCCATAAAAGACTACAATAAAACTGAGAAGCTGCAGAAGGGCATAGCTATATGCAACTGCTTTCTTGTATTAGATCTACTGGCTCTACAAGCAGAAGAGAAGCCACAGCTAAGTATACATATATATATCTTAATGGGAAGGAGAGAAATATGTATTCATGCCCATGTATCCACAGACAGTGTTTGCATATCTAAGAATGTTCACTGCTATGATATTATTTGATTGATCTGCCAGAAAATGGAACTTTTATAAAGCATACTTATCTCAGTTCTCTTTCCACAGCCAGACTGTCTCAAATAAGGGTAATTCTGTCATCTGTTAAATTGTTTCTTGAACAGAGGTATTTTTCATAACGGGAGAGCTGTGTTCATTATTCACGGGAAGCTTGTTTTTATAAGGCTTTTGGCATGCTTGGGGGCCATTGGCCTGAGGGTGAAGGCTTGGGCTCATCTTAGTCTCTTTATCTCTCTCTCTCTCTCTCTTTTTTTTCTTCTTATGTACACACAGACCCCAACCTTTTCCTTAATATTTGTGAGACTCCATCATCAAACAAGATGGAACAAAATTGGTGGAACTGCTCCCATTAAAAGATCATTCAAATTAAACAGATATCTTTTCTTCTAATCTCCTTTCTTCCTTTGCCACGTAAAGGCAAAGAGAATTTGAAATGAAACCAGAATGTATTTAAGATGGGAGGGGGTGCTATGATTAAAAAAAACATAGGAAGAAAACCCTCAGGGATGTATGGCTCTGTCGTAGTGAGTGACTGGCTATTAAATTTGCAGATTTTCACAGGAACGTTGCTTAGCAATGAGACAAGTGTAAAAGATTTAGAAATAAAGTTTGGTTTGAAAGGAGACAGTACCAATAATGCTCACTTTTACAATTTTCTCTAATTATCTATGTGGATCTTTCTAAATTACTGACCAAATATAATCTGCATAGGTACAATCTGTTCTGGCATGCAAGGATTACAAACTGCAAAAAAATGCTATCCCTATCCCCCACACACACACACATTGAGTGAGATTTACAAGAGGTTCTGTGTGTGTGTGTGTTATCATTTTTCACATTTCAAGACTTTTACACAAATTTCATAACAGTGTCTTTTGTTAAAAAAACACAATTACACAAAAATATTTTTCTTGCAAAATACAGTGTTTTGTGGTAAAACTGACATTTTTGCATTTTTGTGGGGGAAAGGTAATTAAGGTCCTACTTTGTGCCTGTGTAGTATAAATCTACACTCATAGTTACACAGTGGTTGCACCATGCCATCCTTGTGTTGAATATCAATGTTGTACACCTGACTGTGAATTTGTGAGTGTGACTGCTGATTGTCCTGTTGTGCAATGGAGAAATGCATAGTGGTCATTTATGCAATACCAGTGGATACAGTGTTACATCGAAGGCACTGATAATAGTTAAGCACTATCCTAGAATATACAACCGTATTGCTGGAATCCTGCTATTGCTAGTATTGTTGCTATGTGCCTTTAACACAACATAGAATTATGGCAACCGTGCCACAAGGTAGGGATGCAATTCCTTGCTAATTTTATTCTTGATGGAAAGAATGAGACTTTACAGCAATTTTTTTCTCACTGTAAGAAAGTTTTTGAAAACCATACACCGCTGGAGGACTTGCACTTTAAGACATATTCTTTGCAAAATTCACACATGGTATTCTCCTTGGAAATTTCTATGGCTGATTGAAGGATCAAACCCTAGTCTCCTGGAGTTCTAGCACAACAAAAGAATAACTCCACCACACTATTGTTGGAATCCTGTTGTCTAGCATCAACTAGATATTGAATCAGTTGCTGAATGGTGAATGAACACATAGGTATATCTAATGGATTCAACAGATCTCTTGTAATTGGGAGCTAACAATAGGATTTAGGCTTATGTGAAAGAGCTAAGCTTATGCAACTATAAATGGAATACATCTATTGCACAATGGTTAAAAAAAGAATAAAAACATGTGGCTACACGTAAGAGAACTAACACAGATATAGATACCATCTCCTCAGTGTTCATCACCCAAAAATAAAATTTCTGCTGCTGACTAATAAAAGTGCTGTTTTCTTTTGTTTTGCATGATTGGTTGAGGAGCTGACAGTATTTTATGGAGTGTTTCAGTGTGCTAAAACACTCTGCCTCATTAAGAATGAAAAAAATAAGAATATTCCATAGCTCTAAGCTATGATTACTATCACATAGAATGTAATTACCTCAGTCAGGGATGGGCAATATTTGTGGAACTAGAGATCACTTTATGGATAGGTCAATATTTATTTATCTATTATTTTTATTTTTTCTAAGAAAAAAGCATTCTACCATGATTTCTGTTATTCCTCAATGGAGCAAAATTTCAGTTACAACTCATTGATTATACTTTATTATGGAATACTACTGAATATTTATGAAATTCATTAATTTATTTCATTAAATTTCATTGAGGTTTAAATTAAATTAAACCATAAATTAATTCTAAACTAATTCAGTAACTGGATAGATCAGAATTCAGTCTCAGGGCGGGTTTTTTAAGAAAAAAATATTATGGTTTCTAAAAATTAATTAAAACTTACATATCCTGAATCAGAGTACTATTCACAGTTAATAAAACTGAGGGATTAAAAAGAAGGATCATGCTTTTCCAGCTTAAGTTTGGGCATATGTTTCATATTTCTAAGCAGGAATTCCCACCTATCACTTTCCCACAACTGAATTCCATTTTTCAGCTTCATTGCCAGCGTCTCCAGTCCCTTGCAAGGGCTGCCAATATCAAGGAAATAGGGGGTTGCAAGGGGTTCTCCCACCGTGGGTTTAGAGTGGAGCTTATGCTGGGGACCTGACTATTCTTACTATTGAAAGTCTTTGACTTACACCTTATTGTTAGTTCTTACTAGAGTAGAGCCACTGGAATTGCCTACATGTTAACTCACCATTCAACAACTGATTGGATGCATCTACCCTAGCCGGGACTAATCAAGAGGATTTTACCTTTTGTCTTTATGGTTGAATGTTTTGCCTTGTAGCTGCAATGGGGGCTGGGGGTGAGGTTTTCCCCTAAAAGCTTTTCTTTTTAAAGGCATTTCCAAACTCCCCCCCCCCGCCCATGTTGTAGCAGACTCCTTGTCTCGCAGAGAATTGGTGGGGGGTTAAACGGGATGAGTTTTCATGCCTGTTCTTGACAATATGGTTAACTTGTGCTGTTATCTGTTTGCATGTATTTTAGTAATTCTGTTCTTTTCTAGGCTATCGAGTAAAATCCCAGCAGGTGTGGCTCCAGCCTTCAGCTGTTTCCAGACCATCTGAGATTTGAGAGGCATGTGATAATGGGGTTTCCCATTATCCAGGTTTCAATGCTGAAAGGGGATAGTTCTCCCTTCAGGCAGATAAAGGGTTAATGAACTATTCGGGTTAGCATCATAGGTCATGAGAGATAGTTGCCCAATCAGGGGGATAAAGGTGAGAATCTTGAGAGGCTTCGATGGGTAAATTATAAAATCCTTGAGAGACCATGCTGTAGGGAGACAAAATCTATGTCAGTGGCAGGGTTTAGGCCCTAGGCTTCACCTCCTGGACTCACGCTTCTCTCAGACCATCTAAGCTTCTGATTCCCAATACAAGTAACTAGAATATTAATTAGTTAGTCTCATTTGGGTATTTCTGTTTAGGTTTAGTACTACAGCTGGAATGACATAGACTATCTGTAATTTGTAACTACTAAGTGGACCTGGGGAAGGAAGTCCTTGTGTAGCAATAGCATGTCTATTTCTATACTGCTTATTAACTAAATGCTCTCTAAGCGGTTCACAGTGTGTTAGCTAATTGCCTCCAACAAGCTGGGTACTCATTCTACTGACCTGTGGAAGTATGGAAGGCTGAGTCAACCCGGAGCCCAGCAGGATCAAACTCACAACCTTGTGGCTGCAGTACCAGCATTTAACCACTGCGCCACCAGGGCTCCTTACAAATGGTATCTCTGTTATCTATAGTGCCTGTTCTTAGAATAAACATTTTCCTGTTTCAAGAACTCTCAACTCTCCTATTTCCACATGCCTTAGTTATATGCACAGATAGAATCCCTCTTTAGCAGAGGGGTGGGGGGAAGAAAATAATTGCTGTGCTTAGAGACTGGTGACTCCCTTGCAGCATCCCACTGTGCTGCTAAGATTGGGATTTAATGCAGTGTGTGGTGGCAGTATTAATTCATGAAATCTGTGGGATTTCCTGCTCCTGTTCAAAGGCAGAAGTCAGTATTTGGAGGCTGGGAATTGACTCAGTTATAACATCCCCCATCACTGATCTCAGACATACTGCTGTAGGTTCCCTTGCTCAGAGAGTTGCTACAGGCACCCAACAGTTCATGTGGTTTCTCACTTATTTTTAGCCACAGACATGCCAGTGAGAGCTTTTTTGTTTGTATTGGGGAGCAACAGAAGATTTTAGGATCAAATAAAGGTCTGTGGGTTCCTGGATTCCCAACCCTGACCCAGATGCTGATTTTTTTAAAAAAATAAAATGGATCTTTTCCAAAGTTTAATTCTTGCTTATTTCATTCAGCCTTCTTGGATTTCATGAACTTCTTGATAGAAGGTGTCAAAATGTTTGCTCTGCCCTTTAAAATTCTGCTATGTTCCGAAGACCACTGGCCATAGACACTGAGCTTGCAAGACAGGCAACATTCTCGATGACAAGTTAATAGAATGGTGACAGAATTAGACAGAAGAAACTGTTGATTTTTAGTCAGAGCTAGTCCAAAGCTGTGGTCCGAGTTCCTGTCTAGGTGTGAACCACAAAGAAACGTTAACAATGCAAGTTCTGTTACCATGGCCAAATGCATAAATAATTCAGTCTTTACATTAATATTCATCTACATAACCTCTGTTGTCACTCATTAAAGGTTACATTTCTTTTCCTCTCATTGCCTGTGTTCATAATAAATCTTTCAGTGCATTAAAATTAGGCACAGCTTCAACATTTCATTAGCGTTGACATTTTATGTAGCTTGGATAGTCCCCTGGATACCACTCCCCCATTTTCCTCATCTAGCACCAAAGGCACCCATATTGACAACAATGTTGCTTGACAATTGAGACTTCTGGGACCAGAATCCTGTTGGTTTCTTACACATGCATATGTTCCCCTGTGAAAGTAGTTGAACACTTTTGCACTATGCAGAATATTTGCATTCACTTCAAAGTTGCAGAAATGGGGTTGTATGTGCTTTGCCATTGCACATGTAAGTATACATTATGTATGCCTGAGCATGCACATTGTGCATGTGCTTTGTGCATGTATACATATCTCACATCATGTATGCATCATCATAATTGTCGTTGTCATCATTATCATGCCTTTTTTCCAGTTTGAAGATCAAGAAGCTGTTGTAAGGCAGCTTACAATAGTTAAAACAAACAGAGTGTAACAAATATTCACAGTGTACACATTATTTATTTATTTATGTGTTTGCTTTAATTTATAAAAAAAATTAAAACCAGCTAAAAACGTAAACCATTAAAAACAAAAAACAAAAAATAGAATATATTCATAGCTCATTCCCCCTAAGCAATAAGTCTCCAAAGACCTTCCAGAATAAAAAGGGGTTTATCTGCCTGCAGAAAGATAGTAAGAAGGGTGCCAGATTAACCCCTCCGGGTGTAGAATTCCAAAGCCTGGGGCATTTCCCAAGAACCCATGCTCCCACTTGATATATCTGTGAGAGTGGAGAGAAAGGCCTCCCTAGAAGATCTCGAAACATAAGCAGATTCATAAGGGAGAGTATAGCCTCTCAAATAACCTGTACCCGAGCCATACAGACCTTTAAAGGTCATAACCTGCACTTTGAATTGTGTCCAGAAACACACCAACAGCCAATGAAGCTGTTACAACAAGGGAATTATATGCTCCTGGTACCCAGGCCCAGTTAACAGTCTGGTTGCAGCTCTTTGGACCGAATGAAATTGCCAAACACTCCTCCAAGGCTGCCCCACACAGAGTTACAGTAACCCAAAGTATGTTACAGTATGTTATGCTACACTAACTTAAAAAAGTAATAAAGGCATGTGATGGTACACAAAACAAATGCACCCCAAATTGTCATGGTTCAACTCCCAGCCCATGCCTCTCTGCCAACAAGGAAAGAAAGACGATAGTACTTGTCCAAGAGGAAAAGGCAGTGGGAGTGTCCAACGCAAACATCAGGTAGAAATACTGAGCTGAGCTAAAGTCAAGGTCAGATCCCAAAAGTCTAGAATGCTGAAGGTCTGTCCAAAAAGGGTCAAAAGAGTCAGAACACAAGGGTCATGAGAGTTTGAGTAGCAATTTGCTACAAGCAAACAGCAAGCCACACTGACAGACTTATATAGCTGATGAAAACAGGTGGGTTGACCAAGAGTCCCCCAGGACCACTTTCTAGATTCACTCCTCTGGAAAAGAACAAAGCCACAATAAAACAGTGACTCCATGCTAGCAAGGCAACCCAAGAGGGTACCATGATCAATGATATCAAAAGCTTCTGAGAGTTCTAGCAGAACCAACAGGCATGTGCTCCCCTGTCTAGTTCATGGCATAGGTCATCCAACAAGGCAAACAAAGCATAATTATAATCTATCATTATATTTCAGATTTATACTATGCAGCCTAAAGGTAGGATCTCAGCCTTAACATGTTATCTGAAAACAGGATTATCTATATAAAGGTATCATAGGGATCAAATAATTCCTTTTAGTGATGAAGAATAGGTTTGGAAATGAGCTCTGTACTTCAGAGATTCTCCAGGTAGTGCAAACCAAGCTGAATTCTCCTTCTCTATAAATTTAACTAGCCTTCTTAAATGTCAGTTCCTCCCATTTCACATAGGTGCATTTTATGAAACTTTCACAACAATGGCAGCCATATCTACAAAATCAAGATCCAGCATAAACTTGTGGACATGTAGTTCTTTATTTTGCCTGATCATTAAGTCAAGAAAATAAAAACCGCTCTTCTTTTCTGCCACTGCATATTCAGTCACTGACTTTTTATGATTCTTTTTCTAAAGTTATTTCTGTTCCTTATTCTCCAGAAAAAAATCTTCTTGCACATTCATCTCAACAAAAATACATGCTAAATCACAATGCAGTTTGTTCAGTACTGTTAAAAGTAGTATTTGACGGTTGTAAAAGTGGAAGGCCAGGCTCTAAATGAGCTCCTCAGCTTATTCAAATCACACTCTTGCAGCCTTAACAAATGGCAAATCTTCTCTGAATAAATAATAGAATCATAGAGCTGGAAGAAACCACAACAGTAACTGAGTCCAACTCCCTGCCATCCAGGAACATACACTCAAAGCAGCCCCAGCAAATGTCCATCCAGCCTCTGTTTAAAAACCTCCAAAGAAGGTGACTCCATTACACTCCAAGACAGAATATTCCACTGCTGAATGACTCTTAACGTCTGGAAGTTCTTCCCGATGTTTAGGTGAAATCTCTTTTTATGTAGTTTTGCATATCTACACTGTTCCATGTCCTAGTCTTTGGATCAGCATCAAACAAGCTTGTTATATCTTCACCTTGACATTTCTTTGGATATTTAAACATGGCTATCATGTCTCCTCTTAATCTTATTTTTGTCAGGCAAAACATACCTAGCTCCCTAAGCGGCTCCTCATAGGGCATGGTTTCCAGACCTTTTACCATTTTGGTCACCCTCCTCTGGACATATTCGAGCTTGTCAATACCCTTCTTGAATTGTGGTGCCCAGAACTGAACAGTCTTCAAAGTGAAGTCTAACCAAAGCAGAATAAAGTGGTATTATTACTTCCTTTGATCTCACCAAGAAAAACCTTGAAAGTGGTCTCCCTATGTCAAAGACAACCTGGAGGCACATAATAACAATCATCTATTCAGTTATTTATGGGCAGCAGACTAAGGCCCTTTTCGCACCTTACTTTGATAGCACGACGGACTAGAGCCCTCCCAATATTGCCAATATCACAAGAGGCCCAGTATAGAGCCCCTTGTAGTCTGCACACGGTAGGGCATTTGCGAGAGAGCACCAGTCCCCACCTGGTGCCTTGTCCACATGTCAGCGTCCTAGGCCATGCCCAGGTCCTGTCCTGTCCCCGCCCCAGCGCTCCTGATTGGTCGGTGGTTTTCTTTTTTTTTATTGTTTCGTCAACTATCGTGCTAACGTTAGCATGATAGATCCTGCCAACAGGCTGTTTCATACTACGTTGGTAACGTGCTAACATGCTAACGATAGCGCTGGGTTTAAAAAAAAACAACAGTCTGCCAGATCCCGGGGGCTGCTGTCGTCTCTAGTGTGAGTGGCAACACAGCCCTGGGGTGGCCTCTCGTGGCGATGTGTCATGCAGTGTTCCCTGCTGTGATGGGGGCAGCAGCTGGCCTGCTGCTGGACAGAGCATCCCCTGGGAGTTGCTGCATGAGGGACAGGCAGCAGGGACTGCCCACACCCCGCCCACTCCCGGGTCCTTCCCGGAAGCACACCGGACGACGGCTCCGCAGACCTTCTGGTCGCATGACCAATGCGTGAAAGGAAGGTTATTTTCAAGAAAATGCACTATCAGCACTATCCATGGCTGTGATAGCACTTGGTTCGCCAGAATATCATGCAGTACAGCAGCTCATGAAGGGGGGAGGGAGCATGCCTAATACGCTTTAAAAACACCATGCAAAAAGGGCCTAAGAGTCCTAGATTCCCTTGTATACAATCTTCTTCATGGCTACCTAGAAGGGTACCTCAATGCACTAGGATAAAAAAATACTCAAAGCCCAGAATCGAAGCAGTGGGAGAGACAACTGGTGCACTCCTCTCTATCTTTTGTCTACTACATATTTAACCCTATATGTGCTATAGTCCCCTTTATTTTGGGTGCATTGTTCATTGTGCACAGTGAGCACAAGAGTGCACATAAGATATACATCCATCAGTAGTAAGAACAATATACATTCAAGAACAGTCCTTGCACCCAAAAAGAGGTATATTTCTTCCCAGAGTCTGTCTTTGATAGTGAACCACAGTAGATAATTGCTCCATTAGCTAAGATGGAGAGGGAGAGGTTCTGCCATTACAAGCAACAACATTTTATTGCTTATAAAGATTACACCTATAATATACAAGATCATAGAGTTGGAAGAGACCACAACAGCCATCGAGTCCAACCCCCTGCCATGCAAGAAGACCCACTCAATGTACCCTCAGCAAATGGTTATAATGAGACCTACAAATATGTTTATTGCCTTTTAAGAGAACTTTTTATATGTTTTGGTCATTCTGTCTTTAATTTTTTAAACTATCTCTTTCCATTTTTGTAAGCTGCCTTGAGTCCCAGTATTAAGAAAAGATGGAATAAGAATGAATAAATTATAGTAATTGTTCCAGATTTCAAAGTGAGCTTATATACACTTCCAGACATAAAGCAACTTTTTAAAAAAAACGTTCAAAATTGGCCCATTTACCTTTTCTCCTATTTTTGGAAAGACATATATATTCCTGTCAAAATTTGATGAAAACTATTGATGCAATATATCCAGGTTTGTCAAGGAAGGATGATTTTGTGAAGTTCTAAGCAGCAGTTCAAAAAGTTATTAAGAGTTTCATGCCCTATTAACTGCTATAGCCACTGCTGGCAAGATCATGTCAGGCATGCTCAGTTTCATTTTGAAGCTAGAACACTGCCAGCACTCTAGTATTTTCAGAGGGATTTATGTCCTAAACTGACTAGCACTAGAAATCAGGAAATGGCTATAATTTTTTCTGTTTGTTAGAAGTGGATGGCATTCACAGACACAGTAGCTTGTTACAAGCAGATTACATCTACCAAACTGCAGAAAAACTAGTACTGCCCCTGCTGCCTTTCACAGACTGTACATGAATCTTCAGGTAGTACCAACCAACCATTAATATTAGCTGCAAAAAGTCTTACTTTAGGATGGTAGTTTGAAGGAACCTATAGTGTGAGAGCAGATTGAGAAAGAAAATTACAAGTTCATGAACTGTGAGTTCTTGAGGAGCTGCTTGAGTAATCATGTGTACGTATATCGCTTAGCTAGATGCTGGTTCAGCATGTCTGTTTAGGATGCTTTGTTCAGTGTTTGGGAACAGTCAGAAGAGCGTCATAAGGGGGGCAAATGATCAAGAAATGTCAAGCTGGCAAATGTTGCAATTGTCCATGTAAAAGTATAAAACCTTAGAGAGATGAATGTTCAGGGCTTCTGGTCTTTGGGAGAGATTCCACCAGAGAGTCCAGCCGACTAAATAAACTCTTGCTTTCCAATTTGAGCATCACCGGTTCCTGGAATTTAGCCATTACAATAGTTTTTCTTCTTTTCCTGGCTTCTTTCCAAAATTTGTGGGCTTTACAAAACTAAAAAAACACACGTGCAGCATCACTAAGGATAAATTTCCGGAAACTTGTTTTAGGTACAACAGAAATCATTTTGAGTCAGTAGTGCCAGAACAACAGGACGCAATTCGTATGGTGTGTCGGTTAAAGCCACTGCCTCAAATTATCATGTATCATCTATAACAGGGGAATGCAACTCTGATAAGTCCACTGGCCAGTTTTTAGGCTAGAAAGAGCTGCATGCTCTTCCCAAAAGGGCAAGAAAAATGAAGGGGGGAAAAAAGCAAGCTCCAAACTGAATGAAAGTTCAGTCTACAATTCAGTCTATTTTTTAAAAAAATCAGTCTAAAACCCAGAATGGATTCACTGATCCACTTACATCAGAGCTACTTCATGCTATTGGAATACAACTTCCACCAGTCCATACCACTGATACAGTCGAGGGATGATTGGATTTGAAGTGTTGGGGCAGAGCATGTTTCACTTGCTGGCCTTAGGCCTTCTATGGGTTTGTGGTCATCAAAGCCCTAGTTTTACTTCTGAAACAGAATCTGGACAGAAAAGAAATTCACTGGATTCTTATTTCTTCTTGGAAATGTATTCTGCACCTCTCAATATTGGGATGGAACTTATTTTGTGATAGATTTTAAGGCATGTTGTGCACATCGAAATGTGCCTACATTTCAGAAATGTGCCTAACTTGGGGGAAGGAGAGGAAAATGCGTAGAAAAATGAACATATTTTCTATGCCTGATATGAGGAAAAGAAAACAACTTACCACCCAATAAAGTTACTAAAGGAATAAGAATGCTGGCAAAATACTGCATTCATGACATAAACAGCAAACATGACACAACAGCAAAATATTTTTATTCGTCAACAAAAATTTTTCTCAGGGGTTTCCCAGCTACTCACTAATACATCAAGTATGAATCCTCATCAGCTTTAAACCATAGGTGTTCACACACATACACAGACAAAATGTTTGATTGCACATCAAAGAACTATGTACGTGCACCTACTGAAATGTATAGTACCTGAGTTCAAACTGAATTTTGTGTGAAATATTCTTTGCATCTTTTACAACTAAAAAAAAAAAGCAATTATGCACTGTTAAAATCCCTATAATTTTCCCATAACTGAATTATTGTTGAAGCAGCGTGTTGAAGAAACCTTCCCCTTAACACACCCACAGAGTTGGCCTGATTGCCATTCTCGTAACGTGTAAAATTCCATCTCAATACTTACCTTATTGAATGATTATTAACAATCATTCCTCTCTTGTTGCACTTCCAATTCCTCAGATTCTTCATCCTAATTTTCCTAGCCTGGGTTCTGCATCAAATGACTATTTGCAAAATAAGTATACATGTCGAAAGGATTTTAATTCATTAAAGTACTTAATCTTGCTTTGGAAAGTATCATGCCCCCTGAGCTACAAAATAATATATAAGAATTGGTATAGACATAAACA
Organism: Ctenosaura bakeri; assembly: GCA_948474755.1. Taxonomy (NCBI): domain Eukaryota; kingdom Metazoa; phylum Chordata; class Lepidosauria; order Squamata; family Iguanidae; genus Ctenosaura; species Ctenosaura bakeri. Next base: position 356,929 of record CAOLHI010000068.1, on the reverse strand, counting down.
TTTGTTCTATTTTGAGTCAATGCATGTGACCCAGTTCTTAATAAGCCATCTGCACATTCACAAACGTACCCATCTGCAAATATGCACTTACAAATATTCATCTAATATATAAAAGTTTGTCTGTTTGTTCGTGTCAGGCAGAGAAGACTTCATGTGATTGGCTGCATTAGATGAGAAGATTGGCTGCCTGAGAAGATTCTATGGAATCCTGAGACTTGCAGTTTAGAGGCCTTTAGAATTCTCAGGCAGAGAGCTCTTGGGCCAAGCTGGTTGCTATGGAGACAAGGCCTAGCAGCAAGGAGAAGTCTAGTATATTCCCTCAGGAAACCAGCCTCAGCCAGAGAGCTCTGAATGGGCCAGTTGCTATGGAGACGAGGCCTAGCAGCAACTCCTCTCACAAACCCAACCTCTGTATGTCAACCACTGTGAATACAGACTGGATTGGGGAATATGGGGAAAAGGTACAGGCAGTGGACAAGACAGATTGGGGAATTAGAGACACAGGATCTCAAATCTGTGTAATTCAACCACATCTAATTCTAGGGTTAGGTAATGCCTAAGGTATTTCTACCTTTCTAACAAGTATTTCTAACAAGTATTATCTATGAAAGTATTATCTATGAAAAAATAAAATCCTGGGCAACATCGGGCATATAGGCTATTATCTTTAAAATATAGATGTATGAACACATGTATAAACACACACAAATATGTACATTAATTTATTTTTGGAGAACTGTTCTGTTCATCTTTTTCCCTTAGTTTAGTCCCTAAACCTCAGGACATAACCTGCCTGTCTACCTCCCTCCTCCCTCTATCTTTTTCCATTTTTAGTGATGTGAACTACGTTGAGAAACAGTACATGTTTGAAAAGTGTGGTAAATGTACATGTGCCTCAATTGTAAACGTACATTAATCATGTAAGTGCACATCAATTCTGTTTTTTTTTATATATGCCTGTACATATATTCTCACACTCTTGCACACAACCCACAATAGGGAATGAGGTTGTTGTTGGGGGTTAATATTTTTATCATTTGCCAGAATCTAAAGCAGGAGTGGGAATCATATCACTCTGTAACTGTAATATTGCAACTCCCAGCAGTCTTAGCCCATGGAGAGAATCGCTGGTAAATGCTGCTAAACAACATCTGGAATTGCCATATCATTCCCTCTTCAATCTAAAATGCTGCTAAAGTGACATGAAAGGGGCTTTCAGTGACCAAATGGACCAACGAAGCAATTCTTTTTTATCAGCCTAATTAAGACACAAGCCATTTCCACACTAGATTGTTATAGTGCTATGATTCCACTTTCAACATCCTATGGAATCCTGGGGTTTGCAGTTTCGGGAGGGGCTGGCCGGCCTCTCCCGAAACTGCAAACACCAGGATTCCATAGGATGTTGAAAGTGGAATCATAGCGCTATACTGTGGAAATGGCTACAGGCATTAAAAATATGTAAATTATGCCTCAGGTGTTTGTGTGTGTGTTTAAAAAATGTTTCCTGTTCTAATACGGATATTGCCTATTTCAGCAATATACTGCCTTGAAATCACATCCAATGAAGAGTGCTAATAGGTTATAAATAAATAAATAAATAAACAAACAAGCAAACCTTTTTTAAAAAATCTTTTGTCTTTGAACAGGTGAGTCTTCTAGAATCATAGAATCATAGAATCATAGAAATGTAGAGTTGGAAGAGACCACACGGGCCATCCAGTCCAACTCCCTGTCATGCAGGAACACCCTCAAAGCACTCCCGACAGATGGCCATCAAGCCTCTGCTTAAAAACCTCCAAGGTAGGAGACTCCACTACTCTCCGAGGCAGCAGATTCCACTGCCGGACAGCCCTGACTGTCAGGAAGTTCTTCCTGAGGTTCAGGTGGAATCTCCTTTCCTGCAGCTTGAATCCATTGCTCCTTGTCCTGGTTTCTGGAGCAGCAGAAAACAAGCCCCCTCCTTCCTCTACGTGGCATCCCTTCAAATATTTAAACATGGCTATCATGTCCCCTCTTAACCTCCTTTTCTGCAGACTAAACATACCCAGCTCTCTCAGTCTATCCTCATAGGGCATGTTTTCCAGGCCTCTCACCATTTGGTCACCCTCCTCTGGACTTGCTCCAGCTTGTCAATATCCTTCTTGAATTGGGGTGCCCAGAACTGGACACAGTATTCAAGATGGGGTCTAACCAAAGCAGAGTAGAGTGGTACCAGTACCTCCCTCGATCTAGACACCATACTCCTGTTGATGCAGCCGAGAATTGCATTGGCTTTCTTGGCTGCCGCATCACACTGCTGACTCATGTTCAGCTTGTGGTCTATGAAGACTCCTAGATCCCTAGATCCTAGATTCTACCATGTTAGTAAGTGTTTTTAATGTCTGTTACAACAAAAAAAACATTCTCCATGGGAGATTGGCTTGCTTCTGTTGGGAGAGAGGGAGTATAAAATATCTTTTGGCTTACAGAACTGATTCTGTTGTTCTTTGGATCCTGGCTATTGTTTTTAATTTAATTTCAAAGGGCTCAGAAACTCCTAAACTGAAACATTTGCTAGCATCAGCAAGACGTTACCATCAGCAAGATGTGAAAAAGGCTTCACCCTTCTGAGAAGTCATTCACTTATATCAAGATTTTTTTTTAAGCTCTAGTTTGAGGGCTGCACAAAACAGATCTGGAATCTCCTGGCTTCAGGCTTATATCAGAAAATGGAATTGCCTAGGCATCCCTCCATTACACAATAGGTCCTCTTAAAACTCTACATTCATCATCTCCAGCACCTCCAGGACAATATGTTGCTCTTATACTTCAGAGGAACAGTTTTACAATCACTATGAGCTACACAATATTAAGGCTTTCATATCACTTGCTGCCTCTGCCTGTACACGTATGTGACTTTCCAAAATGAGCACTGCAGATGAAAGATCCCAAAAGCAGATGGAAGAGAAAGGTGAGGTCAATTCAAGCTACCAATCTCTTCCATTCTCTGGCATAACTTCTCTTTGGGTTCAGTCAAGCCTAAAAGACTTTTATGATAACAAGCAGTACTAATGCCCCATCTTTGCTGGCTTAAAGGGAATCTTGGTCAGATGAGTGTGCTTCTGAAGATGGCTTTCAAGAAGTGAGGAGGAAATGAAGGGACACAAGTCAGATTTTAAAATGGAAACATAAAGGAAGAAATAGTTATTGCTCTTCCAAAAGACAGTTTTTGTCAAAATGTTTCTTAAAACACGCACACAGGCACACATAAATCAGAGTTTGGGGGATGTTGTTTCAAAATTTGGGATTTATCCGTAAATACGATGGAGTTCATTTGAGGCTGAAAAACAATGATGGCCAAAGCTTTTCAAAAGTAATTGCTTTCCATTTGTAGATGTTAGGTTGCAGGCTGCAGTAATTATTAGAGAGTGAATATTTATATTAATTTAGCCCTGTCAGTGTTTTCAAATACATTTTAAATTAGCTGGCCATTATACATAAGCTTTTTCTGAGCACTCCTAGTGGTGGTAGGCAGATGCAGACACAGACATGTACACACATGCACACACACACGCACACACATTGCCACTTTGTACTGCATAACATGTTCAGTCATGAATAGGGAACATGTGGCCCAAAATATTTTGGACTACAACTCCCATCAGTCCTAGGCAGTGCAAGGAACAGGAGATCTAGACAGTTGCTGCCCCTTTTCCAATTTAAATAGTTGCCACTGAAAAAGGAGAGGGAGGAATTAGGGAATGGCTAGGGTCACTCTAGAGCAGTGATTCCCAAGCTGGGGTACGTGTAGTCTCAGGCATACGAATCAGGACATTTGAGGTATGAAAGAAGAAGAAGAAGAAAAAGAGGAATGGTGGAAAAAATGTAAAGCATAAGCCATTATCAGAGGATGTAACAACTTGGTGTGGTTCTTGAATGCCCACAGCTTTGGGATTGGGGGCACAATCATAAAAATAAAGAGAAGAGTGACATACAAGCCCACAAATTTTCTCACATACATATGCACATACAGCCTTCTGTTCAAGTCGCTGCATCCCTAACTCACCCACATTTGGTGGCTTCTTGAGCCTTGCACACATGTGCTCTTATCTCCTTCTCTCTTGTGTCCCTCTCCACAAAAAGAGAGTGTGCTTAGAGGAGACATCCAGTCCTGTCCTGAATCCATCTGGGGGGGGGACAATGCAACACCAGTTAGTCTTCACCATCTCTTAAGCTAAGACCAAACTGGATCCTAAGACCACAGAAAGCATCTAGGTTGGTAAGGAGGTACAATGGGATGGAGAGGCCTGGGCAGGGTGGGTGGCCTTAGAAACTGTATTTCTTTCCATGAGTATGGGGAGGTCTCATCAGAGTTCACAGAAGCTTTCTGATGAGGTTTTTTTTCCCTCAAAGAAAGGACATGGTGGTGGGGGATACAATTTATGGAACTAGACTGCCAAGAGGTACACAAGTTTTAAAAAATGTTGGAAGCACTGCTCTGAGGGGAAAAAATCGAAAGGAAGATACCTTTATTGAAATACTCGTATCTGGGTTTCAACAGTATCCTTTATCTTCACTGATTTTGCTGGGGGGGGGACTTATCAGCATGCACAGTTTCTATTTTTGAATATTTAAAATCCTTTTGTTTCTGTAGCCATCATCTACAGCCATTCCGGACTTCAAAATTACTTTTTTGTTGTTTTTTTTTTCATTTTATTAAGCATTTTCCAACACCATGAAAAATCAAAAGATACGCAAAGAAAAAAGAAAAACAGTAAAGGAAAGACAAGAATAGTAAAGAATAATGAAAAGGGTATTTACATTTGACTTCCAACTTTCCTAATGATGATTATACATAACTTTATAAAATAACATCCCTGATTATAATTACCATACCTATACTTCTACTGCTTTATCATATCTACTATTATTAAAACCTACAGTTCAAATGTTATTCTCTTTTCCTTGCAAAATCCAATTAAAGGTTTCTAATCATTCAAAAATGTCACCAGTGATTTTTGTCTGATCAATGTTGTTAATTTGTCCATTTCAGCTAAACCTGTCAGTTTCAGCAGCAAGTCCTCACTTATTGCTATTGCTATATTTTAACACTACTGCACATGGTCATATATTCTAGTAATTTCCCATACTTCTTCTCCAATTGATCACTCACCAGTCGCAGAAGGTACAGTTCAGATTTCAATTGAACATTAACTTTTTTTCGAGAAGGGGAGTATTATACTATTATTTGTTTACAGAATTGTTTGGCCTTCCCACAGGACCACCACTACCCTGGAGACCAGGCTTCAATTCCCTGCTTGGCCATGGAAAACTACTGGGTGACCTTGGACACATCATACAGATCCAGAAAACCAAGTGATAGGCTCATCTTATGGTTACCATAAGTTGGAAACTACTCTAAGGCACACAACAACACAAATTTAATATCTATAGATGAAATTAGTACATAGGAAATTGGATCTAATAAGGGATCTAGTAGTCCTCTGGTAGTCCTTGGCAAGACTCATAAGTAAACTAAAAAAAGTTGGAACAGAGATCCCAGTATAGGTCTCTTTCTTCTCCTCTCCTCAAGATAAGCCATGCTCACTGATACTGTTCATCACAAGAGCCTTTGCTCAAGATGCAGAACTGGCAGAGAGATGAGATTTGGGGAGCATGCAAGGGACAGAAAGTGTGTTGGACCCAGTGCCTGCAATTGGACCAGTAGAAGGAGATATTGTCAGGCCCAAATGAAAGGCATATAATGGTGGCATATAATGGGGTTACGGCAGAAAAAAAAGGAATCACGTTCAGCAACAGAGTGCTTCTGCCCACTTTTAGGAAGCCCTCTTATTGGCTTCACAGCACCACATACCTCAATTCGGGGGGGGGGCACTAATGCAAAACTAGGGCATCCACTATGGCCCAGGATCACAATGCTTAGAGAATGATTATGTAATTCTTCCTGGGCACACACAGCACCAACATTATTTCCCAGAACCAAATTGTACTTCAGGAGTTGCTGTTTGCCCAGGAAACTTGGGGTGCATTATACTTGGGGTGCATTACACAATTAAAAATGTACATCTGCCTATTGATAAAACAAAGCACCAATTGGCAAACTTAACACTGTCTGTATTTATCTAACACTTACTGAGAAGTTTGTTATTCTAAAAGTTTTTTTATGTCTTTTGCTATGTATATACAGCTGTGTTGTTGTTGTTGTTGTTGTTGTTGTTGCTGTTCAAATTAGAGTTTCAGATAAATGTTTCAGGAAACAAGGAAATTAACTGTGAATAAAAAAAGGAAAAAATGATTCAGAAGTATGCCTAACTCTTTCAACATGAAACAGTAGAATTTGAGTAAGATGGGCTATTCTAGAACATTCTTAGACACCCTTGTTTTTAATTCCCTCTCCTCCAGCGTCCTCCAGCGTGCTAAGTGAACACTGGAAAAATCTGGTCTTTCAATCTTCTGGAGCGCGCCTTTGCGTTCTTCCTTGCTTGTGCAGATGTGCATGCTCGCACCAATGCGAGCCTGCGATCAGCGGAGGGTGGGCTGTGGGCATGGCCAGTGTCAGTGGTTGGTCTGGACCCACGAAGAACAGGAAGCCACCATTTTGTAAGTCTGAGCAGTGCAGATCTACAGACCTCACACTGCTCCTATTCACCCTGGACAAAATGGAGGAGCCCTGCAGAAGGGCTTAAGGGAGAGTCCACGTTGCTTCGAGCTAAGAAGAAGCAGTGAGTAATAGCACAGAGCAATTCACTCGCCTCGTGCAGAAAGAGCCAAGGAAAAGCATTTTTAAAAGACATTTGGTTGAGACAAAGATATCATAATCACTGTCCTATAAAACAGCTTCCCCAAACTGAGTTTCTCCAGGTGTTTTGGACTACAATGTCCCTCAGTGGAAGTCAACATGGACAAAGATCAGGAAGTGAAAGAAACTGTAGTCAAAATGTCTGATAGAATTCAGCTTGAAGAAGCATGCTGTAAAGTTTTGTTATTGTTATTATTCTTAGTATGAACTACTTTTCAGTTGGAAATGCAATCCAAACAATGCCTGTTATCTGCCTGTATGTAGCAGCCATTTGTAGCCTTATCCTATGAGAGCCAGCATGGTATAATGGTTTCAGCATTGGACTACAATCCCGGTGACCAGGGTTTAATTTCCCACTCATCTATGCAAAGCCATTGGGTGACCTTGGGCATGTCACACACTAGCATCCCCAGAAAACCCCATGATAGGTTCGACTGAGAGTTGCCATATTTTGGGAATGACTTGAAGGCATTCAACAACAACAACAACTAGTATGACCATTTTCAGCAGCCTAATGCCTTCTGATGTCTACTGACTTTATCTATCCTTAAGTTTAGCCAGCACGGCTACTAACCAGGAGTGCTGAGACTTCTAGTTTTAAAAAAATGCAGACGGCATCACATTGGCAGACCTATTCTACAAACCTGTCAAATCATGGCCCCTTTTCACATGCAGTTTCTGTTGCGAGAGGGCCCTTGAGCATCGCTTGAATGGGAGCATCGGTCCATACGATGCACTCCCATTCATGCGACACTCATGAGCCTAAAGTGGGACGTGCGTGCATTTTATTATTTTCAGCTGGGAGCCGAAAATACTGCGCAGTCGCGCAATTCTCCCGGGGCCCTCGCGCATTTACCTGCGTGCGGTGCGTCGGAAAAGCCGGGCCGGTCGTGCTTCCTCCCCCAGCGTAGCCTACAGATCCCAGGCTGCGCTGCAGAAGGAAGGGGCGGGGCGCTAGCGCAACGGTCACGCAACCAGGAAGCCAGCTGCGGGAGAATGGAGGAACGATGCGAGTGCCTTGTGCAAGAGGCTGCTTGCGCAAATGGCACCCCCCACCTCCGCGAGCAGGTAACATGCAGAAAGGACCATGGTCTAAAACCTCTTGAAGATGGTTCTTGTTGTCATGAATTCCATAATTCAATTATATACCACATGATGCTGAGAAGATGGCTGCACCCAAGCCACTGTGTAGTGACACACATAATCTGGAATGCAGTGCAGTTGACTAATGGACTAAAGTGTTTGTGAATATAACATATTCAGTAATTGCGTAGCTACAAGTCTTAACTTTACACCTTCCTTTTTACCTGAGTTTCCTAATCCTTTACAGTTTATTCAGACTCCTAATCACTGACAGGCATAATAAAATATGCTGTACCTCAAAGCCCATTTTGCCAAATGTTCCAAGGTATGTTTTACAAAAGCTATAGTTAATGCATTTCTTTTGTCAAGCGACATTTTGATGAAGCACTTACACCCTTTCCATACTTTTTTTAAAGTTTCAGTATCAATGCTTTAGCAGGTAAATGTTATCAAATTGTGATTCTAAAACCACTTTTCTACCTTTACTTTTTTTCTTCTTCAAATCTGTACTGTTTTAAGAATGAGGTTACCACACTCTAAAAATCTTCTTTTCTGGTTCATAAAAATTCAGGTTGGTCAAATTATTTATTAACAACATCACATTGAGCTTTTCATTCTTACTTCACAGAGTAGCAGAGTTCTGGGAACATGGTGCAAGTATGGGCTAGGATGGGAATGAAAAGGAGATCTGAGATTCAAGGCTGAAGAAGCATACAGGGGATTACAATCTCTTTCATACTATATAGTTACAGCGCTTTGATATCCTTTTAACTGCCCTCACTGCCTCCTTTGGAATCCTGGGATCTGTAGTTTTGTAAAGTATTGGAATTTCTGGATTTGTAGCTTGGTGAGGTGCTAGAGCTTCCTGGTAGAAAATTCTAAATATTTCTAAATAGTTCACAGTTCACACCTTAATTCACACATTAACTAGCTTAATTCATACCTTGACTAGCTTAATTCAAACTTCCCAAGACTGGCAAGAGAATAGAGTGTATTTTTGTATATTTCTCTCAATCTAAAATTCTGTATTTTTTCCAAAATTCTACACACATTTCAAAAACAAAAATAACTAAAATGTTATATTTGAACAAAGTGAACCAATAAAGAGTAGTGAATGGGAAATAAAAGCATTTCAAAAATTTGAAATCAAAGCGGTGGATTAAAAAAAATGCAAACAAAAATGTGAAGAGGTTTTCATATGGGAAGAGAGTATTGTTGTTGTTTTTTTGTCTTTGTGTGGGTTTTTTTTGGGGGGGGGGATGGCAACCTGACACAAATAGTAACAGAACAGGAAGCACAGTGGGATTCTGAGAGATGGAATAAGTATGAGACTAGCAGATTTTCATAACCATCCTTAGAGCCATTGAACATCGTGGAATTTATTTCTGAGTAACTATGCATAGGACTCTGTTGCATTTGAGTCAGGAAAGATGGGGCAACTGATTTCAGGCATTAAAAGCATATCTGAAAAAGGTAAAACAGATGTTCTGGTATCTAATTCAGATAAATGAGAAAGCAATTAGAGTTAAACTACAGGAATGCATAGTTAGGTTAAACGTACCTTTTAAAGTTTCTGAATTATAAAAGCAATTAAATAAGTTGTTAAGAGACACTGTGGAATGTCTTTTTTAAAAGTGGATAGTGCAAGAGATTACAAAAAGATCCACCATACAAATATCATCCTATCCCATCCCCTTTAACTGCCTTCCTGCCCAAACAAGTGAGTGACTGCACAATGGAAAGCATGTGCATGTCAGCCCACCCGTCCTGCCAGTTCAGGTACTTTTTTGTATGTGTTAAATGTGGTTTGAGGGTTATGATTTTCACACTTTCATGGGGGTCCTGCACCCTTAAACCCTGAGAAAATGGAGGGTCAACTGTACTATAGCTACTCCATGTACTATCAGTAATAAGAACAAAATTATTGATACTGAGTACTTCTGACATTCCACCATGGGCACTATTTATCCTAGGAATGCAAGTCTTCACCAAGCTTCTTCTTGAAGGAAGAAATGTGTGTGTGCATACCTACAAGTCAGCTTTCTATTTATGGTGACTCCATGAATTTCATAGATTGTTCCAAGACAAGGAATATATACATGTAGTTTGCTAATTCCTTTCTCTGTATTAAAGCTTATAGCATCTGTTACTCAATGGCAGAGTCCAATCAATGAGTACGTTTAACAATTATCTTCCTATGGCAAGATAGTGTTCAAAAACCTATTCTCAATTCAGGACATGTGCACTAAATTTGCACATGGTTGTTTTTCACAGAAAACAGCATTTTCTGTGCAGGAAACAATATGTCTACACAGAAATATCATTTTGTGCACAAAAACAGCTCTTTTAGAATATGTTGTTTTCTGCACAGAAAATGCTGTTTTCTGCACAAAACAACCACATCAGAATTTTGTACTGTGTAAATCCCAAACTGCAAAGATTCTTTCCAGTCCAGCATTCTTCTCAACAGCATTTCTCAGCAATCCATTTTTTTAAAGAAAAACATATTTTTCAACCATTTTCTGAATATTTTCAAATATTCTTCCTCTATATAATTCATTCTACCCTTGTCTCTGAACTTTTACTTCTCTCAGGAATTACAGGTGTTGCAGACTGAAGGCAAGAATGAAGTGACACCATTCATGCCCTTAGCCTTGTTTTTCAAATATTTTTGCTGCTTGGTTCAACTGATCATCCCTTCTTTCTGATCAGTGTGGGAACAAATGATACTTTAAAAGGCAGGAGACACTGAGCAGTGGCCATTTCCGCATGAGTCTGTTATAGCACGATGAGTCCATTTTCAACCTCCTATGGAATCCTGGGGTTTGCAGTTTCGGGAGGGGCTGGATATCCCCTCCCGAAACTGCAACTCCCTGGATTCCATAGGAGGTTGAAAGTGGAATCATCATGATATAACAGTCTTGTGTGGAAATGGCTAGTGTGGACAATGGCAGCAATAATACAGAGGAAATTGAGATAATGGTACAGAACCCAACAATGGGTAGGGTTAAACCAAGAAGAAAGCAGCTAGAGTGAATGACCCATGGTTTCAGATACACACTAATGTACAGAGCGTGGGAAATAAGATAACCTTAAACTCTTAACAGAGGAAGATAAGTATGATTTAATAGGCATCATTAATGGGATGAGTCTCAAGATTAGAATGTAGTAATTGAAGGTTATGACCTATTCCAAAGAAATAAACAAAGAAGGAAAGGATGAAGAGTATCACATGTCAAGAACTTGTACATTGTGAGGACATAAATGGTTTCAAACATGGAAAACAGCTTGAGAGCATCTGAATAAAAATTAAAGGAAAAGGAAACAACAGTGACATCATTGTGGAGGTCTACTATAGACCCACAAGCCAGAACGAAGGTTTGAGTATGTTTTCTCAGATGAAGGAGCCAAACACTCTGACATTTTTTGGAAGTCAGACTCTGTCAAGAATGGAAGTTCCAACAAACTCCTCAGTTGCCTTGCATATTGAAGGCACAATTACATACATATCCAGTGAGGAAGAAAAGTGAGTGTCATGTAAAGAAACTAGGAAGAACAAGGAAATGGGAGGACCACTCTATGAAGAATATGGTGAAAAGCTAACAAGGGGCAGAGAGAAGGAAGGGTTCTTCAACACTTGCTTCAGTGTTCTCTCTAAGGGAAAACAGTGTTACAACTGGTAAAAATAGAACAAATAATGCAGTAAGAGGACTGCAGCCAGAATAGGTACAGGCATGGTGAAAGAATGAATCAAACAAAGAAAAGAAAGAAAGAAAAGAAAAAGGTGGGAGGGGGAGAGGACCTGTGTAGGTTGATATTAATACCAGAAAAAAAATGTATAACAGATCGTTAAGCAGTCAAGAGGTAGCATAGGTTTCTCATAAAAAGATGTCAGGTATTCAGAATGTGAATGTGGTGTGTTTTTCTGGTGGACGAGAAGATGAGGTAATGTGACCATGGCAGCTCAGCTGCAAGGTTTGTTATGAGTAGCCTACCTCACAAGGTCTTACCTCATGAGTGAGCATTCAACATGAGGAGAATGTATGGATGCATTGGATCATCCCATGTGTACCTGGCTGTGGCTAAGCCCTTGAAAATGGGCTTGACTCTGTAATTTGCCTTAGGTCATTTTTGTTACTGCCTCTGGCCATGCTGTTTGTCTGTCTTCCATGCCCTTTTATACCTGAATGTTTTGCTTCTAGGCTTGCTGCAATGAGTCTGCATGGCTGTTTTTCCCAGTCTGGAGTTGCTAGCAGTGGTTGGACACTGCTTCCTATTTTCTGCACTCTGCACATGGTCTGAGGTACATAGCTCACATCCTGACAAGAGGTCATGGCAAACTAATCTTCTGTCTCTCTCTTTCTCTCGCTCTCTTTTTCCTTTGAGTTGCAGGCTTGGAAGATCATGGCAGTCTTGTGGGTGTAGTGTACCTTAATTTCAAGAGGGCTTTTGACAAGGTCCTCTATGAATTATGAATTGTGTTCTAAGTACTGCTGATGTTAGAGGAATTTGTAATTGTTTGACAGACCAATCTCAATGGGCACTCATGAATGATTCTTCTTCATCCTGGAAAGAAGGGATTAATGGGATGCCTTATGGTTCTATCCTGAGCCTGCTGCTGTTGAACTTTCTTTACAAATGACTTGGTTAATGGAGTAGGATAAGGCATGCTTATCAAATTTCCAGGTAACACTGACTTAGGAGTGGTAGCTAATACTCCAGAGATCAGGATCTGAATTCAAGATGATCATGACAGGTTGGAGAGCTGGGCCAAACCTAACATAATGAATTTCCACAGGAGTAGATATAAGATAATACATCTAAGCTGGAAAAATGAAATGCACAAGTACAAAATAGGTGATACCTGACTTGAAAAGAACACATGTGGAAAGGATCTCATGGTCTGGGCTTTCTCAACAGGATATAGATGTCCAGATCAGGAGTAGTAGTAGTGCCACTCTCTTCTGCTTTGATCATTCCTCACCTAGTCCTCACCCAGAATACTGTATCCACTTCAAGAAGGATACTGACAAACTGGAATATATCCAAAGGAATTAAATCTGGAAACCAAACCTTATTAGGAATGATTTAGGAAGCTGGGTATGTTTAGCTTAGAGGAGTCTGAGAGGTGATATGATAGCCATATTTAAATACCTAAAGGGTTTTCATGTAAGGTGTGGAGTTTCCTGCTGCTCCAGAGACTAGTTAAACAATAAAAAATCCTCTGGGGTGTGATAAGCACACAAAATTACAAAGAACCCCTAGAAATAATATATATCAATTGTGTGTATTTCTTACTTTCCTTAAGCCAAATAATGTTTTGTTAAACATTTGTATGGCCCTTTTCGCACGGCATCTGCCATGCAAAAGAGGGCCTGGAGCCTTGCGCGATTGCGAGGAGTGATCTGCATGACACCCTCGCAATCACGGCTCCAGGGGCCGGCAGACAATGATCGCACACCTTTGCATTTTTGGCTTTCAGCCAAAAATGCTGTGTGATCATGCATTGCTCCCGGCCCCCGTATGCACTTACCTGGCATGCGGAGCCTCAGGAGCTAGGCCGGTCACGCTTCCTGTCTCAGTGCAGCTTGGGAAGGTCCCAGGCTGCACTGCAAAAGGAAGAGGTGGGGCTCTCTTGCGAGCAGGAAGCTCATGCAGAGCTGAAGAAGTAGGGAAGTGAGAGCCTCTCACAAGAGGCTGCTTGCACGATCACGGCACCCCAACGCCAAGAAAAGGTAGGACATGGAAAGGGCATCTGCAATACAATTTGATTCAGTGCTATTTGTATTCACAAAATGACTCAATTGTATTTATATTGTATATTGTTTCAATATTGTATATTGTATATTGTTTGCGTGCTCCAGAGACTAGCATACAAACCAATGGATTCAAATTATAAGAAAAGGGATTCCATTAAACCTTAGCAAAATAATCTTTATTAGAAGGTCTGTTTGACCATGGAATACTAAGTATGGTGGACTTTCCCTCTGTAGAGGTCTTCAAACCGAGGTTGGATAGGAAACTTTGGGAATTATTTTAATTGTGTATTCTTGTGTGGCCTTATGGTCCCTTTGAGCTCTATGGTTTTATAATTTTTATAATTCTATGATTAGCATAGATAACTGAATGAACATCACCTTTCAGGTTTGTACTTGAAAATGTTGTTTGACTTAGGGGTTGAGTGTGGGCCTTGCGTGAAAAGCTTGGGCAGGCAGGCTCTTGCAAGCCTCCTGCTTCCCTGCTGCTCAGGCTCCGCAGCTCCTTCTTGCTCACGCGAGAGCCCTGCCCACGCCCCGCCCCTTCCTTCCGCAGTGCAGCCTGGGAGTTATAGGTTGCACTGACGAGAGGACGCGCGACAGGCCTGGCTCCAGAGGCTCCGCACTGCAAATGAGTGTGGTCCAGGCTTATGAGCCTTGTGCAAGCGTGACTTATTTTCGGCTAAAAGCGCGACTTATTTTCGGCTAAAAGCCAAAAATAAGAAAATGCGAATTTGCTGCGCTTGCGAGCCTTGAGTGTGGTGGAAATGGGAGTGTGTCATGCAGACCACTCCTGACATTTACGCTACGCTCAAGGGGCCCTTTCAGTTGTAAACTGCCATGCAAAAAGAGTCTCAGTCATGGTGTTTTAAATGTAAACCAAAAAAAAAAAGTAATTTGTTGTATCAGGTTTCATTTTTGTAAATAAAATTTTTGCTATTGTTTTTAAAACATTTTTGGCTTCCAGAAACACTATCTGTCTGAGAGTTTGGATTCAGACAAGGTATCTCTGGTGGAAGCATTGGATATATAGGGGTGCTACCATTGAGCATAGAGGTTGCAAAGATCCTCACAGGTACATTAAGGGCATTTAGATAGTCCCTGCAGTGAGTATGACACATAGGGCAGGAGAAAGTTTTTGCATTGTGGTAGAGGTGGGGATTAAATAAAGCCCTCACTCTTGGTATTTCAGTGAGCACTGTGGAAGTCTTCATTTGGTGGATTAAAGAGTAGAAGCTCCACTGTGGCCACTATGCTGAGATTGCCTAAACAGAATCCAACAGGTGTCAGGATGGTAGTTTATAACCTGAAATCCCTATATTTGGTGGCAGCTGCAGGATTGCCAAAGGGGAGAACCTTCATAGGAAACAAAAACCAATCACCATCACCATCATCATCAATTTTCAAACATCATTCCCTGATGAAAGGTAAGGAAGGAGGATCATAGGGTGTCTTGTAAAAATTACAAGTATTCATGAGAACAGAAAAAATGCCACAGGTGAGTAGCAAATTCTCCTTCTAACAGCTACTTTTTGTGGCTATCCTTTCTGAATACCTGAATCTTAGGAGTCTAATCCATCATGTTCTTCTGTCAGTAAAAAATAATGATATAGTGTCCTCAAAATACACAAACTCAGCAATCAGGTCAAAGTATATACCAAGTTATGAGTATCAACAGAGAGAAGGATGGTCCCCCACACAGTTTTTAAAGACATAGTGGCCTTCAAACACCAGAATATTCTTATATCTATATACTTCAAACAACAGGGGGGTTGCACTGGCATTATTGTTCTTTCTTTAAGAAAGTTCAGCTTTCACAACACACACAAGCCTTGCAAAACAGCACCCACCTCCCTCTGCTGCAGTTTATATCAAATGAACCTGAGAAACAATCAAGTCAGACATCTGGCAGACATGCTGCAATAAAGAGCCAAGCCTGAGACATTAAAGAGCTAGAGGTAAGCAAGACCCTTCTCCAGAGAACCTTAAACTGCATTTCTGAAGGAGAGGCCCCCGTTAGCCACAGAACAAATACATTGCTTCAAACAAAATCAATTCTTTATTCAACAGGTGTTTTTAATCACAAGTCCAGGCAGTGATTATATTCTGCTTTTGTTCCTTGCAGAGAAGGGAAAAAGTCATTCCTCTTTCTTCCCAAGCAGAAGACGTCTGTCTAGCCTCCGTGACTCCTCAGGATGGCATATAAATTGCACCTACTGAATGGTTATAGTGGGGGACTTGAAAGCACACGCATTTTTGAACATCAGGTTTTCTCTTAGGGCTAAAGAATTGCTTCTTTTGGCACAGAATAAAGGTATCCACCATTTGTACAAGGCATTTAAAATGTTTTCTAAATGTTAGAGTCATAGCTTTGTGAAGTGGAAAAGTTTACCCAAGCTACAAGAGAGACCACGCCCAGCTCATACTTTTTTCCCCTACTCTTCCTCCAACTTTCTGCATCTTTCCTTCTCCTTCCTTCCTATGTATCTATATGCTGCCATTTTCTATGTCTGCAAATTCCAGATGCTTTCGACACTTGCACATTTAAAGTGCAGATGAATTTAATTTTGTTGATTTGAAATGGTCAACAAGGGCACTCTTCCATTTGCAATCCAATGCCTCATTGCACCAGTGGGGAGAAGGGTTGTCATTGTCGATGGGAATTATGTTTGCTCTGTTCTGATCATAGCTCTTAGCTATAACCTCTCCAAAGTCTGTGAAGAGCTTATGGGACACTGTACAGGAACAATGGGATATGCATTTTAAATTGTATGGTAATTGTCTGGTAATATCCTCTTTGGCTCTTTTCAATCATTGCTTCCTTCCAGGCTGCCACTGTTGTAAGAGTCTGTCTATTAAAATTCAAATGAGGTAACAAGGTGAACATTGCCTCATGAATTTTCTTTCCTTCCTTTCAATATACAGCTTTTCCTATATATGGCATCCTATTCAGGGCAGGCACCTGTGCCTTACATTGGAGGTAAATACCCTCAAGATGGGCAAAAATGGGGTTATTTCACTTCTGTTTTCACAGTGTGTGCCCTTCACAGAATGTATTAGTCAGCACATTGTATGGAATAGGGATGCCTTGACAAACTCTTTCAGGAGATTCAATTGATTTTTAAATGCTTCTCATAAATATGGAAAAGGAGAGCAATCATACTCTTGGACTGAGGGCTGTGGTAACTTCATTTGTCACTTCATATACCACACTGATACAGCCCATACTTTTAGAGTGTTCTGCATCCAATATAGAATATATTGGATAGAAGTTTATGAAAAGTTGTTAAGACAAATTACTTAAAACTTATGAAACTGATTGTTGCATAGATCAGAATTTGCCAAGTGCAGTGTCTGAAGGGATTGTTGGAGATGACAAAATCCACATCTAGGCTGAAACGTAAGATCCACTACTCAAGAATAAGGAGACCACAATTTATGAGGCAGTTATCTGAAAGCAGAATGTTGCTTAGATCAGGTATAGCACTTAGCTTTTGATGAGAGCGCCAGCCAGAATTATCCCTTGTGTGCACTTTAAAAAAAAAAAAAGAGTGTTTTTTAGCACAGTTGTGAAGATCAACATCAGTTATTATGGTACTATCTTGATCTAATTGTACCATTGATAGCAGAACTTGATTTTCAGTGTGGCATCAGTATACTGTTATTTGGACCATTATGAGAGAATTCTCAATTCTTTCATTTTTTTTTTAATAGAGCAAGCTGTGCCAAGAGATAAGAGTCAAAAGTCAAACTACTTAGTTATTCTCTGCTAATGAGACAACATCTAGTGTTCTTCTGCTACCAAGTATTTATAAAAGTACTGATATTCTGCTTTTGCATTATATGAGAAAGAAAGGTAGTGAGCATTAGAAGAAAGGTATCATAGTGTCTTTAACTCTACTTCACCAGAGGCACAGACAGAGCAGAATATTCAAGCACAGTTACATATTTGTGGGGTGGGGTCAAAGAGAAATGAGATACAAAAAAAAGAAAAGAAAAGACAACTGCCTTATTAGATAATTGTGTATTTATACTTCATACTTTAATATGGTATTCCACAGACTGTATCTGAGAAAGTGGACTGTCTTAATGATTTTATATGACTCTCCTCCTTCCCTCTTTTCCCTTCTTTTTACACTGAAACAGTATGACAGGGTTATTTCTTCAGAAACATTTGTTACATAGTTGTTGCAAAACTGGCCATATGTCTCAGTGACCCATGTTTACATCCTATTGCACAAAATAATTGAGATTCTCAAACCTTTATAATGCTCAGTAACCCTTTCCTTGGCTGATAATGCAGTCTGACAGTCACCCACCATGAGCTAGGTGGAGACAGGCCAGGGCAAAGATACCCAAAGAATTTATGTGGCTTATATTTTTACATGAACCAATCGGATCCACATTTTTCAGACTAAAATATGAACTGGAATGCAATTATCCTTCAGTTTTTGTACTTCTGCATTTCACAATTCCACTCTCAGATGAAAAGAAATATAGGCCCTTTCTGCACGAGGCTGGTGAATCAGTTCATGCCATTTCTTACCAGATTTTCTGGTCTCAAAACAAGGCGGACTTTCCCTCATTTCATTCCGCACAGCTACTGCGTATGTTCCATTCTGATTCAGAGGAGTGCAAGTTTATGAATCCACACTGCCTCCACTGTGGCCACTCCCCTCACCCTGCCCTGTCAGCTGTGATTGGCCCCCTTTTTTTTTTTTTTGCTTGGTTTAGTACGTCATTGCGTACATTCGTATGTGCGTACATGCAAAAGTCCATACTACCCCCTGACCCCTCTCATGAGCCCACCTCTGACCAGAAAATCACATTGGTGCGAATGTACGAGTCTGCACCACTGTGAAAGTACAAATCAGATTGATCTGTAAAATTGGAAAACCGATTTCTTCCGGTTTTCAAATAGCGCGTTTTACCACCACATGGGGTGAATTTAATCAGAATTGCATGCAGAATGAAGGTAAATAAACTGAACCTAGTCCACTCCAACATGCAGAAGACCTCCGTGGCAAGACGCATTGGCCCGCCTTAATAACCGCATGCAGAAAGGGCCATATAAAAATGTTTATAAGATGGAAATTTTAGAGTATAATGCACAGAAAATGCACCACTTGTGAAAATAATTCCCTTCTCAGTCCAAGGTTCTGAGATTCCTAGATGTACCCTTCATTTCCCAGAATCATGAGCTGACTGTACATGGAAATGGGAAAGATTTCTCTACCACTGGCCAATTACTTGGTGCGTGGTACAGTGTATATTTCTGTCAAACATGCTGGCCATAAAAATGTGATGCTGAGATTTAGATAAATGTAAGATGATCTATTGTCCTAAGGAGAATTTCTGATTTGGAAGAATTACTAAGAGAACTACAGTGCCTAATTAGGAATGTACCAATTTTACCATAATTGAACATACTTACACATGGAAAACATGTTAAAACTGCACCTGCTGGAAGCATGTTGTCAAGTAAGGATGGCACATACATGGTCAGGTAATAAGTTAGAGAGGATTAGATAGGAAAACCTGATGCTAATGGGTTTGTGATAATCCTTTCAAGACCTCAGGCTATGTGCACACCCAAATACAATGGAAGGTAAAACTGCCCAGATGAAGCAATCCTAGACCATCCTATGATGTTGCCCTAAGGATATCTTCCCTAGACCCCCTGCTTGTCCACACACCCTATTCAGGGTAGGAAATAGGGTACGTGAAACCCAGCATTGGCCCCAGTAAATTGTAGTGCATTGGGTTTATCACACTGCATGCAGTACCTTTGACTTCTGCTCCTCTGTGCTACCTTCAGATACTGTCTGAACCACTCCACTTGAACGTGCTGCTTCAGAACTGGTAACTATCACCCTTTCCACCCAATCTATCTCTGTCCAACCTTTCTTGCCTTACTTTCCAATAGCCTTGTATGGTTCTTAAGAGTGTCTGATTTCTTGTATCTATATTAATTCCAAATACAACATTTTGTTTAACTTTTATTTGGAGTCCTCTGTACACTTACTACTGGAATACTCAAGTGAAAAAACCCGGCCATTACCCTGCTCTCACAGGTCTCCTTTGAGCTGCAATTTCTCAAACTCTAAGGAGATGCTGGCATTGCAAGTGTAACTCAAAGTCCCTCACCTCTTAGGGTAACACCCATAATACCTATGATGTCATTGCCTTAGAAATACTCAGTTTTTGCTGAGCTGAGTTTATTCCCCAGACATGATTAATTTTTTTGCATTCTTTTGCAAATCTGCACGAGATGTATTGTTTATTCTAACTGCTCTGAAACTAGGGTTCTAGAATTTGTGAGAGGTTGCCTTGCAGTAAAATAGACATGATTCTGGATGGCAATCTACCACATTTGGTAAATATTAGTGCTGCTCAACACACATACTATCAGAATAGCCAAGCATAGCAGGTTTAAACCAAAGCACATCATCTGCCACTCACGCTACATTACATCCAGAGCACACTATTTCACAGTACAATGGAAGGGCATGGCTGGCAAAACTACAGCTGGCACACTGAGTTGACGGTTATAGGCTTTGGAAAATGCAATGCTTTTAGAGAGAATGCTTCTTACATTCAGGCATAAATACTGACTTTGCCTTGTTCAAGAATTGGCTGCAGTCTATCTATATTTAATCAGCTAGGAGATTTGAAGCAGGGGCATTTTGTTTTTAAGTGTAAGGATAGCACTTTTTTGCATTGATTTAGGGGGAAAGAGAGGTAATATCTGCTGCAGATAGATTAGATGCAGAAGTATATTCCTTTTAAGTACACCCACAACCCTTCGGAAGGAAAGCAAGAACTGCTTCCATCTGGCAGGGTTCTCATCAATCTGTTTTAAACTTGGTTTATAATTATCTCTAAACAGATTTCTCAAATTAGGCATAATTTTAACTCCTGCGATCCTCAAATAGATGAGATGTGAGGGACATGGGCACCACCTACTGTACAGCTTTTAGAGGTAGTGAAACCAGAGTTCTCTCCAACATAATTAAGCACTGCAGAACTTTAAAAAGCACTTGCTTAGTTAACGATATCATTAAGGAAAGAGAAATAGATTATGAATCATATTTGCGCTCCTAAGAGTTCAAAGGGGCTCATTAAATATAAATGGAATTTGGTTTCCCAAGATCTTTAGTTGTTTGGTCACTTAAGGTAGGCTCATGAATGATATTCAAAAGCCTCTTTAGTTTCCCATGTACCTTGTCTCAGGGTACATTCAGCACAATTGTTGTCTAAGACAAGGTCACCAGACATTATATAGGTCAAGGAAAGTGATATCCTATCCTGCTTCGGTCAGATGCCACTTGGAATAATGTGTCCAGTTCTGGGCACCACAGTTCAGGAAGAATATTGATAGCCTGGAACATGTCCAGAGGAGGAAGACCAAAATAGTAGAAGGCCTGGAAACCAAGCCATATGAGGACCAGCTTAGCAAACTGGGTATATTTAGCCTGGAGAAGAGAAGGTTAAGAAGTGACATGATAGCTATGCTTAAATATTTGAAGAGATGTTATATGGGGGATGGAGCAAGCCTGTTTTCTGCTGCTCCAGAGACTAGGACATGGAACAATGGCTTCAGACTTCAAGAAAAGAGATTCCATCTAAACATTAGGAAGAACTTCCTGATGGTAAGAGTAGCAATAGAACACACCACCTCAGAGTGTGGTGGAGTCTTTTTCTTCGGAGGTTTTTAAACAGAGGTTGGATGACTATCTGTCAGGAATACTTTTATGGTATATTCTTGCATGGCAAGTGGTTGGACTCAATGGCCCTTGTGGTCTCTTCCAACTCTTTGATTCTATGATTCTATGAATTATAGCACTATATTCTACTTTAACTGCCATTGCAACATCCTACGGATCCCTGGGATTGGCAATTCAGGGAGGAGCATTCAGCATTGCCAGCCAGAGAACTCTTAGTGCCTCACCAAACCACAAGCCTCCATATTCCATAGAATGTTATCATAACAGTTAAAGTGGGATATAGCAGTATATTTATGTATTGTGAATTTACCCTCAGTATATGAATTTGCAACAGAAGTTGGAAGTTAATGTGAATTTGCATGAGGACTGATTTTACTCAAAGCTGATTTCAGCCTCTTTAGTAAAAACTTCATGTATATTGTGGTGGTTGGCAGGATGAACAATAATAACTGGATAGGAAAACCTATGTGATTGCCTTGGAATGAGTGGTGCCACATTTATTGAGATGTTCACATGTCACATGCAACATAAGCATAGACTGTGTATATGTGTACGTGTAACATTTAATGTGTGTGAACACAGACTGCTGATCTGTACACTGGTACAGTTATTCACGTGTAAGAGAATATATATGTGTTTATTTTGGGATTTCTGGGTTTACATCGCTATAGAAGTAATAAAGGTCCTTGATTAAGAAACAGTAGAGATAGGAATCTGGGCATCCTGTGTAAATGGGTTCTTTTAATTTAAGCATTTATTCATAAAGATAATGTTGCTTCCTTAAACAGAAACAAGTTCTAGTATAATTAGTGGGGCTTGCCTAAGATTGTGCTCTCTGAAAAAGTTACTATAGTTCTATCTAAGCAATTGTGACTATAAGTAGCTCAACTGTACAGTGTTTTTATTATGTACCCACTGAAAACACTTATGAATTTTTAAAAAAATGAATAAAAATGCTAACAAAGGTTTAAAACATTATAAATATTACTTTATTTAATAATAGAGAAAGAGGGAAGAAAGCAATAGTCACAATTCAGATAACTATACCATTTAAGTCTCCGAAGGAAACAAAAGGATAGAATCCAATAAGTCAATGGATCTCAGGCATGTCTGCTCCTACATTACACAGCTCCGGGCAGAACTGTACCTCTACGATTCATCCTGCCGCTCTTTGTTCTCCAGGCTACTGCTAGACTGTTCTGCTAAAGGTATTAGATGTAGTTCTGTCCTTCACTAATTGGTGCTTCTAATACATACATTCTCCATGCACTCTCAATCTCTTTCCTCATCAGATCTTCCATACTCCCACAGTACACAGAACCAAATGCACATATACATTCACACAGAATTTTTAAGGGCAACTCCTTAGGGACAAAAAGAAGTTTGCTTGATGCAAGCCACACAGGGTCACATTTATAGCCTGCATTAAACATGTGCTCATCAATTAACACAAACATGCATGTATTCATTCTACCCACGTGCAGCTATATTTTGGGATTTAAGAGGATTTTTGTTCTTCTCACAAACACTTCGGAAATGATGGAACATGATGGAACAAATTTAGTGTCAAGACACTAAATTTACCAGGTGATAAGAGAGGTCTAGGATGATAGAAGTTAGAGTCAGCCAAGCAAACTTAGTATCAGGCTTCTCCCTGTCTCTGTTCCTAGAAGCTCCAAATCTGCCTTCCTGATTAAAATTTGTTTAACAAAATATGCTTCATATCCTGCCAGTTGGTATCCTGAGCTATCAGGCTTAATGTCTCTGTGATCTGCAAACATCCTGGGCTGTTTTGGGAAGGAGAGACAACAAAAAAGTGAGAATGCACAGTATAAGATAACAGAGAAGAACAAATGTCAGACTTAGGAAGAGGAGCATAAAACCTCTCAACTTTAAAGGAGATAGTAGAAAGGTGCAAATTGTCCCAAGTATTATGGGATGTGGGATACATGACTGGCTTATTACATGTACTCATTGATGCCTGATGCCCACAAGATTTACTAGAAGTGATGTAATTGTAGATGTTTCTCATTAACATGTAGAAATGTATGAAACATAGTGCCTTCTCTTTGTTTGCCTGCCTGTTTGAGAAAATCTCATCTATGAGCAAACTGTTTCTGCTGCAGCAAATAAAATTACTTTTGGATCTCCTTCGGCCTACCAGTGTGTGGTTTTTGGCTGGTCACATGCTAGGACAGAAACAGAACCTGCTTTCCTTAGTATCAACTTGAACATGTGTGAATGAATGGCATGTGACATGACATCAAGAAATCACTGTGAAACAATTTGCATGGAGTTGAATTAACATGCAAAAGGAACCTTAGGATCTGTGAGACCATCTTCAGAAAGTATATTTTCATTCACATCAGGAGCCTATCTTACAAGGATGTTTACGGAACACGTATGCTTCATTGGCAAAATTCCATGATAATGTCCACCTAAGGCAGTGTGGAATTAAAGGATTACATCAAGTCCTGGAACGCTGTTGGTTAACTACCTCTATTATCATCTAGTCTTGCCTTGAAAGAAAACAGAAGCCAGATTAAATTCTTAAAAGTGACATAAATGTCCCCGGGGAATGTTATTGCTCCAACATCATCTTGCGTGTAAATATCTGGAATGAACTGGAAACTTTATTTTCTAGACTGGCGATCAAGATGTGTTATCACAGCCAGACCAGGAATGAATGTAACTATCTAGATTCCATCAGCTAGGTTGGATTTGCATCTCATGCCACACTACTGCCTTTTCAAATGATTATTTACATTTTTTAATGCTGATGGATTGACTTCCTATGCTTTAAAGACTTCTGCTTACAAGCTAGGAAATGACAAGACCAGACCACAGGATTGGATACTAAAGGGCTACTTTATTAACTATTTAAATCTTTCACTTTGAACTTTAATGATCTGTATGTAAGTGAAGGAGCATAAAGTGGGTTCCAGCAGCTTCCTGGATGAAGTGCTATCTTGGCTGGACATTCAGCCATCTATCCTAAAGGGAGACCTTCCTAGGCAACCCCTGCCCCATGACCCAATTCACCCCTCCAAACATGCCCAGGTAATATAATGAACTAACCAATACTCCTCTAGGCCATTCAGCCTTAATTGAAGCTCAGTAGGCAATAACTTGAAAAATGAGGACTTTGCTCTCAATTAATCTTTTGGGTTTCTAAGTATGTAGTCACTGGGGAAAGTCCATAACACTGGGGAAAATGGAAATTAGTAGTAAAGGAGAAAGACTATGTACAGATATATAGACTCATTGGAGGCAGCTACAACCCTAAGTTTGCAAGATTTGAGCAGGACTGTGTTGATGGCTGAGTCTTTAGGTGGAAGCTGACTTGGTGGCAACAGCACCAAATGTTGTATGTAAAAGCCGATGTTGTATGTATGCCTGATTCTTTAATTTAAGTTATTGTATTTTCCCTGATTTTACTTCTGATTTTCCTTTTTCCTCTATGTAATGTGGGCAGAGCTTGGAAGAGCTAGTTTTTCAGACTATTGGTTATTTTTCCTGGAGAATTCTTGAAGATGCAGTCTGAAGGTCACCTTGTGTAGTAGTTGTTGTTGTTAACTGCCAACAAGTCAACTTTGACTTACAGTGATCCTCAACCATCTTGCTCAAGTCTTGCAGATGCAGGAACATGTCTTCCTTGATGGACTCTATTCATCTGCAGTGTAGTTTTCCTCTTTTCCTACTGCCTTCTACCTTATTACCAAGCATTATTGTGTTTTCTATTGAGTCAAATGTTCTCATGATATGGCCAAACTATGGCCCTTTCCGCATGTGGAGGGGGAAACGGGGGGAAATACACTAAAATGGAGCTTACCGGCAGCCAGGTGAGTCCGTCGCCATGCGGAGCAGCGCAAGCTCGCTGCTCCGCAGTCCTCCGGCATCCAAAATGGCAGCTTCCGGCTGGCAGAGGCTCTCTACCAACCGGAGAAGCTTGCCAGCCGGAAGTCCACCCCCGGTAGATCTGCAGGCACGCACTAGTGTGCGCCTCCAAATCTGCACCGGAGTGCAGTGACGGAGCTGCATGGGGCTGTGCGCTCCATGCTTTTTAAAAACCTCTGAAAAGAGGTTTTTAAAAAACACGCCGCACCACCAGTTCCGGTCACTTTGGAGAGGATTGAGGTGAAGGAACTACGAAAAGTAGTCCGCCCCAATCCACTCCACAGTGCAGACGACCTCCATCGAAGGTTGCTCTGCACTGTTTTAATACCCCTGTGAGGAAAGTACCTATGACAGCATCAGTTGGGCTGCTATGGAGATTTCAGGCTTGATTTGCTCAACGACCCATTCTAGGCCCCAATCATTAGTCTTTTTAGAAGTCCAGAGTATCTGTAGAACTCTTGTCCAGCCCCATATTTCAAATTAATTTATTTTCTTCCTATCTGCTTTCTTCAGTATCTGGTTTTCACAGCCATAAATGGAAACTGGAAATACAATGGCATGGGCAATCCTAACTTTAGTATTTAATGATACATCTCTACACTTCAGGATCTTGTCTAGTTCCTTCATAGCCATCCTTCCAAGTTCTCATCATCTTCTGATTTCTTGACTGATTTCTTGGTACCTTGTGAAGTACCACTCCCCAAGTTCACCAAGCCAAGATGGCCAATAGTTCAAAAAAGTAACGTTGCCCAGTTGTAGTTGTTTATATCAGTGGAAGCAAGACAAATGACAAGAAACAGGCACAGAACCATGACCAAACATGCAGGCACATTGCTAAAGTCCTTGAGGTCCTCTCCAGCCTCCCCACCCATTCTGCTTCTTGCTTCCCTCCACCTTTCATATGTGCTGAGTGAGGTATCTCTAAGAAACATGGCAGCAAATGGGGGAAGGCAGCATTTGAGCCTCCCAAACATTTGTTTTTCACTGTTGTTGTTTTTTTGCCCCATCACTGTCACTCCAGTTAGCTAGTGCTAGTGCTAATGCTGAACAGACGTCACCTAAGGGCAGAAGGCTGCTGTCCACAGTTTTCTCTGCATAGTGCATTTTATTCACTGCCTCTTTTCCTGTTGATTCTTTTATTCCTTGCTGACCTTCAGTTCTACCTTGCTGACTTCCCTCAGGAACTCTCCAAAATCTCTTTTCACAATCCCTCAGAAACTCTTTGCCCCAACACACCTTCAGAAGCACTTTAGAGAGAACTCTTCAGTCCTCTGTGGCAGCTCTCACAGATCCCAAGTTAATGTGTGCACCATAACCGTAGTTATCCTTGAAAACTGGCAGCATATGAAGGTGGTATGAAGACTGCCTTTAACGGTTTTTTTTTTTAAAAAAAGAAAGCATAAGTAGTTAATTGGCACTTCAAGCTGCTAAAAAGCACAGCTGTTGCTGCACATGTTCAAAATGGAGCCACAAATGCTCCTGTGAGCAATGGGATGTGGTGACAGATGTGATAACGAACACATGAAGGCAGCCATATTTTTCCCATTCAATGTCATCTCATCCCCACTGGCA
Organism: Ctenosaura bakeri; assembly: GCA_948474755.1. Classification (NCBI taxonomy): domain Eukaryota; kingdom Metazoa; phylum Chordata; class Lepidosauria; order Squamata; family Iguanidae; genus Ctenosaura; species Ctenosaura bakeri. The sequence goes on along the minus strand of CAOLHI010000068.1, from coordinate 330,092 downwards.
TTTGTGACCCCTTTTCAAAAAAACCTTTACAGCTATATGTTTTTTTAACTACTTGGAACAGCTATAACCTGTTCTTTCAAAGGTATGCTCAGGATCATCTTGTAAAACTATTGTTACCTTTTTTTGATGCAGTTTTTTTAAAAAAAAATCTGAAATTAATATTTAAAATGGAAATATTTTAAAATTTAAATAGGATGAAACACACAGCAGAACACACACAAAATAGCCATGGATTTAATATAGATTGATATGCTCATTCCTATATGCAAAATGGGTTATAGAGACTGCCATGCAGAACCTTAGACATCTGCTTTGTTAATAAATATTTATTTACTTACTTACTAAACAAATTATATCCCACCCTTTATCATGGTATTTCAGGGTTGCATACAAATAAAACTATGAGCAATTCTAACTGATATCAGATTAAAACAATAAAATAATTTAAACAGAATACAAACATATAAACATTAGTCAACTAATTAAACAGACTCACTCTTTAAGTGCCAGATATTTTTTAAAAAGGTTTATTTTTTGGTTGCAGATGTGTAGTTCCTCCACAATATGGAGCAGGATCAGTTATCTTGTTGGTCTAATTTCCAGTAGATGTAGCAGGGCCAAGCACTAAACACAGCAAAGCTGAAAGCAGACAATCAGTTTCTGATACTTGAAGATTCAAAAGAATGCAGGAAGACTTCTAAATATTACCCATGTGTAAGGTCTCGATGTCACATTATATCTCCAGTTACGAGTCTAAACTGTGAGGTCCTTATTGTATCATGAATTTGCGGGGGGGGGGGGAATCAGAAAAAGAGTTTAAGATCCATCTTGAAAATCTTAACTTTTATATTAAATACTGAAACAGATTTTTATTATTTGACAAATAAAGGTGTACGAGATAACAATGTTTTAGTCTACAAAAATAGGATATCCAACTCTGCCTTTTAGTATAATGGCAGTTTAATTGTTTTTTTAAAATTGATTTTGCCAGAAAAGACATTAACAACAGAACAACAAATCACAACTAGTACACTGAGGGCCTTTCCGCACTATACTGTTATAATGCTGTTATTTCACTTTCAATATCCTGTGGACTTCTGGAGTTTGTAGTTTACTGAGGCCAAAGAACTCTCTGGTTGAGAATTCTAAATGCCCCTCCCCAAACTGCAAACCCCAGGATTCCATAAAATGTTGAAAGTGGAATAATAGCACTATAATGGTGTAGTGTGGAAAGGCCCTGAGATTCATCAAAAGCATAGCTTAGATCAGTTGGGTGATTTATTTAGAAGGTTGTTTAATGCCAGTTGAGTTAACTGAGAACAAAGTAGTTTTGTGCTTTGAAAAGCAGGACTTATTAATGCGAGTCTGGGAACCATGCTCTATGAGGAAAGCCTTAGGGAGCTAGGTATGTTTCGCCTGACAAGATTAAGAGGAGACATGATAGTCACGTTTAAATATTTTAAGAGATGTCATGTTGAAGATGGAGCAAGTTTATTCTCTGCTGCTCCAGAAACTAGGACATGAAGCAATGGAATCAAACTACAGGAAAAGAGATTTCACCTATGCTTTGGATGTTTTTAAGCAGAGGATGTACAGCCATTTACTGGGGGTGCTTTGAGTGTTTGTTCCTGCATGACAGGGAATTGAACTCAATGGCCATTGTGGTCTCTTCCAACTCTGTAATTATATGGTTCTATGGGGGGGAACACATTTCTATTCTCTCTCCTTCTTAGTTGAGTGCAAAATAGTTTTGCACTTTGAACTAAGATTGCAGAAACTAGAAAAAAAAACTGGGATGAAAGGGGAAATATAAAGAGTAGAGAGAAACTGGGACATTTTAAAAGCATCTGAAAATGTGGAATGTGAGAATATTAATGAGGAATGTCTCTGTCAAATCAGGACAGAGACAGGACATAGTATGACACTGTAGAACTCTTTCTTAGAGCAGGCTTCAAGAACTGTAAGTTCCTACAGGGTTTCTCTGCACTGGGATTCAGCTTCCAGTTTCTAGGGGATTCATTGGGTGAACATTAGCTTACTTAACTTGTTTCATGTTACCTGCTTTGTGTACTTAGCGATTATTGATGTATTAAGGAACAAATAAAGTTTGGTTACTGTTACTTTCTGTTACTATCTTCCTGGCACAGGTATTTAGCTCTCCTTCACCCAACACTTTATCATTGTATCTGGGACATTTCATTGGTGGATCTCCTTTCACACTCAGGAGAAGGCTCAAGAAAAAGTTACTGAAATAGGTTTTCCTTAGCATTTTTTAAGAAGAAATTGGGGGGGGCTATGAAGAAAAAATAAAATGATTATCATTTTGGAAAGAGTGACATTTATTTTGTCTATAATGAGAAGAAAGCCCCTTGATAAAAATTTAAACGTGTGAACACAAACATTTTTTCTCTGAACTCTGTAAGTTTTGTCTGCTGATGTTGTTTTCTGATTAGTATACAACAAGGAGAATTGTGCTTTTCTTATATTTTGCAGACTGAGAATTGTACACCATTTTGGGTGAGTGTGCCATAATTCTTCGTCCTTCAGAATGCTTTGCTGTAGAGAGCTTCCACAGAGACGCTGTTAGAGAATCTCTCCTCCTCTAGAGAAATCTAATGAAGCGCCCTTAATAATTTTTATAAACACAAATAGGGTAGAAAATTATGAGAGGCCATTACACAGCTCTTTAAAAAAAATGCTATTAGTGGTCATATTAGAACTGGATGGACATTGTAACTCCATCTATGTTAATCTCCACCACTGCAGTTGTGAGGGAAAATGGATGATATGAACAGTATGCATTTATTATCCTTTAAATGAGTACTCTGGACAGGATTGCCCCAGCTATTTATTGAGAAGTAGAATACGTTAAGTTACATTTGCAAAATAAACAAACAAACAAAACCCAACTTATTTGCTATCAGAAAAAATAAAGTAGCAAAATAGCATTTTCCAACATTACCTGCAAAATGTCAAAGGTATTTTTATGATTGTCTGGTAAACTGCAAATCTAGTGTATGACTTTTTATGTTTATTATTTATAGAGATGTTATCACACTAAGTTTCAATATTTACAAAGAATGGGTAAAAGCCTAAATATATTTAGAACAGAACCAATAAATAGGAGTTAAATTAATTAGGATTTCAATGGGACTCCTCTAAGTATGACTAAATCTAGATCCAATCCAACATTGAATCCTATAGCTTTTTAAAAAAGAGGTATAACCATATGCTTTAGAGGATGATACAAGAAGCCAGTATGAACTATTGTGGGGTGGAGATGATAAAATCTGTGTTGTCCTTGCTCTCTTGGAAGGTCAGAAGCCAAGATCAGAGAAATTGAAAGCTGCATACAGAAAGCAGAAAGCTGAAAAGAGAAAAAATAATAATCTATATTCGTCTATAGTTCAGATTGTTCTCTATTATTTAAGAGAATTGTCTTGCACATGTAGTTCTGTGCTTACAGATTTTATCATTCTGTTCATTTGACATTCTTATTTCCAGATTTGTAAAGAATAAAACACATCACTGAAACACATCAAAGACAAAACTTTAAAAAAAAAAGTGGGGGAAGGATAATGCAAACATCTGAAGAAAATGTCTGCTCTCATCACCTTCTGCTTATTGCTATAGTTTCTCTGCCTGAATTATATTTCCTTTTAGACTGTAATGCTTATGGTTTCAAACCTAAATAATCACAGAGCAATATAAATGAAGAATATATTTAAAGGCTACCTGAAAAAAATGTTCATTAAAATAACATCGTTTTAAAACCAAGATTTATCTTTTCCTTGGTCATGTTATCTCATAAACTCATTTGACCTCTTGAAAGATTGAGTTTGCACCAACCAGGATCAGTCTGCTAATACAAATTCCAGTTCTATCTGTGGTGCTAGAACTGCTGAAATCACAGAGGATAGGATAAGTTCTTTCTACTCTCTCTTTTAGACCTGAGGGACCAAAGGAACCAAGGCTCCCTTAGAAACCTCTTCACATGTTCTGCTTCTGTGACAAGAGGGAAGGGATATGCTTTAGACTCACTGCCCTTGAATGTTCCCAACAAGCTCCAGAGGAAGGATGACTTCATGAAGAGCAGAGTCTCTTTTATCTCCATGCAATTTTCAACCTTAGCAAAACAGGATGGCTGAAGAGGCCTTAAATGGTGTAAAGCAGTGCTACTCAGTGTCAGTCTATGGACCACCACTGGTCCATGACTCATTGTCTGCTGGACCTTGGTAAGCTTCCAGGACGGAAAGAAACAATGGCAGCCACTGGGCACAAATATAATTCCTGATTCACTGGGAGAAAAATATCTTCCATATCAGTTCGAGAAACACTAGTATATAGGATGTGAATATGGTCTCTCAAGACCTAATGAAGTTTAATTTTCCTTTTAAAGCAGCCTTGAGGGTTACGAGAAAGATAGAGGAAGGGGCTATTTAACAATTTTCCCTTCCTTCCATCTGTCCCCTCAAAGTCACATACCATAGCTCCTTTCCTACCACAGATTTCCCCCTTTTTTCTCTTGCCCAGAAAAAAAAAAGCAGTTGGGAAAGTGTCATTTTGAGCAGACAAACTGTGGTGGAGAAATGAAGAAATGTGCAACTATGACCATTTCCGCATGAGATTGTTATAGTCCTATTATTCCACTTTCAACATCCTATGCAATCCTTTAATGCCCCTCCCTAAATTACAAACCCCAGGATTCCATAGGATGTTGAAAGTGGAATTATAGCACTATAATAGTTTTGTGCGGAAATGGCCTATGTTTCCACAAATGACTGGGTGCTTTCAGTTGACAATAGATACAGGTAAATGCAAGGGTTCTTTTGTGGGGACGGGGTTGTATTCCCTCTTTGTCATGTCTATTATTTTATTTCCTTACCAACAGACTGATCATCTCGAGCTTGATTTCATTTTCTCCCACGTACTTCTTTGTCTTCCTCTTTCACTTTTGATAGAAGAATCTACATTGTCTCTCTGCCAAATGTACATCTCACTGTAATAGAATTTTCTCTTCACTGATCTTTTTGTTGGTGATTCCAAACAGCAGTTTTGATATAAGGACAGAACTTTTGTGATCCTCAGCCCCTCCACATTTCTCACACTACCCTTTTTCTACCCCAAAATAGGGTGAATTAACACTTCTGAAAGGCTTCAAGAGCAATATTTCACTATTTTAAAATAGCTTGCCTTGCTACATGCTGTAACATCAAAACATAGATGAAAAAATGCTGGAGGAGATTGGTTTCATAACTTCAGTGATCTCATTTAATCCCTCCCTGAAAGCATTGTGGTTGGAAAGTGTCAATGAGACTCCCATGGATTGCTCAATACAGCTATCAATGCCTATTTCCCCTCCTCCCCCTCCATTTTACACCATCTTGGCATCTTACACCTACAGTGATGTTGGCAACATTCAATCCAGCTTTCTTCTCACTTAGTTTCTCTGTCCAGATTTCCAGAGATATCCAAAGCATTTGGAAGTATGTTGTTCTCCTTTAGAACCAACTGGTCCAATCTAGTATGCTCCAGAGCTACCTACAGGTTCAAATCACCCCAGTTCACTTGGTTATCCAGGATTCATTCCAATAAGTTACACAGGCTTGATTTTTCATAGTTAAATTTTCCAAGGCTCCCAGCTGATGATTACACTACTTTAACTCTGTTTCTCTTATTACAGGATCAAGTTTCAAAAGGGACAGGACTTCCTCATACACAAGATTTTTTAAGAAAGCCCAGGTTCAAAAGTTGTTTACCCCAAGGCCAAACACTACATATTATGTCATTTCCATTTTTGTCTTTTAGAAATGGCCTTATTTGTGTTGAATACAGCAGTCTCTAGGAAAATGCTACCTATTCAGATTTTGAGTCCCACATCAATATCCCATTAAAAATTTCTCTACCACCAGACTTCCTAAGTCTCAGGACCTGGGTCGTCTTCTCCAAGCTATAGGGTAGATCTCAGGGTGAGATGTGTGTGTGGTGTAGGGCACCTGAAGTTGGAGTTGATTTGAATACACATAACAACTCAGATTTAATATAGCTTACAAGGATTTATGGAATGAAAAATGTTAAAAGTCAAACATATGTAATAACTTTTCTATGTAGACTGCACATATCTTGGCAAAAGCACCAATATATTCACATTGTATTAGGAAAAGTGCATCACCAGTTTAGGAGGCTTTTTGCATGTATTTTGGCCTGGCATGAGGCCCAGAAACTTTTGGAGGGTAAAATTTCACATTTGCATGGAGGGAAGACCAACTATATGTTGTTTTCCAAGGAAGTAAGAACCTTTTTAAAGCATCTGAGATTCCCTTCATCTACGTATGCAAAAAAGAATATTTTCCACCAGATCCCAACATATTTTCTACTTTAAATTTTATTGCAGATTTTGTTAATAGCCTTAATTTTAAAGAAAAATGCAAAGTTATGGGTGGTTGGTTGACTGGTTGGTTGCTAGGCTGATGATACTTTGATTTTCAAAGTGACTCACATATTCTTTCTTGATGCTTGTAAAAAGAAAACATTTTCCCAGCATGGTGTGTACACACAGAAGCTATAAAGTACAGATGCTGTGGAGTGTGTGAGAACTGAATAAAAACTTCAGGTCTATGGACAAATAGGAATAAGTGTTGCAGTGAAAACCATCAGCACTGGAGCCTCTGTTCCAATTAATTTTACATCACACAGTTGAATGTATTAACTCTCAGTTGTACATTGTTCAGGCATGGGCATCCATTTAAAGTGAACAGCTAACATCCAAATGCAAAAAGAAGAAGAAAGAAAACAAAATAAAAGAAAAAGTTAGAAAGGAATCTTGGACTATAATCCTATAGATGAAACTTCTACAGCTTGTTTTTTTACTGATGAGGTCCCATGATCCCTGGCCATTAGACATATTATCATAGAATCATAGAAATGTAGAGTTGGAAGACACCACAGGGGCCATCTAGTCCAACCCCCTGCTATGCAGGAACACACATCAAAGCATTCTCAAGAGATGGCCATCCAGCATCTACTTAAAAACCTCCAAAGAAGGAGACTCCACCATACTCCAAGGCAGTGTATTCCACTGCCAGACAGCTCTGACTGTCAGAAAGTTCTTCCTGAGGTTCAGGGAGAATCTCCTTTCCTGCAGCTTGAATCCATTGCTCCTTGTCCTAGTCTCTGGAGCAGCAGAAAACAAGTCTGTTCCCCCCTCAACATGACATCCCTTCAAATATCATGTCCCCTCTTAACCTTCTCTTCTGCAGACTAAACATACCCAGCTCCCTAAGCCATTCCTTATAGGGCATGGCTTCCAGATTCTTTATCATCTTGGTCCCCCTCCTCTGGACATGTTTCAGCTTGTCAATATCCTTTTTGAACTGAGGTGCCCAGAACTGGACACAGTGTTCCAAATGAGTTTTAACCAATGCAGAATAGAGCGATACCATTACCTCCTTCGATCTAGACATCATTCTTCTATTGATGCAACCAAGAATTGTGTTGGCTTTCTTGATTGCCACATCACACTGCTGAGTCATGTTCAAATTACAAACCACCTAACAGTAGCCCTGTCCAGCCCACATTTTACTAGCTTCTTTGCAAGAATGTCATGGGGAACTTTGTCAAAGACCCTACTGAAATCCAGATATGCTAAGTCTTCCACATTCCCTTCATCTATCAAGCTTGTAACCCTACCATAAAAAGAGATAAGATTAGTCTGGCATGACTTATTTCTGAGAAATGCATGTTGACTTTTAGTGATTAGGGCATTGCTTTCTAAGTAATTACAGACTGACTGTGTGATAACTGAAGTCCCTGTCAGAGCTGCTGATGACGAGCAGCAGCTGTTTGTCTCTGTGACTCTGGATGGAGATGAGTCCTGCAGCTCAAGAGCTCCCCCTGCTGCCATGGACGAAGCAGGCTTGGACCTTCTTCTGCCTGCTCCTTTAGAGCAACAGGGATCCGATTCTGAAGATGGTTTGGAACCTGTGCCAATCAGCCCACAAACAAGAGGGAGACTCAAGAGAGCTGAGCAAAGAGAGGCTTCCTTGATTAAGTTCAAGAAGCAGTGACTAGCCACACCTGTGTCTTGGGCTATATAACTGCCTGCCTGGAAGCTTTCCTTTGCTTGTGGCAAACTTCTTTCAAGCCTTCCTCTTGCTTGGTCCTTGCTCCCAGCACCTGGTTCCTGCTACCTTGAACTGATCACTTGACCCTTGACTTTTGGAACTCTGACTATGGCTTTCGCTTGATGCTCTGGTAAATGAACTCCCTTGTGTAAAGTTTGCTTGTCTCCTCCTGGCTGGACTTTGCTGGCTCTCACACTCCCTTCTCTGGGCTGGCTTGCCACCCAGGTCTCTGACCTTGACAGTCTGTTTATTAATCTGCTCTAGGATCTTTCCTGGAACTGATGTCAGGCTGACTGGGTGATAATTATTTGGGTCTTCTTTTTTTAAACTTTTTGAAGATGAGGACAACATTTGCCCTCCTCTAGTCTGCTGGGACTTCTCCTGTTCTCAAAGAGTTCTCAGATATTATTGAAAGTGGTTCTGAAATGACTTCTGCCAGTTCTTTTAATATCCTTGGATATAATTCATCTAGCCCTGGAGACTTGAATTTATCTAGTTTAGCCAGATATTCCTGTACTACTTCTCTACCTATTCTGTGCTGCATTTCCCTCCCTTCCTCATTTGCTCCCCACCCCCTAGGGTGAGTACTTCTATCCTTTTGGAAGAAAACTGAGGCAAAGAAGGTGTTGAATAGTTCTGCCTTCTCTCTCCCCCCCACATTAGTAATTGGCCATCTTCTCCACACAGCGACCCTATCATTTCCTTGTTTTTCCTTTTGTTGCGGACATATCTAAAATAGCCCTTCTTATTGTTTTTAATGTCTCTGGCAAGCCTAAGTTCATTCTGCGCTTTAGGTTTTCTGATTTTCTCCCTGTATCTCCTGGCTATTTGCTTGATCTACCTGTGTAAAGCAGTGGAATGACATGCTGTCTTGAGGTGGGCAGAACAGTATTAGCTTGCCACATCCTGCTACTTCCCTTACAGAAATTTCATCTTCAGAGTTTGGAACTTAAGTTTTTCCTTGACTGTTGTTCTTCCCACATACATATTTTCTGTTCAAAAAAGGACCACAAAATGCATTGAAAGTAATATATATTTAAAAGTACTTGTTAAAATATTCATGTTAAATAATACATGATAATGCACATTTTTGTATGCCTTTTGTTGAAATCACAGATTAATAAGGAAAAGCGATGGAGCAACTTTATGACTAAAAATATGCAAACGTAACACAAGACAAGGGCAGATTCACCCATCCCCAGAAAGAAGACTGCAGTCAGAGACTGTTAGGAAATTCCAATCTACCATGACGAAAGCACTGATAATCCAGAATTGTCCAGTGTTAGGGCATTTCAACCAGCTTGGTAAAAAAAAAAAAAAAAAACTTCAGCAGAGAATGCCAATCTGGTGTAGTAGTCCGAGCATTAGAGTATGACCCTAGAAACCAGGGTTCAAATCCTTTCTCAGCCATGGTAACCCAGTGGGTGACATTGGACAAATTACAGTCTTTTATAGCCTCAGAGGAAGGCAATGGCAAACTCTCTTGGAATAAATCTTATCTATCCATCTATCTTGCCAAGAAATCCCCATGATATGTTTAGCTGAGGGTTGCCTTAAGTCAGAAAAGATCTGAAGGCCCCCTACAACAATGTCATCTCAGAGTGCTTCAGAAAGACAAGTCTGCAGGTCTCCAAATGTACAAACATATTAAATACATTAATATGTTCTGGTCCTGAAATGATCATGTGTAGCACTGAAAGGCATCAAAATCCAGTGCCCCATTGCTTGAAGAACTTGCCCAGATCTCCAAGGTTTTTCCGGCTCTTCCTAGGTAAGATGTCAGGGGGAAAATATCTCTGTTCCTCAGGAAATAAAAGCTGTATTTATAACCCTCAGACCTATTTCCTGCAGTTATATTTTAGTCCTTTGGAACCCAGTAACAAAAGAAAGGTCCTTCGATGATCACTTTTGGTCTTCAAGAATGCTCACATAGCCTTCAGAAGAGAAAGTTCCTCAGAAGGGGCCACCAAAAAGCATATTGTGACCCCACAGAAAAAAATTTGTTTTGAACTCTCTCAAGTACCATTGAATGCCTTTCTCCACAAAGAAAAGCCTCTGTAACTCTTGAGCACAACTTGTTGCATGTGTTTTCCAACTTACCGCCTAGGATCAGAAGACAGTCACCAGAAAACAGCACATCAGTACAAAACAACAGATTCTCAAAAGCAAACCACAAATTTTGTTCATTTACCACCTCATCTCCAGCAGAATAACAGATCATATTGGATGCAAGGCCTCCAGCACTGACCTTGGATTGTGAAGTTAGCAGAGGAGTCAACCATACACTTTCTTTTGTTCTGAAAGGCCAAACTGGGCACCTTACTTCAAATTCATGTATTTATTAATTTATTGAATTTATTTCTCATCTTTCTCCAACATGGCACAGAAGATGGATTATGACAATGTCAAAACAGATACTATGTGCAAACAGTCTTCAACATCTCAAAGATATGTTGGCCCCCAGTAAGTGTTCAGCTTGGATGGGCTAATCAAGAGATAGTTGCCTAGGAAATGTGAGTCCCACCTGCCTTGCCATATCTTGTTCTGGTACTAGGTGTATTAGTTTGAAAGATGGCACATTCTGTTTCAAGTATCCAATCTCCCACAGAGCTTCTAACACAACAATAGGACAGCCCCCAGAACCAGACTCCACAATCTGCCCAACACGTACAACAAAGAATTTTTAAAGCAGATTTGGCCATGTGTCTGTCCCTCTCCCCACCCTATTTTTCCTTTTCACCTTCTGGATACCTCATAACTGAAGTTGCATCAACAATGAATCAGAAACAGATGAAGTGGTGCATTTGTCTAGAAAGAAGTCTCTTTCACACCACAGCCATCCCTCTGTGCTGTTCACACAATTCATCATATCTGAGCTTCTGACCTTTCTCATAAAGCACTGCAGAACTTTAGTATTGCATTGATTCTGAGTGTTAACCCATTATATAACGTACAAGCAATTCAAATTTCATTAAGTCAAGAAGCTTTTCTTTATAGCTGCAGTCACTGGCTTTGGATGATCTATGTGCAGTAAATTTTTAAGGACAAGGTCAACTAAATGAACTTCAATATAGTAGAAAACACATACTCAACAGAGATTACTTTGATGAGTATCACTGGGGGATTATTCCATTCTTCTTTCTGAAGTCTTGCAGTTCTATAGTTTTGTGCTCTTAATAGGTTCTGATGGCAACCAAATCTCTTTCAGTTGAACTGGTGATGGTGAATTCCCACCAGAAATGTCTAAGCCAAATTAAGAAGGAGGCAGTGATGCATCTACTCGTAGTGCATCAATAGAGAAGTGATTTCTTTAGCTATTTTTTGTGCTAGCCCTGACATTTCAGGTCCCCTGTTTCAATTTCAGTTTTCTAATACTGCTGACATTGCACATGAGTACAGCATTGGTTGATTACATTTCACAACATCAAGCTTGTAGCACATAATGAAACTGCTGTTTTAGGCCCTCTTCACAGTACAGTCTGCCAAATCAACCCAAATCTGACAGTTCTTTCTTCATGCACAAGATGTGCTTTCTGCTTGTTTTAAGACAAATGAAGGAAAAGAACAAAATTCTGTTTTTACACCAGGCGTAGCTACAAGGGAAACTTTGGCTAGTGTTATTGCGCCCATTTATGGAAACACACATGTTCATGAAACTGTGTTGTACCTGGCCAGCCTTAGGTAAAATATCCAGGTGCGGAAATATAAAAAGTAGGATTTTGACTGAACTTTATGACCTTGTACCACAATTTCAGTTGTGCAGTGAGCATTACGGTATTTATGGAAATTTTAATAACTTTTTCTTTAGATGAAGGTATTGTGTCAAGGCATTATTTTCTCCTCATAAAAAGGAAAAAAAGTGGTTGCATTCCTGTAAGATGACAAACTCCCTTTGAGCTAAACAGAATAACAGCAATGAAAGCTTCCCTACATCACCCTGTTGACATGTCTCTGTTCTGCTTGAAGGGTTTAAAGGCTAGCTGAGCTGTCTTCTTGACTTTGCCTGCCAATGGAAAGATTTAATTGCATTGTAACCCCCTTGAGGCAGAGACCAAGCCTTCATTTTTCATTCACTTCTTATTTTTAAGTGCCGAAAGGGTTCTAAACAACAAACGAAGACATGAACTGGGTCAAAAGAGGAAACCATTTCATTTAACACATAGGTCAAAGAGAAGAAGGAGCAAAAAAAGGAGCAATGTACATCTTCTATCTCAAATATGGGGGCAGAAGAATCACAATCCATGGACCCATGCTACCCTTTCAAATTACAGGGGTTAAAGCTAGAATAACTGCATATGTGGCCCAAATAGGACCTGATCAGGAGCAGCACTTTTAAAAAGTTACCTTTTCAAGTTCTAATCATGATGCCTGGAGGGTTATGGAAGTTTTAACCCCAGCAGGTAGCTTTTCTGGTTCTAGTAGAAGTTAAATCCTGCCCAGAAGAAGAATGTGAAGAATGTTCTCTCAAAGGCCATATCAAATGTTTGCACAGGACATTTTTTGGTTGAGGGGAAACTAGGAACCAGAAATAACCTTAACTATAAACCAGCTATTTTGAGCAGCAGATTCCAGAAAGTGGTATCATTCCCCTATCTCCAGGCTATCCTTCCATATATTGTGGGAGAAAAGTAAACTCCAGCTCATCACCAAGAGATGATACTTGGACTTCATGGATATCAACATAGTTATGACTCCTTCACATTTCACAATCTCTCCCTAACAGCCCTTTTTCTTACAAATGGGATTTGTTACAAAAGCCGGTGGTTTTGCAGTTATTTTCAACACGTACGCATAAGTTAACTGCAACAATAATTGGGTATTTAATTTTGTGGAGTGATTAGAATGATATCTACACTCGTACTTCCTTACTTTTATGTGTTCAAAAGCATTACCACAACATTTCCTTTAATTAACTAGCTAAATAACTTCATTGTGTTTTTAAAAAACAAAAGGATCGTACTAGGAACATACAGCATTTTCCAAACACCAAGTAAGAAATATTACTATAATATATACATGATTATTCTAATCATGTTTACAAAATGTGACATTTGAAAACTGGAAGAAGAAAAAGGCTACAAATAAAAATAAGCTTTTCGACTAGAACATGTATCTTATTTTAGGATTAAGAAAATTAAATTAACTCTTCTCCAATTTTTTTTTATTATTATTATTGCTGTGACACTTAGCATTTTCTTGTTGCAGTTGAAATGAGCCACCATACTCCACAGGTCATTCTGTTGTAGGTGGCCACAGACATTATTTGAAGCAAAATGCAATGCAACTTATAAGTTAGCTAGTTATTATAGGATTTTCTGTTTAATATTTCTGTTGACATGTTTGAAATCTATTTTAGACAAATGTAGATTAGTCCAGATGTGTTCCCATCATCCTAGGGATTCAGGAAGCTGAAGTTCATAACATCTGAAGGATCCACAGCCTGGAAAGAGTAATCTGGTTATACGAACATCAATAGTAACTGGCTACATTGCTCATTACACTTATATTACTTTTTATATTTAAAAACATATTTTAGGAGTGATAAAGCAATAGGATAAAACTTATGAGGTGCTTGTTATGTTACTTTTGAAATTTTACAACATTACAGTTATTTTTTTTAAAAAAGTGAGAAGCTACTGGTATAAACATTATGTGTTACCTCTGAGCTTTGGGAGGCCAAAGCATCAACTCATCATCTAAGAGCTAATCATCAAATTTGATCGTTCTTTACTGTAATGAGAAAAAAAATGCCAAAATGATACTACGTAAACATAAACAGAAGCCAATTTGACTCCCAAGGGCAGAAGTTGTTAAACGTAGAGTTCAGGTTTAGCCTGCATATATACACATACCATTGCACCTTTGAAAAAATTATCCCATATCACATATTTACTAATTAAAGGACTAAAATTTGGTGACAACATTGTTGCAGGAGTCTTGATCTTCCTCTTTAAAATGATCTTGATCTTCCTCTTCAAAGGCAGTTCCAGGATTTCAGAATTTAGAGCAATAGTTTTCCATTGATCTCTTATTGATAAGTAGCCAGATTTATGAAAGGAAAGGCTTAGATGCCATGCACAGTGTTACCTCTTCTCTCTTTCTACTAGAGGTGTCATGCAGCCCATTCGTACCAGTTCACTAGAACTGACTGTTAAAATTGTTAAAAGATGTGGAGGCTTTGTTGTTGTGTGTCAAGTTGTTTGCAACTTATGGCAACTCTAACCAACCATGGGGTTTTCTGAAGCTGAGAGATGCTCATGGCCACCCAGTGGGTTTTCAAGGCCAAGTGGGGAATTGAACCCTGGTTTCCAGAGTCATAGTGCAATGCTCAAACCACTATACCACACTGACTGTCAGGGAGGTTAGAAAGAGAGCCAAGAGTAGTGAAGGGAAGGAGAAGATAGAGACTGGATCAGACAAGGAGGACTTAGGGCCTTCTACACTACACTGTTGTAGTCCTATTATTTCACTTTCAACATCCTGTAGAAATCTGGGGTTTGTAGTTTACTGAGGCCAAAGAACTCAAACCCCAGGATTCTATGGTATGTTGAAAGTGGAATAATAGCACTATAACAGTGTAGTGTGGAAAGGCCCAGAGAGGCAAGAAGGTCAGAGGGAGGGAATGACTGGATTCTTTGGAGTCACAGGAGACAGCCAGGATGAGAACTGGTTGCTAATTATTTTGAATGGCACCACTGTCTTCTACCTCTGAATACCATTTATGTATGGTTGGAAGGTTTTGTAATCATGCTTCTTTGAAGGAACAAAAGTCAGGGTCAAAATCTGGAAAAGCAGATTTCCTATGCATACAACAAATGGACTATACATTGCCCCTATAATGACCTGCATGTTAGAAAAAGAGGAGGTAGAGAAAACTGGGTTGCAGAAAGGACTAGAATTTTCCATTCCTTGTCTTCCAATTCCATTAGGAAATTTAAATGCAGCCCTGGTGGCGCAGTGGTTAAATGCCAGTACTGCAAGCCACAAGGTTGTAAGTTCGATCCTGCCGGGCTCCAAGGTTGACTCAGCCTTCCATCCTTTCGCAGGTCGGTAAAATGAGTATCCAGCTTGTTGGGGGCATGTATAGAAATGTATCGAAATACATGCTATTTGTAAGTTGTTCACCGCCTTGATCCATATGGAGAGGCGGGAAACAAATAAATAATAATAATAATAAATAATAAAAAAATACAATGAATGCACTCAGGTCTGACCAGTTTGATGAAACACTCAGAATGTTTAGAAATTAAAAAGAGTTATCATCCATGGTGCATCCACTATGAAATGACTGAGCCCATCTTGACAGGTCTTAAAGCCTTCCTGCCAGGAAAGTATGTAAATAACAGCAACAGAGAGCTGTGCTGATCCATATCAACAAACCAGTTCTAGCAGTTTTCCTCTCTGCCAGAAACAGGTTTTGCAGATAATGTCATCATCCCTCCTAATTTAAAAAAAAAAGAAAGGCTATTACTCTGACATTTGAGCTCTAACATTGCTAGAGTACTAGTTACTGTGGCCTCAAACTGAGCTTTGGTGCAACACTGCAGATGAAAGGCTTCTTTGTACTTCCTTTCCAATTGTTACTTCCTTAAACTGGAACAAAGCAAAGGTCTTTGCTTCTCAATTACATCCTAAAATAAACTATCTCCTGTGGCCTTCCTAAAACAAAAGGAGATGCAACATGGGCCTTGTGCTCCTCTCCCCACCCCCATCAAAAAAAAATGCAAGTTCTCTGAAATGAGCCATGCAGCTGTTCCATACTGGCAATCTGCTGTGACAGCTTCTATGATTTGTCCATCACTGATTAAATGAATGAAATTGGCAATAAAGGATATATTGGTATCTGGCTTTTAATTTGCTTCTCTTTTCCCTTTGACCCTTCGCATTTATCGTTTCCTAAGTCATTTTGTTTGTTAAGCCTAATGCTGAAGCAATTCTCTCATGCATATTGAAAGATCTATTTTTCATTTTTATGGCTTGTCTGCCATTAGATATTAGTACCACTTAAATAACCTCCTAAAGAAATGGTTTTATATTGGCCAGTGGGTGGAAGGCACATAAAAACTTACTAACTTTTTTTCTACATAGACAGACAGTTGCCTATTAAATATCTGTAATATAAATTATGTCCAACTTCATTTAAAGTTTGTTGATCACTTTGCAGACTTACAATAAGCACTAAGAAGCCCACACCCACCTGCTGTGCCCATAAGTGTGACCATATTGCAAAATTCTAGATAGGAGTGGAAATTAGGAAACTATGCCCCTGGATATGTTAAATTTCCCTTCAGTCCTCAGATTTCTAGCACTGCAAAGAGTGAAACCCTGAAATAATTCAAACCTAAAATATTATGTTTCCTATATTTGGATTCCCTTGGTAACTTTGCCTGCATGATTAAACTGTATTTCTAAACAGTTAACTGAAATTTTAAGTTACTGCAATGCTAGAATTTGGGGAATGCAGGAAAATTTCACTGGAGGAAGAAGTCTCAGTAGGGATTGGGGCAATACCTTCATTTTTCCCCCACCAGCAGCTACACTCCTGCCATATTGCTGGCCAAAGAGATTGCTAGTAAACTGAAAATAATGCTTGGTATAAGAATAGAACAGAAAAGATACTGTCAGGTACAGAAGTAAATAGAGGACCTAAATACCCTAAAGGTACCAGATCCTGTCTGATCCTACAAGATAAGCAGGGTCAGCCCTGGTTAGTATGGATGAAAGATCACCAATGAACACCAGAGACTGCCAATGAATATCAAATGCTATAGGCTATATTTCAGAGGAAGGAATGGGCAAAACCACCTCTGCATATTTCTGCCTATGGGGGGAAAATATGAAATTCATGGTGTCACTGTAAGTTCACAGGTGACTTGAAGGCACTTAGAGACACAAACACAGAGAAAGAAATGATTGGAGTCCATGGATAACTTCTAAGTGCATAAATTGCAGTGATGTAGACTCAAGTCAATTGACTTGGACTCAAGTCAGACTTAAGTTACTTCAGTGACTTGACTTTGAATCTGTAAAAATTACACACTAACTCGACTTGAGACTTGCATATTTTTAGTGACTAACCTGCTGCCCTTGGTTCAGTCACATAACACATTCCTCCAGAAACCTTACCATTTACTGGTCACATGACAATCTGTCTCAAGCCCAAAGTCCAGACACATTTCTCAGAGGGAACAGCAAATGAGCTTGAGGTAGGGTTGAGGTCTGATCAGCAGCCTGTCCCTGCTTCATATAGGAGGAGGTTCTTAAAACTTTTCCTAAGAACAGAAGGCAAACTTTGTAAATGGGAAGTAAGAAGAATCCTATTCCCCACTTCCAAAGCTGCAGATGGCAAAATCACAAAAGTGGAGGACTGACTCTAGTTAGATTGTTAAAACTGATTTTATTTGACTCTGTCCAGAAATTCTGGAATACAGGTTGGGGTATAAAGTTGGCTCCCAGACTTGAGACTTGACTTGAAAACCTTGCAAGGACTAGAGACTCGAATTGAGAGTTGAAGGTAGAGATTTGAGACTTGGCGCAAAAGACTTAAATACATCACTGATAAATTGTGCATGGAAAAGACAGGGAGGGAGGGAGGTAGTAGTGCTAAAGGTTCCTGCTGTTTAGAAAAGTGCATCATATTTCTCAGTCCCACCATTATCAATTTTTCGGCACATGCTGTACAGCATTCTTAATGGATGAAACCCATCAAAAAATACTTCTCAGCATGCCCATGCAGCTATCTGGATTGTAGTCAGAATCTCATATGTGAAATGCAATCCTAGGAAAATCCATTTTACAGTAATTTTGGCTAAAATAAAAACAGTAAGAAGATGGTTAAGATGTTTCCTCCTTTTTAGTGTTGTTTCTTTAAAGAAAACAACTGAAATTCAGAGAGGCATTGCTCTAGCCTTTCAAAACATTCCAGGCAAGAAAACTGAAATTTTCAAAGTCAATGTAGGACAGTGAACCTGAAAGCTTTGTACACTAGAACATTAAGTAGTATACTGTGTTCCCCACCACGACATTTTTTGTGTTTCTTGTTTGTTTTGTTCTTTGTGTATCCAGATTACACTCTAAATAGTAGCCTTCTCTGGCCTGACACCATCCAGATCTGTTACACAACAACTTTCATTGAATATCTTGGAAAAGTTATGTTGGGAACTACATCTCCCAAAATCCCAGTCACTAGCCATGCTGTTTAGGTAATTCTGAAAGTTTTAATTTAAAAAGTTATATTTCCAAGCAGTTTCTCATCATTCATAGCCTATATGGCCTTTGGAATGGAAACCATAGTAAAACATCTGGATGTTGGAGAAGACTGCTTTAGAGGTACTGTAACCACACCTACCTATCATCCTCAGTGCCCAATTATAACTGAAATGCCATAGGGCTTATACAAATCTTGGGAGAAGTGACTTCATGGACTATAGGTCCCAGAATATCCAAGCCTGTGTGGCCATAAATCTGCAGCATAGTCGCACCTGTCAATAGCAGCCATTTCAATAACCATTCAGGCTGTACAATGCAGAAGATGATACAAACCCATCCATATGGCAAAAATCAATGCAACTGATTTAACATGACCAAGAGAATGAAACCTTAAGGAAGAGATGAAGAGAACAAATGCATCAGAAGAATTGTATTTTACAAAGGAAAACACAAAGAAAGCCTCATATATGTGTTGTTTTCAAATATCTGATGTCTAGTTAATATTGCATCATGAAGTAATTCCAGTGTGATAATAGGGAGACCCTTTCTTTTGATTTTCTACTAGAAGATAAAATGCACAGTATTTCTGAGATAATTCTAACATACTCTAGTCCTACTAGGAGTTAGATGATTTGTATTCTAAATGGTTCATGGTATATAATGCCTTCATTTATTACAAGATAAGAGGTCTCACTTAATAGTGTAGAATGGATAAATTTTGTATTGCTTTCATTTTGTTTTGTTCCTATAGGTAATAATGGGTCATCAATGGGATCCACTATTTTAAATGCTATCAATCTTCTCGCTCCCTTCTCATATTATTTGTTAATTTAGGAATAACCATATAATAAAATGCTCTTCTCTCTCCCTCTTATATGAGACCTTACTTAATCTCCAGTATCTGAAATATGTTATTGTCATGGTAATAGTTATAAATAAATTATTTTCACAGAATGAAAGGTTAACATAACACAAAGAGAGGAATTTTAAAAAATGCCTGTAGAAAGTAAATTGCTACAAAATAGCTTTAAAGAAGAAAAACAAACAACCTTTGAAACACAAGGGGTGAAAATGTGCATTTTTTCACAGATTCTTTATAAGCGAAAAACAGTCTATGTTCACATAAGATGTGTATTTTGTTCTCAGTTTTCCAGTGCTTTGAAATACACAGTTAACACCTACACTGTAACAATTCAGAATAGGGACAGCAGTGAGACACACACACACACACACCCCACTCTCTCTCTCACCACACACACACACACACACACGTGCAATAAACAAAGCCCTAACTTGCTGAAGTTGTCAGGTCTGCCTAAGTAGCTCAGTGACAGAAAGTCTTATGGGAAACGCTAATTAGTTAACCTGAAGGGAGATGTAAATTCTGTGCAGCTTAATTGACTTGAGTATTAACACAGGATAGTTTTAAATCATACTAGCTCTTTGCATTCTGTGAAAGAACTGGGGAAATACAAAATACTTTGTATCATGAAGTATACAATGGCAAATTGCAAAGACTGTTATAGTCTATAGCGTACTCTGTATAGAGAAACAGTGGTTTAAGATCATTTGAGTGTCCTACTAGGGCTCCAGGAGACTCAGGTTCAAATCCTTGCTCAGCTTTGGAAACCTACTGAGTGACCTTGGGCAAGTCACACAGCCTTAGGCCATTTCCACACTTTTCCTGATGCTGTTGTCCTCTGGCAGCAGCTCTGGAAGGAAAGGAGTGTGATAGGAACACCTCCCTCCGTACCTGAGCAGCTCCCTGTGGAAGGGAGTATAAGGGGCATGCCTTCTCTTTCCACAGTACAGTTGGGCTCTTTCCAGCCCTTCCACATGCCCGGGCACGACAGGAGCATCATACAATCAGGGGTCATTGATGAAGAAACTCCATCAATGATTTACCCCATGATTGTGCTAGCTGGCGATGAGAGAAGAGCAGGACTGCGATGATGTCATGCAAAAGTATCATTGCAGCCCTACTCCTCTTGTGTCCCCATGCTGGGATGCAGTCATCATGCAGAAAGGGTCTTAGTCTCAGGGGAAAGCAATGGTAAGCCATCTTGAAGAAATCTTGCCATGAAAGCCCTATGATAGGGTCACCATAACTCAGAAATAAATTGAAGGGACACAGCAACACCATACTCTGTAAACTGTATTGTACAGATGGGATAAGTGTGGCCCCCAGGACCTGCCTATTTTTTTAAAAAAGATCCAACCAGCTTTTTTTGCCCTCAAATAATCCCAAATGTCACTTGAGGGTGGAGGACTTCTTTGTAAAGTTTTTGCCTCCTCAATTTTAGACCTAGGAGAGACTTTTTTTCCCAAGAGGAATTCAGTTTCAAAATGATTCAGAGAGGGCCAAAAATATGGTGATATTGACCCCATGTCCCTAGAGGGAATGGAAGCATTTAAGGAGGAAAAAAATGAAATTGGAGGGGAAGTAGAGTGTGTGGTCCCCAGTTCAAAAGGATAATCCATTGTTTTTCATTAAGAGCACCCCAAGCTTAAAGCTTCGTATACCATGGTGCTAGTGTTAATGAGCTAAATGAAAATTGTATCAGGATTTATGGAGGATTTGTTTAGACGTGGCATGCCAAAGTGTTTACAACCTAGTCTACCTACATATCATACAATATCACACAATTTATAGTCTGCTTAGATTGTAATATTTGATTTTTTTTCTTAAATTGTTGTTAAGTAAAACAAAGAACATTGATGTCACTTGTTTATTTATTTATTTCGATCAAGTAAGCGTGGATGCATGTGTTCACAGGCATCCAGTGTCATGCCCTGCCTTGGAGACCCTGGCAGTGAGGAGGAGCATTCTGAATCCAAGGTGGAAGTTTCCCCAGAGGCAGGGGAAGCTTGCTCAGGAGAAGATAACAAGCAGCAGCAGAGGCCTGAGCAAGGGAAACAAATATCAGAGGATGAGATGACACAGACATTTACCATGTAAGAGAGATGACATCAGAGAGAGAGGCTGCACTGCTCAGTGCATTTAAGTAACACCTGTGGTGACAGCATCAGTAGATAAAAAGCTTCCAGCTGGCCCTTTCCTTTCAGGGTCAGAAACTGATTTTTTTTTCACAGCTGTGGAAGTCCTGTGTTTTCTTGAACCTCTGCCTGTTTGACTATGACTTGGATTTTTCCTTTGGATTTGTTTGCTTTGGAACCTAAACTCTGTTTGGACATTTTTCTGCTCTTGACTTGTGAGTAAACCCTGCTTTGCCATTTGGTGATTAATTGTCTGCTCTACTCTGAACATGACATCCTATCACTTTATAAGAACAGTTTGTCTTGATTTTGTATAGCTTTGAGGTCAAGGTGCTATCACAAATTCTTAACCAAGTTTGCTGCCCAAGCATGGAACAATGAGACTGGACACATGGCATTGAGGTAATAAGGACCACTTTATTGGCCTGGGAATGGAGCAAGAAGAGGAAGCAACCAGTCCAGCTTGTGTCACCCCAGTAACTATGATAGATGATGGCTCTGAAGTCAATGAGCCATTGATTGTGCCAGAAATAGAGCCAGTGATAGACCAAACTATCTTGGAAAGACCCCTATCAGCTGAAAGACAAGCTAAGACTGAGTTGTTGCAATCAGTGCCAGTGGGAGAGGGGACCAGCAATGATTTAGAGGAATTAGATTCACCTTTGCCCCCCAGCCTCCAATCACAGAGGAGACTGAAATAAACAGCTCAGAGGGAAGCCCTTTGGGCAAGGTTGGGTAAACAAAGCAGTGATGCATACCACCTGTTTTGTCTGCATATAAGTTGGTCAGCGTGGCTTGCTGTTTGCTTGTAGCAAATTGCTGCTCAAGCCCATGACCCTTATGTTTTGGCTCTCTTAACCCTTTTGGCATTCTGGACCTTTTGGATTTGACCTTGACTTTGGCTTGGCTCAGCATTGACTGTTTGCATTCCCCCACACACACTGCCTCTTCCTCTTGGGCAAGTACTATCACCTTCCTTCCCTTGCTGGCAGGAAGGCACAGGCAGGAAGTTGAACTCTGACAGTAACTACCTAGTCAGCCTTCTCTTGGGTGAAACACCTGAGCCCGAAGGGCAACTCAGTCATCCTGGGCTGCTCCCCAGCTGCCCTTAATTGGAAGAAAAACCCCGTGGGCTCACACCAAAGTCCCAGGACCCTACATGTGATAGCACAAACCCAAGGTTAGCCTCAAAGACAGCCTCATTCCCCATCTTCTGAGACTCAGGACCATAAAGAGGAGGTTACACAACCTTACCCTACATCCAAAGATGGCACCAAATGTGTACACCAGAGACTTATCTCCTCCTCTGCTATGTGCCAGGTAGCAACCTATTTATTGACACCACCCAAAACCAATTATCCAATTCCCTTCAGCACAGTATCAGGAAGGCTAAAAAAAAAAAAAAACAACCCTGGAAAACAAAGGGAGAACAATTCCTAGGTGATCAGGCAAGTTTCGTACCGCACAGAGAGTAGAAAGATGGGCCACATTATACACATTCAAATGAAGACACATGGAAGGTGAGTAGGCTTTGTATAGGCTCTCACTCAGCCCCTGTCGCACGACATATTCCAACATCCAATGCTAGATGGTCTCTTCTGAGGATGGCACTAAAATACTATTCTCCTTCACCACTCTGGTCCCATGTGGGTTCAGGTGTGCTTTATTTGTGGGGGTTTCCAAGAGTGAATAGTCTCAAAAACTGTTCATAGCATGATGGGTCTAAATTAAGCTCTTTGCTTTTGAAAAAGGGGAGCATATCAATGTCATGTTTGCTATAAGGAAACAAGTGGAAATCTCTTCTTCTACTACACTCTGTCTCAGGGCTATATGTTGCCTGTTGAAAATCATTAATCTGCCAGTGGAAAGACTGCTTAAATTCTGAATCTAAAAAAAGACTGAGGAGCATCACTATAGAAATATTACTGTCTTGGTCTAGTTGAGGTTTGAATGCCAGAATTATTGCAGTTAGTTATATCTCATATTTTGAAAGAAGAAAAATATTGATAAATAATATTGCAGAGAGCTGTCAGTAGATGGCAGTTACTCAGAGATCCTACAGTATGACAATGGCAGATTTAGGCCACTACATCAGTAAATATTGCTTTGAAGAACAGATTCTTATACTTGCCCCTGAGAAATTTTGGTTGAGATCCCTACTCAGACATCATTGCTGCAATGTGACTTGTGTATAACCTATCCTATAATGTTACTACAAGGACAGAATAGATAACATATTGTGTGATATTTACATAGCCTGCAAGAAAGGATAATCTAAAAATGTGAAAAATAAAATTATATTATTTATCTCATTGTATTTTGTATTTATATTTCTAGAGTATATATGTACACATAGACATATGTATCTATATATATATCTGTCACATGACCTCCCAATGCACTGCACAGCACATAAAAGTCTTTAAAATAGTACAGAGATTTTTTAAAATAAAGAATTAATATCGTATTAAAATATCCTTTCAAAATCTTTAAAAACAGTTTTAAAGCAATCTTTCAATCTTATTATAAAATAAACAAAACAGCATTTTCAGACTTCAAGGACCATGGGGAATAATGCTGTTTTGGCTGCTTACCAGAAGCTCAAAACAGATGGAGCCAACCTACCATTCTTTGGTAAAGAAAGCCCTGGTACATGTGCATACTAACCTAATCTCAGGAGGTGTTGTATACATGATGATGCTATGCTGTGCGATAAGGTCTCTGGAATAATATGACAGATGGTCCTTGGAGTTTTAGTGCATGGATTCTCTTTACCATCCAGGATAGCTAAAAATAGTTAAAAAAAGGTCAAACAGAAAATGTCCAGAGCAGATGTCTTTGATGTGACAGCTCTAAAGATAATCATCAATGTGCTAAAAGTATTACAACACAAAGCATACTGGTGTGATGATGTTTTATTTATTTTGTGTATAAGTATCAATTTTATGTTTTGCTTCCATTTTGGTTTACTATTTCATTTTATTTTTGCTTTGGCTTTCCTGTATTAATTACACCTTATCTCTCTCACACAATGAAATCTCCTCCTTATGTCAAGCAATATAGTAGGCAGAAGTAGGCTGCACTGCATTCATCTGTGTGTGTAAAAGATTGACATCTTAATTAAATTTACACTCTATGTCCAGAAGAACTCAAGAGACTCTTAGCATATTGATCCATTACCAAGAATGCTAATTTGTTATATCGGAAAATATTTTAAAAGTCCATTTTCTATAACTTTCATGTGGATTATCTAATGGTTTTATCCACTCTTTAGGAAACTATTAAATATTTCAAAAATGTATTTGTCGGACTTCCGGGTTTAAT
This sequence comes from Ctenosaura bakeri, assembly GCA_948474755.1. Classification (NCBI taxonomy): domain Eukaryota; kingdom Metazoa; phylum Chordata; class Lepidosauria; order Squamata; family Iguanidae; genus Ctenosaura; species Ctenosaura bakeri. The sequence continues at coordinate 305,439 of CAOLHI010000068.1, read as the reverse complement.
GGCGGACTGAACGGTCGTGTAGAGATCGATCTGGTCAAAACACAACCACCCAGCGAGGCGTAATCGGCAGAAAAATTCAGCGGAATGCCGATCTAATTTCTCCCCGGGTAAAGGGAGATCGGAGGGGTCCCGGAGGGGGCTTGAAGAGGATCGTCTCGACTAGACACAAGGATTCTGTGCCAAAGGTTCGAAGGCATCCAGCAGCCGAAGGGACGCCACAGCCTCGCGCGGTAGCCGCTTTTTGCGACGAAGGAAAGCCAAACTCTTTTTTAACTGGAAACAGTGAGTAATACATGAACTGGAGATCTTTAAAACTTCTCCCCTGGTCTGATTCAGAACAGATCCTACGTTTAATGACTGTGTCCAGAGGATGAGGAGTAAAATTCTTTTTTTATTTCTTTAGAGACATGGGATGACATTACATTGGAGGGATACCTCTCAACCTGCTATCATAAGGGGACTTTTATTGCACGGAGACACTGATATCGGCTGACTGTTGTTGTTTCCCCCCCCCTTTTTTTTCATTTTTTTCTATGGGGATTACTGATTTATTATAAAGATTTCTGATGCGTGAGACGGAGTAGGACTGGACTTATAAACTTTATATTTGTGACTGTGGGTACAGCGAGAGAGTGAAGAAGGCTAGGTAAGAGCTCTTTGAAGAAAACAAGCTGCTTACATGAGGAAGTAAGCTGTTTGTATAAGAAGGGGATACCGGCTAATTGGACTCAAACTTTTAAAGACTTAAAGAAGCGAAAGGAGTGGTTGAAAGAGGGGAAGATTGAGATAATAGAGTTAAAAGAACTGAGGATTGGAAATAAAAGCGAGTCTGAAGAAGGAACTGAAGAGTGGAAGAGAAAGCAGAATGTTTGGCACTGAGAGTTGAACGCTGAGGATACTCGGAAGAGACTGTCGCCAGCGATTTTCATAAGAGGTCCATAAATCCGAGTTTGTACTCTAAGAAGAGGAAGAGTAAGAGTTTTGGGGGCTCAGTAATTATTCAAAGTTTTGGGGTGGAAAAAATAGGTAAATTTGATTTGTTGTTCTTTTTCCATCTAGGTGGATATTAATAATTTCTGTTATGTTCTGGTTTATTAGTGCTTCATGAGTAAATCCTGAAAATTGTTTCATTTGCAAACAAAGGTCTGGATCGCTAGGGAGGGTGTGGGAGTGTGGAGTATGATACAAGACCTTGATTCTATCTAAGTAGTTCAAGAAGACTGAAGGTAGGCTGTTGAGAAGTAACCTTGATTTAATATAAATAAGGGAGCCAAAAGAAAGACTGTGCAATTGTGCTCCCTAGTGGGTTAAACTTGTATTACACAAAAACAGTACATTGTAAGAGTTATATGATACTGTATTAAGTCAATAACTTCTGCAGTACAGAGCTCCTGCTATAGATAAATAGAACTTTTGAAAATATTATAGAGAATATTAATATTTCTTAAATTTCTTAAAGAGGAGGATTTATTGAAAACTTGTTTTACAGAGGAGATTTGATTGGGGTGGCAACTGCTCAAGTCCACTAATTAACTTTGTTGTTGTTGTTGTTGTTCTGCTTGTTTTTTTCATTTCGTTTTTTTGTTGTTGTTTTCCTCCTCTTTCACTATGAAGGTTGGAAATATACATAATTATTTCAAGTAATCATATTGGTAAAGTATCAAAGAAAAATATTACAAGATAGATTCAATAGAGTTTGTTTAATATAATAACATATATCAATATATAAAGTTAGAGAAATTGCTGATTGTATGTGATTTAAATAGTAGAAAATGGCAACAAGAAAAAGACTGCAGCATATACCCAATCTCAATTGGTGGTGGAAAGGAGACCCTCCATAGAACAACCCCTGCAGATATCAAGTTCTGGACAGATGTCTGGGATTGGGGAACAAATATTGGAAGAACTTAAAAATTTCAGAAAAGAGATGGGCAATTTCAAGAAAGAGATAAGAGAGGAATTGAAAGACACAAGAACGGAAATTAGAACAGATCTGAAGAAGGAGATGGAAGGCATAAATAAGAAAATGGAGAAATTGAACAAAGATGTAAAGACAGTGCAGACGGAAGTTAGACAGATGGAAGAGCATATAAGAAAAGGGGAAAGCGAGAAAAAGAGATTTCTGAAGGATTTAACAGACATGAGAGAGAACTTGAACTTCAAGAATTAAGATACCGCGAGAGATGTGTGAGATTGAGAGGATTGGAAGAGAAAATGGGAGAAAATATTTATGAAAGAGTCACAGCAGATCTGGCGGCATACATAGATATATCAGAAGAGAGAATGGAATCTGAAATTGACAAAATGTTCAGAATAAGCTCAAAAATTGCAAGAGAAAAGAACTGGCCCAGAGATATCTTGATTTGTTTTACAAGAACCAAGATGAAGGAAAAAAATTTACAGAAGAATTTACAAGAAAAACTGTTAATTGATGGGACAGAAATAAAAATTTTCAGAGACATTCCATTTCAGATGCTGAAAGCGAGACAGGAATTCAGAAATTTGACTTTGTTATTACAAAAATATAACATAAGATACAAATGGGAAAGGTCTGGAGGTCTATCATACATAATAAACAATAAAAGATTCAGATGTTCGGTTCCTGAAGAAATGGAAGATGCTATTAGGAAGATCAGGAAGTTGATGGAGGGAAGGAACAAGTATTCAAATAATCAAGAACAGACAGATAATGAAGCACAATTAGAACAAGATCAAGATAAAGACCAGGAACAGCTAGAACAAGAGCAACAATTAGAACAAGAACAAGATCAGGATGAAGATCAAGAAGAACAAGACCTAGAGAAAAAAAGCTCAGATTTTGGAGAAGAAAGAATAGAAGACGAAGACTGAGAAAGATAAGAAAGATAAGAAATTCGAATAAATAGAAAAATAAAATAAAATAAAATAAAAATGACTTTGAATTGTATTTCCTGGAATGTTAAAGGACTTAATTCTAATTACAAATTAAGACAGGTCTTTCATCACTTAGAAAAACAGAAACCTGACATTCTCTGTTTACAAGAAACAAGAATTAGAGAAAAGGACATTAAATTTTTGAAAAACCCAAGATTGGGTAAGTGTTATGTTTCGGCGTATCAAAAGAAAAAAAGAGGCATGGCAATATACGTAAATCATAAATTTCCCACAGAAGAAATATTTCAAGATAGAAATGGTCACTATCTTGGAGTACAAGTCCAATTTCCCGGGAAAATTATACTACTTGTGGGAATTTATGCTCCATTGCAAAATAAAGGCAACTTTTTTGAGAAGCTGGAAGAAGAGATGAATAAATACATCACGGAGAATAATCAGGCACATATATTAGTGATGGGAGACCTGAATGGAGTGATAGATCCAACTAAAGATAGAACATGTAATCAAAAAAGCAAAAGAGGAAAAGGCAAACTACCTAAATTGTTTTTCAGAATGAAGGAAACTTTCTCTTTGATAGACATTTGGCGGAATTTACATAATGGTGGATTTACCTTCTACTCTGATAGACATTTAACTATGTCAAGGATTGACATGTTTCTAATCTCAAAAATGTTGCAGATGGCAGTTAAAGATATGGAAGTTCGACCTAGGATTATTTCAGATCATAACCCATTATAGCTTGAACTCAGATTGAATAGTGTAAATAAATATCAAAGTTGGAGATTAAATGATCAACTCCTGATGAATGAGCATTACTTGAAAAAAGTCAAGGAAGAATTAAAATATTACTTCAAGGAAAATGACAATGACGATGTAATGAGTAAAACGGTGTGGGATGCCGGAAAAGCAGTAATGCGAGGTCTTTTTCTAAAGTGGAATAAAGAATGTAGGAAGAAAAAGGAGGAAAGAGAAAAGAATTGGAATTAAGGCTGAAAACTATAGAAGAGGAGCTTGCAAGCAACCCGGGTAATGAAAAATGCAGAAAAGAGTTCAAAAAGATACAACTGGAATTACAGAGTCAGAATATGGATGACATGGAAAAGAAACTAAGAACATTGAAGCTTAGAGAATTTGAAAACGCGAACAAACCCGGGAAGTGGATGGTATTCAAATTGAGGAAGAGAAGAGAAAGAAACTTAATCCTACAAGTTAAGACTGAAAAGGATACGACTATAGATCAGAGAATTATAATGAATATTTTTCGTAAATATTACAAAAATTTATATCGGAAGGATCAGAAAAGCATCTCAGAGAAGAAGATACAAGATTTTTTGGAAAAACAATATATTGTAAGGCTCTCTGAGGAAGATAAGAGTAATCTTAATGCGAGTATTTCTTGTATGGAGGTGTTAGAAGCCATAAAGAGAATACGAATTGGGAAAGCCCCGGGACCAGATGGATTTTCAGGGTTGTACTATAAAGTTTTTCAGGATGTACTATCTGAACCAATGCAGAAGATGTTCAACAAAATCAAGATTAATGGGAAACCTGATTTGTGGAAGCAAGCAAATATAACCCCTATACTTAAAGAAGGGAAAGATTCAATGGATCCATCTAATTACAGACCGATATCGCTTTTAAATATAGATTACAAGATATTCACTTGTATAATCGCAGAGAGACTCAAAAGAATCTTACAGAGAATAATTCCTCAAGATCAGAGTGGATTTTTACCGAAAAGATATTTAAGAGACAATACAAGAACTCTGATTGACATCTTAGAGTTTTATGAAAAACACAATGAAAGGAAGTGCGCTTTGATTTTTGTAGATGCCGAAAAGGCTTTTGACAACATTAATCATAAATTTATGTTTGATCTTCTAGAAAAAATGAATTGTGGTGACAACTTCCTGAATTGGATCAGATCAATATACTCAGATAGTCAAGCTCAATTATTGATAAACGGTGAGAAGAGTGACCCAATAGGAATAAATAAAGGAACACGGCAAGGATGTCCTCTCTCTCCATTATTATTTATAATGGTGTTAGAAGTCCTCTTGAGGAAGATAAGATCAGAAGAATCGATAAAAGGAGTAAAAATTAAGGGAGATGAGACAAAATTAAAAGCATACGCAGATGATCTTGTTATTTTTATTGAAGATCCTGAGATTGGGATTAAGAAGATGTTGGAGGTGTGTCAGGAATTTGGCAAACTGGCAGGTTTCAAAATTAACACTGAAAAAACAAAGATCTTGACTAAAAACATGAGGAAAGAAGAAATAATAAAGATCGAGTCAGTTACAGGATTTAAAGCTGAAAAAAAGATTAAATATTTGGGAATTGACATTACTAAACAAAATAACAAACTTTTTGAAAATAATTATGAAAAGAAATGGAATGAGATAAAAAAAGATCTTCAGAATTGGCGGAAACTAAAATTATCGTTATTAGGAAGAATTGCGGCGATTAAGATGATGGTTCTACCTAAGATGAACTTTCTCTTTCAAAATTTGCCAATTATATCAAATTGGAAGTGTTTTGGAGAATGGAAGAAAGATATAACTTCCTTTATATGGGAAGACAAAAAACCAAGGATTAAATGGAGAATTCTAATTGACAGAAAAGAAAGAGGAGGATTCGGTCCTGGACTTGAAATCATATTACATGGCTAATGGAATGACCTGGCTGAGGGATTGGCTGACTTTAGAGAATGATAAATTGCTAAATTTGGAGGGAAGTGATCTACAATTTGGCTGGCATGCATATTTATGGTATCAAAAAACAAAAGTTGATAAGGCTTTCTTGAACCATTATATTAGAAGATCACTGTATGAAATTTGGAGAGTATGGAAAAATAGACTATATATGAAAATACCTGGGTGGGTATCCCCCAAGAAGCTTTTCAAGTGAAATGGATAGAATCAGTGCCAAAGTGGTTAAGATATGCTGATTTGATTATCAAAGACATTAGTGGGCAACGTATCAAGACGAGAGAAGAATTAGAACAAGATGGATGGGTTTGTCAATGGTTCCCGTACAGACAATTGAAAGAGAGAGCAAAAATTGACCTAAAGCTTGAAGGTATAGAAAACACATCACATTTAAATGAATGGGAAAAATTGATGTTTGAACAAAAAGATCATCTGACATCCCAGCTAAGATGTCCCTGATCATAAGACAGAACAGAATAGTAGGGAAGTCTTACATATCAACAATCTAAACATGAAAAACAGTTTATCATTATCAGATTAATAAAACAGAAGTTTCAGTCTGGAGTTCTCTCAGAAGCTAATGGCAGCAACTTCAAGATGGAGGTCTAAAACATAGGTGAAATGCTGTTATTCCCTACATATTTATGTGAGAAGGACTCAGAGTCTAGGACTGGTGATTCAAAGAAAGAGTCTGAGTTCTAAGAGTCCAAAAAGTACCATTCTCCAAAAGATGTCATATAAATGTAAGAATTTAGTTGAATCTAAGTAAGGACATCACTCCTTTTACATTCTGTATAAGCTTAGTTTACAGGATGGAATTATAGGAGTTAGCAGTTCTGCTTCACAATATGAGGAGTCAGTTGAACTATATATATTTTTTTAATTATGTATTTGTATCCCACCTCTCCATATGGATCGAGGTGGCAAACAACTTACAAATAGCATGTATTTCGAAACATTTCTATACATGCCCCCAACAAGCTGGGCACTCATTTTACCGACCTGCGAAAGGATGGAAGGCTGAGTCAACCTTGGAGCCTGGCAGGATCAAACTCACAACCTTGTGGCTTGCAGTATTGGCATTTAACCACTGCGCCATCAGGGCTATAGGCACTACACCATCGCTGACAAATTGTCTTCTGGAAGACAACAATATGTTTTCCATGATAAAGTATTGGTCCTGTTAAAAACTCAGTTTTTCTATAACTTTGTGCTTGAAAACCAAACTATATGTAACATAGGAGAAACATTACTGGATCACATCATGTATTTTTCTCTTCTAACAGCAGAAGGGAGAAAATACCCTCAATGCGTCCTGTCAAAAAAAGACCATATATGTTTTGTGGCCTTCATTTTTTTGTGTCACCGTTTGGTCATGAGAAGAGATTACTTGCCCATTAAGATCCAGTTGATAGGAACTCTGAGATGGATCTTTAGAATACTGCAAACAGTAGGCAGCTGAGCAAGGCAAACTTGTCACTAACTGGTGGAAACAAAGCTCAATGTCAGGGACCCATAGATGTGAGGTGGAGGAAATATAATATTAATATATTATATATTAATATATAATGACTGTGTGGAATGGGGGTTATGGTATGGTGGGAAAAATTGGCATCCACTGTCCAAACCAGGCCTGGAAAAAAGAGAGAGAAAAGTAGATCAGCATGGTGGCCCTATGCTTTCTCTCTTTCATCCTTCTCCTCCCTTGGGTGTCATGGGCACAAGCAGTGGGTTTGTGGTGCTGAGAAATCAGGCTGTAACCCATCCTTAACTGACCAAGCAGAGGCTGGTGGGGGAGGAGAAGAACCAGAGGCAGGTTTTTAAAAGGCTGCACACCCTCATTAGAGCCACTGAGAGGGCCACCGAGAAGGTAGGTTCTCCCAAAAAACAAAAAAACAAAAAACAAAAAAACCTTGAGGTGGGAGGGCAGGGATTGGAGAAACTTACAAATAAAATCATGAAAGTGAAACCTACAAATGTGGAGGGCTTACTGTAAACGTAACTGTTTCAGTTTGCATTGTAATGACTATTTGCTTCATTCTGTTCTGAGGTATGGCAAGGTCAACATAATAAATATTCAAATTGTGCATTTGCTTACTGGAACAACTGGAAAAGAGGCTTCATTTCAGTGGAACAATGTTTGCTCTAAATTCATAAGGTCTCATGTTCTGATATTCTTGTGTTTGCACAGTTTCAGGGGTGGAAGTCTGCCTATCCTTGTTCTTGTTGATCATTCAAGGCCACATGGGCCATTTGTCTATCTCTGGGAAAGACAGTTGCTTATATCATACTATGGCTGGCCTGGTACAAAATTCATACAAAATGTTCCTCTGTAACCAAATAAGCAAAATGAGAGAAATTGGTAAAGTACATACTCTATCAAGTCAGAATTTCTCTCTCAGGACAGTTCTCATCTAGAACTGTCCTAGAGCCAGCATGCAGGACAGAAGGGAAATGTCCAGTGTCAAAAGAAATGTATGGAACTGCATCAAGACTGTAATCCACAGTCAGAACTGGCAGATTGGTTCAGCCAAATCAAGCATGAAAGGGACAACATGACCATGTGAGATACTCGGGAGCCAAAAGCTAGGTATAGGAAGGAAACACCCGACAAATTGACAGATTACTGACAAATTGGTAAGACACTGACTGCATCTAGACAGCATCATGATTCAGAGTGGGAGGTGGGGGCATTTTGTGGTTCTGCAGATGTTGCTGAACTTTAGATCCCATCTGTTTTTCACAAAAGACTAGGAGACATAAGCACAACAAACAAAAAGCTTATCATAAAGTAACCCAAATTAGCACAAACAGCCCACTGTGAGAATAACTTTTTTAAAAAATGGAAGTAAAGCATTTCTAGAACAGTTCACAATTCTCCATAGTACACTTTGTGACAATAAGCATATTCCATGAGATATAAACAGTGCAATATTTTACAAAAATAGGTATAATACAATGCAATAGAAAATGCAGAAGAGATACCACACAAGCGATATGATAGAATCCAGTAAATTTCTCTATTTCATAATCTTTCTCAGATTGCCTCTTCTTCTAATGAAAGCTGATAAACACAATGAATACTACCCTAGAACAAGATTATAAAAATATACTAAACTCAGAAGCATTCCTACTATGTATTGAACAGTAGTAAAACTTTGCCAAAGTTCTAACCTGCTACCCCACCCAGTACTATTTATCTACCCAAGTATTCATTTAGTTAGTACCAGCGCCTGGGTTAGAAGCCCCTTGGGTCTCCCTCTCCCACTTTTTTTCTTCCCCGCTGTTCTCTCTTCTCCCTCATCACACTCTTCCCTTTCTTTCTTGTGGTTGTCAAGTTCTGATTCAAGTCCTCCTCAGCTCTTCTCCCTGCCCTTACCAAGCTTCAGGAATCTTTTCCTCCGAGTCCTTTGCCATATTCTAGTTATCCAAATCCAAGCAATTGCACTTTAAACAAATTATTAGCTCACTGTGCAAAGCATTTGGTGGGTCACAGACTGTGACTGCACAGGAACACATTTTCCGCTCAGAAGATTTCTACCAAAGAAACAAGAGGTTGAAGATTTTCCCCCTTTTCTTGCATAGGTGCACAGTTCTTAAGCCAAGGTGGTTTTCTTCGTACCCACATGGCCCTTTTCCTTATAACTTTTTCACCTCACAGAGCTCCTCTGCCTTTAAGAGTTTCTGGAAAGGCAGATAATCAACAGATACTGCTTCCCCAACATTGGAGATTCCAGAATTTTGTTATCCTGATAGAGACATCTAAAATTACCTAACTCCACCCATTATCAATCTTGTGCTCACATTCTAGCTGCAAAAGATTCATGCCAAGCACCTGATTCAGAGTTACTATAAAGATCACTGAGTAAATTGAGGAAAATTACTCTGAATGTTCAACCCTCTGCACACCAAGAATGGATTAGAACCCACACACACACACACTGGCCATTTCCACACGGGCCGAGGGAATCACCCTGTGCCGCTACTTACCGGACTTCTTGGTTCCCCGATCCGGTCCGGTCCGGTCCACGCTGCTTCGGAGCAGTGTGTGCTCATCGCTCCACACTGCTCCAGGAACGAAAATGGCGGCTTCTGGTTGTTCAAGGGTCTCAACCAAATGCTGAAGCTTGCCAACCTAAAGCCTGCCTTCAGCAGATCACAGGCTCGCACTGGTGTAAGCCTGCAAATCTGCACCGGAGAGTGGGCATGGAATGGCACTCGCCATGCTTTTGAAAGACCTGTTTTAGGCGGTCTTTCAAAAGCACGCTTGACAACCACTTGGGGTCGTTCCAGAGCAGACTGAGCTGCGGATCTATGTTAAGTAGACCCAGTCCGCTCCCACGTGCAGACGTCCTCCCTGGAGGATGCTCTGCACTGTTTCTATTAGCCTGTTCGGAAATTGCCTCTGTCAACATAGCCATTCAGAAATCTCTGTTAAAGAGCACTAAGCCACTCCTCCTCTCTTCACTACTGAACTAAACTGATTTATTTGCAGTCATTTTCTTCTTGGACTACTTTGGTATCTCATGGGATTAGAAATCATGGAATTACAAATCCCTGGATCCCTTAAAATGTATTGATAATAATTACTGCAATATGAAACCAATATAACACAGTGGTGCAGATGCAGCTTTATTCTCTCAATTTAAAAAAAAAAATCAGGGAACCTAGCTCAGTGAATGATGTAAACAGGCACCAGGCATCATGGCTAGAACTAAGTAAAACTCATCCAACTGGGCAATACAGCAATTATATCTTCCACATTTTAACTCCATTGTTGGGTTTTTTCCCCCTCTTCCCTTACTTCCACAGCTCATTTGGGCATGCACTTTCCTGCCCTCAAACTTCAAGCAGTAGGAATTCCTTTTCATGTGAATATGGACACACATCAACCATGAAGAAGCAAAGTTCACCAAAAAGTGTGAATACAGAATTACACAGAAGTAGCACCTTTGTTGTGCAAGCAGCCAGAAGTACCAGAAATTAAATTTCCTGGTCCTCTAGAGTCCCATCCAAAATCAGATGCAAGGACTTGCACTGAGGCTCAGTGTTTTCTGACTGTTACCACTGAGCAGCTTCTTATCTGCCAACTAGTGGCCTTGTGATCCCAAAAGGGCACTTATTTTGGTATTTCTAGCTATTTGCTGTTGTTAACTACCACCAAGTCATCCCTCTAGATGAGAAACCTCCCAACCACTCTATCACCAACCACCCTGCCCAGGTTTTGCACATTCAGGGATGTGTCTTCCTTGACTGAGTCTATCCATCTGTATAGACTGGTTTCAATTGGCTGAAAGTATTCCTGTGTGTTCAAAAGAAAATAATTTCCAGATGCACATCAGGTTACAGACACATACAAACACACACACACACTCTGAAGTAAATGGGCCTTATGTTATCATAAATATCCATTACTGAATCAATCACATTATTTATATCCTTCTTTTTCCTCAAGAGTGAGATTCAAGCTTCTTGCAGAAAAAAAATGCAAATAAGACCATACATAGTAAAAATGTGCAAAAACACTTAAGGTTAAAATAGTATCAAATGGTCTATAAAAATAAACCATATAAAACATTAATTTAAGGCACAGATTAGAAATAGGATAGCAATAAAAAAAGAAAATCCATTCTATAAAACAATCACTTCCCAAATGCCTGCTGGAACAGAAAGAGCTTCACCTGACATTGGAAGGACAGTATAGAGAAAGCCAACCTAGCCTCCCTAAGAAAGATGTTTCAGAATCTAGAACAGAGGTGGGGAAAGTGTTGCCTGTGAGTCACACATTGTCCCTAAGGCCCCCTGGGATTCAAATTTTTTATTTTCAAAATAAAATGCAATTTTTGCTCCAGATGCCCTTTAGGGAATATAGGGGCACTTTTGCCAATTTTTTGCCCCCACCCTGGCCATGTTTTAAAAAAGGATGTGAACAGGAAATATCCTCCCCTAATTTCCTGTTTTGTTTTAAGGCTCTCCTAAGCCTAAATTGGCTGGGGGAGGGCACTAAAGTGTGGTGCAAATGCTTCCCACACCCATAGAAGACTTTGTGGTTAATAAATGACTTTTTGCAAGAGATGTGGTGGGATGAGTTCAGCCATCCATGATCTCTTAGGAGCTAATGTGTCCCCCTAGCTTCCCACAGTCTCCCATTCTGGAGAAGCCACAGAGAAGACCCTCTTCTGTGTTGCCACCAAACATGTGAATGTATTGGGACTGAAAGAAGTATCTGTCCCAAAGATTTCAGAGACTGGGCACATTCATATAGGAAGATAATGATTCTTCAGAGAGGCTCAGTTTCCATCCATTTCAGTCAGTCTGCACCAAGTATGATTAAGCTTATCCTACCCAATGCTTCATACTATTTTGGCTAAATATTACTTCCACAGCTTAAAACCTGACAACTGTGACATCATTTAAACCAACTAGGGATTCTCAAGTTTCCAGAAATGATGTAATGGTATATGTCGAGCCTAGATACACGTTGTGGACATGGGACAAACTGCATTTTCTTGGTATTCATTTTGTTTCAGCTTGCTTAATGCTTTACTCTTCCCAAATGGCATGAGATTACTATACAGGAAAGTGTCACTCATTCTACACCAGGTGCTTGTAAAGGGATGTGTACTTTGAATCAATAAGTTAGCTGCCCAACTTACTGGTTGTCAGTTTTGCAGCTTGGGCTGCATTGGCAGCGGTGGTGGTGGTGCTGCCTCCACAGCATCCCCAAGGACTGTTCAGTTGGCCTGCCATGCCATACCATGCCATGCAGCTGCCCAGCCATGTGCTCAGCCCTGCTGGGTACTTCCTCATACACAGCAGCCTTTGCACAGCTGGAAAAAGCTCCCAGCCAATCAGTTTAAACCTGTTGGTTTGAATTGATTGGCTGCTTCTGCCCAGGCCAGAGCTCTAGGAAGCTTTCCCTCTGGTCCAGGTATTTTGTATTTAGCTAGTCTCTCCTCTCCCCAGAACTCAGTTCTTCTTTGTGTGTCATCCCTCCCACCTCCTTTCCTTTTCTTTTTTTATATCCTGCGTACTGTAGTTAGGTTGTGTCCTTGCCTGTTATTGTCACAATTTGTAAGGCAGTTGGCATGGGTCCTGGATCCGGGTCTGCTATATCCCCAGGTCATTGGGGCCCGGGGATGCAGGTGGTTGCTAGCAGGGCAGGGTCGGCAGCAGACACATGGTGCAGATTGGGTGTCCACATCCCTGCACTACTGGGGGGTCAGGTGGTTCGGACCTGACTTCAGGCAGTCCTGGCTTTGGGTTTTTGGTCTCATCAGTCAACAGGCGGGTTGGCTGATGCTGGGATCCAGACCCATGGGCAATCCAACCCTGTTTTTGCTGTAACCAATAAAGTTATGGCCTATTTTCATCCAGCTTCAGTTTGTGGCCTGGTTTATTTCTTGCACTACACCTCTCAGCCCTGAGCCCGCAAAGGGGATTGATATTTCATCTGCTTGATGATGATTGTGGATAACTTCCTATCATATATGTTACAAGATCTTATATATCTCTTTCCTACTCTTTCATGGCAACTCAGTAACATAAGTTTCATTTTGCTTCCTTTTTAATTCCAAAAACACGTGTGTATGTGCTTATAAGTTTGTTTTCTTCTGCCTTAACACAGTTTGATGTCTTTGATTCATCCCACCCCTTTTTACTTGATTTAAATGTTGTTTTGAGTGGTTTACAGAATATGTAAGCACTTTCCATCAGTATTTTTATATTTCCCTAATCTTTTTCTCTCTCTATTAATGTTATAAAATATGGAGCACATAAAATATAGTTTTGTTCTTGATAGTGTTCAAGCTAGCCACTAAAGATTCTTTACACTGTGAAAAGAAGGGTTTATATTAATGTAAATATTAATATATCTTTCTTGAGTTGCAGTGTTTGTTTCATACATGTCTGTGTACTGTTTCTGTCTTGTTTTATACTACCTTGTAGGCCTGCCTGGGAAGATTTTAAGGTAACAGGTAAATATTTTCTTTAAAAAAAAATGAAATGAATTTCAGAAAAATACTTGTAAGTCACTGAGCTCTTCTGGTGCAGGGACTGAATGCTGGTACTGCAGCCACAAGGTTGTGAGTTTGATCCTGCAAGGCTCCAGGTTGACTCAGGCCCTTTCCGCACCTTACCTTTTCTTGGCACTGGGGTGTGGGGATCATGTGAGCAGCCTCCAGTGAGAGGCTCTCGCATTCCCACTGCTTCAGCTCTGCACGAGCTGCCTGCTCCCGAGCAGGCAGTGCGAGAGCCCTGCCTCTTCCTTCTGTATTGCAGCCTGGGAGTTCCCCAGGCTGCGCTAGGACAGGAAGCATGAGCACTGCAGCTCCAGAGGCTTCACATGCATGGCAAGTGCACATGGGGCCCTGGAGCAATGTGTGATCATGCACCATTTTTGGCTGAAAGCCAAAAATGAAAAAGTGCACGAGCAGTGCCTGCCCTACCCTGGAGCATCGCGCAATTGTGAGTGCGTTGTGCAGATCGCTCCTAACAATCACACAACTCTCCAGGCGCCCTTTCGCATGCCATGCGAAAAAGGCCTCAGCCTTCCATCCCTCCGCAGATCAGTAAAATGAGTACCCAGCTTGTTGGGGGCAATTAGCTAATACATTGTAAACTGCTTAGAGAGCACTTAGTTGATAAGCGGTATAGAAATACACATGCTATTGCTATTCCAGGGTCCAGACCCAGTTGAACAAGGGAAGAAGACTGCACTGATTCCACCAGAAATGACTATCCTTCCTCAGGCCCCCAATATACTCTAAAACCCAACCTCATATTATTGAAAAATACTATAGAGCTAGGATTACCAGGATAAATATGGGACTGGGCATCTGTAGGTTTAACAGTTGACAGATCCTGGATCAGAAAGAGCTGTCAGGTGGATTTACAACTCACTTCCTCTCTCAGCCCCTCAAATCCACATTTTAGCTGCTGCAGTTCACTCAAACACCGGACAATAGACAGCAGAAAAGTACAGAAAAGTCCAGCTCATTTCCTATAGCTGGATGTACAACAGTGAAGGTGATTTTCTGTGCATTCTATATTCAACATAGCAACCCTGTCTACAGCAAATCTAAGGGTGTTGGGGACTCCTGGAGAGGTGGGGCCACCAATAGAGGCAGAAGCATGTAATCCAGCGTAAGTACCTATCTTAATTGTCACCTGTCAGTTAGATTCAGACCTACTGAACCCATTGATAATGATGTGGTTTAAGTAAATCATGAATAATTTTAATATGCCCACACTTAAATAATGACTAACATCATATATGGCATATTTATTGATCCAAATAAAGGTTTGTATTTATTTTAAATATTGGTATATTGCCTTTAGTGGAACAGCCCTCTGAAGATAGCTTGGAATACTTTATACAAAGATAATTCAACCACACCACCTTTAACACACTGAAAATTCTCTTATTCTGTAGTTCTGTAGTTATTCTGTAGCAGACTTAAGGGCTGGTTAGCTCTTGGATGAGAGACTATTAGGGAATCTACAGGGACCCACTCACATCAGACAAGTGTAGGGCTATACTCCATTTTAATGTCCATGGCAATATTTCTGGGAATCCTGGGTTTTGTAATTTGGTGAATCCCTAGAGCTCCCTGGCTGGGCATTCTAAATGCCCTTTCCTAAACTTTGAGTATTAGGATTCCATAAGATGTTGCTACAGTGGTTAAAGTAGAATAGAGTGCTATAATTGTGATGTGAGAATGGGCCTCAAGTGAAACTAAGGCCCTTTCCACACGGGGGTATTAAAACGGTGTAGCACAACCTCTGACGGAGGTCGTCTACACCGTAAAATGGATTGGGATGGATTGCTTTAGTGTAATTCCACACCCCAATCCGTGCTAGGGCGACCGGAAGTGGCGGCGCCACGTGCTTTTTAAAAACCACTTTTCATGTGGTTTTTAAAAGGCACGGGGCGTGCAGCCGCGTGCAGCTGCATCGCAGCGCCTGCTGTAGATTTGCAGACGCACGCAAGGGCATGCCTGCAGATCTGCCGGGGGTGGGCTTTCCAGCTGGTGAGCTTCTCCGGTTGGTGGAGAGCCTCTGCCAGCCGGCAACCACCATTTTGGATGCCGCAGGATGCCGCAGGATGCCGACGAGTGTGGAGCAGCGAAAACGTGCTGCTCCACATGGCGATGGACTTACCCGGATGCAGGTAAGGTCCGTCCTAGCGTGTTTTTGCCCATTTTTTCCTCCGCGTGTGGAAAGGGCCTAAGAAAGAATTCTAAGTAAAATTTCAAAGAGCCACCACCATTCAGAGTTGAAGTTCTGGCCTAGATGAACAAGTGGCCTGACTCAACATAAGGCAGCCTCCTATGTTCAAAGTAAAGCAATATCTGGATATATACAATTATCTTTTGATGAATACCAGCTGAAAGCTAAGTCATACTTTAAGTCAGTTAAATATACATAAAAACTGCGTTTATCAGTATTTAGACAACAATATTTAAAACCATCTTGATGTAGTGTCACATAAAATCTATCCTAAGAAAAGGCCAAAGAAAACAAAATATGTGTTATCACAAGAGCTCTTCTAAGAGCATACAAAGATGAAACCAACATGCTGAGACTCTGCATGATGAACTCTGCTGTCTCTCAGAAAATATAGGCTTCAGTAGGATTTCTAGTGCCAATGGAACTAGCATTCATGACATAACAGAACTGGAGAGGAAAGGAGAGACATTTTTTCCAGTGTAAAAGAACCAAAGGTAATTTTGGGACTCTACATGCTGCATCAATATAAACCCATCCCAATTTTTTAATTGCCTCCATCATCTATACATATTTTCCACTATACATATTTTCCAATATTCTATGCATAAATTCAATTCTTTTCAATTCTGTCTATAAGAAAATGTGTATATGCATAAAAAAAACTGTGCTGTTTTCAAATGTGTGCATGTCATGTTAATGTATCTTAATTTGGTTAAGATGTGTAATTTAATCTAGTCACATAATTGAGATTTGTTATTTGAGAAGTTACTACCTTACCTTGAATGTGAATGCCAGATCTTACCTTCCCCATTGCTGTAGGAATGCTTTTAGAATTTAGAATTTAGCACTTAGAAGAATTTGCTTCTAAAATGATTTTTTAAAAAAAAAAAATTTAAAAAAAAAATTTTTATTTTTTTTTAAATTGAAATCAGTTCCTTATAGAGCTTCTAGGTATACATAGATCTGTCAAATAGATTTTGGTTTCCACCAAAACAAAAACAAACAAACAAAAAACCTGTATGCATTTTTTAAAAAGTAGGCCCTTTTGCAGGGTGTATATCTTTCTATAAAATCAGTGAGTTGGAAGAGACCACAATACATGACTGTGGGCTGGGCTCAGTGGACCTTGTGATTTCTTCAGCCTGTATGACTCTACGAAAAGCTATGCACACTGAAAAACAATATACTTTTTGGGACACATTTTAACTGTTTTATGAAATCTGTTACAAATCCTGAAATGTGCAGATTTTCAAATGCAACCTGCTGTCTCTTCCTGGGGAGAAAACAGTAGAGTACATTCTTCACATATCCCTGAAATATTTAATCTTCAGCAGCAAAACATCATAAAAACAGGTTGAGATGGATGCAGAAATGCAGTCAATGAACATTATACTCAGATGATGCTACATGGTGGTGGTATCTAGTATCTTAGGATATTAAAGAGGTCTTGGGATATTAAAGGATTCAGTTATCTAGTTATCACCCATGTCCTAAATGCAATTGCTAGTCCAAACTACAATGAATCAACTGAATCAATGGGATTTATATGAGTGTTAACTCATCATTCAGCAGTTGCTTCAATAACCTTAGGTTAGTCAGGGCCATCAATAGTATTTAGGAATTATCCGAAATGATTACAAGAAGAATCTCCAGTCATGATCAGTGTGTTGTGCCAGGCTGAATTACAGCTAAAAAGTGACATGCTTTCTGTATACTGTGACAAACTAAGAAAATTGTTTGTAGTAAAGCAATTAATTTTCATTTAACAGTAAAGATTTTGAAATTAATGTTTTTGATCTCCCTATAGGCTAAAAAGATCAGGAAAATAACTAACATAGGAATTGCTAAGGCCAAATATGTGAAGGCCCCTTGCATAATCTGGAGATCATTTGAGAGTGGAGGTTTCCTGTGTTTGATCTATCAACTCCATTCATATGAGTTCTTATAGGTTTTCAGGCTTTGCTCACAGTTCTTTGAATGGAATTTTTAAAATCATCTGGATTGCTAAGAGAATTGCTTACTGTTCTGTAAAAACTACAATTAGTGTCCATGATGAATAATAATAGATGAAGTATCAAATAGCAATTGAACATGATAAGACAATATAATAATGTGCTGACAACATTATGCATCTATTTAGCCCCATATTGAACTGGGAGGATGAAGTCACCTACTGCTTGAGCTCTCCAGAGCTTGCCAAGTGCTATTTAACCAAAGCTTACCAGCAATGAATGAAGAGATCAGTATTCATCCCATAACTGGAATGAGTGCAATTTAATCCTTTAGACTTATAGAGTTACCACTGGGAAGCCAGTTTAGTATCAGCAGCTACAATAATTTTGTCTTTACTGATGAATGCTATGCTTCTGCAGTTCAAAAGTGTTTGGTCAGATCTTGGGATGGAGCTGTTAATTTGCGGAGCTGTTAATATGCAGAGCTGTTGATTCTGCTTGGTCCAGTCCCCATATTTTTGTGCCCTCTTGATACTTCTCACTGAGCAAACTGAGTCCAAACATAAAACCATACAAAGAGAAGTATCCCTATTACCCAGGGTGAAGAGAAGATTATCCTGTATTTGTTTGATTTTTTTAAAATCTTCTCTCAAATTTTAACATATTCTTGCAGAGCTTCCTTTTCCCTATTCTATGTATTGTTGTTTCTGTGGGCCTTCAAGCCGTTTCTTATTTGTGGCAACCCTAAGCAAGCCTATCATGGATTTTCTGCAACTGAGCATGTGTGACACACCCAAAGTCACCCAGTGGGTTTCCATGGCTGAATGGGGAACTGAACTCTAGTCTCCAAGGTCGCAATCCACTGTTCAAACCACTACACCATGCTGGCTCTCATTGTATTTATACATTCCTAATATATAAAGTAATACATGTTCAATAAAAAAAATACATACAATGAAAAAAACTATTGTTTACAGCTCAGCAAGTTAATATTTAACATGAAAGAACAGTTTGGTATTGTTATATCCAAAATCAAGTCAAGAATTGTAAAATTAATGAATTAATTTGAAGAAGACTAAGTCACCAAATGTGATGGTTTTTCACTTTAACATCATTTTTCATGCCTGTGTTTTGCTTAGCAGCATAGACTTCAGCAGATGTAAGTGTCATAAAAGATATGCAAGAATAAGAGCAGGAAGTCTTTTGCAGCACTGTGATCCGGGGAGATTGTACAGGGTACAGTATTTTAGCAATTTAGGCTATCACTATTGACAGTACCCAACAGCTTTCAAAGTGCTTCCCATAGAGTATCAAAGAACTCCACATCCTCTGCCTCATTATATGATTGTGCATTACAGAATATTTTCTTGTCTCTCTTTTCCTAGTCAGTTTTCAGATGTCTTAAATAATTGAGTTTCCATCACCTCCCTTGGGGCACTGTCAAAAATTGTTTCTTGTCATTCAGCTTAAATTTAGCATCTTTGTTTTTAGCCAGTTCATCTCAGTTTATCACAGCATACAGTGCTTAGTACCTATAGTGTAATTCTTTCTTTAGCTGTGCTTCAGTGTTCTTTTCTCACTCAGTCATTGCCAGTTTGACCGATGGACTGGATGACTTGCTGAACTCTGCTTCCACTTATACAACCAAGCAACTGAGAGTTCTTTGGGAAATAAAGAGGAAGGCATTATTGTTACTAACTATGTCATGTGTCTCACATGAAACAGACAAATTTCACATGAAAGCACACATTGTTTCTCTGAAGTGGGAAATAGTGTATATGTGCAGCACAAACAGCATTTCAGAACTAATACCCTGAGCATTCTCAGCCAAATGTTGTTAGGAGAGCTCCTACTGGGGATCAATTTGATACTACTGGTTCTACAATTTGATAAAGTCATCACAAATGACAGATAAAAACCACATGTAAGCTGAAATGTGTGTGCCCTTAAAACACATACTTCTTTAAAATTTCAATTTATATGCATTTTTAATTAGAAAGGAGCCGTACATTGGTACATAAATGTGTAAGAATGGTTTCTGGTAGAGAAATCCAACAGTATTCTCAGAAACAGTTTTGACCAAACAACTCATTCCTAATTTCTACAAGATCTCATTTCCAACAGACATGCTATGGGGCTTTTTTGCACTTTGAAGGGAAAATGGGGCGTTCTGATACTTACTGGGCTGGCATGCTTCCTCCGCTGATCCAGGCTGGTCCGGAGCAGTGAGTGCCCGTGCTACACACTTCTCCAGGGACAAAAATGGCGCTTTCTGGTTGGTGGAGGCTCTCCACCAACCGGAGAAGCGCGCCAGCCTAAAGCCTGCCCCCGGAAGATTTGCAGCCCTGCGCTGGTGCGAGCCTGCAAATCTACACATTAGCACAGCGACAGAGTGGGGTGCGCTGTGCTACTGAAAGACCTCTTTTAAGCGGTCTTTCAATAGCATGGCGAACCACCAGTTCTGGTCATTCTGTGTACATTCTCTTGCTCATGCAGCTATTTTTTTCCCCTGTGGTGGTAAAGATATATTCAGTTAATGGTTGCATAAGAGGAACTCCACAGTTTTCAAATTTGCGTAAATATTGTTAGTCCTGAGAAGAGTAGTGCCTTTGAATCAATTGGATTTTGCCTACATGTTGGTTGAACAATTGAGTAAACAAGTGATTGAATGTGTCTACTCTACAGGAACTAACAAGCACAATGTAGAATCTCAGCCAGTATAATTCAAATTCTACTTGACAAAGAAATATCCATCTCATATAAGAAATGCTCCCCCAAAAAATTCTGTAAGCCATAGGATATTTGTAAAAAGCAGCACAACTTGGAATGTGCTGTATTATCTGACACGACTTCTCTGATTCCAAGATTCTTAGAATCTGAATCACTAGTGGTTCAGTTGGTAACTCTTGGAAGACAAAGAAACCGATAATGCTTTTTCCCCATGTGTTAGGTAAGTTGAGTTTTTGAAAGACTAAGGGGAATACATTTCTCATTTATTTAACTGTATGAGGTGGGTTTGGAGTCTTCTTGTTCATAAAACTTTTTATAATCCTTATAACAGTGTGAGGTTCCCTCTGCAGATTGCTGGCAGCTGCACTTGCCACAGTGCCTAGGGAGTGATGCAATTGTCACATCACATCAAGTTATTCCTAAGGCATGATGGGAAGTTCAGACAGCAGAAACCTGTAGAGAGAGCCCTGTGTCATTGTGAGTGGTGTTTTTTGTTTTTGTTTTTTTAAAAAAAAACACTTTAAATGCATAACAATCAGAAGGTTAACCAAGGTAAAGAGCCACACACACATTGAAATCAAAATTTCTCCCTCCAAATAAATCAAGAGAACATCAGTCCTCATTTTCAGTGTGTGTGGGTGGGGCGGTATTTTAAGGAAATTGGAATTGGGAGATTTTAGTCCATCTTATACAGCTGCAAAAGGGATAAATGGAAGATGTGCAGGAATGTCAATGAAGTATGAACAGACAAATGAAAATAAATAATCAGTGGCTGTCAGGTTTCTGGAATGTTCAAATATTTTAAATTTCATTTCCACAGTTCCTTCTGCATCCTGTCCTATACTTGTGTGTGGAAGAAAAACTGAATTTCTAGTACTTCTTTTAGAGCTCTTTGAAGGGAGGGGAATGAGGAATAAATTCTGACAGGTACTTCAGAATTGTAATATTCCCACTGAATCTCCTATAACACTCCCCCAGCCTGACTTCAACTCTTGTTTTTGATTCATTGATGAAGGTCACAGCTAAGCTTCAAATAGTTATTGAGGCAGTAAGTTTACCTCCTATTACTTTTTGGATTCTTCCACAAATAGCCATTCAACTGAACAGTTTGTTCTTCAATTTACACATGAAGCGCTCTGCACCTAGGGCAATGCAGATCACTGATAATTTTATATTTGAATGCCTGCTTGGAGCCAAACAGCTGGATGAGGGAGTGAGGAAAACTTCATATCTTGTCCCCTCCAAGCAGCATTCCAAAAAATGTAGCCTTCCCCTTCCTTCTACTTCCTTTTTTCCCCCAGTAGCATATGAGGCCACCAGAGGAGCTGTAATGTTCCTTATTCTCCCTCTTCCTCCTGCTATGGCAGGGACAGTGGGATAGGCCAGACAGCATTGCAGTCCTAATTGATTGGTGCCTAGCAGTCTCACTTTCCTCAAAAACAGACTAGTTCCAGCGCTGGAACTGAGCAATTTCAGCAGCCTTAAGGTGACCACAATTTTTGCCACTATTTTCAGCCCAGGATGCTCTTAGTAGCATAATTCCAAAAGTAATGTGGGTGAGGTATTAGAAGCCTCCAAGGGGCAACCTCCATAAATAGCTCTGCTCCTTCAGCATCAGTAGAAATATAGACTGGTATTCTGTTCAGTGTTTAAGACAATATGAGCCAGAATTCATATCTGTTAATTTTGGGGATTCACCTTGACAATTGTTAATGATGGAATACGACTCCAAAAATATGCCTCTTAAGGCAGGCAATGCCACAACTGAAGAATTGTTGAGGTGCTTCACATCACATCACTTGGACATTACTGTATCATTTTCCTATTAGCAGGGCATGTTGAAAGAAGCAGGATTCTGTCCAGCTGCCCATCTTAAAGTATCCTGCAACTACGAGTGACACAGTCACCATTAACCAATGCTCAGATCTAGAGCGTCTTGGAAACCCTCCAGCTGGGGCACTGCCTGGCTTAAGAGGTAGATTGGAGTCTGGGTGAATAGGCAGAAATAGGTAATTGATAAGAGTTCTATCAGCATAGCTATGTTTGAGAATAAAGAATCTCAGCAATAAAATTATTTTTTGTTTTAAACAGGGAGAGAAACTTTGTCTACTCATGGCCATCTTAATGTCACTTGAAATCTACTGAATTTGCTTTATTACTTCCCTTGGAAAAATGATGGAAAGATTCTCTTGAAAATAATTTTCAAGTTTGGAAGATAAAATGTTATGGCATCATGACTCTGAGGAAGAGAACTGTAGTACACAAAAGCTTATGCCATCACAAATGTTTCAGTTTCTAAAATGCTACATTTCAAATAGATTTGCAAGATATCATACAACACACACACAGTAAAAGCATATAAGTAAATAAGTAAATATCCTTTCTTCAGCCTGATTGCCATCATAGGTTTGTTATGAGGAGATATCTCTCCAAATCTTCTTGATGCAAAGATAAGCTACAAATGCAACAAATACCTAATTTACATGAAATTGCTGACAAACAAATATGGGCAAAAGGTGCCATTTTCAAGTGCATAAAATGCATTCATGACATGAATCAGAGATAGACCTCTAAGACCACTTTTCTCTCCTTTAAATGAAAATCATTAACAGCTTTTTCATAAAGACATAAACTTTGTGGATTTTTTTATTGGTAGCAGGCAGACAAGAGGTCACCAAAATCAGGTAAACAACTGAAGCATACACAGAAATGGGTCGTTAGTAAAAACATGGAAAGTAGCATTGACAAGAAGACTGACACTTCAAAGCAGATTGAATAGAGAGGGGCAATACAAAATGGTTTATTCATAAACCTTGATTTCCTTTTGCTTTTTCCATATGAATAAAGGTTTGAACTTCTAAGTCCACCTGTGGTCTATGCTTCTTTTTATATGGATGGTATAAACTGAAAAAAGAAGAGAAGACCATATTACTTATGGTAATATATGTTGTCTGACAGTTAGCTGATGGATCAGATACACGGATGTTATTTTAATCTCTTTCCGGTTTGATTGACCACATAGTTGTTGTTATCTTTTGTTCCTGCGCTTTTATTTAAAAATGAAATAAAAATATAAGGTATATAAAAGTAGTTTTTTCACATATACTTTTGCATAATCAACACATGTTCATCTTCTTTAAGAAAATAAAGAGTATGACATGGTTTCAGAAGAGCTGGAGTTTTTCATCAAGAAAAAGCTCTAAAAACTATATGCTTCAAGAAGACAGGCAGGGAGGAGGGAGAGAGAGAGATTGCTGGTGAGTGCAGAGGAGATCCAAAGAACAAAAGAACTCAACATCATGTAGAATGAGAGTGGATGTGAATAAACAAACATGTTGTGCCTAAACTCCTAGGGAATAACATGCAACCTAACTGCCAGTGAGTACAGACAGGCAAAGGTTGCAACCTTCAACAAATCTATCATGGGGTTTCCTTGGAAAGGTTTGTTTGGGGACGAGGCTTGCCTTTGCCTCCCTCTGAAGCTGAAGCCCTTTCCATACCTTACCTTCTCACATCATCCTCCACTCATGATCCCAGCAGTGCCTCTGTGAAGAAGGGAGCACAACAGGGATGCTCCCCTCCACACTGGACTGGCTCCCTGAAGAAGGGAGCATGATGGGCATGCCTATTCCTTCCACAGTGCAGCCAGGCAGTTTCCCATGCTATGCCGGGGCAGGAACTGCCTCCATAGCGCGTCTGAGCCTTTTGCAGGGCAGGTAAGTGTGGGAGTGTTGCATGATCGGGGTCATTGATGGGAAAAATCTGTCAATGATTTACTCCACTATTGTGCCGGTTCACAACAGGAGAAGAACAGGACCATGATGATATCTTGCAGAAGCATCAGTGCAGTCTCGCTCCTCCCCCATCCCCATGCCAGGACGAGAGCCTCCTGAGGAAGGGGCCTGAGTGTTACTTGTCTAAGATCACCCAGTGAGCTCCAATGTCAGAGCAGGAATTGAAACCTGGTTTCAGAGTTGTGATCCAACACTCAAGTCACTAGAGTATGTTGGCTGTACATTGACTACTGCATTCCAAACTAGCATGTTAATGATGACTCTTGTAAATACATTGCAATTACAATCATAATCAGTAGTTATTTTAAATAATGCTTGCAAAGATCTAGAACCTGATTTCCTGAGCTAACATGCTTCTCAAGCTACCATCCTGGCCATCACACAATATGAAAAAAAGGTGGAACATTAAAAGGGAAGCAGAAGCATGCTGAGAACCATTTATAGAGTGAGAAGATTGCTTCTGCCCATTCTGTCAATTCTCTCATACAGAAAGTCATACTGAGATCTTACTAGATAAAAGCTACATTAAAAAGCATTGAAACATTTCCAGCCACCAATTTTCTGATGATAAAACACATCTGCAATTTATGAGACAATGACTTTTTTTTCTGTGTCATTGGACAGGATGTAGAATTCCATTTCAAGAAACACAAAAACGGTTACATCTATTTACATAATGTATTACTTTCTAATACATAATGCATTTTCTATTGCAACATTGTATCAATAATTTACTCACAAAAGCTTTAATAAATTTAATTGTGTTGCTCCACTTACCAGCCACTTTAGAATAATTTAAAGCCTCACTCCTGATGCATTGAAATTATTCACAACTGTACATACTGGCAAATTTTTCTTAAAAAAAAAAAGCAACCCTTTTACTCTGCACACACAAAAACAACATCTGCTCTGTATCCATCTTTATTTTCAGATGCAAGATTATTTGAGTATTTATTTCTTCTCCTGTCAAATGGGATTGTCAAAATCTGAGAAAAAATGTATTCATTTTCAAACCTCTGCAGACTCAAAATTGCAAAACCTATACAAATCATTTCACTGAACTTGCACATAGCTAAACTTACACATAAGAAAAGAAAAGAAATCACAGTCTGCCAAACTTTAAAAAAATCTATCCTGTTATGTGGGATTAACCAAAAAAAATGTTATCCTTCTGAGGTGATAAATGCTGATGTAAGTTTCTTCACAAGTTTCTTTTCCTTCATACTTGAGTTTCCTGAAATACAAGTTGCTATATCAACATTTTAGGCACAGTCAATCAAAGTTCAGCACATTCAAGGGATGATTTAAACTGGAGCATTAAACACATGCTTAATGCTCCTACTGAAAACCATTAAACTTAAATAAGCTTTTACCTTTTTTACATTTTTGTTAACTCCAATAACCACATAATAACTACAAGGGAGAAATTTTGTTCTTTTTAACTCATATTATTCAAACCATGTTCTTCTTTGAAATTTACATTTCTCTATCATTTGTAATACAGCCTGACAATGAAAGTGTGTGCGGCATGGGGAAATGCACACACACACAAAAATGCATAGATTAGTTAAAAGCAACATGCAAAATGTTTTGTATTGGGAGAAACTGCTTGCAAAATGTTAGGGAAAAATTACATGCAAAATGAGTACGGGTATGTAGGAAGAGCTACATGAAAATTATTACTTTCATACAGACTTTAAGACTGTTTCAGATATATGTATGCCCAGGGTCAATGTGAGTTTGTATTTCTTCACATGGTTGTAGGGCCTCTTTCACACAGATGGCAATCCAGCCCATGATCTTGCTGTCTGAATGGGGCTGAAGTTAGTACCATCTTTGGATTCTCAAGAGTGTGAGCTGTGGTGTATCCCTGCTACTTCCTTTGTTGAGTTCTTTGCTGGGCTGTTTTTAGATGCAGCAGCAGCAGCATGGACTTCCTTTGTTTGTTGCTCAGTCCACCTACCTACTCTAAATCTCAAAGTGGGTACTGAATGATGGTCTCTAGCCTGGAGAGGAGTTTCAGTCCTCTACTCCATCAGGTGTTAGAGGGATTTTCCCCTCACCTACCCTGTACTTGCCATGTAAGTAATTGGGGGTTATTGACTTCACGTGGAGCTACACTGAAATGTTACTGCAATCTAGTGGAGGTAGAATGATTTGGATAACAATGGTGTGCACCCACAGGTATTGGTGAATGTGTCTTACTGATTCTGGGGCCCAGCTGTGGGAAAATAATCCATCTTGGAGGCTTCTGTGTGTCTTGAGTCTGGACAGGAATAGCTGGCCAGGAACAGCCTCCTCTTAACAAGAGGCCACTGGTAGTCCATTATATATTGTATTATTTTACTTGAGTAGAACAGCAGAGTACTACTGTTACTACTCTATTTTGTTAGAGGAGATTAAGTTATTATACTTCCATGTTAAGTTGATCCATAATGTTGCTGAGGGGAAGTCTGAAACCAACATAAGTTGGAGCCCCTCTGCAATTATTGCTAAGTAGTTTAAACAAAGTGTGCCCTTGTACATATCTTTCCTCCCATACAGGTGTACAATAAACTAAAAACTGCTTTTTCACTATGGTCGTCATAGGAATTCATCCAAGACTGCCTTGGATAAAAAGGAGGCAGGACAGGGGAGGGAAAAGAGAAAAAAAGAAAATGAAATGTGACAGTTTTAAGACTCTGATTTTTTTTTTAAGGAGCTCTCATGATTATAAACCCACTTCTTCAGATACAGCACAGAATCATAATAAATGTTCAGGCATGAAGAATATTTACACAGTTGTGGGAGTGGGATGGAATGTAATAAGATGTAGAAAGATGCAAATCATAACTGTTGCCCTGAAGTTCCAGAGGGCTGAGTAATATGATAACAGGTCTTTCTGATCTTTAGAGTGGACAGTTGGTGTTGATGGGTTAAAGCCAGAAATCTGCTTACTAAAAGTTATAGTGGCTTGGATAAAGACACCCAGGGTGCTGCTTGAAAAAGAGGAAGAATTTTAAGACCCTCTCCAGACCCCTAGCCAATCTCTGGTTCAAGGTGTTAATCAACTTTTGCCATTTGTTGAAAGAAAAATCACTGAGAGAGCATGCCCTTTTGCTAAACAAGCAGACCTGAGCATCCAAATCCCTTTGCTCTCTGAATTTAGGGGGATGGTGATAGAAGATCTGCCATATTAGTCATTTTAAAAACCCTTCATAAAAACAGCCCATTTTGAACCAAAACCTTGTTGTCTAAACATCATGAATTTAAGGCTGCAGTCCTTTACACACTTATCTGGAAGCAAACTCCATTTAAATCAATGGGATTTATTTCTGGTAGATATATATAGAATTGCACAGTTAATCTTCTTGCTGGATCCCTTAAGTCCTTTGTATATCCCTGTTCTTTCATCCGCTTTTGATCTTTAACATCTGAAGCCTTGCCATTTGTCATAGCATAGATCAGCATTTTGCACACTGCTAAGTTTTCAGTCTCCCTTTCTCCTAAAGGAATGAACTTTTATCCAGTTTTGACTTCAAGATGGCCTATCTCTCAAAGAAATCCCTAAAGCTGTCATGTAAACATAGGGCCTTACTTTACAACCTTCCAATATTTTCTTAGTACGGTAGGTAGGCTTCCATCCTCTTCTCACATCCTAAGACCTGGAATTTGGTTTCTTCTCTAAGTCTCTTTCTTTCTTACTCCCAGCAGTGTCACAGCTACTACTATAAAACATTTGTTTAATGAATAAGTTTGCATTCTCTTCTTGTCCAAGTTTTCTTTTCTCCCCAATCAATGCTAGATGCTGCAAAGACCTTTCCATCTTTCTCATAGACTTCTCTTTAGCTCCTCGGGTAGACAGATTCTGAATGGGAGCCAGCTATTGCCTAACTTTTACATGCATTAGAATTCTCCAGGTTTGCTTTTATTGATCCTATTTAGAATTCACACATGGAGCCAAAACTAGAGCTTTGGAGACTGTGAAGGCTAAACTTGAGTTTGACCCAAAATTTATACTGTTAATAGATCTGTTCCAGTATTAGTTGCCCTCGCACACTTCTAATTGTGTGAGGGGGAAAATGTTCCACCTCCATGAACAACCTCCTCAGTCTCCAAAATTCTTCTTGATATTCCACAAATGCTGGAGCCTCTTTACTTGTATCAGACCCCCCCCCATGTGTTATAGAACCCTAGATAAACTGGGTTCTAAGAAGTTTTGCATTATAGAATTATAGCAGTGTGATTCCACTTTAACTGCAATGATTGCTTCTAATGAAATCTAATGAAATCTTGGCATTTATAGTTTCATGACACACTGAAGCACTCTGCTGGAGCCACTATGGCTACAATTGTGTGGTGTGAATGCATCCCCAGATTGGACTGGGAGCATACACAAATGGAAGTTCCCTGCTACATTGAGTTGTGTTCAAATGTGCCAATAGATGAGAGTGATGCAGCAGAGTTGGCATGCTCCTACCTACTGCTATGTAGCACTGATGTTCTAGAATGCCTAAATATGGTTGAAGTCAGCACAGAGAATGACAACACCTTTAAACCTTGGACTAGACTGTGTGACACCAAACGAGCACCTTAACAAAACCTACCAAATTTGAGAATCCAATAAAGAAAGTAGAAAAAGCATATGTATACATCATTAGCTAGCACTGCTCACCCAGGTTATACAGTACTTTACATTAAGACTCTCTTCTGAAAACACTCACATGCATTCTTCAATCTGAATCCAAAGCAGCCCAGTGGCATTTAAAGAAGACTTAGAAGTTCAGTAAAATGTACAGAAATCTCTTCAACTACCTATTGTTGAAATCCACAAGATATTATTTTCTTTCTCAGTTAACACATTGTCACTCAATCAAAATATTATCCACATCATTATTAATTCAGGCTTTGTACATATTTTTTCTTGGATCTCAGATAAGAGTAAAACATTTGCTTGGGCTGCATAAGTCATGTAGAATAAAAGTAAGGAAGAAGAGTACACAGCAGGCTTAGCTTTTCAAGCACTTACTTTCTCTCATTCTGGAGAGGTGATCTTTTAAATTCTTTTGCAATGTATTTTCTTCTCAGTGTAAAGAAACATGACAAAGAGCTTCTCACTGTATGCTTTCAACTCCAGCCCTGTCACTTTTCTTTTATTCTGTTGAGAGTTTTATTTAGTTTGCACTAAATCACCAAATTATATCATACATGTGACTATCAAGCACTTAGTGCTAGGTTCCTGTTACCCCAAAATGTGGATGACTCAGGGGTCCATCAGCAATGGCAGTACTTCCATGTGACAATGGGAAATTAATTAGCTCAATCACCAGGCCTGCAAGAGGGGGATAACCTAATGAAATCTTTCCACCAATATTTACAAGGTCTTGCAGGAAAGAAATAGTCAGAAACTCCAAAATGTAAACTAAAATGTGTTTTATGGAAAGATCAGTCACACACACAAAAGATCTAAACACACACACATGAGCTAACCGAAGAATAAAGGGAGCAAAGTTATAGATATAAGAGTTTTCCAGAAATGGGCAATAATTACTGATCCATAGAGCAGTGAGGAAAGCAGCAATGTGGCTTAAACTGATGCCTACGGGCAATACTCAATTGGAAATACAGCAACAGTGTGGTTGTCAGCAGGTGAAGTACTGCATTGAACCACTCAAAATAGAGGGTTCTTACGTCCAAAATCTACCCTGAGGGCATGGGCATGAATGGCTCTCTGGCTAAGCTAACACTGGATGTTGCCACATGGACAATGGGGTCCAGACGGAGTTAATGGTCTTAGTGTTAGGTGACAAACAATTAATGGTTGTTGTCATAGCTCTGTATTGTGGTGAGGATCTGGAACAATGCAGAGAAATGTCCAGGTGTGAAGAGACAGGGTTGAAATAATCTGTGTTTTGTCAGGATTTTCCCTTGCCTATTATATGCTGTCTGAGATGTTCCAGTTTCAGTTTAAGCCTGTTATCTATGGAATTTCTTGGTCATCTGCCTGACAATGACTTTGGTCATGCCTAGAGAGGTGTTGGCTGACCTGCCTTGCAATCACACATGTTCAATCAGTAATTTTCCTTTGACCAGCTTTATCTTCTAGTCACCTCAGGTTCCATTTTATATCAATGCCAATTAAGGTATTTGCCAATTAAATAATATGTTACCAATTTTAAACCATATCAAATCTGGGGGATGCACAGACCTGTAGTATACCTGGGATAGAATGGGGGTTCTGCTGATGCACCGGCCACCCAATGCTCAAGAGTCACCCATCATGAATGGGCAGAGGTGTTGTTATTTTATTTATTTAGTACCATCTCCTTCCATGGCACTTTACAAGTACAGCAACTCAAAATAGTGGGTCCTGCCAAATGTGCACACTCTAAAATATATGTAAAAGAGAGGAGGGTGGGGGAGGAAGGAATAATAAACATATAAAACTCTACAATACAATTTTAAAACAAATTATCCAGAAAACATACTCTATAATACAAAGCAAATCAATAAATATATATAATCAAAATACACAAGATTATATAACAAAATTAAATTAAAAATTCTAAAAGCTTTTCAAAGGCAAGAAAGTTTAAGTTTTTAACTGAAACTGAAACTAAAAACGATGAGGGAAGGAACAGTCCACAAATATCCCAAACATATGGAGCAGTGAGTGGAAAAGAATGAAACTGAACAAAGGAAGAGGAAACTCTTGGTTGGGTGAGAAGCCTAGAGTTCCTAGAATGCAGATCTTGATCAGGTTAGTAAAAAGAAATAAGGTCTGAAAGAGAGGAAGAACTAGATTGTGTGGGGCTTTGAAAGTTAAAACAAGAAGGTTGTATTGAAGCCTAGAAGGAATGAGTAACTAATGAAGAAATATCAAAGTAGGGTAACATGACCAAAATGATGGGTGGAAACAATAACCTTAGCAGCAGAATGTTGAATGGAAACCAGTGGACTAAAGTGAGATAACAGAAGACCTACCAAAAGAAGATGGCAGGTCTAATTTTGGCATTGTCATTAAGGAAACAAGCAACATGACTTTCCTACAGCCTCAATGTGAGGAACAAAATACAAAGAAGAGTAAAAAAATAACATCATGACCATGTGCTTCCTTGACACAATGAATGGGAACATTATTAACAGTGATGGAGAAGATTGTAAAGAAGGTTTTAGAGGAAAAATAAGTTTGCTGTTTGCTATGTTAAAAGGTCATGATGAAGCATCCATGCTGAGATAGCTGAAAGACATGCTGAAATATGATGTTCAGTGTCAGAAGAGAGTTCTGGATTGGAGAAATACAGCTGAGTTTCATCTTTGTAAAGATGGCATTGAAAACCATAGGAAGTGATAAGATTACCCAAAGACAGTGTATGCAAAGAGAAAGAACGCCCTTCTGGTCGTATGGCGGGCACGAGTGGCAGCTCGGAATGAAGCTGCACAATGGCACAGCTCCGGGCAGCCACCCGCTGGATTCCAGCCGCTTCTTTTGAAATCCTAGAAGCGGCTAAACAACCCTCCAGTATAAGGGGTGTGGAATAGGTCCAAAGGGGATCCCGCAACCGGCATTTGGGTCTACCCGGCTG
This sequence comes from Ctenosaura bakeri, assembly GCA_948474755.1. Taxonomy (NCBI): domain Eukaryota; kingdom Metazoa; phylum Chordata; class Lepidosauria; order Squamata; family Iguanidae; genus Ctenosaura; species Ctenosaura bakeri. The sequence continues at coordinate 273,583 of CAOLHI010000068.1, read as the reverse complement.
GGGGAGCCGAAAGCAGCAGGGGGTCAAAGGACCATGACGGAGCCAGCAGGATCGTCGCCAGAGTGGCACAAGTGCCACCGTCGACTTTTAATCAAGAAACAACTAAAAGAAAGCATGTAACCTGTTCTGGTCTTTATTTTGGAAATAGCACATTGGATTTTTGGCTTGCAACAGTGCGCAGGAGTGAAGGAATGGAAGGACCCAGAGAATGTAAGTGTGTCATGACTGAGAGTTCATCTTAAAAGGGCGGCTGATATTAAAGAAATGGATAAGAGGCTCTTCTACTTTTCTCTTGAGGACTGAAGTTATTAATGGTAACTGTTTCCTGATTTGCTAATTGGATTTACAATTGAAATTGCTGAATAACCAAATGGCTGGTATTGGAGGAATAAGACTGGACTTTATAAGATTCAATAATCTCCATTTGGACATTGAACTTTGTTTATTTCTATATTTTACTATGTTGGTGGATCTGAGACGATTGATGTTTTGGCTTTTTGACTCTGGATTTCTGATCCTAGAAGAATACTTGGGAAGGCAACAGTTATTGAGCAGTGCTTTTCTTTTTTTTCTTTTTTTGGCTCCTGCTGTATGAGACTTGTTTCCTGTTTTTTTTCTTCTTGAGTCTGGACTGTTGAGACTGTTGAGCCTGTGCTGGAAGGTCATTTAAACAAAACAATTTCACTCCCATGGAAGGAGATGCTTGGAATTTAAGCGATTATGAGAATACAGAGAATCTTCAGAAATGAACTCCGGGCAGCAAGTCGGGGATGGGAGGGGGGAATAGGAAGTGGACTTTGGCACAAGGCTCTGAATTGGATAAGTGGTAATGTTCTTTGGCAATGTCAATTAAGCTTGCATATTTGAACAATATACTGTCATTAATACAGACATTGTGATATTGTTAAAGGGTTGATGAGGGTAGTGTGATTGGGGAGCCTGTGACGGATGTCATTTAAGCAAAATATCCTCACTCCCATGGACAGAATGGCTTGGAATTTAAGCGACTTTAAGAATACAGTGAATCTTCTGATATGAATCTCCAGGCTGTAAAGTCCAAGATGGGAGGGGGGAATGAGAGGTGGATTTAGATATAGGGCTCCGGTTTAGATGAAGTAGTATGTACTTTAACAAGGTCAATTAAGCTTATGTTTTGATTGGTATATTGTCATTTATATAAGCATTGTGATATTGTTAAAGGGTTGAAAGGGGTTGAACAGGACATAGGTATAAGTGGGAAACAAGATAATTTTAATACAATGGAATCCAGAGCAAGAAGATGAGTGAACGTAGCAATTATAATAGCTCAGACTGCCAGATATATACTGACAGATGTATATTGGAGATTTTGAGAGTTCAGGTTATAAATGATGGAGGATTTAAGAAGAAGAGAAGACAGCAGAAGAAAATTTTAAAGAGACAAGTAGAAAAATGAGAATAGATTGAAATTTGAAGATTAGAGAAAAGCAGAATGGCTAAAAATGGGTAATAGCTGGGAACTGTCAGTGGAAATGACTGTATTATGATTGTGGAAATGACAGTGGGATGACAGTAACATAATATAGAAAGGGAGAGGGAAAAGCATGTTCAAACATATAGATAAACATTGTATTGTGATACATAAATGTAATAGCGTGAATTTCGTGAAATGAAGATCAGATCAGAGTGGAAGATCAGAAATAATTCATGTAAAATTACAGGTTAAAAAACTTTTTTTATTTTGCGAAACTTAATAAAATTATTTTTTAAAAAAGAAAAGAACAAAGGGCCCAGAAGAGAATCTTGTGGACCCCCAACCAAAAGGGGAAAAGAAGGTATGTCACCTCCAACTAACACATTAAATGATTGACCTGAGAGATAAGATGTGAACCAGCTAATGTAAGTAGAGGCAACGTACATAAAGAGCATGCTTCAAAACTAGAGAGGAAAGAGAAAAGTGAAACAGGATAATAATTAGAAAGAGAAGATGAATCAAATAAAGGCTCCTTAAGAATTGGATAAACAGTAGCATGTTTCAACTCAGAAGGAAGCAGCCAGTAGAAAACAACAGATTAATAATATGTGAAAAAAGAGGAATAATGGCAGGGACAACAGTAATTAAGAAGCAAGAAGGAATGAGATCAAGAGAGCAGAGAGAAGGATGTGAAGACATCAACATTTTGGATAGCTCATTTAACAAGACATAGTGAAAGCAGAAAACATAGAAGAGACAGACATTTGATCTGTTGGTAATGAAGAAGGTTCAGGAGCAGCAAAATCATAACAGATAATTTCAATTTTAGTATTTAAAAAAAGTTATAAAAGATGGTCTTTGGATTGGAGTTGAAGATCTCAAGATTATTAGTTCTGATGAACTTCAGCATCCTTGCCAAGCTTGTGTTGTCTACAGGATCTTAACATACAGTGATTGCCCTAACAACCGTGGCCTATTGCAAGCTGTACTCTGGATCTAGCTAAAAGACAGCAATATTTGAGTTCAAACTTTGTGAAGAGGGAAACCAATGAGGTCCTGCTATTTTGAACAAATCACAGCCTGAACAATTTACATATTCAGGCTAGTTTTAATCTCTGTGGATAGAACTGCAGGTTGATTCCAGATAACAGTTCAGTTATGAAAATGATCTGAAGTCTTTAGCAAGAGATGCTGTTAAGCTCCTTGTCTCAGAAGAAGTCTCAGTCCTTCTTGGCATATCCACAGAGCCATACCTACTTCTTTGTATTCTGATGAGCTGAAGATGATGAAAAGTTAGGTTGACATTGTTACCCCAAAATGTGGGTGACCCAGGAGTCCCCTCGCAATGGCAGTACCTCTGTTCAAAGGTGAGGAATTATTAGCTCAAATTAGGAGGCCTGGGAGAGAGGGGTAACCTAATGAGATTTTTGACACCAATGTTTACAGGGTCTTCTGCAAGGAAGAATGAGCCAGAGATCCAAATGTAAGCTAAAACATGTTTTATTAGGGAATTAACAGTCACATGCAAGATGCAAGCACTCATACAATCACAGATAGCTAGCTGAAGAAAAAGAGAGGAAAGTTTAAGATAGCAAGGTTTTGGGTAAAATGGGTGATATTTACAAATCCAGAAGAGCAGCAAAAGAGCAGCAATGTGGCTTAGACTTGAGTCTAAGTACAGTATACAAATCAGACTGACAGAGTGGATATCAGTAATCAATGTACTGCATCTGACTGCTCAAAACCAGGGCTATTTATACCTAGAGGACATGAGTGTAAATAGCTTTCTAGTAAACAATGAAGTTTGCAACCAATACAATGAGGTCCGGAATCAATTGATGTTCTTATTATCAGATGACAAAAAATTGATTGGAGTCCTGACAGCCTCTCAATCTCTTGGTTGGGTCATGTGACTAGGAAGATTTTGATAGGAAATGGACACAGCAAGGTTGCTTTCCTGCTGCACTTGGGCACTTTCTTTCACTGTTGTTTTCTGAGGTCAGGCAGTTGAGACAATTAGCTTAGATCTTAGATTAGCTTAGGTTTCCCAGTTAATCCACAGTGAACATATGACCTGGCCATGCTGAGGTCACCTTTGACCTACTTTTCTTTCCGGTCAGTGTCCCTTCTCCACATGGCCTTTCAGCCAAACAGCACAGGTGAGAGAAGACTCCACTGAGCATGACTAAGCACAAGTAAGATCCATTTTTAAGGCCTCCTCTGTGGTGTCGATGGTTGTGAAGAAATCTCAACAATCAGATGAAACCTATGGATCAATATTAGTTATTTACATTTTTCATATTAAAAATTATGTATACCAGAATGTAAAGTACCTTTTTAAAAAACAAAATTTTATACAATTCAGAGGGCAAAATTTCTTGGTAACTATCAATTGTTAGCTGCATTGTTTTCCTTCCTCCATCTGTCATCTTCATTGAGCTTTTCATTCCATTGCTGGGAGCTACAGACAGCAGGGATGAGAAGTCAGGTAGCAAAGAACAGGACTGAGGAGGTATAGTGAAAAATGAGCTCATTATGTAGTAGATAATGATGCAGCATGCTGGGAAAAAAGAAAACTGCACAGAGAAGTGAATGCACAAATGAGAGCAAGAGGAGAGACAAAAGTGGGAGTAATTGCCACATATAAATAGAGTGGGAGGGTTTTGAGATGAGAGAGGGATACACAGAAATGGGGAGGGGGGGAGACAGACATTTCAGAAGAACATACAAACGCAAAGGAGAGGTATTTATAAACATTACATGCAATCACAGAGTTAATAAAGGGATGCCAGTGGTGGGAACATGACACCAGAGATGTGTAGTGTCAGGGTCCAGGATTCAGATTCAGAAGAAGATGAGACTGAGGCTGAACCTGGGGAACATCAGGTTCAGGAAGAAGAGGTTGAATTTGTGGAGTGTCAGCCACATGAAACACCAAGCCAAGACTCACCTGAGGATGATCCTACAGAGACATTGCCAGAACAGCTGAAGGACTCATACAATGAGACATTGCCCCATGTCCTCAGACCAAGTGACTGGAACAGAGAGCAGCACAGAGACACTCAATTACAGTTCTCTCCAAGCAGAACAAAAAGCTATCCTAACTGGATACAACTGGATGCAGCCCACTTAAGATGCAGTTTGGACCCTTATTCCTCTGTTGGCAACAACTGTCTGTCTCTGGCGTGTTGTTCCTGAAGGTTGCTTTTGACTCCTGAAGTCTTGACTCTCAGACTAGCTGACAACCTCACTCAGCTCTCAGAACTCAGATGGAACTGAACTACTCTTCTGTGCATCCCTTTCAAAAGACCTCCGAGGTAAGCTTCTCTTTCAAAGACTCTGATTTTTACCTTTATTTCTTTCTGACCCTATATGACCCAAGCCTTGAATAAAATGCCTTCCCCCTAGTAACTGTGTGTGTGTTGGAATCTGGCTCAGGACAGATAGTGATCTGATGACACAGCTATTGTCAGAAATATGGGAGAGGAAGAGGCTTCAAAACAGGTGAGCAGCTAAGAAAGAACCAGGCAGTGTGTGTCATGATCACACTCTTTAAATACCTTAAAGGTTGCCACAAAGAGGAGGGTGCAGTCTTGTGCCATGCTTCTTCAGGATGGTAGAAGTAGGCCTAATGGTTTTAAGTTACAGGAGGGTAGATTACAACTGAGCATTAGAAGGAGTATCTTGATGGTGATAGTGGTTCAGCAATGGAACCAATTGCCTAGAGAGCTAGTGGGGTCTCCTTATCTGGATCTCTTCAAAAAGAGGCTGGACAGCCACCTGCTAGGGTATTTATGGACATAAACTCTCCAGTCAATGTAGAGCTATATTTTAGGGTAATCCTTGGTCAGAGTGTTGTCCTTCTCCAGGTTTGCTTTGGATTTTCATATAACAAAGAAGAATGTGTTTCGTATTCTGAATGTGTTATGTCTGTGATGTGACTTTCTATCGAATTTTTTTCTCAAGGTTGTTTTTTGTTTTTGTTTTTGTTTTGTTTTTTGTTTGTTTGTTTGTGTTGGTCTTTTGGTTTCTTTCGCTTTTTTGCTTTTTTTAAAAAAAACTTGTATATCCAGATAAATGGAAGATAATAATGGAGGTCACTGGAAAGAGAAGAGGACAGAGGCCATTTCCACACTAGACTGATACAGCACTATTATTCCACTTTCAACATTCTATGGAATCCTGGGGTTTTGCAGTGTAGGAAGGGGCCAGTTAGTCTAGTGCAGTCTAGTGCAGAAATGGCCAGAGAATAGCTGAACAGCAGCAGAGTGACAGTCCTCCAAAGTCAAAGAAGGAGCAGATGGTCAAATCCTATTTTGAGAATGGTGACATCATAGTTGTCTTCTACAACAGGCCCATATGTCTAAGCTGAGAACTGTGGAGAAAATTTTGCCTGGCCTCTGTTACCCACATACTAGTTATCTCAAAACTGGACTAGTAAAAGGTGTATTACATGGTGCTGACTTTGAATACAGTTCACAAATGTTACTTGGTGTAAAATGTCAGTCTGGATACTGATGAGAACCAGAAAAATCTGAAGATGTGCTGAGTGCACTGTTACCATACATTTTCAGATGCAGTTAAAAAGTGATGATAAATGTTACAGATACACCAGTTTAGAATGTAATTATTGTAAAAGTGTCACTTCACTTTTGATTACTGTTGGTTACAATGAAAGTTCTGTGTCAGAAGTATTGCTTTTGTGCTGCTCAGTAAAATCAATTAGCTTGGGAAGCATACAACACAGAATCTTTACTGTGATGGCTCTGTAGTTCTGGAATTTTCTTCCACTTAAAATTTGCTTGGACTGTACAGTACCAACATTCAGGCTTTTAAAATGTTCGGGGGGGTTTTCCTATTGCATTTTCTTAACTAAATTTTTGCGATTACACATTAGGGATATAATTCTTCACTAAGTTTCCTTTTGAAGGAGTCAACAAGTAATTTTAACCATTTTTCTTCCCAGTATGAGGAAGTCTTTGAAAAATATGCAATTTGGGACTTATTTTGCAGAAAATTTGCATATGATTGTCTTGCACAAATAATGATATTTCTCTACAGGAAATAGCATTTTCTGTGCAGGAAATGATATTTCTATGTAGAAAATGTGTTTGCTGCACAAAATGTTGTTTTCCATGCAAATCAACCACATGCAAATTTTGCACAGAATAAATCCCCAATTACAGCATTTGCTGTGTAGGAAACAACCCTTTCTACACAGAAAATACTATTTCTGTGTAAAATTATTAGTTTGGGGAGAAAATACACAGATAATGTTGTTTTCTGCAAAAAACAAGAACATTAGGATTTTTTGCAGACTACATCCTGAACTGCAAAGATTTTTCTCAGTCAAAGATTCTTCTCACCAGAGTTTCTCAACACTCAAATTTTTTTCAACTTTCTTTTTAAAAAAAAATATATTTTCAAATATTCTTTCCATCCCTATCTCATATGTCCATTTAGTTGCAACCACTCACTTTGGTATTTAGGTTTCTTTTTTTTTTCATTCTGTATATTTCATTTTGTGAGAGCTTGGCCATGAAAAAAAAAAGAATTAAATAAACAGATCTAGTCTATCCCACATTCACATGTCAGAGGTATTCACCTTTAATTATGTCCATCTCTATGTGTGGTGGATTTCTTAAAAACAGAAATTCTATTTTTGTAAGACTACAGTAATTATGCATTGTGGGGATGGATAATGAAGATATAGAGGCAAGCAAAAACAGTCCCTTGAGTTCTGGAGAACAGTTTCTGCTCCTTACTAAGTGGGAACACAAAGTTCCACATCAGCTGTGAAGGACTTTATGTATTCCAAGATCCTTGGGATCCACAATGGATTCAACAGCCTAAAGAAAGGTGATCCCATCATGGCAAAAAGTAAGGAATCTTTCTTGCCAAAACTTGTAATTACTCACATTGTAATACAAAGTTACCTAGGTTGTAATGGTTGAGTGCAATGCAAATCTGTCTTTATTTCTCTTCAAATGGCTTCTAGTTTTTAGAATGAAAAAATGAGATTATGTACCTGTGCAGGCAGCGTTTTTTAACCTACATCATTTTTAAATAATATATATTTCGGAGATTTCTACCCAGTTCTTCCACTTGAAGGTTCATGGGGAAGTCAGGAATACCAGGATTTCAGTTAAAACAGCAGAACAGTCACAAATGTATCGGTACAAAAACTGGGTTAAAAGAGGGATCTTAAATCTTAGCCTGAATAAATAAGACTGAATAAAATTACAGTTAATAAAAAGATTGAATTAAATCTCTTTACTCGATACTGAAAAGATGTCAAACACAGCACTGTTTCCACTGACTTGGGTGAGGGTACTCAACCACAGAAAGAGACCCACCTCTGTTCACTATCTGCTTCACTTCTGAAGGCATCCTCTGAAGGAGGACTCTGGTATCCAAGCAGATTCATTTGGATAAAGTGGCACTTGTTACCCCTTAATGCCAAGATGTTTCAGGCTTTAATGCAGGAATGGGCAAAGTACAGCCCAGGGGCCACATATAGCTCCCCAAACCTGGTTTTACATAAACCTCCCCAAATCTGGATTCCTCTAGGCCACCCTTTTCCCCTGTATTCTGGGGCTTCTGTGAGAGGACTTCCTTTTTTTGTTTCAACTGACTTTTAAGAAAAAGTTTTTTACATAAGGATCCAATTCACACTGGCCAGGAAGTCAGCCACAGGATTTCCTATTCAGGGGAAAGGAAAATCCCATCTTAATTCACAGCCACCTGACACAAGCTGAGAGGAAGTTGCCATTTTTAGTTTGCACTGACCTTCATTAGTGTCCAGGAGTCAAGGGAAAGAAAAGATGAAATCTTTAGCAATTTTAATGTAGAGCAACCTACATTAGGGGCCAATTTAAAACATGAGGAAAAAGAAGCTGTTTCTTTTTCCTGAGAGCTCTCTAAAAATACTCACTGTTGGTGACCCATTTCTGAAACAAACTGAGGGGAGTTCACTCGTCATTAGAACCAATTGAAGTTTCTGGTTTCTTATTCACTGCAAGCCCCTTTTCTGTCAGGAGATTGCCAGGGTAAGAATATTAGTAGTCAAGGAGTTAATTGAGCCATTAAAAAAAAATTGTTGCAGGTGTGTGTACAGAAGGGCTATAACATTGCACCATTTCTTGTTCTTTGTGGCCAATGCAATCTTGAAAATAATGATTTACTAAGGGGCAAAACAGATGGAGGACATGTTCCTGTTGTTAAAGTTTCTGGTTTTTTTGAAGTATCCACATGATACTTCCATTTTCATTGAACATCCAAAGGCAAGTCCCATGACAAACAGAAATATTTTATTCCTACGTAGAAGATCAATTCTGTTTGTTCCAGGATAACTTGCAGCAAAAAATATACATTAAACAACTGCAACATTCTGATATCTCTTTGATGGATGCAAAGGGAGCACAGAGCCTTTATGCTGGAACAATAAGATTATTAGGACATTATCCCTTTAAAAACAAAGACATGTGCATCCAGATTCCAGAGCCAATAGTGAACAAAGACAGAAAAGAGATCTCTGGCCAATTTTCTATCTCATTTTGAAATCTGAATGTTTATTGGTTAAATTGTTTACCTAGCTTCTATTATCTTCCCTCCCCTGTCTACTGGCTGTTGAGATCTGTGTGGACTGAACAATCTTTCTCTAGGAAGTCCCAAGCAGCAATGTGATGTTTTCTGCAGTGAGAGCTCTCACTTCTTTTTATAATTTGAAAGGCTCAAAGTCATGTTTCAGATAGCCAAGTATCAATATTATCAGCATCAAGTGGATATGCATGCTGCTTTTCCTTTGTAAATTCATGCTCACTTGACAGGTGATTTATCAAAAGATGATTTTATCAGAATTCATCAGAAGAATTTATCTAGTCAAATAAAAGTATTCCTATATATTTCAAAAATAATTACAACCCAAAATTTAAGTAGTCATACATACAATCTAATTATCTTACAGTAATGGATGAACACTAAGATTAATCAACCTACTAATAATTGACATGAGGGCTTAAAAAAAAGAGAGAAAAATATTTTAAAAGAGGCCAATTAACAGCAAAAAAGAAAACCCTCACTGTTTTCTCCAAATAATATTCTTGCCCCAGCCACAAATTCTAATGGTGACCTATCTTTAGATTCTTTAGAAGGTGGCAGCTAAGGAAGCAACCTATATGAGTGAAGCTACTCTGCCCAGACCAGGTGGAAATGGACCACTCAGAGAAGCAGCAAACAGAACTTGCAATACTCATAGCTAGAGTGCCCCCAATGGAATTCCACTATATATTACTTAAGAACAGATCTGATAGAAATATATATATATATTTGAGAGTAACAAGTTTCTAAGAGTCTGTCAATATGGCTTGGAAAGGCCCAAAATCTTACATCCAGATTGCACAGTGTAAATCTTCATGTGTGGAGTAATGTATTAATTGTTCTGCTCAACTTTTGTGTTGAGTGGGAGCATTATGAAACTGTGACTACATCAAATGTGCAATTGAACACAGATGTTCTGCCTTGGACAAAATATCCAAATATTTATGTAGGCTAGCTTACATGTGTGTAAAAAAACCCCATCAGTTTCCAACTATAGTCTTGGTCTTCCTATGCTTCCCCATCCATTTGTGTAGTTCCTGTTTAGTGCTGCTGAAATGAAATTTGGAAATGTAGGGGGAAAAGGCCCTTCCACTACATCCTTCCCACTTTGGAATAGAAAGAAATGCTCTGCACTGCCTGGCTCCAGCCCTGTATGATATAACATCTCACATCATAAAGAACTGCCATAGGTTCTGTCTAATTTTAATTACAATTGCAAAACTGGCTGGAATTTCTTTTTTTTCTTTTTTTTATTATATGTTTAAAAGTATATAATAACAGAAGAATCAGATCATACTTTTACAGTTGTTTGAACATACAAGATAATTCACATCATATAAAAAAAAGAAACTATTAAACATTTCATATCCAAAAACCTACATATCTACAAAATCATCAGTAATGTACATCCTCAAAATTTAATAACATAAATTAGATAAGGAAAAAATGTATTATTTCCTTTAAACCTACGTGTACAAAACCGTAACTTCCTTGCCTCCTTTAAGAGTTCCTTATGCAGCTACTCCCCACAAACTGAAGCTCCCTAATTTCCTTTGTTGCATTAACCTGTATTTCTAATCCTTCAGCAATATCATTGAAGATAAATTATATAAATAAATGAACAATTTACTAAGCTCAATTCCGTCTTTGTCTCATTATTTGTACCTAACACTAGAAAACCCACATATGTTACTACCAACCAAAACCACATTTCAATGGTGGCTGAATCTGTTTGGCAAAGGTAGTGAAGTGACTCTTGTTTGGATGTGGTAATCTCATATACCTTTCTTTACATGTTGGAAAGTTTACTGCATACATTAGAAATATTTGCTAAAAAACACTTCAAGTTGCAAGCATTGTATTGAATATTTAATGCATCAACAACCCTCTTTGCTGACATGTCCATTTGATACATATAAGATTTTTAAAATATACTGATAAACCAGAAAGCGTTGGCTGCCAACCTATAAGTCCCCAATTCAGCTTTTTGTCTTGTGTGCTCACTACTTGTTTCCTTGCCTTCTCTAAGACAGGACATTGTGAAAGAAGTAAGAAGATAGACCGCAGTCTTTACTTCCACTCTTTATTTCCTTTAAGCTTTATTAACCTACTGTTCAGCAGAAACTCATCCAAAACATCTATTTTATTTTACTATATTTTATTTATATCTCACCTTTCTCCTAATACAGGACTTCATATTGATCTTACAGTGTTCATTAATAAGGCAGTGTCTCCTCTCAGACTCACAATCTGAAACATCTGATGCTATGCTGCAACCACACACACACACACACATTACAGGCAAAGCATCAACAAGAATATAGTGTACAGATCAAGTGCCTAGACTTCACATGGAATATTGTATCCAGTTCTGAGCATCATAGTTCAATATCAACAAGTTGGAACGTGTCCAGAGGAGGTCATCCAAGATTATCAAAGGTCTGGAAACCAAGGCTTATGGGAAATCACTTAGGGGGTTAGGTGTATTAATCTAGGAGAAGAGAAGACTGAGAGATGAATTGATAGCTGTCTTTAAATATCTGAAAGGATGTTATGTAGAATCTGGAACAAAAAAATTTTTTAGAACTTTTGTACTGCAAGAACTGTTTGACAGTGCATAAACTCTGTGGCGAGTTATGGTTCCTCCTTTTTTGGAAGTCTTTAAACACAAGTTGAATGGACATCTTGCAAGAGTGCATTATTTGTACAACAGGTCTCCTATATCCACATAATCAGGATCCATGGTTCCACTTATCCATGCTGAAATGCAATAAAAAACATTGTTCCCATCTCTTTTTGGACCACACGTTGTTAATTTTTATGTTTTTATCAGTTGTGGATTAGCTTTGTACTGCAAATAATGACTACAAAGCCTTGTTTCTCTTAGCTCCTAAGATTCTGTCAAGTTTCAGGGCTTCTCTCCAAGCTGCATACTCGTCTCAATAATAATAATAATAATAATAATAATAATAATAATAATAATAATAATAATAATAATAATTATATTTTCTATCCCACCTCTCCCAGTGGATCGAGGCGGCATTACAAAAATATACAAATACATTAAAACATTAAAATGTACCCCATCCTCCCCACCCAACAACCCTTCTATCCCCCTAAAACATATTAGTTATTAAAACAAATTAAAAACAAAATTAAAACAAAGAGACAAATGATGAGAGGCGGTGGAACACTAATCTGGGAAGGCCTGTCGGAAGAGAACCGTCTTGACTGCTTTTTTAAAGCAGTCAAGACTGGTAATGTGCCGGGTCTCCTCCGGCAGGCCATTCCATAACTTGGGAGCGACAGAAGAAAAGGTCCTCTCGGTAACTGCAGCCAACCTAGTTCTGATTTGCTGCAGTAAATTCCTCCCAGAGGACCTTAGTGTGCGGGGCGGATTATATGGGAGAAGGCGATCCCGCAGGTAGGCTGGCCCCAAGCCATGAAGGGCTTTAAAGGTAAAAACCAACACCTTGTACTGTGCCTGGAAACTAATAGGCAGTCAGTGTAAAGACTTCAGAATAGGTGTTATGTGGTCAGTTTTAGATCTTCCGGTGACCAACCTGGCTGCCATATTCTGAACTAATTGAAGTTTCCGGACTAAGCACATGGGTAGCCCTATGTAGAGCACATTACAAAAGTCAAGCCGTGAAGTTACCAGCGCATGTACCACTGTTTTTAGGTGTTCCAAGTCCAGGAAGGGGTGCAGATGGCGTATCAGCCGAAGCTGATAGCAGGCACTCCTGGCTGCCGCATCAATTTGAGCTGTCATCTGAAGCGGCGAGTCCAGGAGCACCCTCAAGCTGCGGACGCAGTCTTTCAGGGGAAGTGTGACCCCGTCTAGAACTGGTTGACAAACCTCCATACCTGGGCTAGGGCCCTTAACAGCAAGTACCTCCGTCTTATCTGGATTCAGCTTCAGTCTGTTTTTCCTCATTCAGTCCATTACTGCTTATAGGCATTCATTTAGAGGTGAGATGCCATCCTTAATTGATGCTGTTATCCAAGGCATGGAGAGATATATCTGGGTGTCATCAGCATACTGATAGCACCTTGCTCCATGCCTCCTGGTGATCTCTCCCAGCGGTTTCATGTAGATGTTAAATAGCATTGGGGACAGGACGGCGCCCTGAGGGACACCAGATTTAAGCTCCTTTTTCGAGGAGCCTATACCTATGTTGTGTATCTCTTTGAAAAAATAGTTTTTCTTATCTATGTTTTTTAATATCCTTGGTAATTCTGGGAACATATCCCCTATGGATATGGGGGACCTGCTATATATTCTAACATATTCTATATTCTAACATACATTCTATATATGCTGGGCCTTGGGATGGAGGTGGTATGGTGGGAAAGCAAACTCTGAAGCTAATTCTTAGCTAAAACATTCTGTCATGATGATGCATAAAAAGTTAAAGGAGGAGAGGAACCAAATACCACTGATTTTTCATCTGAACTGATAAAGTGTAGAGATAGAAAGAATATTGAAAATATTTTTTAAAAAATAATGTGTGTCAAGCCTGATAAGAATCCTGGATTGACAAAAATCTTCCCAGTTTGGGATTTGTTCTGTGCTAAATTCACACATGGTAGTTTTGTACAGGAAACAGCAATTTCTGCCCAAGAACCTGTATTTCTGCATGGAAAAATATTTCAACACAGAAATATTAATTCCTGCACAGAAAATGTTTTCTTTGAAGAAAAAAAAGCTGGAATTTCCAAAATCCCAATTACAGCATTTTTTTTTCTGCAAAGAAAACATTTCCTGCACAGGAATCAGTATTTCTTTATTGAAATATCATTTTCAACATGGAAAATGTTGTTTCCTTCACAGAATATGCTACTTTTTTTGTGCAAAAAAAACGTGTGAATTTTACACAGAATAAGTCCTCAATTGTGAATAGCCTTCAAAAACCGTGTGGTTTTCAAAGACTTTTTCCTAGTGGGTGAGGGGAAGGTACTGAAATTACTCATTGCTACCTTCATGAAGAAACTTAGTGAAAAATTACATCCCTGATAGAGTGCTCCTGCCTGTCTTCTCTGTGTGACTAATGGAAAGTCTACTGGCAGACAGCAGTGGAGAAAGGATCCTAATAGAAATAGCTTCTCAGCCGACTTGAGGAAAAAACAAACATACATGCACACACCTCTCACAATCTGATATAGTTATGAGTCAGGTTTGGAAGTATGAATCAGAGAACCTCAGTGAGCTTGAATTTGATTCACTTAGCCCTAGGTATAATTATAATTATATTTGTCTTGAAAATCAATTATGTTTGTCTAGGATATCAATTATGTACACGTGAAATGAATTAATTATGGTAGTGTCACTTAACTTTTATATATTTAAAATGGCATAACAAATTTGAAGAATCCAGGTGTGTGGTTTTCTATGAACACAGCAGAATTTGACAAAGTTTTAGCTTTTTTAACATGAGTTCTGCTCAGGGAAAGAAAAACAGTGATGCATTGAATCAAATGCCAAAGATAGAAAGTGTCTTCCATGTTACTGATGTGATAAATTCACTCTGGGGTTTTTTTTGCAGTCATTGAAGGAATTATCCAAGGTGCTGAAACCTATCTCTCAAATAAGTCCAGCACCTTGGATAGCTCATTGGAGTTCAAAATAAAAGCAAGAGTAAATTCACAGAGCCAGCATGACGTACTGGTTCGAGTGATGGACGAGGACTCCTACAGACCAAGTTCTGAATCCCTGCTCAGTCATGGAAATCTCCTTGCTGTCCTTTCTCAACTTCAGAGGAAGGCAGTGGCAAACCTCCTTTGAACAAATCTTGCCAAGAAAACCCTGTGATAACCTCAAACTTTGTGTTAGGGTTGCCAAAAGTTGGAAATGACTTGAAGGCACACAGTGAGATTCACTTAACCACAGACATGAAAGCCTCCAGCCACCCTTCATACCACTAGTTTCTCCAAAGAGGAAACTTTGACATGTAGAGCTGAATGTACAAAGTAATCTGTGTAACTGGAAACCTGTACAATTGGGGCTCATTTCCCATTTCAAGGACAAACATTTTAAAGCCCTTTCAAAGGGAGGGGGTGTTATCCCTAGAAGCAGCAAAATTTATTTGTGCCATCACTGTAGCTACAACAGTTGTGTCAGTAGTTTGGCAACCATGTTTATTTCCTACACAGTGCCCCAGGTAGCACATTGCTCTAAGGCACGTCTCATATGTGCTGTCACAATGCTATGGAACGTCTTTCAGAATTCAGATATCTCCAAGGAGAACCTAAGACTCAAAACTGCTGTGTGTGCATGTATGTGAGAGATAGGGGGAGAAGAGTGCTTTGAAACTGGTGTCTGCCTGGGAAGGGGGAAATTTGACTAATATTCTTTATTTTTTTGCCAGCATCAGACATTGTTATGTCTTTTCTTCATCATTTCAAACTCCTGTTTGCCTATGTTAATAGCCACAATTTTCTTACCCTAGTTTTTCCTTTAAGTGGAAATTTCCCTGGCATCCCATCATGGCATAACATAATTCTGAGGGAGAAAAACTGGGAGCTGCTAATGTTATATCAAGAAAAAGTAGGCAGGGAAGAAATCCCACCAGTACTGCTGGAAGTTCTACTCCTGCAAAACAGAAAATGTCTCTCCCATTTTCATCCCCTATGATGGGATTGCAAATTTTGAGGCAGGGTTTTTCCTTAGCTTCATAATGCACATTTATACTGGAAACTCTACAGCTTGGCAGGGTCATTCATTCAGCTACTATTTTGCTTCCTATTAAGTGTTTGTCCATCTGAACAACTGACAGAACTCTGAAACACCCTGTGTGGTGTTGTGACTTTGTAGTCAAAACTGTGCTAACCATTGAGAAATGTCTTACAGTCTTCAACGTGCATGTTCAGTGCTATGAATAAGTGGTTCACAGGTATGCATTTGGAAGAATTATAGTTGAACACTGCATTCCTTTGCATAGCCTCTTCTGTGTTCAGTGGTGCACAACTTCCATGTCTGCACTGCCAGCTGAATACAAAGGCAATTATGTCAAAGCCTGAGTTAACACTTCTTAAGATGATAATATGACACTTGAGAACACCTTTCAAGTTCCACAGTATAATACCTAAAGAGAGAAAAACTAAGCTGTTCTTGAATACAGAACCAAACTATATGTTATATTAGGGGTGGGAAATCATGGCCACTGAACCCAAATCCACCCCCCTGGGATCCCAATCCAGCCCAAATAGCTACAACCCTTCCCTATAACATCACTGCTTGCTGGTTTCCCAGATTTTCTGCATTTCCCCCCTTTTAAAGGGGGAAATACAGTGTACAACTATAATTGAAATGTCTTTCCTAAGCCTTAGTTACTGGCAGTAAGAGATTTAAGCCAAAGTATGTTTGCATTTTTGATCCCACCATTTTGCTTTCCATCCCACCTGCCGTACAGCTTCCAAAAATTTCTCTGAAACTGACTTCAACTCTTAGACTGAGAAATGTTTCCCACTCTTGTTTTACATGAATCATAACACTTGAAATAATTTTTCTTCATTATTTCACTTTTATTTTGAAGGAAAAGCAATTACAACTCTGCTGCTTCTAGGGCGAGTAGCAGCTGTGGGTTGTTCAACAGAAAACTAGCACAATCCTGGTTGGGGGTACAGTACCAGACCTTGTCCATGTTTGTCTAAAATAATTTTAGCACACTTAATATTGGGCATTCCCCTTTAAAAGCATAGTTAACATAACATGTAGTTTGCCCTGTATTTCATTAAAGTTTAAAGAAGCTAACTTTATATGTGATTGCTTCAATCGTTATCTTTGAGGTTGACCTTTGCGCTTTAAAAAAAAAGCCATATTATTAGTAACCTTCCTAAAATGCAACTCCCAAGACTAATGATAATATTCCTCTAGCAATTTTGTTCTGTATCACTTGTTAAGCAATTTTCACTCAGCCTGCTTAGCATTTGGAAGGATAATATTGGAAAAGTCCAAAAGAGGTGTCTTTTCTCCTCCCCTGAGAATACTCATTATGCTGTGTGTTGACTTTGTAAATCAGGAGGAGGGAGAATGTTCTTTTAAAAAAAACTTTCTGAACAACAAAGCAATGTCCTTGTTTTTCACATTTAAAAATATGAGTTTGCCCCTCAGAAGAACCCTTTTAAAAACATTGCCACAAATAACTTAACACTGGTGAATGAAGCACCTTCCTGCAAACCTGACACAAATCAAATGGAAAATGAGCACTGAGTTCAAGTTGAAAGGTAAAATAATTCCTTATATTGAGGACAAAAAGTCTGTGACCCATTTAAAAAAAATAAAAGAAAGGGGACCTGTGAAATTGAAATAATAGCCTGCAGTATTGACTACTCCAATTCCCAGATTGTTCATAGCTCTGCACAAGTTATTTACAGTTGTGCTGGGGTCAGTAGCTCCTTCCAGATGTTATTCCAGTGTGCAATAAGAAGGGTTGTATATATCATCTTCACTTCTGACCTCCACATACTAAAATGTAGGTTGGAGTGGACCCTACATAACAAGCTACCTCAACAACAGTTAATAAGATAAAATATTATTGTTTGTGTCAGGTGTGGACACTTCAGACCCTGCATGTGAGTGCAGTCTTCTTGTGATCTCATTTTGACCCTCATTATAATCACATACTCATTCCCCCTAAAAAATATCATTAGATGGTTTCCTATTTGCATCTTCCCCATATTCTAAATGGTTGATTTAGGCCATTTCCATCCTGCACTGTTATAGTGTTACTATTCCACTTTCAACATTCTGTGGAATTCTTGGGTTTGTAATTTACTGAGACCAAAGAGCTTTCTGGCTGAGAATTCTAAATACCCCTCCCTAAACTGCAAACGCCAGGATTCCACAGGATGTTGAAAGTGGAATAACAGCACTAATGTAGTGGAGAAATGGCCTTAGCTACTGGTGGTAAGAATTTTAAACTAAAATATTCAGTGATTTTTTTTTCCATCCCATTCTTTTGCCTTTGATCTTACCCACTGCTAGAATGTGGCTCCTAAAAATCTCCAAAACATATGATGACCATCCTTAATTATCTGAATGGATACCATATAGAAAATGGAGCAAACTTGTTTTTTGCTGCAAATTACAAGAAAAAATATCCCTCCTGAACATTCAGAACATCCTGATGGTAATAACTCTTCAACAGTGGAATAGACTGCCTCTGAGAGTGGTCGACAATCCTTTGGAGGTCCATAATGGCCCAAGAGAGGCAGTGGAAGGCCTGCTGTGGCAAGAAACCCATCCACATGGAGGCACAAGGCAAGAAGCCAGCCGTAGACCAAGAAATGCAGTGATGAAACCAAAACACACTACATGCTTCCAGCTCTGGCGGTAGCATGAAGTGAGAGGCAGCAGAGCAGTGTGGGGAGTGACTGCAGAAGGTGGAATGCCAGTGGGGTGGTCCATGAAAACAGTGAGGAGAGGAGGAGGAGGAGAAGATTGAGGTAACAGAAGGAAGCACAGAAGAGGATTGGGACAATGGGTAAGGAGAAGGAGAAGCTGGCCAAGATGGAGCCACGAGCAAAGGGAGAAAAGGCAGAAGGGAAGAAAGGCACACAGTGGGAAGAAGGAGAGAAGGCAATGACAACAACAGGAGAAGCAGAAAGGGTAGTGATGGGCAAAACCTGAAGACTGAAGAGCCCATAAGAAGGCCATACCAGCCTAGAGATATTGCAAGAGGCACTGCAGTTTTCTCATTGGAACATAAGGATGAAACTCTGCTCCACCTGCCACCTAAGGCAGAAGACTGAGGGGTTGTTGGAAACAGTGCTGGTATCTTCCTGCCTGAGCCTACCATTCTATAGGAAAAGGAACATGTATGGGAAGCCCTTGAGAAGAGACACTACTGGGTAGCAGAAGGAAAATAAGGCTTCCTTGAGACTGGGAAAGGAAGCCCACTAGCAAGCTGTCTCATAGGCTACCACAGTTGCCTACCACATTGTCTGGTTGTTTTTCTGTTCCACTGCAAGTAACCTGAAAGCAAGTCCAGGATGGTTGATCAATATAATGTGCCAAATCTGTGCATAGGGGACCTGTGAAAGTAAAGAGATTCCACAGTAAGTCTTTCTAATAACCACTTACCTACCATTTCTATTATTGACTGCCATGGAGGAAAGACCAAGACAAGGGGTGCCTCCTGTGACATGGTCTTTAAACAGAGTTTGGATGGTCATCTTTTGCAAGTGCTTTACCTGCATATTCTTGCATGAAAGGAGGTTGCACTAGATGGCCCTTATAGTCCCTTCCAAATCTATGATTCTTGCTTAGCAGCTCTTTAAGTTTCAGATATAGATCTTTCCCAACCCTACCAGCTCATACTAGGGATTGAACCTGCCATTCTTTGTATTAAAAATTGTCTGAGTTGTAGACTGTCTCTGGGGAGCTGTACAGGTAAGTGGAATCTTCTAGGTCTGTTGGGCATTTGGGCATTGGGCAGCTGTACAACGGGGCCAGAGGTACAAGCTCTGTTTAGAATAGATTTTATTTAATTAATTTTCAAGCATTCTAAAAATATCACACTAATAGATGCAACCATCTCTGTGTGTATGGCACTTGAAACCTGGGACTCAAACACTTTCTCAATATAGACTTACATACCACAAAGTGAATATTGTAGCTAATGCAAGTTAAATTTCCATCCATCTTCCCAGTATGGGTGTGCCAGTATGTATGCATACTCTTAAGACATAGATTTCTTTTCCCCACATCTGTAATACCAATTTCACACTTAACACAACCTGTGACTTAACAAAGAACACATTTCACAATTCTCATTTAGCACAGTGAAATTTTTGTTAATAACAAGGTTTAAAGCACCAACTGCAAATTACTCAGTGTGAAGTGTTACGTAGCACCCTCCAAATAAATAAATAAGGCTCAGGAAAGCAATATCCTCAAAATATAGACAACCTACCTGGTAGAATATGGGGGGTGCAGCAAGATGGAGAAGGATAATAGGAAGGGGGGGAACTTTCGTCATATATCACCATTTTTCATTTCCCTTTTTTTTCTGTCCTTTTTCAAATGAGTGTTTTTGCTGGCTGCTGGAAGGTGGCAGATGTTGCAGGAGACTTTATCTTGAGGATTGACAAGGTGCCTGTATTATAGAAGTATTGTGCATGCAGGAGGGACCTGTTTTATGATTCACTGGCAAGAACAAATATGATATACATCCCAATTTCCTTCTGTCTCACAAAAGAGAGCTATTTCTTTGCTCTTTTACTGCAGTATTTAATTTGTGTACAGAAATCCTTCAAAATAGAGTTGCTGTTTTGTCTATCAGTCTCACCTTAAACACCTTATCCTGTTTAACAACTGTGGGCATTGAAAGTGAGTATTGTATCAAAGACTTCTGAATAGCAAAGGTGATATAAATTACCTTTTAAGGCTTCAGAAAGAGGAATAGAACATAGAGAAGTTGAAACCCCTTTCTCAAGATATTTTCCACTTTGACAACAGCAGGTGCAGCTGTACTGGCATTGGATTCTCTACAAGCCATAACTGAAAGATGTGTACATATGCCATCCATGTACTGGGGAATATTCTTTTTCTCTGAGAAATTTGTGGAGGAACCCACAAACTGGTTTTCAAACTCTTCAAAGTTTAAACGTTTATTTAGGGATTTGGCACCAAAAAATGTTGAAACAGAAAGTTAATGACCAGGAAGAAGAAAGGTAGACATGTAGGGGTAACTGTTTCTCTTTTACAGTAGCTCTTACACTAAACCCCCTCACTGAATTTTGTTGTTATCATTTTTAAGTGTGGCAAAATGACAACACAGTGGGAAGCAGGAGAGAGATTGTTCTTAGTGGTAGAATCTGCTGGAAGAAAAGCTGTTTGCTCCAGAATGTTGCAGCCCCATCTTGAGTTGACTTCAATTACACAAAAGCATCCTTCAGTAACGGCTGTGCTAACAGCTCTAAACACTATGAGACTCTTTACCCACTTCCCCTCAGAAAATATTTTTTCTGCATCTGAAACAGGCTTGAAGGGAGAAAGAGAAGGAAGATTCCAAAGGACTAGTTACCATTTCAGAAGGTTTATGAAGCCTGCCAGCAGGTGCTGAAGAAGCAGCATGGCAACAAAGAGAGGAAAAGAATATAAGAACCTCAAAGACATAATTGTTAAATGAGCAAGTTTAAGGACCAGGCACACACAAGCAAAGCAATTGACTCCTCAGGAAAATTTGCTGCTGCAGGCATGGATATACTCAATTGAAGCTGCTATCAAGTTGCCAAAAGCAGTAAGTGGCTCCATCACCCATGTAATGATAGAAATTCTCGGCTGAGATATTTGGTGGCCGCTGCTTACATCAACCCATTCACTTTCATTCAGTGACACAGATATCCATTCTCTGAGGAAAATTGACAGGAAAGGATAGGAATATTGGTAACTGTGATGCTACTCACAAGAACTGGCAGGACCTCTGAACTTATGTGAGGGTTGAATGCCCAGCAATATCTAAAGAAATGACTGGGCAATAAAACATGAACGTAGTGGTGCTGTCTAATCAAAACAGATTCAAAATAATAAACATTTCTACTACCAACTCAGGTCCATTGATTTCAGTGGGACATACTTCTAACTACATATGGCGAGGAATACTGATACCAAGTCTGGTACTACATTTACCTGTCCACAAGCAGGACTGTCCCTGGTGGTAATATAAAGGGAATGCAATGCGAACTTCTTACATTTTTATCTTGAACAGCAGCAATAATAAATGTTGCTTTCAAGTTTTCAGATCCTTCACAGACAATATCTAATTTCAACAAATATGTAAAGTAAGTCATTATTATTGTTCTCTGTATTGCAAGTAGGTGGAGAGAGAGCAGCTGACCTAAGACCACTGATGAGTTTGTGGCCTCTTAGACATTACAGCACTCCAGTTAAGCTGAAAGAAATGTTTTAAGAAAGAAAAGGACTTTCTTCCAAAATGTGTCAACTCTGAAGTCTAAATTTAAAACATGGGATAGCAATCCCAGCAAACAACATTGTTTTTCAGTTCTTCACAAGCTCAGTAAAAGCCTTGACAATGACAAATATGGATTGGCAGTATTATTTGATCTGTGTTTCAAGGACAGAGCTCAAATCTTACTTGGGCAGAGCAGACAATAGATCACTGAAGGGCATTTGTATAAACAGAGCACTAGAGGCAGCAGGCCAATTATCATCCTCCTTGCTTCAAGTACAGGCCTTGTACAGCCAGACAATTTCTTAGATAGCATGGCAAAGTGGCTCCACAAATATTTCTGTACTTTCCTCCATGTTCTTAACAGAACTTTGATCGGACCAATTTGAAAAATGATTTCAGGGTCCTTACTGCACCAAAGTTTGATCGGAAAAGCACTATAAAGGTAACCAATCTCCATCTCAGAAGAGTATATTTGCACAATTTATGATTACTGAACAGTCATAGCAGGACATTTTACGGCACAGAAAATCTGACAAATCATTATTTGTTTGCTGCATACAGCCTCAAGTACTTTGAACATCTTCTAAAAGCTAGCAGTGGGAATTTATCAGCAAAGAAAAATGTATTCTTTTTTCCCAAACAGTTCCAGACTATGGTCCTCGTGCTTCTAAGTTACACTGTTTCTGAAAATCATGCAGCCTCTCACAGGGAACAAGTATTCAGTCAACTTGAGGTAACAAAAGGCATCTAACAACAACAAAAAAAATTATCTAAGAGATTTGTCAGACATTTTCTTAAAAAAATTAATGTTGCTGAGAGTTTACAGACCTCCACCAACTTCTTTGATTTTGGACACCAAAAGAAGTTGTTTCGTTTATAAAGACCTTTAAATAACACATCTCTTCTGGGCCTTACATTATCTGTAATGTTGGGGATTTATTATATTTGAATTGCCGTTGTTTAAATTTTTATTTTCTCTTTCTTTTGCACATAAATAATTTTTAAGTTTGCTTATTTTAAGCTGCCCAGAGAACATTATATTACAGGATGGCATGAAAATGACATGAGATCAAATGGTTCAGTTCTATGCTATCTTGAATTGCTTCCCTCAGTAAATTGTGCAGTTGAGAGACTGCTGGGGATTCTTTCTTTTTTTTTCATTAAATTAAACTATACATATATATTTTGTCCTAAAGGATCACTAGGTAGAAGATGTTATAAAAGTCTTTCAGATCATTAAAAAATATTATTCAACTCATGAAATGAGAAACTAGATTATTATCAACAGGATCAATATTGAAATGATGTTGACATCCAAAAGGGGCAACATATTCAGAACTATTCCTGGAAATTAGGATTTAAGACATCCCCATGCATAATTGCAGCTGAAAATCATTACTCAGTCTCATGAGGCAGCTTGAAAATTGAAGCAGGTGTGAGACAAGAAAAAAGTAGATGTTTTAACATAGTTGATGGCTATGTCCCAAAGTTAATGCTTTGAAGCAGAAGATTTCTAGATATATGAGTAGAACTATCCATGAGGACACAGTTTTGAGGCAAGAGGTGTTTTGAATAGGAAATACTGTTTTCTAGATTAAAAAAAATTTGTACAGGATAAGTCTAGAACTGTGAGTATACTTTTAAAAATGTGCATTTTTTGAAAACTTTCCCATAGAGAGAGAAAATTGCTAAAATACTTATTGTTTTCATCATCAACAAAATTAGTGAATAATTATGGCACAATTTACTAAGCAGTCTAGGGTAATCTACATTGTTAACACTTTTTCCTACTTCCAAGGTCAGTTTGGCTGAGGAATAGTGAGAATCCCAAGGTCAGCCAATGAGCTTCCTTTCTTTCCTAATTTTAATGTTTTTTCCTCAAAGTTAACAATTATATGAGTATGTCAAATCACTACATATAAAGTCTATTACTAGCTCTTCTGTTTCTATAAGATATTGATATTTATTATATCAAAAATCCAATAGATTAGTTGGAGGTCTATCCCCAAGTGAGCTTCATGGCAAAATAAGGAATGAATCTGGGCCAGCCCAGTAAAAGTCCTCCATGGCTTTTCCTTCCTCATGTCTTTCTCTCATATCACAACACATTTCTCCCTGTGACCTTCACTCTTCTCACTCCACCACCCTCTATTGTCAAAGCTTTTCTGAACACTCTGTCTTTTCTCTCTTGTCCTCCCATATTTCCTTAAAATCCACATCTTCTGGAAGCTTTTGACACAGCCTCCTAATTCCCAAGACCTACTACAATTTACTCATAACTAAGCCTAGGCAAAGAGGACTGAAACAACCATATATTACTTCTCTATTTCCCATGTTTCCAGAAAATGTGCCTGTTAGAGTTGGAAGTACTGAGAGAAAAACCTCCTCTGGAGATCTCAAAGCTCAGGCATGCTCAAATAGGAAGAAATGGTATTTGACATAGCCTGAATCCAAACCGTAGCCTGAATCCAAACCATATGTATCATAACTATAACTTTGAAAACTGATCTTTTTGAAATACTGTTGATTAACCAGGGCCCCATTTATGATACACAAGTATAGCCCTAGGATTCTACTTTAATTGTCATGGGTCCATGGTATGGAATCCAGGGGTTTGTAGTTTGGGAAGACACTAGAGTTTTCTGGCTGAGAATTCTAAGTGTCTGTCCTCAAGCTGTAAATCTCAGGATTCTTTAGAACAAAACCTTGGCATTTAAAATTGAATCATAATACTTTCATTCTATAGTGTGACTGGGTCCCAGGCAACAGTTAAGATGGCAGTACCTCTTGCTTCTGAAGTTGCTGGCAGAAATGCAAACTTTTTCCTGATTTTATTCTTACATGCAAGAACAAATAATTCAGAAGTTTTCCACTCTCTGGGAAGATAGTAACGTGTGCATTCACTCTCCTGCACCTTTCCCCCCTTTTCTTTCTTCTTTTTTGCATTTGAGATGTTCTGTAAAAAAATTGGGTTCGTTATTTTACACAAACTAATTTTTCAGAAAAAATCAAGGTATAGCTCTCATTTCTTGTCAAGGATGAGAAGATTCACAAGTGTTCTTTACAGTCCTGTTTGTTTTACTTTATATACTGGAGGAGGCTTTTACTTTATTTTGGGCAAGCCATCTCCCTTGAGTAAAGCTTTCAACTATGCAGAATATAGCTTCAAAAGGAGTCTTTTTGCCTTTTGCCTTTTTTACCTTCTTGTCTTTTAAGAAGCAGTACAGATTTGTTGGTTAAATTCACAGATTTACCATGATCAGCGTAGCACAGGATACATTTTATTGCATCTGCCAGTATCTAACTAACCTACAAGCCAATGTGGTGTAGTGGTTTGAACGTTGGACGAGGACTTTGGCATACCAGGGTTCAAATCCCTGCTTGCCCATGAAAAATCAGTGGACAAGCCACACTGTCACAGCCTCAGAGGATCTTGCAAAGAAAACCTTGTGATAGTTTCATCTGAGGGTTACTATAAGTCAGAAATGACTTGCAGAGAGACAACAAGTGGTATCACTCCATTTATAGGTTCTAGTTTCATCAAAGGAGAGCAAGCTTGAAGACCCAAACACTCACACATTAATAATATGAAATAATTCTGCATGCAACTAAGTATAGTAGGAGACTTTTGGACTGACCCTTACCAGCCATACCTTCAGCATGGTTTGCTCAATCCATTTTAGTGGTAAAGATCAAGAACCCTCACTGAGTAAGGTTCCTGACAGCAGAAAATATTCTAAGGATATGTAGACAAACATGCATAGGGACAAGGGTATTGGAGTTGGGTTTGGCATGTATTCCTCCGTCCTTCATCTCTACTTTCAGCCTTCAGGCATTTAAGACTAACCCCTGAACAGGGTCACAGAAACAGCTAGATGAAGGAGTAAAATTAGAGGAAGATAACAATGATATAAAACTGTTGGCACAAGTCCAGAGCATAAGAGGGCAGGACAAAGGCAAGCATGAGTGGGAGCTGGTAGATAAGGGAGTATGTCTGACTTATAGAAGAACCTGTTTCCTAGCCCAGCAAACATTTTTAAAGCTAATGGAAAGCATGTCTCTCTCATGTATCATTAGTAATGCCCTTGATATCAGGAGAATGTGGAAACCAACAGACTCTGACGGCCACAACTAGCATTTACAGTAGGTGGCAAAAGTTCAAATGCATTTTCTGCAACGCATTATTCATAGTGCAGATTTAATTAACCAAAACAAAACAAAATCCTTTTAAATATAACACATTTGTATTAACAGCCCTTTGAATTCCTTCAAGCTCCAAGTTGCCAGGAAACTGCAGTTTCCAAGGCCAAGCCCTTAACAGATACATTCTTTGGGCAATATTTGTATGGAATTGTATCCTATGCTGTAATACATTCCACCTTTGCTATTAGTTTGGTACAGGATGGCTAGCAGTGGCAGAACAGTAGACTCAAAGATTTGTCTATTCACTGCAACAGACACATACAGCTGATATAACTGGAGGTATCATGCAACTGAAACTACCATTCCATATTACAAGTACTCACACAGAAGAGGAAAACTGAACTTATAATTATGGAATGCCACATACTCAGATTGCACTTGACAGTCCCTGAGCTAGGCTGGAGCCTTGATAGACCATCTCCAAGGCCCTTTTCGTATGCAGTTTCTGTAGCACGAGGGCCCCTCGTAAATGGGAACGTTGGTCCATACGACACACTCCCATTCACGTGACACTCACAAGCCTAAAGTATTTTCTTATTTTCGGCTCTATGCTGAAAATACTGCGTGGTCGCACAATGCTCGCGGGGCCCTCGCACACTTACCTGCATGTGGTGCGTCGGACAAGCCGGGCTGGTTGTGTTTCCTCCCCCAGTGCAGCCTACAGCTCCCAGACTGCGCTGTGTAAGGAAGGGCCGGGGCGCTAGCATGACGGTTGCGCTACCAGGAAGCGACCTGCGGGACAAAGGAGCGGGGAAGCAGCAGCGTTCCGGATGAGGCTTTTCACGTGAGACGCCCTCCCCAGTCGCGCAAATGGGTAATGTGCGAAAAGCCTCCAAGTCTCTATAGTCTTCCTATTTGAGGAAGTAGGTAACCCCACAGAGATCCAGCATGGTGAATGGTTTGAGCATTGGACTAAAATGCTGGAGACCAGGGTGAAAATCCCTGCTCAACCCACTGGGTGACTTTGTGCAGGTCACATTCTTTCAGCCTCAGAGGAAGGCAAAGGCAAACCCTTTCTGCACAAATTGTTCCAAGAAAACTCCATGATAGGTTTGGCTTAGAGTCATCATAAGTCGGAAACAACTTGAAGGCACATAGCAAGGCATCCCCCCAACCCTCACTTACCACTAAAATGAATCCAGCCTAGCCCTCAAAATGTCTGCCATAGCTTTATAGAGATATAAGTGATATTAAAGTCATGATCCAAGAATATTTATGGTAGATAAAACCCACATCAGCATATAGCTGAATAGTGAACATGGGTAAAATCTCTTCTCAGGCTCATTTATATTATCAATTTATTTATCAATTAATGAGCTTGAGATGGGATTTTATCCATGTTCACAATTCAGTCATATGCTGATTTGGGTTTTATCTACCAAAAATATTTTTGGGTCATGACTTTGATATCACATCTATCCCTATAGTGGTATGGCAGACATACCACATTTATGTAGGCTGGGCAGAGATGTCAGCACTAGAACCGTGTCTAGAGCCTTCCTGCATATGTGGGTACAAACCAGATAGGACATTCTTCTTGCTAGGAGGGAGTAAAACCTGAGAACCAATCACACACAAGGATTGCACAGGACTCCAAGCCTTCACAGCCTCCAATCATTTGTACTTTTAAGATTCAAATGGTCTCCCCTTCTTCCTCAAGCAATACAAATAGAAGTTCCAAATGTGCAGGGAGCTGGGCTTTCAAATGCAACAAAAATGATTAGCGAGGTAAATATATAAATCAAATCATAGTGTGGTGGCACTTCATATGAAATCACCTGAGTTGGACCATTGATCTATCTATCATTGTATATTCTGACTGTTACAACTAGCAGTAGCTATACTGAGTCCAGGGCAGAAGTTTCCCATCTCCTGCTTCCTGTAATCTGCCTATGAGCTATGGGTTCCTTCCTGACTTAAGTCAACTATATAAAAAGATACTCATTAAGTCAACTGTACTTTGCATTTTAGAATGGATAATGAAATGACAAAAGTCCTAAACAGGTTTTTTACATTCCTGATTTGAACACAAGTTGGGCAAAGAAGGGAAGGAAACATGGAGTGGTACACATTTCCTGTTCCTGCATCCTTTCATGCCCAGCTGCCTTGGCTTAAGATCTTATTCAGTTTTTGGTGAACTGGAATGCTCTGCCAAAATCAGTACATCTGGTTCTTGAAGGCCTGACTCTGATTAGTGCCAAGGCACTATGGTAAAGGTGGCTTGTCTGTCCCTTTTAGAGAGGCAGACTCCCAAGCAACACTTTCCATAACTACAATGGTTCTAAGAAGGTCAAATCACACCCCACCACTCTTGACAGAGAAAGTTTCTCTAGAGAGGCACATGCCAGGTAGGTATGGGTGGCTGAGGCCACCTTCCCACAATTGTTTGTTGTCACCATTGTCTACAGCTAACATGGAAAGGACCTGGATAGCTCCAATCATGAGTGGCAAAGATGTAAACTGTTTGCCGATTGGTCTGTTATGCAAGCAATCTGACTATACAGGATCCTGGTCTTACAGATCTCTACACATCTGAAAAGGGCTCTGTAAGCCTGTTTAGTATGCTCAAAGTAAAGCATGTTCATGGTACTATCCCACATGCAAGGAGTCCTGGGACATATAGTTGCCAGGGTGTTTGACATCCTTTTTCAAATGCTGTGAAAAAACTATATGTCCCTGGGCTCCTTGCTGATCTTTGTAAGGCAAGCTGAGACATTCTTCTTGGGGGAATGGTATCTGATGCATAATGCAGCTGAATATAACAAGCTTGTGAAATTTGCATTCCAAGGATAAAATGAAATTCAGTGACATCACAAGTTGCCGGTAACTACTGACTGAAAATAAGCTCTAACAAAGTTAGCTTTGCTGTAGAATTCTGTTCAGTTGTGTGAAAAGGAGGCTTTTGGTGTTATCTCGGTGACATACAGGTACAGTGAACAGAGTTACAAACTCAGCAATCCTTCACAAAGGTTTCTTAAATCTTATTAGCTTTTAAGCAGCAGAATTAGGGGGAGGGACAGGAGCCCCCAAATGTAACGAGAAATACAGTATGTTATCTAACCCTACCAAAGCCTGGGAGCTGAGATGCAGTTTCTGTAACTTGAATACCAACAAGTCAGGATTGAGAGTGCTGGAGAAACCTGAATGGAATCCATTTGACACTGGAATTGCAATGGTCTAACAGCAGATGTTACATGTGGTCAAAGGTATGAGTGCCTATAGTTTCAAGCAAAACTTACACAGCCACTCATGTAAATGGTTCTAGAAAAAGTTACAGTGCTTTTGTTGCAGAGTCTCCCATTTGTCATAGTACTGCCAGATAGTTAAATACTTATCTATTTATCCTCCTTTGCTTTATTCTCTCTCTTCTTCCCCTCCTTTTTACTTTCCTAGCCAAACAAGGAAAGTTTCCACAAACTTACATTGATCCCAACATTGTGCCATATTTCTAGTGCAACTTTGTTGGTCTGGACTCATGCTGAATCTGATCCAGTTTCTAAGCCACCCCAGTGACACTACCCCTTCTCACACATCTTATAAGATACAATGCAAGAAGTGGCAAGAAATGGTGCAGCTCTCAACAGAACATTTTTAAAATGCAAATCTTAGCATTCCCTGGCAATTGAGTTTTCTTCTTTGTTTTATGCTCCAGTATTTTCCAGAGAGTAAGACCAATTGAATTCAATGGATTAGACCGGCTTGCACATATGCACACACTCTAGCATGCAAAGGGACACCAAGAGAAAGAGAGATACTCCTTCAGAATCCTGTGTCTCTTTGTGTGTGTGTGTGTGTGTGTGCATGCATGCACATATGCACCCATGTGAATGCTTTGCAATCTGGAGACATTTTGTGAGTAGAATTGTTGTCGTTGTTGTTTTGGCAGGGGGAGAGGCACAGTCTAAGCTTTTTGTCTGCCTCAAACTCTCTATCTGTAGCATCAAAAAAAAAAAAAAAAAAGCAAACTTGTAACCTGTAATTTTAATAGGATTATTCTTTTCTCCTGTGTAAACTTTGTACCAATTTTGCCTGATGTAGAAGCCAGTGAGCTTTGAAAGCCAGTGTACTTGTTTTGCACCTTCCAGTTAGTCTAATAAAGGTATCTCCAATGCATATTTGGGCAGTATAACTAGGAAATTCTCATTTGGGTTGCCATGACATACTTGTTTAAAGAGGAATGAGCCGCATTCATTAATGTGCTAGGCCCTGAATAGAAAGAAATCTCTTCCTCCACCACTGGAATACAAGTGGAAGTGTTTATTTCTGTGTTTATTATTTATTTAAAACCCTTTGAGGCAAAGCATCCGCATGATGATTCATATATACATATATATATAGTGTATAGTATACTTAATGAACACATAAAACTCTTTTTTGGCACAACAATGAACCATAACAATCTGTAGCTGTTCCACAACTGTAGAAGTCTTTTCCCATGGGCAGCTGTCAAAGCCTGCTGGCTCATCTGCACATCACTCTCCACAGGAAGGGACATATGTCTTTCAAGTCTCTCTCTGCCTGTTTTGTCATCTGATGCTGAAACTATTTTAAAGCCCATGACAAGCATGAGCAGTTGTTCTTCTTGTCTGTATGATTTGAAAGTTCAGAGCTCATAAATGTTCTGAAAAATAACTTCTGGTATAAAACCAGTAGTCCCTACTCAATAAATAACCCATCTGTAACAGGAGTTGGAATAAAATGCCATTGCATTCTCCTTTGGATTGACACTTGTTTGGGAGAAATGGAGTCGTATTATGGCTAGAATATTGAAACAGAATCAGGAAGCTTAAAGTTCAAATCTTCACTGAGCTAGGAAGTTCACCAAGCCAGTCACTATCTCTCCTCCTATCCCAACTTATACAAGCAGTTGTGAGGACATATGCTATTCTGAACTGATCAGTGCATGTGTTAAAGGTAAAATGTGATAACTGACCCATTTCTTAAATTCCCTCAAGTGTGATGTCCACAGATTGACACATACTTTTTCATACCTTATAAATAAATCTCTTGAGCATTTTATCCACTCCATCTCTCTCTTCCTGAATAAGGAAACAGATATGGGATTTCAAGGACCAGGCATTGGCCAACTTCTTATGCCTATTGTGCTGGAGAGAAATGGTAGGGACTGATGGCAGTGGCTAAATTTAATATGTGACACATCCATTTTAATCATTATAAGCTCTTTCCAAACACAAAAAATTCCTGTAGTACACTGGTTCCATTGCAAGTGAAGTTATTCAAGCTCAGTGAAGGAACTTAAGAGGCAGCAGACCTGAAGCTACTCATGAGTCTCTTGGGGCCATATTCTAGGGTTGTAAATATTTGCTTATTCTGTTCTTCTTGTTCTAATAGTTCAAATAACTGATGATTTTTCACACTTTGAGATTCATTTGTGAAAATAACTTTTTTTGCAGGAAAAACTTGGCATTTTTCTACAAATGACTTTTTTCACAAAAAAAGTCCTGAAATGCTTTAAAAAATCTATAGCAGATGACAATGTTTTAAATAGATGTTTTGATATATCATGGCACCCTTTCTTACTCAAGATGGAGAAAGAAAATACCTACTCTATTACAAGCCATAACTGTTTAACTTTTAAGGCCCTTTTCGCACCTTACCTTGATAGCACGACGAACTAGAGCCCTCATGATATTGCCAATATCGCAAGAGGCCCAGTAGAGAGCCCCTTGCAGTCTGCACATGGTAGGGCATTCGCAAGAGAGCACCAGTCCCCGCCCGGTGCCTTTTCTGCATGTCAGCATCCTGGGCCACACCCAGGTCCCACCCTGTCCCCGCCCCACCACCCCGATTGGTTGGTAGTTTTTCTTTTTTTTTTTTTGTTTCATCAACTATCGTGCTAACATTAGCACGATAGAGCCTGCCAACAGGCTGTTTCATACTACATTGGTAGCAAGCTAATGTACTAACGTGCTAACGATAGCACCAGGTTTTTAAAAAAAAACAACCACAGTCGGCCGGACCCCGGGGCTGCTGTTGCTGTGTGAGTGGCGATGCAGCCGCAGGGTGGCCTCTTGCGGCGACGTGTCATGCAGTGTTCCCTGTTGCTATGGGGGCAGCGGCAGGCCTACTGCTGGGCGGAGCGTCCCCTGGGAGCTGCAGCGTGAGGAACAGGCAGCAGGGACTGCCCACACCCCGCCCACTCCCAGGTCCTTCCCTGAAGCACACCAGACCACGGCTCCGCAGGCCTTCTGGTCGTGCGACCAATGCGTGAAAGGGAGGTTATTTTCGCCTTTCAGGCGAAAATAAGAAAATGCACCATCAGCACTATCCATGGCTGTGATAGCACCTGGTTCACCAGAACGTCATGCAGTATGGCGGCTCGTGAAGGGGGGGGAAGCATGCCTAATACGCTTTAAAAAAACCATGCAGAAAGGGCCTTACTCAAGATGGAGAAAGAAAATACCTACTCTATTAAAAGCCATGACTGTTTAACTTTTCATTGTCTGATAGTGCAAAACTGAAAACTAGATGCTGGAAGAAAATAACTTCTTGTACAGATTTTTCAGTAGATTTTCTGTACATGGACTGCTCATTTTTCAAGCTAAAAGGTATAAATAACAGTATAATCCCAAGCAAGTTGGTTTCTCTTTCTATTAAAACCTGGTCAGAAAATGTACCTTGTGAATATACGGAGCTCAGTCTTCTACAGATGGCAATGGAGTTCCAGTAAGCCTGTGAAGGTTACAGATCTCTAAGCAAGTTTTTCAAAAAATGCTATTTGCAGGAGCATCAATTTGAAATGGACTTAGTGAGTCATATTATGTTTGGAAATAAAAGGAGCGTAACTCAAGTATTCTCTCAATATGTGAGAAAAACAGAGTATTTGATTAAAGCTATATCTAGACATTTTGCTGCCTGAAACAAAGGTCAACATTCCATATAGAAGCTCATTGGACTGATAGCAGAATTAACAATTTTTACAGGGCAGCATCCTGTACAGTTATGATAACCTGGAAAGGGTTTACCAGTGATTGATTGTGTGTAACAACACTTATATCTATCAGCTCCACAAACCTCTGAACAAATTTGGGGATGTGTGGGTGACAAATAACTCCAGTGGAAAAGGTGAATCTGTTCATCTAGCAACATCTCCTTTGTTGACAGACATTTGATATAATCCATCATCTACCTTTGCTTTGATGCCCCACAAAATATGCCCAATGTGTGGAAGCAAACCAGTAAAAATAGCTCAAGTTCCAAAATAAGAATACTGCAATATATAGTTTTTTTTTTCCTAAATGAACATGATCTGCCCATTTTACTATCTTGTTTTACTAAATAATCTGGTACCACAGAGTCAGAAGACAGCTATGAGAGAACAAGATAGGTTCTAATCTGCCAAAGACATCCACCGCCCCCCCCCCGAAAAAGATGAGCCGTATTAAATGTGAAATGGGGGGACATTTATACTAGTGATAAAAGAGGCAAAAAGAACACTGATTTAAAAACATGAAGATTAGAGAACTGCCATTTAGAAAAAAGAGACAATAATTTCCACTATAAACAGAAAATCATGATGGATGTAACCTTCCAAGTCAATACATTTTACCTCTAATTGCTTCCTCCAAAAATCTATGCAAAAAAGAGAGAGAGAGAGAGAGAGACAGAGAGAGAGAACTGTTGCAAAGCATGTAAGGTTAAAGGCTGAGTTTTAAAGCTAAGCATGTTTCAGTCCACTTTGTGTCTGGATGGAAGATTGTCTCAGAGCCCCATGTGAGCTATCTTTAACTACCCTCAGAAAACAGCACATAAGTATAAAATAAATAATACATCTTAATCATCATCTGGTATAAAGTCATTGACTAAGGTCTTTTCTGCACCCTACCTTTTTCCAGAGTCCTCTGGTGGGGATCCCGGCATCATTTCTGCTTGGAGGGGAGCATGACAGGAGTGCTCCCCTCTGCATCAGCCAGCTCCGTAGTGCAGGAAGTGCCACACTTCTGCAGTGCAGCCAGGTACCTTTCTAAGCTGCATTGGGGCAGGAAGCACAGCCATTGCACTTCCCAGGCTTCTGCAGGACAGGTAAATCTGCAATGGTGGTATGACCATGGGTCATTGTCAGGAAAACCCATCAGTGATTTAATCCGCGATTGTGCCACCTGAGAATGAGAGAAGGACGGGACCATGATGACATCATGCAGAACCATTGTAGTGGTCCCGACCTTCTCTCATCCCCATGGCAGGTTGGGAGAGTGGTACAGAAAGGGTCTAAGGGCCTTTTTTTTTTCAAAGTGTACAATAGTGCAATGTACATATACTGGAATTTGTCACTCTAACTTTCTTCAGTTCTTTCAGTTTCTAGGAGACAGTCAGTAGGAACTGGTTTTCCATTCACATATCTGCATACATGGAAACCTAGGTATCTCTATAGAAGCCAAAGGGAGACCGATCACCACTCCATAGCCTAGATCCTACAGATTTAAACTATAAAGAAGCAGCTGGTCTCAGCTCATTTGGTGAAGAAGAAATGAGGATGCAAATGGAGTGCACCAGCATTTTTCTTCCCACTGTTGCTTAGAATGGCCATGTCTTCATGCACTGAATCACACACACTGCTTCCTTCTGGGAGGAAGGAGAATCCCATCGAGGGGCTCTCTGTATCCTATCCAAAAAGGAACTTAAGAAAATATTCACTTGCACTTGTTCAAATCACTAAAGGAGGCCTGTCAGAGTCCAACTTCCTGGCCTGTGCCTCTCTATCAGCAAGGGACAAGAGGTGAAGGTACTTGCCCAAGAGGAGAGAAGGCAGTGAGGAATGTCGAATACAAACAACAAGTGGAAACGCCAAGTCAAGGTTAAATCCAAAAGGTCCAGAAAGCCGAATGTCTGTCCAGAGGTGTCAAGAGAGCCTGAACACAAGAGTACTGAGGACTTGCATAGTAATTTACTACAAGCAAACATCAAGCCATGCTAACAGACTTAAATAGCCACTGAAAACAGGTGTTACTCATCATTGTTCTGTTTCCTTAGTCTAGCCAAAAGGGCTTCCCTCTGAGTTGTCCATTTCAGCCTCTTCCGTGATTGGAAGCTGAGGGGCACAGGTGACTGTAATTCCTCCAAATCACTGCTGGTTCCCTCTCCCTCTGGAGCTGGCTGGGGCAACTCTGCCTCCACTTGTCTTTCAACTGATGGGGATGTTTGCAAGCTGGTTTGGCCAATCACTGGCTCTGTTCTTGGCACAATCAGTTGCTCACCAACATCAGAGCCATGATCTATCACAATGCCAATCTATGCAAGTCTGTACATTCAAAGCATTCTTATAAAATTAAACTAGGACAATGTGACTCTATAAGATAGAGATATTTCTTCTATTTGACATGGGCTACAATGTAAAAAAAAAAAAAACAGTCCCAGATCTCTATGTTTAATTGTTATTCCCAACTAGAATAAGTCCATTAAATCAGTGGAACAAACATAAATATTATCTTAATAAGTTCCTATTCATTCAAGGGGTATATTTCAGTTGTGTTTACCTGTTGCATTTAGAT
The DNA here is from genome assembly GCA_948474755.1 of Ctenosaura bakeri. Classification (NCBI taxonomy): domain Eukaryota; kingdom Metazoa; phylum Chordata; class Lepidosauria; order Squamata; family Iguanidae; genus Ctenosaura; species Ctenosaura bakeri. Next base: position 237,902 of record CAOLHI010000068.1, on the reverse strand, counting down.
TTCCTTGTGCACAGGCAGGAAGAAGGCACCCTTACTGGGAAACAACAAAAGACAGCAGGCCTAATGCTCTACTGCTTCCTGTGGGATCTACAGGTGCAATTATAAGTGTCTAATTCACTTGCTATCACAATTTCAAGGGAACTTTGGACAATATCATCTGCACAGATTCAAAGTTATCACTAACATTTGTTTTACATTCTATTTATTCCTAAAATATGACACTAGAACCTCAAGAAGTGAAAAAAAAAGTTTCTACTTCACAAATGTCCCACACATTTTTCTGAATGAAATCTTGCTCCTGAAAAAAAATTGTCAAGTTATAATGGAACTATGGCATAATGAACTATAAAATTCTATGTTATTAAATGAGCTTTATAAGAAACAGCTGCAACTAATTTTCATAAAGTCTGCACAGCTTTGTGGACTTTTTAAAAAACATTGCCAGTGACTGGAATGGGTAAGCCACCAAGCCATCTGGTATATTCATACTGAACTTCCCCAAGAAATTTACTGGAGGAGGGAAGTAATTCAATATTTTGCAAGAAAATTGAAACTTTAAGGTTAATTTGGCTAATGTTTGAAGTTATGTCAATCTGTTAGAAAAGAAAGACATTGATAGGATGATCTCTTTCATAGGGTTACAAAATAGTTAACAAATAATAAGTCTATCACTGTAGGAGTTAAAACTAGCAAAGGATGGTATCTCTCAGAAATGTAAAGTATATAATAGTGATTCCAGAATTAAAACAAACTTATTTCATTGATTGTGAGGCTGTATCTAGGACACAACGAGGACTGACATGAAAAGTGGGGGCTATGTTACAATTTGTGCTGGCCCATTCCTCTGAATGATCTTTGGACCCAGCCTGAAATAATCAGAACTCTGCATGGCATTCTGGTTCAACATAACCAGGAATTCAGACCTGGTTGCTGCTTGAGACTGAGCGGCAAATTGTGCCCATCTCACAGTCAAGACAATGTGTACAGCATGCAAAACCAAGCACATTATTTTCACACATGAGGCATAAAAATTCACAAGTATCTCTTCCCATCTTTAGTATCTAAAAAAACCATAACCACAAGTTAAATATGTAACAATTTGCTGTCCTTTCATCACACTCTAAAACCTAAACACATTTGTGAGCCCACCCTAAAACTGACCCAATGAATTAATAGAACTTTAATAAATTTTGACTTACAAAGTTCACATTGATTAAAGGAGATTGCTCAAGGCCTTTCTACACTACACTGTTATAGTGCTATTATTCCACGTTCAAGAACAAAGAGCCCTCAGGCTGAGGATTCTAAACGCCCCTCCCTAACTGCAAACCTCAGGATTCCATAGGATTTTGAAAGTAGAATAAAAACACTAATAACACTGTAATGCAGAAAGGCCCTCAGATTAACCTTGGATGTAGGCCAAAATCTACTGTCTGAAGTTGTCACTTCACTCTGCCTAATGGTACAAAAAGCACTTCATTTCAGGAAAGATACTCCCACAGTTGGCATATAAGACATCTGCTTCCTCATCTTTGGACCCTGTGAGCATAGGCTGCTTTCAAAGCAACAGTAAGTGACTGCTTGCAGGGTCCAGACTAGGGATGTAATTCTTCTCTAATTTTATTCTCAGTAGAAGCAACAAGTTATTTTGGCAGTTTTCTTCCCAATGTGAAAATGTCTTTGGGAACATTAGAGATTGTTTTGCTTTGCTTTGCTTTGCTTTGCTTTGCTTTGCTTTGTTTTTAAGACAATTCTTATTTCAAGATTTATGCTATACAAAATTCATACTTTTTGCATAGAAAATGATATTTCTGCCATAAATAATCCTATTTGTACAGAAAATATTGTTTAGTGCAGAAAATGTGATACCTATTCTGTGCAAAATTCACATATCACTTTGCCGTGCAGAAAAATAGTTTTCTTTGTAGGAAACAGCTCTTTCTGCACAGAGAAACATATTTTGCACAGAATTTATCCTGAATTGAACTGCAGAGATTCACATCAGTCTGGATCATGGCCTCCATTTCCATGAAGATGGTCTTCTGGCAAGGGATGGCCTGCACCTTACAACTGTCAGCTGGAACGTTTTTGCTAACAGTCTCACAAAACAGATCAGGAGGCCTTTAAAGTGAGTTTGACAGTTTATTCTGGACAAGGATTCAGTGAGTACTGTGAAAAATAGCCCAAATGATATAGATAGGGCAGGCCAAGTAGAACTAGAGACCAACAGGGAGAGGGAAAGTAACTTTAGTACAGGAATTCCACAAAGGCCACATCATCTCAAGTGTCTCTACACTAATGCACAGAGTATGGGGAATAAGCAAGATGAACTCCAACTCTTAGTACAACAAAACAAATATGATTTAATAGGCATCACTGAAACCTGGTGGGATGAATCTCATGATTGGAATGTAGGAATAAGGGGGTATAACCTATTTCTCAGAAACAGACCAAACAAGAAAGGAGAAGAAATAACTTTATATGTCAAGGATATTTTCACTTGTGCAGAGATCCAGGACTTAAATCCAGGAAGCCAAGTCGAGAGCATCTGAGTAAGAATTAAGGGAGGGAGAAACAATAGGGGTGTGATTGTGGGGGTTTGCTACAGGCCTCCAGACCAGCCTGAGGACTTGGATGAGGCCTTCTTGGATCAGATGACCGCACATTCAAAAAGCAGAGATGCCATGTTAATGGAAGATTTCAATTATTCTGATATTTGTTCACAGTCAAATTCTGAAAAGACCACAAGGTCCAACAGGTTCCTGGCTTGCCTTGCAGACAATTTCATGGTCCAGAAGATGGAAGAGGGAACAAGGGGATCAGCTACTTTAGATCTGATCCTGACAAACAGGGATGACCTAGTTGATGAGGTGGAGGTGGTGGGATCCTTAGGAGGGAGTGACCATGCTCTTTTGGAATTTATCATTCAGTGGGAAGGAGAAGCCAAGTGTAGCCAGACACTTTAAGAAACTTCAAGAAGTTTAGATTTCTCTAAACTTAGGGAGTTACTTGCTGAAATCCCATGGTCAAGAATACTAAAAGAGAAAGGAGTTCACGATGGATGAGAGTTTCTTAAAAGTGAGATACTGAAGGCACAATTGAAAACTGTGCCAATAAGGAGGAAAAATGGCAGGTGTCTATAGAAACCGGAATGGTTGACGAAAGAACCCTCAGCTTAGCTAAGTGTTAAAAGAAACATGTACAGGAAATGGAAAAATGGTGAAACCACCAAAGAGGAATTCAAGCAAATAGCCAGGAGATGTAGGGAGAAGGTCAGAAAAGCTAAAGTGCAGAATGAACTCAGGCTTGCCAGACATCAAAAATAATAAAAAGGGCTTTTTTAGTTATGTCCGCAGCAAAAGAAAAAACAAGGAAATGATAGGATCACTGTGTGGAGAAGGTGACCAATTAATGGGGGGAATAGAGAAGGCAGAACTACTCAATATCTTCTTTGCCTCCGTTTTCTCCCAAAAGGATAGAAGTACTCAACCTGGGGCATGGGGAGCAGGTGAGGAAGCAAGGAAAATGCAGCACAGAATAAGTAGAGAAGTAGTACAGGAATATCTGGCTAAACTTGATTAATTCAAGTCCCAAGGGCCAGATGAATTATATCCAAAGATATTAAAAGAACTGGCAGAACTCATTTCTAAACCATTTGCAATAATCTTTCAGAACGCTTGGAGAACAGGAGAAGTCCCAGCAGACTGGAAGAGGGTAAATGTCATCCCATCTTCAAGAAGGGGAAAAAGAGGACCGTAATAATTATCACCCGATCAGCCTGACATCAATTCCAGGAAAGATCCTAGAGCAGATCATTAAACAGTCAGTTTGTAATTACTTAGAAAGCAATGCCATAATCACTAAAAGCCAGCATGGATTTCTCAGAAATAAGTCATGCCAGACTAATCTTATCTCTTTTTATGTTAGGGTTACAAGCTTGATAGATGAAGGGAATGCTGTAGATGTAGCGTATCTTGACCTCAGTAAGGCCTTTGCCAAAGTTCCCCATGACATTCTTGCAAAGAAGATAGTAAAATGTGGGCTGGACAAGGCTACCACTAGTTGGATTTGTAATTGGTTGACCGACCAAACCCAAAGAGTGATCACCAATGGCTGCTTTTCATCCTGGAGAGAAGTGACTAGTGGGATGCCATAGGGCTCTGTCCTAGGCCCAGTGCTATTCAACATCTTCATCATTGACTTGGATGAAGGAATGGAGGGCATGCTGATCAAATTTGCAGATGACACCAAATTGGGAGGGGTTGCTAATACCCCAGAGGACAGGATCAAATTTCAAAACAACCTTGACAGATTGGAGAGCTGGGCCAAAACTAACAAAATGAATTTCAACAGAGAGAAATGTAAGGTCCTGCACCTAGGCAGAAAAAATGGAAGGCACAAATATAGGATGAGGGACATGTGGCTGGATAGCAGTACATGTGAAAGGGACCTAGGAGTCTTGGTAGATCACAAGCTGAACATGAGTCAGCAGTGTGACGTGGCAGCCAAGAAAGCCAACGCGAATCTTGGTTGCATCAATAGGAGTATGGTGTCTAGATCGAGGGAGGTAATGGTACCACTCTATTCTGCATTGGTTAGGCCTCATTTGGAATACTGTGTCCAGTTCTGGGCACTCCAATTCAAGAAGGATGTCGACAAGCTGGAACGTGTCCGGAGGAGGGCGAGCACAATGGTGAAGGGTCTGGAAGCCATGTCCTATGAAGAATGGCTTAGGGAGCTGAGTATGTTTAGTCTACAGAAGAGAAGGTTAAGAGGGGACATGATAGCCATGTTTAAATATTTTGAAGGGATGTCATGTTGAGGAGGGAGTGGGCTTGTTCTCTGCTGCTCCAGAGACCGGGACAAGGAGCAATGGATTCATGCTGCATGAAAGGAGATTCCACTCGAACCTCAGGAAGAAATTCCTGATGGTCAGAGCTGTCCGGCAGTGGAATATGCTGCCTCAGAGTGTGGTAGAGCCTCCTTCTTTGGAGGTTTTTAAGGAGAGGCTGGATGGCCATCTGTCAGGAATGCTTTGATGGGTGTTCCTGCATGGCAGGGGGTTGGAGTTGATGACCCCTGGGGTCTCTTCCAACTCTATGATTCTACTATCCTTTTTGTCAGGGTTTCCCAATCTCAAGAAACATGTTATTTGGGCATTTTTTAAAATATCCTTCCATCTCAGACCAAACATTATGAAACTTCTGGGTTATCCTAAGAAAATATTAATAGGCCCAACCTAAAGAGGGAGGTGGTGTAGTCATTTGAGAGCTGAATGACGACTCTGGAGATCAGGGTTTGAAACCTTGATCAGGCATAGAAACTCACTGCGTGTCCTTGGGCAAATCATGAGCCTCAGCAAAAGAATACTGTATTGATTAGCCAGGATAAATAGTCAAGTTGTGTGGGATGTACAAAAGAGTTTTCCTTAAAGGAGGTGTGTAGATTAAAGCCAGTGTGATGTAGTGGTTTGAGTTGGACTACAACTCTAGAGACCAGGGTTTGAATCCCCATTCAGCCATGGAAACCCTCTAGGTGATCTTGGATTAGTCACACTCTCTCAGCCTCAGAGAAGGCAAAGGCCAATCCCCTCTGAGCAATTCTTGCCAGGAAAACCCTATTATTTTAGTCATATTAGAGTCACCATAAGTCGACCACAACTTGAAGTCACGCAACAACAATAAGAGACGGACCTTTCTGTTTGACTCCTAGAGCTTGGATTTGCCCTCCAGCAATGTCACATGTGGTTGAAGTTTTCAATTTTGTTTTTTCTATTCGTTTTTTCCCCTGTCCTCACTAGTTCAAAAGATATGAATTGGCAGAAGAAATTTCTTCAGTAAAAACTCATACAGGTTCTCAGTATAAAGGCTATGTTCTTCAAACTGAGCTTCTGTATAAGTAACCATCCTTTTCTTTATCTGGATATATGTGGAAGACCTCATCTACCCTTCCTTTTAAACTCAAAAGAATATCTGAAACCACAAGACATGATTCATCCTGTCCTCTAGAGTGTGTGCAAATCTGTGGAGCATGATCTCCTTAAAGTTCTTCTTTTTCAATCTTCAAGAATTGTCTGATTTGGGAGCATCTCAACTTACAAGCCTCTCATCCATTTTGATTTTTTTATTTATTTCCACGTAATTTTGTTTTTTAAAAAATTATGGATGCTGGGGTTCATTTTTCAAGCACACATTTTATATGGACTATCATATTGACTAAAGTGTATATTAGTAATCAGCACTTTCCAATGTATTCCTTTTAACACAGATTTTTCAAAGGTGTGGCTTTTCAAACACATTGTAGTTTTTCGTTTTGTTTGAACTGCATCACCACAAATTGCATGTGCATCTGTGTTTGGTTTCAGAAAATACAATTTGGGTGATTTCACATTAAAATGCAAAATCAGGTATTTCTCACCCATCCTTAGTCCTGTAAACCAAGCCTTTTTGAAACCTATAGGTTTTCATGGTATTCCACCATGCTGTGGAATTATATCAAAGCAATCACTTGTGGGAGAAAACAGACCTTTGCTTTGCACATGTGAGAATCATTAATAAATCTAGTGAATTAATTAGAGCTCCTATCAAGAAGAATTTATTACTAAGAAATTTGTAACACCGTAAGGTTCTCAGCATGTTTCCTTAATAGCAGGAATAATTACAGAGTGCCCTGAAGCTCTCCACTTCCCTATGTGGTAGGAATTTTATTTGTTTTTGAGATTTCAGTCCCACTAAATGAATCTAAACTTCTAGGGACAGACAGAATTTATAATACTTGTCTGCATGAGTGTATGAGTATAGAACTAACCATATGGATGCAGAATGAGAGAGACAGAGAGAGAGCATTTTACGGTTATATCAAAGCATAAAATAAAAGAACTTATCTAAGTTAATAGGTGTTTTTAAAACGGAGATACTTTACTTAAGATGTATGTATACATAATTTATATAGGAAATTGTAATATGCCTCTTTTAGATTTTTGTTGTTTTTATATTGTCCCTTTTCTCTCTTTTATCAGCTTCTGAAGATGGCCATTAAAAATTACTAAGTTGAAATCTGTTGGGCTAATTGGGAGAACAAAACTGTATTTTTTAACAACCTGAGATTTTGTCTCTTCTCCACATCCCTGTCCTGGTCCTAATTCAGTGTCCGTGATCAGTAATGGACTGAAGGAGGGCAAATAAACTTAAATTTAATCCAGACAAGACAGAGGTGCTGTTGGAAGAATAAAACTGTATTTTTTTAACAACCAAGATTTTGGACCTTTCTACACTACATTGCTATAGTGCTATTATTCCACTTTCAACAGCCTAGGGAATCCTGGGATTTGCCTTTAGAATTCTCAGCCAGAGAGCTCTTTGGCCTCAGTAAACTACAAACTACATTCCACAGGATGTTGAAAGTGGAATAATAGCACTATAACAGCGTAGTGCAGAAAGGTCCTGAGGAAAGCAATGTAGTTGAAGTAAAAATGATGGGCTCCAGCTTCAAACATCCACTGTTGGGAAGAGTTCATTTTTTGATGAAGTGATTTCATTGTTTGCTAGGTGATCATTTGAAGATGCTTCCAGACTGCAGAATTTAACCACTGTGCCCTGGCTTTCATAGTCCCAGTTTATCCAAATAGCCACCACTGAAAACTTTGATCAATTCCATGATAAAACTGTCATTCAAAAAAGTTAATGGTATAAAAAATTAAAATGACCTCAGTTCTTATGCTAAACTAAAGCAAATACCTAAAAAGGCAACAAAGGTTGATGTTAAAATAAACAGGGCTTGAACTGATCAATAATAGCTATTTTGCTTTTAGCATAATGATAAAGTATGAAGCTGCTACACAGAAGGCACAGAAACTGTATCCGTAGCCTGGGCATACAGGTACAATTATCAATATTTTCGATGACTTTCCTCAGAGGTCAAAGTGAAGGACTGTCCAACACTTGAACAGACAGATATTGCATAACAAGTGTAGGTGTTCCAGGTGAAGCTGAAAATTAAAAAGAAATTCTCTACTGTGTTAAAATCTAAAAATACAGAGCATGTTGAAACTGTCTGTGCAGTTGATATTGCTGAAGGGAATTCAGACACACTGGTAGGCTATGAAACAGCTGTTTATCTTACCAACAGAGTAAACAACATCACAGCAAAAGAATTATGGAAAGTTTATTCAGAGAGATTTCAAGGACTTGAAGAATCTGAAACTTGCTGACAAAGTGAAGAAATTTCTACAGTGACACAGTTTCTTATTATTGAACATTTAGGGTTATGGGTGAGGTATAGCTACAACCAGAAATACTAATGTTGAATCCCATGGATGTCACCTGTAATAACAGGACTTAGTGACAAATTTCATAGTAAATAAGGCCCTGTTTGGTTTGATTAATCAACCAAACATTTGAGAGGGAGATATCACACGAATTATTGGTGATAATGTTCCTAGATGTATGTTAAGCACAAGTATTCCCCAAGCTCATGTTGAATGCATAATATGGATGTGATAAGTTGTCAGATTCATTGCATTTCTCAGAAGCCCACTAGCATTCTCATCTCATCAAGGTTTCATACTAATTTGTAAACCCTCCACTGACCTCCATGAGGAAATGCACAAACATGTTGCATGAAATTATTGTGTGTTTTTTCAATGTCCATATTTTTATACATTTAGACATCAGTATGTGATGTACACTTTTATTCTTTTTTCTTAGTTATGCATTTCCATAATTTTTCCCATTGTCTATAGTAAGTTAATGTGTATTTTTCACATACATATTTTAGTTGTGCACATTTATTTGCACATACTTTTACAAAGAATCTGACACTCTCTCTAAAATCACATAGGTGGCTCACACAGTTGTAATCTCTGGTTATGCTACAGTAAGGACTTTCAAGGCTGTTGCAGAAGAAGGTATTCTGCTTCTCTTTGTAGGACAACTTTGCTCTAGAATGTGTAAACAATAGCCAGGAGGCCCCTGCATGCAGTGAATGCTCTATCCTTGCACATGTAGGACACCTACAAGTAGCATCTACCAGAGTTGTGCAAATAGCTGCTGCTGCTCCTCCCCCTGCACACACTGCCACAACCTCTCAGTTCCTGGCTCAGGGACTGAGTTGAATGTGTGAGGCACTAACTGCCCTTGTATACTTGGGAAGGAAAAAAAATGTACTCCTGTCTGGACCACCAGCATAGCTACACTAGCATGAAGTTATATTCCATCACTGCAATTTCTGGATCTCAGCTTCTATTTCCTCCCAAACCAAAAGCTACATGTTTTAGTTAATACTCATCGAAACAAACCACAAAGTGTATAAAAATTTACAAAAAATTTTCTAATAAACATTTGTTTTTTCATCTCAAATCACCAGCTGGTGTTCCAGATTCATTATTGCATTCTGTACTCATGTTGATCTGAAAGAGATATGAAACTCAATTTTGATATCTTAGCAGAAGCTGATGTGATTCATGAATCATTATGGTCATCCCAAGAGAAAAGAAATGCAGTGATGACATCACTGCATATGGCAAATGTCAAGGACAACATTACTCTAGTCTAACAGTAACATTCAAGGAAGGAAGAGAAAATAGGAATTCCAGAACAATTGTCTAGACTTATAAGGACCTGTTTCTTTTAAACACAGAGTCACAGCAAAGACTCAAAGAAATTCAAAACACTGGTCTTTTTAAAACAGCAAAAGCTCAAGATAAAGTAAATGACATTAGAAGCCTAATGCACCATGTCTCAAAATCCATCCCCAACTATTCCATACTCACAGAACCATTACAATACTTAACCAAGCAAAGATAGAGTGGGAAGGAGATGGAGATAGAAAAATCAGACTGTTTTTATTTCATGCCAGTTTTGCATCTGTTCATTCATAAATCTCTTCTCTTCCACTTCTGTAGTCATCTCTCTTTTTAAAAAGGAACATTTTTGTACATATTTTACAAAATTTCATTTTATTTGTGTTTGTTATTGTTACATGTTTTCAAGTCAGCTCTGATAGTGGCCCTATCCTTGAATTTCCTTGATAAGCTTTATTCAGAGAAATTTGTCATTGCCTTCCTCTTAGGATGAAAGGGTGTGAGTTGTCCAGTCACCCAGTGGGTTTCTGCAGCTGAGCCTGCATTTGAACCCTGGTCTCTCAGAGTCCTAGTCCAACACTCAAATCATTATACCCTTCCAGATTTTATTTGTGTACCCCATGTGTGGCATAGAGGTTTGAGTGCTGGATTACCACTCTGGAGACCATGGTTTGAATCCCCACTCAGCTATGGAAAGCCATGAGGTGATCCTGGAAAAGTCACACTCTCTCAGCCTCAGAGGGAAGCAATGGAAACCCTCCCTCTGAACAAATCTTCCCAAGAAAACTGTTATCCTGACTTCTGTGGATCCCTTGGGGGATACCGTGATTCCCTTCAAGAATTCAAAGACTGGGGAAATTAGCAGAGCACTGACTATAGCCAAACCAGGGGCAGAGTAACCCAGCAGGATCTTTTACCCAATTTTTACTGTGTCAGACACCAAGTGAAAAGCCAAACAAATATACCAATAACTGGATTTTATTAATAAATATGTTCTCATGCAGCAACGCACTCACTCACGCACACAAGGCCTATTGAGAAAGGAAAAAGGTGAAACTTGATAGGGGATTCAGTGGAGAGGGTGTAGAGTTGTGGTGATACTGCAACTATCCTGAAGTCTTCAGTCCGGGAAGTGGCAAGAAGAATGGAACTCAGTGAAGAGAAGCAGCTGAGCGGATCACTCAACTAACAGAGTGCTGGTCTACTAGCATGGCACAGAGTTCTCCAAAGAGACCCTCAAAAACTAGGACTACTTATAGGGCAGAATATATCTCAAGGGCAGGCCCTCTCCCAGGAAGAACAATGGCCAAAACTGAAAGAGAAATGCCACACAAAAGCAACTAGGTAGTTTGCATGATTGGTTTATACAGAAGGACCTTGCAGGGCAGGGTTTACTAACATCAGAGTTGCTCAACCTGGGGAAAACCCAATAATCCACTCAAGTTGGCTATTTCTTGGCTGAAGACCCTTTGTCCGTGCGGACATGTTTAACCTGAGGTCTCGTAGGGGAATGTGACTCAGGATTTTCCTGGCCTGACCTATATTCGATCATTTGACATCCTTGTCTATGTACCCATTCGGGCAATATGGTGGGCATATTTAATATCAAAGTTATAGTCCCCGGGATAAGATATGCCAGTGGGGTAACAAAACCCCAAAAGATTTGCTTTAGAGTCAACTTAAGTCAGAAATGACTTGAAGACATGTAACAAGAACCCAGTGATTACTCACATTTTATCATATATGCATTTTGTAAGAAGTGTATCCTGACATGATATTTTAATATTTGGAGTATGTTTTCTGAGCTAAGAACATGACCAGTCAGTACTTCTTAAGGAAAATAACATTAGTAACCAATGGTATATTATACCACTGTGTCTGGCAAGGAGAACAAATACAATAGCACAACAGGTAGGAGAAATGTTAACTAGCCATGAGTTTATACATCCATAATATATAATCTGTTGCAATCAGTTTCTATACCTGTAAGGAGCTGTCATGTCCTGTTGTGCAATATTCTTTGTTATAAAAAAATGAAAAGAGAAGTTTTAAAGATTATATAAATTATCCATACCAAACCAGCAGTGACTTTATTAAACATCTGGGAAGAAAAAAAAATGGAAAAAGAGAGAGTAGGGAGAAAGTGATCTAAGGAATTAATAGTATTTATGTAGAGTCAAAGGCTTTCACAGCCAGAATCCATTGGTTCTTGTGGGTTTTTCGGGCTTTGAGACCGTGTTCTGGTTGTATTTTCTCCTGATGTTTCACCTGCATCTGTGGCTGGCATCTTCAGAGGAATGGTGAATTGGGAGTGGAGTGGAGAATATATATGCCAGTCTCCTCCTCCAGAAGGGAAGGAGCAATTAGCATAATAGTCCTATTGTGTGTATTGACCCTGAAAAAACCACAGGAGTAAGGATAAACAGCCACCTGAAGGGAATGTGTTTTTATCATATATCAAAGGAGTCACTGACTGAATAGGGAAACTCATGAAAGAAGCATAACCTCCGAACAATTAACAGACCGACCAGGAAAATTCAGCAAATGCTTCGCTCAGCAAAGGACAAGAGGGATCCCCTAACTTCTGCAGGAGTTCACCGCGTACCGTGCAGCTGTGGTCTGGTCTACATAGGGACCACAAAACGCAGAATCCAAACACGAATCAAAGAACACAAAAGATACTGCAGGCTGGTCCAGCCAGAAAAGTCAGCAGTAACAGAACACACTATAAACCAACCCGGACACAAAATATTATTTGAAAGCACAGAAATCCTGGACCATTCTAACAACTACCAGGTCAGGCTACACAGAGAGGCCATTGAAATCCACAGACACTTGGATAATTTTAACAGGCAAGAGGAGACTCAGAAGGTCAACAAAATTTGGCTGCTACTATTGAAAAAATCACCAAATTCAAAACACAAAAGATATTAACGAGCCCTAACGAGCCCCACTTGGGCTCAGGAAGTTTCCTTCCAGGAATAAGTATTTAATACACACAATAGGACTATTAAGCTAATTGCTCCCTCCCTTCTGGAGGAGGAGACTGGCATATATATTCTCCACTCCACTTCCAATTCACCATTCCTCTGAAGATGCCAGACACAGATGCAGGCGAAATGTCAGGAAAAAATACAACCAGAACACGGTCTCAAAGCCTGAAAAAACCACAAGAACCAATAGTATTTATGTTCACAAGGTGACAGATTGTATATATCGAGTTGGATCGTCTAAAATATGGACTGGATGAAATCATCCAGCATTCCCTGAAAAAAAGCCAAGAAGCAACAGAGATTTCCAAGCTGTCAGAGAACAATGAATCTGTCTGATTCCTAGAACTCTACCCCACAAAGTAATTGTAAATGCCAACTTATACCCTTTCCGCAACTCACCCATTTTCAGCGCTGGGGTGTGGTGCTCGCACGAGCAGCCTCTGAAGAGAGGGTCTTGCTTCCTTGCTCCTTCAGCTCCACACAAGCTTCCTGCTCACGTGAGAGCCCCACCTCTTCCTTTTGCAGTGCAGCCTGGGACCTTCTCAGCTTGCACTGAGACAGGAAGCGCGACCGGCCTGGCTCCCGAGGCTCCGCATGCAATGTAAGTTCACGCGGGGCCCCGGAGCAATGCGCAACTGCAGCATTTTCAGTTTCAAGCTGAAAATGAAAAAATGTGTGAGCAATCTGTGTCAGGCCCTGAAGCATTATGCAAATGTGAGTGCGTTGTGTGGACCGCTCCTCACATTTGCGTGATACTCCAGGGGCCCTTTTGCATTGGAAATGCTATGCAAAAAGGGCCTTAGAGGAACATCAAATCTTTTCTATGCGGGGTAAAGTTACTGATATAACACACTATCAGAACTCTAGAAAAACAAAATGGTGTCATAGTAAGAACAGAAAGAGAAGCCCTAGAAATTTCATGGAGATACAAAGATTGTCATTGTGCAAGAGACAGGTATTTCCATGATTAGTAACTGCATACAAACATCAAAGGAAAGGACTGTAACAAAGGTCTGCTTTTGTCAGCCAGATTCTGCCTTTATTGAATTAGTGCAACTGAAATTGCTTTTATTATTACTACTATCATAACAAAACTTTAGCTTCTTTCAGTCAGTTCATTAATAGCAACTAGTCATTTCAAGCAGAGGCCCAAGAAGATCCACTCCTCATTTCTATCCATATGAAGCAAATCCTAATGGTCCCAGGCCTCCCCAATAAACTTTATGAACAAGAAGTTTCCAGACCTCAGGACTTTGGGTTGTCTACTTGTCCCAATATGGTCAATCCCAGGATGGTCATTTCAAGCAGTAGCCAGAATAAGACTTCACTTCTTTCCACATGGAACTGATTTGATGGTTACAGGCCTCCATGAGACACTTCACATGCTAGAATCTTCCAGACCTTTATATTGGGTACTTCTCCCAACAGGGTCATCTCAGGCCAAGAGGGTGAAAAGGTCTTCCTTTTACTGATGCTTTTGCTGCATCTTATCCTTCACAACTTGATGTTGACAGGGAGGGGATAGTTCTCTGTTAACCACTGTATTTGGTGCCAGTTTGTTATTGTGTAGAGTCCTGTACTCTGTACTTACATACATTCTTGTGATAGGAGGATCTTGCCTACATATACTATGTGCACTCTTAAGTGATGAAAAAATGAGAAAAAGTTGTCATAACTCAGCACCTGGTATCCAAGGAATCTGATATGAAGGACTCAAACTCTGAAAGACCTCTGGTGTCAGGTGATGGTTCCCTCCCAAAAACTGAGCAGCTAGTGGCAGGCATATCTGATGAGGAACTCATGGAACATGGGCCCTGACCTCAGCCAGAATTGAGGGAAACCAAGGAGACACCCCCATCCTTTGTGGTACATGAACAAAGAAATGGTGCAGCACCTAAATGAGAGGCTTAAATGAGTCTTAAATGAGAATGGCTGAAGCATTAACCACCTGCTATCCCAAGATGAAGCATCTGTATGTTTGTTTTTACCAGGCTTTTTGTAGAATCATAGAATCATAAAGCTGGAAGAGACCAAAGAGCCATCGAGTCCAACCACTGCAATGCAGGAATACACAATCAAAGCTACATTTCACACTTGTGGATTTATTTTGGATTCTTGATCTCCAGACAGGCTTTTGTTTTACATCTCTCTGTCTTTTTCTTTTGGCTTTGGTGATTGTGATGGACAGCTTCTTTTGACAGATGCTAGAATGATGGAGATCTTGTCAGTACTACTCCCTTTCATTCTGCTGAGCTCCTTTGATTACCTTTGTATGACCTGGATTGGCTTGACACACCTGTGACAGCTTCCCCCATTATAGCCTGCCTGGTGCTTGCTACTTTTAGGTATCAGACAATAATGTCTGATGAGTCAACTTCTGCAGGAATTTTGGAATTTTGGGAGCTTTTTTTGTGAAAAATTTAAATAAAAAAATACAGGTTTTTGGTACAAATCAATTCATCACAAAAAGAAGTTCTAAAATCCATAGAAAAATGCAGAAGAAGTCTCAACATCTCATTTGGGAGGAAGAAACATTTGAAACTATTTATTCTTGAGTCAGAAGATGAAATAAGTAAAGATTTACTTCACTAATTCCATATCAGCCCAAACAATCTGTCTCATTATCCAAATATGACAAGGAAGCAATGACAATCATGCAAATAGGTACTCTAGGGCCCTTTTCACACGGGCCTTTTCTCGCGCGACAGCCCCGTGAGCCTCGCGGGAGTGGGAGCGTCGCTCCGCACGATGCACTCCCACTTCCACCGGGCTCACGGGGCTGAAGCGGCGCGAGCGCAGGTTTTTTGATTTTCGCTTCCAAGCGAAAATCACCCGCGCTCGCGCAACGCTCCCGGCATCCACGCGCACTTACCTCTCGTGCGGAGCGTCCGGGAGCCAGCCGGGTCGCGCTTCCTTCCCTCCGCCCCTGCGGAAGGAAGGGACGGGGCGGGGCGCTAGCGCGACGGACGCAACACGTCCTGCTGACGAGCGCCTTTCTCTCGCGCGCGTGCGGGGGGCGGACGGGACGAGCGCCTTTCTCTCGCGCGCGGGGGCGGACGAGACGAGCGCCTTTCTCTCGCGCACGCGGGGGGGCGGATGGGACGAGCGCCTTTCTCGCGCGCGGGGAGGGATGGACGGACGTGCTAGCCGCCGCCGCCTCCGGGAGGCTGCCGCTTCCCCGCTCGTTCCTTCGCCTGCGGAAGGAAGCAGGGGGAAGCGGCAGCCTCCCGGAGAAGGCTTCTTGCGCGAGCTTCCCTCCCCCGCTCGCGCGAGAAGACTTAATGCGAAAAGGGCCCAGGTTTTTTTTTGCCACACCCAAAGTGATGTTATTTGATGAACCTAAAGCACAATCTGCAAAAATGTAATTTTTCGTGAAGTCAAACAATCACTAATAAATCATAACACAAGAAAGAAACTTTGGTACACATTACATAAGAACCAAAATGTGCAATGCATATTTTTTGCAGCATAAAGGATCAAGAAGTCTGTCTCCATAGTGAGTTGAAAATGTATAACTAGCCTAGAGATCAAGGGTAAGGCTAGCCTCTTGATACTGCTGAGGAGGAAGAAAGAAAAAAAGATTAAAGCAACTTTTAATTTATATCTCCTGAATTCCCTGCTGTATCTTTCTTTCAACCAAAGACTATCATGTGGTTTTGTTTCGTTTTTTTCTTTTCTAGCTGAATTTTATTTATATGTTACAGGAAAGGAAATCATAGTAAAGATTTCACAGAACAATAATGACAAAGAAAGGTCATCTTAGACTAATCTCAATGCATTATAAGTAATCAAATGTAAGATGAAGACATAATGATGCACTGGGACCTACCTATTATTGTTCACCTCACCTTGACAGATAAAACAAAAATAGTAAATTAAGTTTCAAGGCTTAGCTATGCACATATTTAGTTTCAAACTCCTACCTGCTTGAGATCTTATAAACATTTCATTAATCAAAATACAGCCATGTCTCAAGAAGGGAGAGAAGTATAGTATAGGTTTAGCCATATGTTCATATGCTTAAAATGGAATATTTATTTAAAATTTTTATTTATATTTATTTAAAATGGAATATTTATTATCAAACCCTGCTCAACTTGCAATCCCATCAACAAATTACTTGAGAGGAAGTCCCAGTAAACATGGATAGGACTCTTTCTTTTCATAAGAAAATCTAACAGTGCACACTTGTATTTATTTTTAATTCGTAAAGCAAATATATATCAATTTCTATTTGCAAGTAAAATATGAATCAGAAATTGACCTGACTTTGCATAGTCATAAACAACCACGCATGTGGTTTTTGCATAAAACGTTGGGCTTTTTCCCTTAATTTTTGCACTAAAGAGCCCTGCTTCACCTGAGGTTCATACTTAATTTTTGCACTGAGGCAGAAATCTATTAGTAAGTACCGCCTACAAACATCAAATTGGATACAGGTCAAGTCTCCTGTAATTTTAATCCCAAATAGAGGTACCATAAAACTCCATCAAGATGGAGGAAGGTGTCTGTCTTTTTTTTATCTTGCAAATTTAAATTTTCAGCAGCAACCTTTCTCCCCCAAAATGGCTCTTGCCTCCCCAGGAGAGAATGGGAAGGGGATGTAGTAGGGTGACACTTGACACTGTTTTGCTGTCTCTTTCTCCTCTCCTCTGGAGAGACAAGAACCATGTTGGAAGAGAATGATTGCAGCTAAAAGTTTGCATTTGAAAGGTAACATTTGAAAGACAGATACTTATGTCTGTCTTAAATAAGTCTTACAATAACTCATCCTGCTTCTCAACCTGTTTGATATTAAAGTTGTAAGAATGCCATCCCATGGCCAGTCAGGCAACCCAACCATCTGCTGATCTTTCTATCCCTATACTTCAGTATTTGTTGTACCTGTCCCACCCCAGAGGTGTTTTTCTTCTTTCCTTTCCCACTGTTTTACTTTCTCACTGATCCAGACAGCCCTTCCCGAAACTGCAAACCTCAAGATTCCAAAGGATGTTGAAAGTGGAATCATCGCGCTATAACAGGCTAGTGCGGAAATGGCCTCTCTCTCTCTCTCTCTCTCTCTGCCTCAGTGTTTATAAAGCCTTTCTCCCTCCTGACATTCTCCACACATTTACTGACTGCCATGAGGTTGTTTTTTTTTGGGGGGGAGTTGTTTTTTGTTTTCATTTTGTTTTTGTTTTGCTTATTATCATAAGATTGCTGTAGACTAATTTCCCAAATCTAGGCAACCTTATTTGCATATTCTTGAGATTATTAGCTCAAGCAACAAATAGTACCAATGGACCTTCAAAATATTGACTAGTATTTTGTCAACCACTGCAGAAGGTTTGGTACTTGGGACCTTTTTTATGCCAATTGCAATAAGTGCAACAAGTACAATTTAAGGAAAGAGGGATCTTTCAAGTTGTATGTTGGCTTACAAATAAAAATTAATAAATATATTTATTTCAAAACAGTTCCTGCTCAAATAACTGGTTGTGGGATTCAGAAGTCCATCTGTGCAGCAGACACTTTATGAAGAAATATGTGATGTTATAGCAGATCTGGTGCTAATTTTTTTTTAAAAAAACTGTTCATATTGTTAGAGTTTGTGAACCTACTAAATGAACATGCTGATGTAATAACCTCTGGTCTTCTGTTCACAAAGACATGTGACAACATTATAATGTGAGTTTCCCTGCCCACATTTCTTATTACTAGTTGCTGCAGTGGAAGAGGGGACAATTCACACTGTGATAATGGCCTAGTGAATATTGTAGATCAGCCAGAAATTCTATAACTAGGTCTTCTCCATACAGACGTATATGCAGAGAACAAAAGGAACAATTTCCATATAGTTTGTTCTTATGTTGCTGAACAGTGTGTTATCCCAAAACGTAGGTGCCATAAGGGCCACCCTGCACTGCCAAATAACTCCTTGAAAAAGTGGGGAATTAATTAGCTCAAAATCAGGAGGCTGCGAGAGGGGGCAACTTAGCAAGATCTTTTCTACCAGTGTTTACAGGCACACGTAGGAAAAGAACCAGCCACAGATTCAGAAGTAAGCTAAAAATGTGTTTTGTTGAGGGGAATTCTCTCATGCATGCACAAAAGATACACACAATCACACATTTACACAAGAGCTAACTGAAAGAGAAAGGGATGAAAAATTATAGAGAGGCTGAGGGGTTTGGGGGATTTATAATTACCAGTCCAGAAGAGTAGTGAAGAGCAGAAATGTATTTTGGCTTAGGTAGGACCTAAGGACAGTTCTCATTCAGGAGCCAGACAGACAGAGTGATGGATAGACCTTCAAGAGACTACACTGGGCATCCTCAAATCAGGGGTATTTGTACCCTGAAAATGGCTTGTGGCTATGAAGGTTCCAGATGCAAGACAAAGGGAACCTGTTGTGGACAATGGGTCTTTTGCCTGTTGATGTGCTTAGTACTTTGATTGACAAAGACATGATGGATGTTGTAATAGCTGTCCATTGTGGGTGCTGTGAGGACAGAAGAAATGAACCAGCTGTACAAGGGATGGATATTTGTCAATCAGTGTCCTGGTGGGCTCCTCACAGTTGGATTCCCTGGAAAATACCAGCTTCTATTTAAGCTTATTATCCACAGGAATGATGTGTATTTGCCTGATAAATGACTCAGTCTTACCTGGAGGAAGTTTGGAGTTGACCTATGCTTCTCATATTTACAGTCAAATTCTTTCCCTTGCTCATTTTGACCTCTCCATCACCTCTCAGGCTTGAATTTGATATCAGAGCCAATAAAATGTGTTGCCAATTACACATGATGCCAATTAGCTTTGGTGCCCATCCAAACCATACTGACATTGGGGACCCCCAAAGCGGGGCCTTACAAGTGTGTATGAATACTTTAAGCATGTTTCTGAGGCCAATTACATAGGACTTTCCCATCTCAGGGGGAAAAACAGCCTTTCTGTGAGAAAGACCCAAATTGTTAACATGATTCATATATTTCAAATAAATACTTAACAGCCCACATATATTATAATCCATAATATGTGAGAGCAGTTACAACAGTGTGTATCTGTTGAAGTGGAGTATAGCTTCATGCAAAGCAGTCTGGAAAATCATAGGATGTACTCAACGAATGTTATATAACCTATGGGTAGACCAGAGCTTGGAAATGTTCCCTTTTTGGACCACAATTCCAAATTACCCATCAGCAGTGGCTGTACTAGCTGGGGATTCTGGAAGGTATAGTTAAAAGACATTTACAAGAACACACCCAAAATAATGAATTTCTTTTTTGAAAAATCATGCTTACCAACTTAAAAAAAATCTGAGCATATGAGATTTTTTTTTATAATAAACCAATGATAACAGCATGTTTATGTTTCATTAACACATGACACTACACAAGTGACATTCTAGGGATGGGCCTGCACTGACTGACAATCAGGTGATATTCCAATTTTGTCAGAATAGATCTCAGCAAAACATATACAAGCAGTTTTGATGGAAAACAATCCAAAGACCAAAAGAAGTGTTTCAAGCCAAATATAAACACTGGTGTTATATCAAGATCTTGCTTTTCAAGCAAGGCATTACTACAGAGTGCCACAGTGCTTGGATTGTTAAGTCTCTCATGCTAATAAAATATGCCTTTCTCCAGATTCTTTATTGTGTTCTTTTCATCTCATTTAATTGCAACAACTTAGACACAGCTGAATCCACTTTGACTGAGAAAGGTTGATGGAAAATGTCAAGACATGAAACAAACAGGTCATCAAAATTGCCAGCCATTATTATTCTCAGATATTTGATGCAATCATGATGGTAACTTGCATAATAGACAGCATGAATATTCATTTAAATTATTTATGTTCACTATGTGGCATCCAGATGAGTCTTTCACTGTAGACACTTGTACTACACTTGAGTTGTAAAAAGATAGCAATGTCAAAATATTGTCTAACTATGAGATGATATCCACCAGGTTTCTTCATTGGTTTTAAACTATTAACAACAATCTTAAATTAAACAAAGCCAAGCAGATTCTTAGTAAATGAGGTAGAAAAAAACAGTCAAATATTATTGATGTAAGTTATTGGCTGCTCCTTATCAGGACAAAGTTGCGATCCCCTTCCTTTAGGACAGAAGAGGGCAACTGTCAGAGGCTAAGAAACTACATTTGCCCCCAGAAAACCATGGAAGGCCACACACCTTTGCTGCACACACTCCCACATAATTTTTTTTTCCTACAATGCTGTCTAGGTGGCGCTAAGCATTTTCTCCTTGTTGTTTTTTGCCCCATGACCATTTTAGACCTAGAAGAAGCCTTTTTACACCAGGAAGTGACCCAGAAATCACTTCCTATTCATTTATTTTTTAAAAGATCTTTCTTGGGTTAAAATAGTCCAGGGAGCAGACTTCCAGCCAAGATGTCGGTGCAACTGGTAGTCTGAACGGTTAGTGAACCCATAGGGAAAACATCCCCTAAATTCCCCCTTGGCGGGTAGGGGTTGCAGGACAGCTTACATGTCTGGAATCATCCTGGATCCAGTAGAGAAGAGGGGGAGGTACTGGAGCGGAAGGAGCAAGAACGGAGCTAATGCCACTGATTCGCAGCCAGTTTTTAAACTGAGCACCGGCAGAAACCCTTTTTTAAAAAATGAAGAAGAACTTGACTAAGTAATCCAGTTGGATAAAAAAGCAGAGGAGAAGAGAAGAAAGACTGTGGAATTAAAACTGACCTGGTACGAGCCAGGATGGCAGAGTTTGGAGACGTGAGGAGAGGTGACGACAGGAGACTTTGAGAGGCAGCAATGGCGAATGAGGCTTGGATTTCCTGAGAGGAGATTCCCCCCCTCCCAAGAGTGGCAGACTGAGCAAGAGACCAAGTTTTCCCCCTCGTGTATATGTGAGCAGCCAATTTTTTTGTTGAAACTTTTGTAAAAACTTGGCATGGAACTGTATATTTGGATGCAATCTGCTTTTGCTGAACTTTGGCTTAAGGGTGATTTTTTAAATATTTTCTATGGACGACGGTGGAAAGGGGAAGTGAGAGGAGCCGAAAAGAAAGAGAGTCAAGGAGTAAAAGGGGAGGGAAATATGGTGACAGCAGTGTCTTTTTGGAGAGGATAGGAAAGTCTTCCTTTGTTTTGGTATAATAAAAGCGATGTCTGTGAAGTGATTTGTAGACTTCTACTTCACTTTTAAACCTTTTATGGAACTGTTGTGGATTAGCCTTTTCAAGAGAGGTGAATTGTGAATTGTGTACTGTGAGCTCAAACTGTGGATTATAAGTGATTGAACTTTTTCCAATTTTATTTTTTCTTGAATGAATTTTGAACTGAACTAGAATAAATATATGAAAAGAACAAATTAGCTGTTTGACATTACAATTATGGAACATTGATGGATTGATGGATTGATTATGTGGATGATTAGTTTCTTGTTTTTATATATGGATTAGCCTCGGGAAGAGAGGTGAAGACAACAAAAGAGAAGACATTGATTTTGATGTAAGATGATTTGAGACTGAAGAATGGTACTGAACATAGCTTGAAAATAGAAGAATAATGATTACATCTGATATAAACTGATATAATATAAATGGATACAAATCATTATTAATAATTTAACAGTTAATGAAATAACTTCTCTTTATCTTTTTTACTATTTTACTTATGAATGGATGGATGATAAATCAAATAGAAGGATAAAAATCCAATTCTGTAGTAGATATAAGCTTTTTAAAACATAGCAAGTATTGTTGTTTAAAAACTGTAATAACCAGTATAATAATCAATATTTTTAAAAGAATGAGCTGATAGAATATTAGATTGATTCAAAGATTTGATTTCTTAGTTTGGGGAATTATAGCTTAAAAGAAAGTAGTGAGCCAAGGTATGGCTACAGGTCAAAAGAAGACAACACAGACACAAATTCAGCCACAAGTTTTGGAAAGAAGAGGATCTATAGGATCTAAAACAATGGAGATTGATAGGTTATTAGAAGAATTCCAAAAAATGAGAACTGATATGAGGGAAGAATTAAAAGCAAGAAGGACAGAAACAAGAACAATAAGAACAAAAATAAAACAAGACTTGAAGAAGGAAGCAGAAACTTTGAATCAGAGCTTGCAGAAATCCTCTCATCAACATGAGAAAAACTTGTCTGAATTTCTTCCAAAAATAAAGATCTCCAAAATATTGTCAGAAGCACAAAAACAGTTGAACAAACCAATAAAAATTGCTGAAATTGAAGAGGCCATAAAGGATTTGAAAGTGGATAAGGCACCAGGACCAGAGAGTTTCGTCGCATTATATTGTAAGGGATTCATAAAAGAACTGATTCAACCAATTCAAGCAACCTTGAAAGAAATAGAGAAATATGATAAACTGAAATCCTGGGGAGAATCTAATATAGTATTGATACCCAAAGAGGGTAAAGATAAGAAAGAAGTCAAGAATTATAGGCCAATCTCCTTGTTGAATATAGATTACAACATTTTTGCAGCAGTGTTGGCAAAACAGTTGAGACAGATATTACAGGATAAGATCCAAGAAGGTCAAACAGGTTTTCTCCCAGGCAGATACATGAGATATAATATAAGGACAATCTTAAATGTAATTGAATACTATGACAAAAACCCAGGGAAGAAAGCAGCACTTATCTTTTTGGATGCCGAAAAGGTGTTTGATAATGTTTCCTGGGCTTTTATACATCGGGTATTGAGAGCATATGACATGGGAGAAGATTTTTGTAAATGTATTGAGATGATTTATGAAGAACAATCTGTGAGATTAATAATTGAGACATTTTGACAAGCTTTGTAATAAACAAAGGGGTACGGCAAGGGCGCCCGTTATCACCATTATTGTTTATAGCTGTTTTGGAAGTATTGTTGAATATAATAAACAAGGATTCACAGATAAGAAGCCTGAAAATAAGGAAAAAGGAACTGAAACTAAAAGCTTTTGCAGATGACGTAATTATATTTTTGGAAGATCCACAAGAATCAATTCAGGCGTTGATGGAAACTTTGCAAAGATATGGACAAGTAGCAGGATATAAGATAAATAAGGAAAATATATGATGATGACAATAAATATGACCAAAAAAGACCAAGCTGATCTGGAGAGTAGTGTCATGAGCCAGGATGAGCATGCTGCCGATTCAGACTGGGACTCCGAGTTAGACTTGGACTCCCAGCCGGGAGAGGATCCCTTGGAGGAGCCTTCAGGAGAGGGGGCTTCTTCAGAGTCTAGGGAGGAGTCTGCCAGCAACCCCACAGTTGTCCCGGGCACAAATCCCGAGCCAGTACCTGCAGCAGATGTTTGTGCTCCAGAGGCAGAGACCAGTGCTTCTGGCTTGACAGAGGCTGGTGTTTCTGACTTCAGCCCGGACTTTGCAGCAGACCCTCCCCCCACAAGTAGATCTAGATATCAATTAACTAAGAAAACAAGATATTTAGGAATTACATTAACAAAAAGAAATCAAGAATTATTGAACAACAATTATTTGAAGATATGGAAAGAGATTAAAAATGATATGGAAAAATGGAAAACCTTAAATTTATCTCTTCTGGAAAGAATAAATACTTTTAAAATGTCCTTATTACCTAAACTTATGTTCCTCTTTCAGAATTTACCAATAATAGAGGAAGTATTTAAAGAGTGGGGAAAAGATCTTCAAAAATTTATCTGGCAAGGCAAAAAGCCAAGGATAAGATTTAAAATGCTTCAGGATGCAAAAGAAATAGGAGGATTTGATCTTCCATGATTGAAAATCTACTATTATGCATGCTGTCTAGATTGGATTAAAGATTGGATTCAACTAGAGAGAACAACTATGGAAGATTAGGAAGCAATAAATAACAGATTTGGATGTCATGGATATTTATGTTATGATAGATTAGTGGTGAATAAAGAGTTTAACAATCATTGCATCTGGAAGACATTGTTAAAGATTTGGTTACAAATAAAGCAGAAATATTATACAAAACTTCCAATATGGACCTCACACAAGAAGCGTACAATATTGCTCCAACAAAACAAGGAAATTTATTAACATATCAAGACATACTGAAATGGGAAGGGGATAAGTCAAGGGTGTGCATAGTAGGAGAATCAAAGGCTGATGAATATGAGCTAAATTGGTTCCCATGGCAACAATTGAAAGAAAGATTTAAAATGGACCAAAAATTGTATGGATTTGAGAGAAAAGAGAATGAATTAGATCTATTGATGAAGGGAAATCAGAAGAAGAGAATCTCTAAATTTTATAAATCATTGTTGAAAAGAGAAATGGAATCAGAAGCAGTTAAAGATACAATGGTTAAATGGGCTCAGAATGTGGGGCATCCGATTGAGTTAGAAGTTTGGAAGAAAGTACGGAAAATTGATATAAAATTTACACCAAATTTAAATTTAAGAGGAAAATTTTATAAAATGCTTCATAGATGGTATATGACCCCAGAAAGATTAAAAAAAAAAAACTAAAAATGGGGATGTGAAATGTTGGAAGTGTGATGAAAAAATCGGGTCTTTTTTTCATATGTGGTAGATTTGCAGAAGTGCAAGAAAATTCTGGAAGGGGGTACATGATGAAATTCAAAGAATTTGTAAAATGAATTTTGAAATGATACCAGAATTCTATTTGTTAAATATGTTAGGACAACAAAGAGAGATAAGAAGTCATCAGAAGATATTGTTATATTTGATAACAGCTGCAAGGTTGATATATGCGCAATATTGGAAAGAAAAAAAAGATATTGACTTAGGAGAGTGGAAATTAAAAGTTCTGGATATGGTAGAGATGGAAAAGCTAGCATTTTCACTGAAAAACAAACCTATCTAGAACTTTGAAAGGGAATGGAGATGAGTTTTGGTTTGGATAAAAACATGAATGTACATGAAACCAAAGAAGGAAATAATGTAACTGTTTTTCTCTTCTGGAAATGCAAATGGAAATGTAAGTCATTCTTTTGGGTAAATGGAAACAAAGAAGATTCAACTGGAGAATATAAATATGGACGTGAGGGGGAAGGGTGTGATATATCTCTCAACAGGGTATATCCACTCTGTTTTTTATGCAATTAAATCTTTAATAAAAACATTTTTTTAAAAAATAGTCCAGGGAGCCAAAAAGCATGGTGAAAAAGTCCCCAGAGAATGTTTGAGGGCATTTATGGTGAGAATGGGTGAGGCAGGGAGTATAGCTTTCCAAGAGATTCTGCGGGGGAAGTTCTCTGGAGGATAATTTTTTGACCTCTGGGGCCCAGTGGAATGGTGTTGTGGGGTTACATGCATCCCATGGGCCTACAGTGCCCACACCTATTTTAGCAACTCAGTGTGTTTTATTTCAGTTATCAGTAAAGTCGTGAAATGATAAAACTCAGCATGTGTTCTGCTAACAGAGTTAACAGGCAACAGAAGACTCTTGAGGGGGTCTGATTATTCAACTCATTGGAACAAGAACCAAAATGAATCAAATTTTATGTGATAAATCTGAAGTTGGCAACTTTCTTGGGTCTATGGGCCATTTTTAGACAACGTTAGACAAATTGAGGGCTTCGTCAACCCCTCTTCATGAAACAAAATGTGGCCATATGGACATTTCTAGTTCATTCAACTGGCTTTTATTTTAATTTTTGATAAAACTAGATATGTGGAACCCCACATTTTAATTTTGAAGAATTGCATCCCCTGGACAGTTGTGGAGGTGTAGTATTCTCCACTGAACATGTTGGGGATGAGATTCTGGGAGAGTGCAAAATATGTCCTTGTCATGATACCAGTGCCTTGCAGATTACAGGATAATAGCACAATAATTCCACTTTAACTGCTAGGATTCCATCCTACAGAATCCTGGCTTTTGCAATTTAGGGAGGGCATGTAGAATTCAATTGAAATAGTTCTAGTGCTTCACAAAGTTGCAAGCCCCAGGATTCCATAGGCTGCAATCCTGACAGCAGAAATTGAATCATAGCACTATGACTGTGTAATGTGAAAGGGATGAAGATGTGACAAAGGTCTTTAAACTATAGGCTGAAGAAGCATGGCATGACGTTCTCTCTTACTCTCCCTTCAAAGCAATTAGGTTTCATCAACACTATTCCATATTTTTAGTTGTCTTCTTCTCTATTGTTTCATCCCATCCTCTTAAGTAATGATGGGAGAGGGGCTCTATCTTTCTTGCATTGCTGTGGAATGCTTTGTTGTGTTCTGTTGTTTGTTGCTGTGCCTTATGGAAACCCTATCACTGGCTTTTCCTGGCAAGATTTGTTCCGAGAGGGTTTGCCTTTGTTTTCCTCTGAAAGGTCACCCAGGAGTTTTCATGGCTGAGCAGGAATTATAATCCTGACCTCAAAAGTCACGGTCCTGTGCTCAAACCACTACACCACACTGGCTCTCAGCTGCATCAGGTATAGTAGTAAATAAGGAAGACTACATTATTTCTGCTGTGTGGCTCAGAAGCAGAAATAATATTCAGCTTCAAAACGGATAGTAAAAATGTGTCCATTTATGCATTTATTGCCTGGCTGGTAATTATTACCACTGCTCTTTTTCAGAGTGGTTGTTGGAGTGGTTTAATTATTTATTATTTCAAAGTGCTTTAAATTTTGTTATACTGCTTATATTATATATGTATTTTAATGTGAACAGCCTGGAGATTTTATTATATCAAGCTATATACAAGTATTACAAATAAATTAACAGTAAATAAAATTACCCTTCAGAGCTCTTATTCAAATTAGTTTTCAAAATCCTGCTTATTCTAGTAGCTAGCCATTCCTGTCCTTAGACATAGCATTTAGTGCAATATCCAGTCACTCAAATCTAACCTTATAAGTTTTCTTAGTGAACGACTAATCCATGTCCCAATAATTTACCCTTTTCCCAAAACTTTCAACTCTCTTCATCCTCAGACCTTGAAAATGTCATTGCATTATTAAAAGCTGCCTTCCTTTTCTAACTGAGACACTTTGTCTCTTGCATTTTGTTGTTTATTTTATTTTCTATTGCAGTCAAGTTTATCTGATTACTTTTTCTCATCCTTCTACTGCATCCCCATGCAATGCTTCTTCCTAAGCACCTTGTTCCTCATCAAGTCCCCTGATATATGTACCTGGTGTGAGGAGCTATAACCTTACCACATTGTCTCTATGTTTATCCTTCAGCAGAACCCAAGAGAAGTTTTACCTCCTTCTATTCCAATTCATTGATAACAACTATCATCTATCAACTGAACAGAGGCTAATATCAGACATGTCATCTATCTTAAAAGTTTAGCACTGTGGTCAGATACTGAAATCTTAACAAAATGAAATGGAAGGCATCATTTAGATCAGGCTGTGGATCAGAATGATAGAATTCCATATGTGTAGTACACATCTGTATGTGTGTGTATATGCCTTCAAATACCTGCTGACTTGTGATGACCCCATGAATTTCATAGTGTTTTCTTAGGCAAGGAATACTCAGAGCTGATTTTGCCAGTTCCTTCATCTGAAGTATAACTGACACCACCTTGTATTTGTTGGTGGTCTCACATTCAAGTGCTAACCTATATAAAGGTAAAGAATAGCTATTGGTTGTTGTCTTCAAATTAATGGTTCTGATGTCAGTGAAGGAGTGAAGGAGCTATCCACTGTACCAAATGCTATCTCCAAGATAGGTTCAGTACTTTAGACAGGTCCTTTAAGAATCAGCATCTTGGAGAGCATTCACTATCCTTCCAACCAAGGATATGCGAGATGAGACTAGCTGGAGTGTGTAAATACACACATACAATTCCTTCAAATAATGGCAATTCAGCAATTCACTTTTATGGATGGTACCCAAAGATACACATCAGCATGATATAATTCTTCCACTGTCTATCTTTTCATTCTGACTGTATTCAAATTATAATGCTTTCCTCCATACGCTGGCACAATTGTGTCAATTACATACATTTGTGAAAATTAGGCAAATACACTGCTTTCTATATAGGAAACATGCTTTGGGGGCATAAAATATGTTTTCTGTGCAAAAAAAAAGCACAATGTTTTTGTGCAGGAACCCATGTACTTTGTTCAAAATATTACTATTGCACAGAAAATCCATTTTCCATCCCAAGGCACATTTTCTGCTAATGAAATGTGCTCAAATGGAGTTGTAAAGTAGAAACAGTACTTGAAAATTGTGCAGAAACCCTTATATTCTCATCAAGGGCAGTATTTGTTCTTGCATGCAGGAATGAAGTGAGTGAAGATTTACATCACTAAATTGTTAATAGAGAACACAAATACTAGTGAAATATCTATCCATCCAGCAGATAATGACCAGGCAAACATCCTGAGTACAACTTAGACAGCACAATCACTTACTTTCTAAGATGTTAATTAAAACAATTTTGGAACTAGAAAAGCAGAAATAACATGAAGATGTGCTCCCTGCCGCACTAGGATAACATGCTTCACCAGCACTCTTCTTGACTTTTGAAGTTTGCCCAAATGTGGCCTGAAAGATACCTAGTACTTAATAGTTTCCAAATATAGACATTTTTGAACTGGATGTCAGGCTGGGTTGACAAGTGCATTTCACAAAAACTCTCCAGCTGTCATTAAATTCTAGACCCTGAAATTATAGCTTGCTGGCAACAAAGCCTTAGAAGCAAAATACAGAACATATGACAAGTTCTGTCTCTGTGTCCACTTTGAGTTTTCCATCCCATTCTTCCTACTTCTGAACTTTGTGTCATCACTATCTTATCTCCTGAGGTGAGGGGTGGACTGCATCACCTTCCAATAGAATGGGATATATATGGAACAAATATCATCAAGCTGGATGCTGCCTAGAGAACTATTAATGGGTTTGTCATTGAAATATCACTCATAAAAATGCTAATACATTTTATTTGCATACATTTTTCTGCACCCAAATAGAAAGGCATTTACGTTTCCATTTAATAAAAAAATTATTGCCTGCTTATAAATGCATGCTGCTACTAAAATGAAGGATAAAGTGTGCCAGATCTTTGCATTCTGTGCAATAACCACAGTCAGTACTGTAGGCATCAAGCTTAATCTTTAAGTAATTAATTATGGCTCAGTTGGCACTACCATTTTTGAATCAGAAGTCAGTGATTCCAAATGTAACTTCAGGAACTTGGATGCACATAATCTGTTCCAATACTATATTAAAAGCTTACTAGACTACCAAAAGAAGTGAGACATGAAAATGTGATTTCAAAATGAGAGCCCTGTTGGTTGTTTTTCTCATCAAACAGGACTGAAAAGTGACACAGTAGGGAAAAATGAGTGCTAGGATTGTACTTTAATGATCAATGTTTCACATAGTTGCAAGGCCAACAAGGACTCTGAAATGATTTAAAAAAAAAAATCCTTTCAATGTGAGAATTCTTTTTTAATCCCCCCCCATCCCTTTACTACATTGGCCATCCTGGTGAGGAATGCATAAAAGGGCTTTATTCTTTTGAAGCACTCCAAAGGACTGCTGAGAAGAAGATCCAAGTAGCTTTCTTCACCCTAGTGTTCATAAGTAATCAGTCAGGAGCATCTGCATTTACTAGTGGCCTCGATTGCTTGTTGGTGATCAGAGCTTGGAAACATTACTTTGGAAACTATGGATCATTATACATTTATTGTTGGGAACTAGACATAATCCACTGATTTTACTTGTTAAGTCTAAGTAATATAGCACATCACAATTGTATTACTGTCAATGTGGTTTTTAAAAACGTTTAAAAAACTTTTTTACAGAGAGAAAAAAAACTTAAAAATGGTTGACCAAAAGTAATGTTTTTGCCTTAACAAGTGAACATTACTATAACTTAACTTTAATTTAATCCTCATTACAGTGCTTACAAGTAATATATTCTTGGCACTTGTTACTCAAAAAAGGAACAAGTAACAATATTACATTTAAAACGTTAATTCCAAGTTCTATTAACAACTCTAAAATGGTCCATGCACTCTAATGTGGGGATACTGATACTGGAATAAACCATAGGCTTTCTTATTGATATAATGTAGTTCAAGTGCTTTGAACATTCAGGAAATGAATCTGTAAATTTGTAAATGTGATTTATATTCTTCTTGATGATGATTCTGTCATTTATTAACCATAACATTACTATTAAGATAATTACTATTACTATTTAAACATGCACCCAATGTGTTAATCCATCTATAAGAAACTGCAAAGACTTCCTCATCTCTATATGAACCACCCCAGTTTTTGTATTTAGTACTAGTTAGAATTTAACACTTCATCAAAGGAAATGAGCTCTGATCTAAAACAATTTATGCCAAAGTAAATAGATTAAGGTGAGTCTCAACTTGTTGGTTTAGTTACAGCATAGCCGAGTATGATTCTAGGTTTTGGTACGTTTTATTTTGGCTTTTTGGTTTGTTTGCATGGCTCTACTGAGACCAGTCAACTAGTGGCTGTGGGATCTGCTAGTAAACACTTGAGGAGACCCTACAAGAAGACAAGTTGCACAAACATACTTCTCCTAGACTTAAATTGCAGAACCTGATGCTTCTCAGAGGAAATGTCAAGGGTAAATGTCATCTTCACTGTACAGGTGAGAGCAGCATCAAAAGAAATGCTTGAATTTGTTTGTTACAGAGTAATGTTTTGGGACAAGTGAGGCCTAAACAAAAGATGCAAAGCTGTATTGGAGTTGAAATGGAACCAGACAAGTACATGTGGTTAACACACACACACACAAAAAGATACAGTATAAGAACCATTTTTCAAACTAGGGCTGTGCACAGTTCTCATGGTCCCACCTGCGACCTGATCAGGCATTTCGGTTCTCCTTCAGATCAACTCAGACTTGACAAAGAACCATATTACAATTCAAAAGTCCAAACTGCTGCTTCTCCTTTTCACTTCTAGTGGGAAAGTGACATGCCTTTTCTTCTTCTTCACTCATCTAGATAGCACTTGCATGTCTGATGTAAACTAGTCCACAGCCCAAATCTTATCCATGTCCTGATTCCATTGGACAAAATCAACCCACTCCAATCTGGGACTGGACTTTGCTCTAATCATGGATACAGCCTATTTAAAACTGATCCTGAAATGGAACATTGTAGTAGTGTGGTTGTAGGCATGACAGACAAAGGTCCACATGAACACCAGACACATTTGAAGGATATTTTTGTTCATCTGTTTGAAAAATGCCAACAGAAAGAACACAAGCTTTGACCAAGAAATGCAAACAGACAATAAAAATATGCTTCCCTTGAGCCTGGAAAAAATCAAGCTTTGGACAACAACTTCCAGATTTCTTTAGTGAACATGGCCAGGGACCTGCTTATTGGGGGATTCTGAGAACTGTAGTTCAAAGTGGGTAACTTTGCCAAACTCTAGATTATGCTCACATCCTATCAGAGCTTGGGAATGTTACTACTGGGCTTCCCAATGTGGATTTTTCTTAGACATTTGATTGGCTACATTCGGAAACAGAATTCTTGATTAGATGGGTTTGATTTGGCTTCTTCTTATGAATTTACTTTTTTTTTGTTCCCTTTGTGATGCATCCTGCTATGTTATTTTTCTCTTCTCAGTAATTTTCTTAAAATCCCATTTCAAACAATTTCTTTTATTGAGTGTAGAAGTCATAGATGCTTGACATTTACACTCTGACATTACCTTATGGAAAAGTCTGTGTGGTTGATATCAGACAGGAAAACTGTTCTCCACTAGTCTGAATATGAGGATGTGTCATCCCACCTCTTGAATCTACAAATTCACACCTTTCTCCTTAAACTTGCTGAAGAACCTCATGATGTTTATATGCTTCACTTTTAAAAACAAAAGGGAACTTGACTTTTCAAGTTTTCCTTAAGATCAGAGGAGAGTTAGCCAACAGTATTTTTATTTGTTAATTATTTACAACACCATCATCTTTTCTGCTGTCTAACAGAATAACAGAAGGATACTTGTTAGGTGCTACAGAAAAAAATCAGTATTCATTCACAGTACAAAATACATTTTGAGACATCTCATCAAATAGTAGCAGATCAAGTCTGAAGGGAAAAAAAGTAGTCTTATTTCAATATATTGCTTGAGAGAAGAAATAAACATCATCTATACTGTAGCAAGCAGTTTATGGTTCTGTGTACTGGTTGACACAATTTAAATGAATTTAAATTGCTTGGAAACATTATCTGTTATTAAGTCCTGCATTTAAAATTTATTAAAAGCCACGCGGCTCATGTCTAAGACTAAAATTTGTAATTCGTGGTTGTAGCAAAACTATGAACTACTAAAATGGTACAAATAATTTACTGAGGCTTTTTCAAATAGGTTTCTTTTATCTAAAAAGCTCCTGTGATGCGAATAAACAGATTTTGCAGCCACTCACATGATGTTCTTCTGATACAAGGAGGTGCTTATGGGAATATAGCAACCATCACCTATGTTAGCTTTAGACAGTCACTCAGAAAACAAGAATTCCAGATTCAATGTGCTTTTTTCTATACAAAATAATTATTATGATCACTTAACACCCACATTGCATTTCCATCTTCTGAGTGATGTGTAAACAGAATTCAATTAATTCTCACAGCAGCTATATGGCGTATGAAAGTATTTTACCCTCTCTTCAAAGTTCAACACAGAAACAGACCCATAAAAGACATTTGCTGGAAAAATTAAGGCACAAGAGGGACCATTATGAAGGGATTGACTCTAGGCATCATATTGTTCTATAATAGTTACAAAAAAAAAATCTGCAAATTTCCAAAATTAACACAGTTTCTGCACAGTGAGAATGGTGGCCAGTCATGAGGTGATATTAGGGAATGGTATAGAAAATTGTAGATATTATTCTGTAGAATCATAGAGTTGGAAGAGACCACAGGGGCCATCCAGTCAAACCTCCTGAAATGCAAGAACACACACATCAGAGCACTCCTGACAGATGACCATCCAGATTTGGTTTAAAACCTCCAAAGAAGGACACTCCATCACACTCTGAGGCACTCCAAACAAATCTGACTGTCAGGAAGTTCTTTCTGAGGTTCAGCTGGAATCTCTTTTCCTGTAGTTTGAATCCATTGGTCCTTGTCCTAGTCTCTGGATGAGTGGAAAACAAGCCTGTTCCCTCTTCGATATGACATCCTTTCAAATATTTGAACATGGCTATCATGTCCCCTCTTAACCTTCTCCTCTGCAGACTAAACATACCCAGCTCCCTAAGCAGCTTCTCATAGGGCATGGCTTCCAGACCCTATGAGAACTTACCTAACCAACATGCCAATTGAAATTTAGTTGAAATTTGCACTTCTCCAAATTTTGCAATGGAGGTCTTCACTGGAAAAAAAAAATGCCTATAAAATATTTGCATGAGGTAAATGGCGTAATAATACATACATTTGGAGCATGCAGGGTTAAAATGCATTATTTTAGGACACTGTCTTACAAATATGAATACATTTGGGCAAAACTGCATAAGAATTAGCAAAATAATACACAAAAATGTGCTACTAGTTTTTATGTGATTTTTTTAAAAGTCAACTTGAGAAATCAAATATAAGATTGTAGGAATGAGAAACTGGAAAGGGCAGATTGTCTATCATCAGATGAGATGGAGAAACCAAGCTGAGCAGTAATACTGGACTGCAGTTTAGAGGCATTTCACTCTGGCCAGAAGCTATCCTTATCAGAGATTCATATGGCAGCATTGGCAGCAAAAAAGGTGCCCACAGGCTCAGTCTAGATATATACACTGCTACATGCAGACTTCCCACAGTGGTTACTTTCAGACAATGCCATTTTTGCCAAAGATGACATCATGACCTACTAGAGTAAAAAGCTGAGAAAACACTGTTTCAAATCTCAGCTGTGCCGTGAACACAGGTGAACCATGTTTTCCCCATCTCAGCACCCTAATTGTGACGTATGAACAATAATAAGGATTACCTTCCAAGGTTGTTGTAAAGATTGCTTAGATAGTGTGTAAGAAGCTAGTTGAATATATCTTCAATTAATTTATAGGCTCTTAATAGGCTTTTGGTTGACTACTGTGGAAACAGAATGGAGGATCGGGGTGTGAACCAGCAGTGTCCTTTTTTGTGATATTGCCATTGATGGTGGTAGTCACTGTCTTTCTTATCTTCTCCTCCTTCCCCTCTCCTTCATTATGATAGGAAGAGGAGGCCAATGGAACATAAGAACATCAGGACATCCGGATAAGTTTATTATTTTCCAAGTAATACAAATGCAGGCATGGTTGTGTTGCTTTGTTGTTGTTTGCCATAAAGTCAGATTCAACTTATAGCAACCCTACGAATGGAGATCTCCAAGAGATCCTGTTCTTAACAGGCCTGCTCAGCTGTGTTGATAAAAAAACATCCCATATTGTAGCAACACTTTTATTAGGCCATCCAAGAAGCTGCAAAAATCTCAGTACTAGAATATGAAACCAAATATCAGGTGAAAATATTTAAGAGTTTCTATGTCTCTTATTTCACTTTTTATTCTGCTAAGAAAAGTTGTATATTTACTTATTGGCTTTCCACTTGGTTTCTATATGCAAATACATTTTTGCAAGCTGTTTTTTTCAATATAATTATGTTTGTGGAGGTATACACACACACACAACCACACACACCTTCACTTTTATATTATCTTTCTGGGATCCAGGTTCAATCTTACACACAGACACACACATAACACTTTTTCAGTTATTATATTTAAGCAGTTTTTGACACAATACACATTTTTTGTATATGCTTTCTTCAACATAGGCACTTTGTATGATTTCAGTTGTTGATAATGCTGTTCAGAGAAATGAATCACGAAATTCTGAGAAATATGGATACTGTGCCTCACTCTGTACACTGATTTTGGAAGTATAAAACTGTCAGCCTAATGAAACCTCCCTCCCATGTCACTACTTAGGTCTATTAGAAATAGCAGCAAGATCAGAGACAGAGAGATAGCGAGTAAGGGAGAGAGATTGCTTGGAAACCAAGGAAGCCACTTTGCTTTGGACCGTTTCAGTTTTTCAAAGTTTTTCAAAGCTATGAGTACATGGCTCAGGCAAACAATAAGTGTGTGGGGGGAGTGTGTGTGTGAAAAGATGCTAAATCATTTCTCAGAAATACATAAATATTTAATTCTGCTACCAAATATAAGAATTTGACTGGGTTTGGTTATGTGTGGAAGGACATGACTTAACTAATTAGAAAGTAATACTCAAGATAGATATCACCAACAAGAGAAGATAGAAATGAAGATGCAAGTCACTGTGTTAGGGGAAAGAATTTCCTTGATCTGATCCTTCATCCTTTATCAATGTTCTAAAAGTATTCATCAGGGATGGGATGTGCTTCCAGACAGGGAAAAAAGGGTCACACAAGAAAAACACAGCTACTAATAATACCATTCTTTTAACACTGCTACTGCTGCTAGGAGAATTCTTACAAAATGACCCTGGGATATTTTGACATATATCTGATACATTTCTTTGATGCATTTGATGCTTTTCTAATAGCATTGTGCTGGAGAATCCTAAATCCTAAAGCTGGCAGTCACAACACTACAACCTCCTTCTTTCAATAGCAATATTAATAGTCAACAGTAATTATATGGGGAAGTAGTCTTGAATTATGGCCCTTCATCAATTCTCTCAAGCATGATGTGGTTTATTTCAACCATTTTGGGCCTTCTTGTACACTGAGAAAACAAATAGTCTATGAGAACTAGAAAATGAATTTGCAGGCCAGAAGGCTGGTAGGAGGCATTTGTGGGGCATTTCAGAAAAGAAAATGACCTTCTCAAACCCAGCTGATTCTGTACATGATTTTCTTGGCAAATAATGAGCCCTCGCTCTGTACCTCCTTGGTGGCTTACATGACTTATTGATCATTACATTGCTGTCCACTTGTGCCAAGCCTCAGGCTGAATACCAGCTGTCTGGCTCTAGCAACAAAAGACATTCACAGAAAACATGCTGTGATCTTTCTTGTTAGCAGTTTTTGCTTGAAGCTTGCTAGTGTAAATTCTATTTTAGATATTGAATAACAGCAGCAAATCCGACAGGTTCTGTGATGTTGCCAGTACCATCATGTCTACTCTTTTCTCCAAGCTTTGGTTCATCTGTAGTCTATAGTGCACCAAATAATGTTTCAATGCAGAAATATTAATTCCTGCACAGAAAATGTTGTTTTCTGGGCAGAAAAAAATAATTGGGAATTTGTTCTGCATAAATTTCACATATGGTTGATTTGCATGGGAAACAGCACTTTTGGTTCAGAGATTAACATTTATATATTCATATTTTCCTTGCAGAAAATTCTGTCTTCTGTGCAGAAAATGTTGTTTTCTGCACAAATCAACCATGTATAAATTTTTTTCAGAACAAATCCTCAATTACAGCCATTTTTTTCTGCACAAAACCCAATATTTTCTGTGCAAGAATTAATATTTCTTCATTGAAATATTATTTTCCACAGGCAAAATATTGGTTCCTGAATGGCAAATGCTGTTTTTTGCGCAAGACAGCCACATGCAAATTTTGCAGAAAAGCCAAATTGTGAATGGCTTTCAAAAGCTGTGTGATTTTTTTCAAAGACTTTCTTGTAGCAGGAAGAAAATTGCTGAAATTACTCATTGCTGCCTTTGAGAAGAAACTTTGTGAAGATTTACATTCTTAAAGGAAGGGCTTTGTGGTAAGTGTCCATAAGCTTTCACTTTATATAAAAATAAACATAAGATTAAACTAACTACCTAAGTTCAAACTACCTAAGTTACAGAAGAAAAATTCAAACTGCCCACCATCATGGCAGGTTCAGCAACAGAGTGCAAAGAGAAAAGAACAGCCGGCCTTTTACACAAGGCATGGGGTTTATATGATATGCAGTAAACATGCTAGGCACCTTCACCTCACGACAACAAGTGTGAATAACAAGTTCATAGCCATAACATGTCATGTAGCAGAAACACATATGATGGCGCAGCTGTGTGCCAGTTCCGGACAAGCTGATAACGCTGTGGAAAAGTTTCCCATGGAACTGGCTAGCCATAACAACAAGTTTGTAACAGTTTGCGTTCTCACACACACACACACAAGAGCTGTGAGAAATTTGTGGAGCAAGGAGTCCAATATGCATCCACATAACGCAACACTCCCCTACTCCTTGTGGAACATATTTTAGTCACACATTTAGCCACTTTGGACTGGAAGCTTTGTTAACCCCAGCTTGCTTACCAGCTGACCAACTGTTTCAGCAGGCAGTGGCTTAGTGAACATATCCGCTAAGTTACATTCTGAAGGCACATAAGTGAGAGATCCTTTCCCATCTCGCAAAAACAACTTTACATTGTGAAACTTGATGTCAATGTGCTTTGAGCGAGAGGAAATTTTGTCAGAACTTGCCATGTGAATGCAGGCTTGTGAATCACAATATATTTGTACTGATTGTGGAATATGGATTTCCAGATCTTTTAACAACTGTATGAACCACTCTAGTTCAGTACAGAGTGTAGACAAACTCACGTACTCGGCCTCCATTGTTGACAAAGATAAACACGCCTGTTTCTTAGCTTTCCAATCAATAACCACTCCACTGTATATGATAACATAACCAGATGTGCTCTTGCGATCTGACACATCTTCTGCAAAATCACTATCAGAGTAACACACCAATGTAGGCTGTTCTTTGGGACAAATACACAAACAGTACTCCAAAGAACCTTTCAGGTACCTAAGCACTCTTTTCACACCCTGCCAATG
Organism: Ctenosaura bakeri; assembly: GCA_948474755.1. NCBI lineage: Eukaryota > Metazoa > Chordata > Lepidosauria > Squamata > Iguanidae > Ctenosaura > Ctenosaura bakeri. The sequence continues at coordinate 199,603 of CAOLHI010000068.1, read as the reverse complement.
ATACTGGGTAGGCTTAGAACACGCTCTGCCCAAAATGTTTACACTTAGAGCAATATCAGGGCGGCTGGTACTTGCTAAGTACAGGAGGCTCCCAATGACAGATTGATACAGATGTATGTCAGGAAACATTTCATCACCAATGTTTTTCATAAACCCAGGTACCATAGGCGTTTTTACAGCCTTGCAATCAGACATATTGCATTTTTCCAACAACTTCACAATCTTTTGTTTCTGACACAGCAGAAAACCATTTTTGACTTGTTGTACTTCAATTCCCAGAAAGTTTTGAACTGGACCCAGATTTTTGACTTGGAACTTTTTTCGCAGTTCATTCTCAAACACTTGTGCTTGATTTTGTGTAGCAGAAACTAAACACAAATCATCCACATAGGCAAGGAGAATTTCTAAACTTTCCCCTTTCCCTCGGACATATACACAGGGATCAGCAACACTTTGTTTGAAACCACACGCCTGCAGAGCATTGTGTAAACAAACATTCCAACATCTGGCTGATTGTTTTAGACCATAAAGAGCACGTTTCAGTTTCCAAACGTGAGACTCTTTTCCTTCAATTTCAAACCCATCAGGTTGGAGCATATAAACCTCTTCTTCCAAATCAGCATTGAGATAGGCAGTAGTAATATCAAAATGTGTCAGCACAGCATTCATTTGAGCTGCCAGGGAAAAGACCAATCTAATAGACTGCGGCTTTGCTGTGGGACTGTAGATTTCATCATAACTGGCATCACTTTGTAGAAATCCACGTGCGACCAAACGCGCTTTGTGTTTCACTTGCCCATCAGCAGAGGTCTTTAGCTTGTACACCCATTTACTGTCAATTGGTTTCACACCTTTGGGCAATTTACACAGAGAATACACATTGTGCTGAGCAATGGAATCCATCTCACTTTGCATGGCATCCCACCAGGGCTGAGCCTGTCGCTCAGGCAATCTTTCAAGAACAGCAAAACTTTCCGGCTCAGAAGCCACAGCTGCACACACACGGACTGCCCGAGCGTCAGGGAAACGACGTGGGGGGATGCCTTTTGTTTTTCTTTTTGATCTTCTGAGGACGGGTTGACTCTGTGAGGTGCCTTCCCCCTCCTCAGCACTACGTGACCTTTTAACTGAATACTTTCGCTCTTCCTCCCCTGTGCCAGACTCAGCCACATCGCTTACAGCTCTCCTCCTTCGCAAGTCTCTCTCCTCTGTTTTAACCCTCGAGGGACTGGGAGCAGAGACTGAGGGCTGAGCTGGCTGCGTTGCAGGCTGTCTGGATACAGGAAGAAGAATTTCAGACGCTGATTGAACACGTGCCCAGTTTGCGTGTTCCTCGAAGGAGGCATTTCTTGACACAACACAGGAATTACCACCAGCATGAAAGCGATACCCTTTACAAAAATTCTCATAACCAACAAAACGCAAACGCCGGGCTCTTGCCCCTCCTTTTTTCCTTTGACTTTTGGGAATGTGCACCCAGGCAAAACTCCCAAACACCTTCATGTGAGCAATGGAAGGCTGTTTATTATACAGATACTCATAGGGGGTTGCATTGATTACACTACTCCAGAGCCTATTGTGTATGTAACAGGCAGTCAGAACTGCTTCACCCCAAAAACTCAGAGGCAGATCTGCATCAGTTAGCAGACTGTGCATCAGAGTTTGTAAAACGCCTGCATTGCGCTCAGCCACCCCATTTTGGTGAGGAGAATAGCTGGCAGTTGTCCTGTGAATGATCCCTTTCTTTTTGAACCATTGTTGCATGTTATTTGACAAGAATTCAGCTCCCCTATCAGTTTGCAACTTTTGAAGAGAACAACCAAACTGCCTCTCAATCAGGGAACACCAATTCTTGAGGACTTGACACACATCAGATTTTTGCTTCAACACATAGCAGAAAATGTACCTGCTAAAATCATCTACGAAGAGACAGAAATATCTACCCCCTCCGAGTGATTGTTTACTGAGGGGCCCTACAATGTCACAATGAACCAACTGGAATGGAGCAGTTGGCACACGGGAACTAACCCGTGGTGCTGGCAGCTGCTTGGATTTGGTTTGCTTGCAAATTGCACAGTCAAGGAACACACTACAAGACTTCAAAGAACACCCTTTACAGCAACCTGCCAACTTTTTTAACACTGGAAAACTAGCATGTCCCATGCGCCGATGTAAAAGATGAATGCATTCATTGTGTGGTGCAGTATTAGCATACACATTACACACAGTTTGATTTGGCTCAAGGTAGAACAGCCTTTCTTCCCGTGTAGCCATAGCACACACCTCCCCATCTTTGAGCACTTTGCCCTGTTTTCCACAGAACTCAACCTTAAACCCAGATTCTGTCAGTTGCCCCACTGATAACAGGCAGAAATCAAGAGAGGGCACATACAAAACATTTTTCAAACACATATCAAGTGCTGGGACATAGGCAATCCCTTCACCACAAACCTCAGCTTTTGTCCCATCTGCCAAAATTACCTTTGAAACACTGGCAGAATTTAAGTCACTGAACAAGTCTTTTGAATTGACGAGATGCTGGGAACACCCACTGTCTAGAAGCCAGGCTGGGTCTGGGTCTTCTGCATCTTGGGGACCTTCAGGAACAGCTACAGCAACACGTAGACGTCCCCTGGCACGACCTCTGTTCCCTCTGCCTCTGCTGGCCCTGAAACCTCTGCTGGCATTTTGCTCCCCTTGCTTCAGAAGTGGGCAATCACGCCTGAGGTGTGAAGCAGATCCACAGCGAAAACATCTCCGGACAGCATGGGCATGTACCAGCCCCTCCTCACTGCGATTAGCAGCTGAAGATTTTTCCTTACCGGAGCAGACTTCTGCCGCTGAAGCCTGTGTGGGAGGTGCCGCATTCCTGGCTCGCTTGTCTTCTTCCTCCATCAGCCGGGCAGAAACCATGGAGACAGTCAAATCCCTTTCTGGCACGGACTGGAGTGAAGAAACGACTAGTTCCCAGGAAGCATCAAGGGAATTTAAAATACAGAATACCCTGTCACTCTCAGGCAAAACCTTGCCTCTCTCTCGGAGTGATGAAAACAGCTCTGAAAAAACTGTCAAATGCTCCCTCATCGAGGTGCCTGGGGTCCATTTGGTATTGTAAAGTCTATGAGACAAAGCATACTTTGCTGCTCCAGATTCACTAAGATGTATATCTCGTAGTTTGACCCATCCTTCACGTGGAGTATTAAGGTCCCTGATGTGCGTGAGCTGGTCATCTTCCACAGCCAGGAAGAGCATAGACATGGCTCGTCTAGATGCAGCCTGAATCTGAGCTGCTGTACCTTGCAATGAAACAGGATCAGTAAACGCTCCCCACAGACCCTTGGCCTGCAGATATTTTTCCATTCTCGCTGACCATGCAAGGTAGTTTGACCCGTTGAGCTTCACAAGGGGCAAACCCCCAGGCACTGGTTGAGCCATGGTAGAACCAGCTAAAAACTTATTCAAAAACACTCCTCAGCAGGCATAACTTAAAGCAGGACCCAAAACAAGGTCGATGGCTCGCAACCATCCTCTGCTACCATGTTGCAAAACAGGAGTCGAGAAACTCCTGCTGATAAAGAATAATAAAAACACCTGCTTGCTTTAGGCTTCATGCCTGCTTTATGGAGCTAGTAAAACAAAACACTGCTGAAGTCAAACTGGCAAACTAACTATGTTTATTGGTAAGAAAATTTCAAACTACCTAAGTTACAGAAGAAAAATTCAAACTGCCCAACATCATGGCAGGTTCAGCAACAGAGTGCAAAGAGAAAAGAACAGCCGGCCTTTTACACAAGGCATGGGGTTTATATGATATGCAGTAAACATGCTAGGCACCTTCACCTCACGACAACAAGTGTGAATAACAAGTTCATAGCCATAACATGTCATGTAGCAAAAACACATATGATGGCGCAGCTGTGTGCCAGTTCCGGACAAGCTGATAACGCTGAGGAAAAGTTTCCCATGGAACTGGCTAGCCATAACAACAAGTTTGTAACAGTTTGCGTTCTCACACACACACACACAAGAGCTGTGAGAAATTTGTGGAGCAAGGAGTCCATTATGCATCCACATAATGCAACATGCTTTACTTCAAGGACTGTCCATTATATTCTAAAAGACATCTGGTAATTCAGTTCTTACCACACTGCAGTAGATAATGGTGTTATGTCCAGCAACACACTGTGCTTAATTTGAAGCAGATTCTGAAGTCCCATTGCAGCTTGTGCTTAACTGCATGACTGAGTAGCCAAAGGCTCTTCTCCATCATATTTTTTGTAGAATCAGGATATTAGCAGCTAAATGTAAAAATTAAACAGCGACTGCTTGCACCACAGTGTAAATTCCACAAACCTAGATCCTTTTAATTCCAAATATTACTTCAGACAAGAAAAAACAAAGTAATATTTTTATATATTAAATTAAATAGCTACATGCTGGTATGCCAGGCTTAAACAAGAGGTACACTGTATTATTCTTTTCATATTACACTGAATTGTATCACCTAAATCCAATTGCTCGTGCCAACTAGATAGAGAGATTTTGGATCAACTGCTGAATTGTAAGTCAACACTTAAAACCCATTGATTCAGAGGGTCTGCTCTAGTTCAGACTAGCAATCAGATTTAGACCTTTGTGATAATATATTTTTTTTAAAAAGTTAAGCAACAACAGCATTTTATAGTTCACAATGTAGATCTTCCCCATTTAGTCTCGAAAAATGGATCTTCTCATCTTCAGTCTATCATTTTTCTAGCAATGAAAAACTCATTGCTACAAACTTCTGGAATGTGATTGTGTATTTGTGATTGTACTTTTTGAAGACAAATAACCATTGTTTCTCACCTGGGACTACAGACATGATTTAAATATTATAAAATACTTGATCAACAGGAAACAAAAAAACACAACCCATGGAAATTGGTTGTATAAGAAAGTTTTTTCAAGCTTTCCCTGCCAGTCTGGGAGGACAACTAAGCTAGACTGACAGGTTCAGTACATCTTATTTTTGTTCACAATAATCCCTTGAAGTGCAATATTGTTTCACATCTGAAAAACACAAAGTCCAAGAGTAAGGATTAGCAGTATTCCTACCTTGGGAGAAAAGGAAAGAAACATGTAGGTAGACTGTGCTAGAAAATGTCATTCCTTTCCCAGTTCCCAATGGATCTGATGCACAAATTACTTTCTTGCTGTAAGCCAACTGCCATTTCTGTTCCTCCTCTGTGTCCTTGTTTGCCACTAGGCAAAACATTACAGCTATGTTTTGGTTACAAAAAATGTGTTTTGTTGATTTTCTGTTTAATTTCACCACACTGAAGAAGTCACTTCCCTCCTCACGAGTATAGCTAAAGTAGTACATTCTGGAAAGAAAGAAAAAAATCTTCTGTTGAGATAAACCTGCAGAGGCTATTAGATTCAAAATAAAGAGAAGACTGTTATATCTTTGTTCCTTCCTCAAAAATGTATTACTGATATCAAATGATGCACAGATATTCATGCCCAACTAATAAAACCTGCTTGTTTGCTTTCTTCATTAGCAATCTTCATTCTGATATTCTTCCTGACAGTAATAGTTTGAAAGAATGGTGTATTAGGGTGTAATTTTATGTGTGTTACTCAGAAGCCAGTCTCACTACATTCAGAGAAGCTTACTTCTAGGGAAGCACACACAGGACTGGAGTCTTGATCATCTTTTCAACAGCTTTCCAGTAGCCTCAAGTCCTTTCAATGGTACGTTTTAATTGAATTGTGGAGTCATTATAACATGTTAGGCATTCCTCATTTTCAAACAACAGTACATCAATAAAGTGAAATATCTGTGCTGCCTTTGCTGTTTCATTTATTTCTGATGATTACTGAGCCCTGATAAATAAATATTGTTCCATACATTTCCTTACTCAGTGGCACCTCCAGCCAATTTCTTTGTGTAAATGCAGTCTCTGTTGTGAATTGCCTTCCTCTTTCTCCCCACAAAGATGTTTGTTTGTTTATTTGTTTGTTGTGTCACAAAGCATCCTAAACCATCTACTACCATAAGAAAAGGTTGTTATGGCTACTTTAAGACTAGCAAAGGTACTATGGCAAAAGCATATAAAATTCAGTTTGCAGATATATGAAAAGAAAATGTTAAAAGTTGGAGTTAAATGGAAATGCAATGCCCAAAATTCTGCCTGTTATACTTTAATCAGTGCTGGCATGTGTGCAAAATAAGAGTTTGAAAATACTCTTTTTTGGATTATAATTCTCAAAATGCCCCAGCCAGAAGCCATGTTGGCTGGGATTTGTAGTTTGAAAAGTGTATCCCATGCTCTGATAACTGCATAACTGCATAACTCTGAAAACTGATAACTGCAAGCTGCGTCAAACTGGACTATGGCCCTTTCTGCAGTTAAAACAGGCCAAGGCATCCTAGCATGGAGGTCATCCGCACCTTGGATCAGACTAGGTGCAGACTATTTAACTTAGTTCCACACCTTAGTCTGATCCAACCCACCCCCAAGTGGTCCTCCAGCGCGCTAAGTAAAGACCGGAAAAATCAGGTCTTTACATTTTCTGGAATGCACCATTGCGTTCCTACTTACCTGTGCAGATGTGCAAGCTCGCACCAATGCAAACCTGGTGGGCTGTGGGCATGGCCAGCATCAGTGGTTGGTCCACTCCCACAAACACCGGAAGCTGCCATGTTGAACCGGAAGCCACAGGAAGCCGCCATTTTGAGGTGGAGCAGTGCAGATCTACAGACCTCACACTGCTCTGGTTTGCCCTGCACTAATGGAGGTGCCCTGTGGAAGGGCTCAAGGGAAAGTCTGCATTACTTCGGACCCAAGAAGAGCCGGTAAGTAACGGCATGGAGCGATTCACTCGCCTCGTGTGGAAAGGGCCTATGCTAGCTGTTCTCCCTCAGCTTCCAAACCCTAGCTTTTAGTAACAGCTGCCCCCTCCCAACACACTTATTGTCTAGCTGGTGGCAAATGGAGGGAGAGGACACAGAAGAATACCCAACTATGTTCTTCTTGCTGACTTTTCTTTTTGTTATCAGGTGACATAATAATGAAACAAAATCCTCAGAATTAGAACCAGAAAAATCCTTCAAAATCAGCAGACTAAAACAGGAGCCTGATTCAGGCGTCCTATTACCCAGATGAAGCGAACTGATGAGAAGGGTAAAGTAGGGTCCTCATTACAAGGAGTTTCCATCATAGAGAAAATTCTCCTCTGTAGAACATCATTCTCCATATGCAGAAAATGATGCTGAAAAAGAAAGAGCTAGAATGGTCTCCTCTTCATTTTGAATATCTCAGTAGTGCCAATTCTTCTAAAAAATTAAGTTTTAAAGATAATGCTAAACAAGGAAAAAATCAGATTTAAAGTGTGCTTTTTACACTGGAATATATCTTTGGTAGATAACCTTGAACCAGAATGTCTAAGTCTAAAGTGTCATTCCTACTGAAAGCAGTAAGTATGCAATACAGTGTAAGAGGGATAGAAACAGACAGATAGAGGGGGAGAATGTCACTAAATTCAGGGTAACGTATTTTTTATCCTGAAAATGAATCAGAGTGGGGGGGGGAGGCAGAGTTCCACTGATAATTCATGAAGTAACTTTCAAAAATTTAATAATAACCATTTTAGTTTCAAAAGTCCCAAACCATAGTCATAACATTTTGGCATTCACATTTCTCAAAGGTAAGTAAAACAGTTACCTTTAATTATTTTTTTTAAAGGTAAAAACTTCTTTGCTGTAGCTTGCTTGCTTTATTTATTTATTTGTTTGATATTTTTCTCTTGACAGGGATCCAAGACAGCATGCAACAAGATGCAACTAAAAACCTGGGCTGAAATTCTATGTCACCTAAACTACATAATCACCTTAGTTATGTAGCCAACTAGTGTTCTCCAGCCTCAACCCCCCTCTCTACACTTACCAGGTAGCAACCACTGTGAGCAACAGGGATCCATTCCCCTGTCAATTGGGAGGTGGCTGATTCATGTTTACATTATTACTGAGTTTCTAGCCCGGACTTGTGGGACATTAGATATCTTTTGACATCAATAATTTGGCCTTCTTAACCTATTCCTCTCCACGTGCTTGCGAGGCCCCCAGACAAGCACGCACACAGGCATGGCCGCAATTCGCCAAAACATTCCAAACCAATTCAGACAGGCCAGAAATAGCCAGACTGCCGCTTTAGGAGAGCTCAAGGCAAGTACCACATTATGTATGCATGCTACTTACAAAAGACTCCCCGCCCTGAGCAGGCAGCTTGATGAGCCAAATACTCAACTGTCAAGCACTCCACGTTTGCATAGTGGCTACTCTATTGAAAACTCGGTCTTAACTTAATCATTTAAAATACTGACCTTTTCGAGGCTTTGTCTCCAGCCCGAAACTCATTATTATCCCCCGGAACGGACTAGCCTATGGCCACATTTTCCCCTATAAGAACCCCTGATTTTGAGTGCTTCCTCGGATCGCTCTTGGCTTCCATCCCACCTTGCTGTCGCTTCGTTTGGCGAGCCTTCCCCTTAGCTCCATGTGCTGAGAAACTCCACTTCCAAGAACTTCTTTCTTCAGACTACCCAGGCTTCAGGACAGGTGTAGTATTTCCCATACAAAACGTCCTCTTGAAATCCCTCTATCCAACTCCTACCTTTATTTCCATAGTTCTCTGTGTGAGTGTGTTGCATACACGTGTTTGACTGTATATCAATAAAAACAATTATTAGTTACTTCTGTTTGCTCCTTGACTCGTCCTGACCCCGTAGACATTGAGTAAAAGATCTCGCTACATTGCCCTGCCTCTCGTAGTGCTAGCTTGTGCTCTTTGCTAATTCCCAACTTTGTAATTTGTAGTGCACTTAGGTGTCCCTACCCAGAAATCAGGGTAACAGAGTGGTGGAAAATGGGCAACCCCTGTACCCCTAATTTGAGTGGGAGTTGTGAACCTTCTCAAATCAGGCTGGTATAGACTTAGGGAATGGCCATGGTCGAGTCTTAAGGTGAAAGGAACATGTGTGAGTGAAATCTGCGTGTTTGAGCTCCAGGAGTTATTCTATCTGGGCTGGAAATCTGCACCCCTTTCTCGCTTGGTTTGTGTGTGGCAGCCGCCCCAGCTTGGTCACTGCTGGCCCTTGGGCAGTGAATCACAGTCCGATAGCAAGGGTTATGCACAAACTGTCCTGGGAATCACATCCCTAATTTGGGGACTATCGCAGACTGGGATCCGAAGCACTAGGGCGTTAGGTACAGTCCATACTCTCTCTCCATACACACGGAAAGCCAGAAAAGCACTTAGGGAAGAATTTCCCCCTCCGAGTAACACGGATGCGTCCCGTTTGTAGTATAGAAAGTGTGGGTGCATTCCTGCTGAATTAGAATTCGGGTGCTTCCCGACTGCTAGCAAAGTAGGTGCGGGTGGTGAGTCCCAACCTAGAATAGGGTTTCAGAAGGTTTTGCCCATGGTGGAGGAAGGGCCCCCTCACCCAAAAAACTGTTAGGGATGGTTCAGTTTTGGTTCCTCGCCCCTTTTTCCCCGCTGCTTGGCCAGGCAGCGCTGTAAGTTCCACTGGGTTTGTTTTCCCCCTTCATTGGCAGGCAGAGTACTTGTGAAGGTTCCCCTAGAGTCTAGGTGACTCTCCCTGTCCCTGAACCATTTCCTCGTTCTTTTGTCCCTAAACTGTTGAGGTGGAAGGCCAGGCTTAGTCAGGCAAAAGTGACTTCTTCTGGGCAGGTGGAATTAGGTTCCCGGGACCCCCAGAAATCAGGGTAACAACATCCTCTCCTATGAGCAATCCCTGGTGCAACAGTCAGAAGCACAGTCCCTGTCACAACTCTCCTTCACATTTGAGACTGCAGTGGGAGGAAGGCAGGAATGTCAGTCAGCTGCTTCCCCACTGACATGGGAACAGATCCTTATTGCTTTCAGCAGCTGCTGCCCTGTAAGTAAGTTCTGAGGGACTTTTCATGTTTTCTACATATTCTCTAAACTAGCAAATACATAATGATCATGAATATGAACCAATCACAAATCTGTAACAATAGGTTATGCATTCTTAACTATTCATTAGTGAATTCTGGCCTTGGTGATTCAAAAAGTTAAAAACACAATTAAACTAGTGATTATATTAAAACACTTTTAATTTTAAAAAGGTTAAAAAAACACTCATTCTTGCTTCCAACTCCTCATTGTCTCAACACCCATAACAGAGCAGGGGTCAGCAACATGATGGCCAGCCCAACCCCTGAACATTTAGTAAGGTCACGCACTTGCAATGTTACCTTTACAACTCCCACCTACATTTTACTTAGCTGAGTGATAATGATAATATAGGACAGTTATGTTTTCTAAGTGCTGACAGTTCTGATGGAAAATATTGTAGTTAGGTATCTCAAAAAGTCTTAACAGCATCAATCAGCCTAGTTCTAAATAATTGTGATTGTGATGGAAAATATGGGAGATTTTGAATTTGCATCAGTAATGAGCATTTCCCTTTCCTGGCTCTTCCTGATGCCTTTCTGTGAAAAGAGACTTCTTCTCCACCCTTGCCCAAACAGTAGCTATATATGAAGACAGGAGCTGCACAGCAGATTAATTCTATGGACTGTGAATTCCCAGTTCCCTTCCTTCCTACTATTCACTTAGCTGATGAGTGATATCATCAGATAGAATTGTCAGAACCCAACCAAAACAAAACAAAAAACTTCCAGCTAAAAGCTAAGTAATGATTATGTGAAAATTAAATTTTCCTAAAGCTATATCATGTTTCATGAAAAGGAGGAGGCAAGAAACCAGAATAGTAGCTGAATGTTAAAATGTGACATGACTTTAGAGGGTTTGGAATGTGATCCTCTTTTTCTAAATCTAGACTATTCTACAGGGAGCCATACAATGGAAAGTGGCTTGCTATCAGAGACTTCTATTACTTAGACACAAAATTAGAGAAAACAAACAATTACTGTTCTTATGTACCCTACATTTAATTTACTCTGGCTTCCGTTGAATAGCAGTTTGCAGATCATTTTACCCTGAATGCGCATAAAATGGTATCAAGAGAAAGAAGAATATAGAAGGGTGTTACTAAGAGCCACTTCTGATATTTTTAAACAGTGATGGATGGAAACTGTCCATTCCGCTCTGCTAAGATTTAGTGGATGAAAGAGTGAGTCCATTTTTAAAAAAACTTCTAAACCCCTGTTCGTGTGTTAGATAAGTGTGTATATGCCCTATGAGAGGAAGGAAGTGGAATAGTTCTGCTGCCTCCATCATTGCTTTTCTTGTGTCAAAGTGGCACTTCAGAAGAGAAGCTACTGTATCCATGGAGACCTTCCAGAAAAGCCAGAGCTTTCTTTAAAAAAAAAAAATTGGACTTTATTATTATTAGGAAACCAAATACAGTTATATCCAAAAGAAGAATCAATAATGAGCAATCAAAATGCATTAAAAAAATACAGGTTTAACTTTTAAAAAATCAAAATACCAATAATACAATATAAAAATAAAAACTTACAAATGTCTTACCTATGTCCATATTTCTTATGAGTAAAAAAATTAAGCTCTGTTGTTGTTGTTTTGAACATTTTGGCTTACATGAAAGGTCTCCATGGAAACAATAGACACATCACTTTTGTGTGAGGAAAGTGATGCCAGAAGAGTGGAACAAGTATGCTCGTCTTCTTGTATATTGAATGAACCTATTTATCAAACACTCAAATGGGGTGGAAGTGGCTCACAGAATCCTGAACAGCCTCTTTAATTCACTCCCACAGCACTCTACTTGCTTCTCAGTTGATCAGATATCTGATAGAGAAGAGAATACCAGATATCTCCAGACACTGTTTTGGGGCAAAAAGTGAGAGTTCATTTCCAGGACCACATTTCAAATAAGTTTATTTTCTTCCTGTCATTTTTCTTCACTGTTGATCTGTTCTTTCATGTTGTCTTTGGGACACAGACCATTGGCATAAGGAAGGCTGGTAGAGGCTGATCTCCAAAGGTCAGACTCCCTCTTCCTCAGCCATGAGCAAAACTGAGAACAGGTTTACCTTTCTCTGTTGGGTCAATGTTGTGAACTCCATGGGAACAATGGAGCTGCAATGGAAGAAAGATTCAAGTAATACAGGAAAACTCAACTGTGTAGAGGAGTGAGGAAGGTGAGAGAAATAACTAGAGTTGGAGCAGAACATCCATAGTGAGTGGCAAGAAGTATCTTTGGAACAAAAAGGTAGTGTAACACAAAGAGCTACTTGACCTGAAAGCATTGAAACAGGTATTCCCAGCATGGGCCATAGTGGACACCAATACAGAGCATTTGCAGTGAGCAGGCAGCAGTGGCAGGGACAACATCCTGACAGTGGAGGCAGCTGAGGTAGCGGTGGTAGAGGAGAGGAGGTGGAGATCAGAGCAGCCCCAGTCCAACCTCACCACCACAACAATGATGACCCATCAGGAAGTGCAGATCCCTGCCTAGCCCAGTGATGATACTGAGGCAGCCAGTATCAAATTTGCAGATAACACCAAATTTAGAAGGGGTAGAACAGGATCAGAATTCAAAATGAACATAGCTGATTAGAGAGCTGGGCCAAAACTAAAAAAAAAAAATGAATCTCAAACATGAGACATATGAAGTACTACACTTAGGTAGAAAAAATGAAATGCAAAGATATATGATGGGTAGAGGTGGCTTGACAATAGTGCATGTGAAAGGAATCTATGAGTCTTAGTAGGCCATAATCTGAACACAAACAAACATTATGACACAGAAGCTAAAAAAAATCCAATGCATTTCTAGGCTGCATCATAAGATTATAGTTTCTAGGTCAGGGGAAATAATAGTACCCATCTATTCTGCTTTTGTCAGACCTCACTTGAAACACAATGTCCTGTTTTTGGCTTCACAATTCAAGAAGGATATTGACAAACTGAAATGTGTCCAGAGGAAGTTGACCAAAATGGTAAAAGGCCTGGAAATCATGCCCAAGAGGAGTGGCTTAGGGAGCTGGGTATATTCAGACTGGAAGGTTAAGAGATAGCCATATTTAAATATTTGGAGAGATGTCATATGTAGGATAAAGAAAGCTTTTTTTCTGCTGGTCCAGAAACTAGGACACAGGGTAATGACTTCAAGCTACAAGAAAAGAGATTTTACCTAAACATTAGAGAAAACTTCCCAATGGTGAGAGCAGTTTGACAGTGGAACACACTGCCCCGAAGTGTGGTGGAGTCTGCTTCTTTGGAGTTTTTTCAGCAGATGCTGGATGGCTATCTGTCAGGAGTGCTTTGATTACATATTCCTGGGCCACTGCCACACTAGACTGTTATAGTGCTATTATTCCACTTTCAACACTCTGTGGAATCCTGGGGTTTGCAGTTTAGAGAGGAGCCTTTGAGGACCCTTAGCCCCCACCCGGTTTTTTTTTTTTTTTTTAAGACATTTGCTTTTCAAAGTCAAAAGGAACTATCTGGCACTTTTGGTTTAGTCCACACATTACTCTGGCAGGAAAATTATCCTCTATTCTTGCCCTGGATGGACTAAAAATCTGACCTAAATACACTTTTCTTTAAAAGGGAGAGAATTCTTGAAGCAGGATTTGAACAGGATGGTAACAGAATTTATTTTAAAGCTCCCAACAGTTTCTTAAACTTTAGCACAATGCGTAAGAAGAGGCCTTCTTAATTCAAGAAAAGGCCCAGCTTGTCCAGCATTCTGTTCTCAACCAGATGCCTATGGGAAACCTACAAGAAGACTCCTGCTATTCTGTACTCAGTTATAACTTTCACCCTTCTCTCCACATTTCCCTAGTATGAGCTTCTAATCATTCTTTCTCTCCTTTCAACATCCAGACCCCATTAGGTTTTCTTCCCAATGTGAAGTTCCTCCACCGAAAGGGATCTTAAAGTCAGTTCTTTAATGAAAAAGAAATGAAACACAGAAACTCAGGCAATGAAATCTTCTTTGCTGAGCCTTTTGATCTCTGAATTAAAATTTACATGAGCTGGGGATGCTCAGCCAGCATCCTCCTCCTTGTGTACCTTTGGGTACTAAATGAGAACAGCATCAAGAGTAGCCTCAGTGTCATAAACTTATCTAAGTCCATCCCATATCAATCATTTAGAATATAATAAGCCTTGAGGGTATGAGTGAACAGTCATCATGTTCCACAGTAGATAACTGAAGGAGGCTTGCATCAGTAATTTTCTCAGAACCTTTGTGAATCAGTTTTAAAAGTGCCTGAAGGTGCTGAGTATTTCAGCTCTTGGATGATAAGAAGGGCTCAGCGCTCACTGGCAGAGCACAAAGTTGGATGGTTTATAACCCTCAGTAGCTTGCTGTGAAAGCTTTGCAGAGATTCTCATGAGTAAAATCACTCCAATTTCCCCTGATTTTGACATGATTATTGCTTCAGAGACTATAGCAGAGGGTGGTTTGGTCAGACTGGTTGATAATTTTATTGAATGAGGCTGGGGACTATGTGTAAGCTGCAGGCTGCAATTTCCCTACCTCTGAGTTATTGACACATGAGAATGTGCAGAGGTTATTCAGTTTTGCCTGTCCTGTTGCATTTTACTCACAATTATTTATTTTCTTCTCATATATACTATATTTTAAAGCTTCAATCTACTTCCCTGTTTGTCCATTAAGCTACAGAAATCCACCAGCTTGATGAAAGAGTCACAAAACATGTCTAATCATTAAACAACTAGATTACCTTAGATCCTACTGGGACAAAAATGAAAACCATAAAGTTAATTCATCAGCTACTTCAGCAAAGCAAAGTCAAACAGTTTGGTTTTCTGCCTACTCTTTTTTCTCCCCCTCTTCACCTGCTTTGGGAGTTTCAGCAAGTCACATTCTCTCAGCCTCAGAGGAAGGAAAGGGCAAAGTCCTCTCTGAACCAATCTTGCCAAGAAACCCCCATGTTAGGTTCACCTTAGGGTTGTCATAAGTCAGAAATGACTTGAAGACATACAAGGAGTAAAAACAATATTTGCAGATTTGCTTATCCTAAAGAAGGACATGTCAAAACACCCAATTTTTTTTAAAAAAAAAATCTATCAGCTGCCACAAGATTTTTCATCCATGAATGACAATGGAAAGATCAGGGGGCCCCCACTTTTTACTGCAAAAACATATTTTTCTATAATTTTCACAAAATACTTTTTTGCATATTTTGCTATAATTTTTCACAAAATACTTTCAAACAAGTTCTCAAAAAAGTTATGATTTTAAATTAAAAATCACAAAATAATGCTGTAAGATCACCCAATGAGAAGAAATTTCTACAAATGTTTCATTATTTCAAGGCAGAATTAAATAAACAGTTTACATCTCTTTAGTATTCCCAAAAATTACAGATCCATTGATCCTCTTATATGATTGGGTTTTATTTTTTAAAAAAAAAAAAATCTGTTTGAACTCTACCTGTCTATATATTCCCCATTTTTTTTTTCAGATTCATATCACCACCCTGCATCTCTATTCATCCATTCTTCATTTTACAAACAGTCTATTTCATTCTTTCATTCACATAAACAAGAGAGGAATAATGTGTGAGAGTGGCAGTCCAATCTACCAAACTTTCTCCTAAGATAAAAGTAACAGTGCCATCTCAAGAGAGAGCTCTATTTCCGCTTTCATTGGGGTGCACTGGGTGGAATAAGAAAGGAAGCTCTTCTGATTTGGGAGATGGAATATAGAGGGGAGGAAAAGTGGCATCCCTTGTTTTGCTTATGCCTTCCTCTCCCCGTTTGCTTATCCTCCGCCCAATCTCCGTTTGCCTTTTTCTGTGGCTGTTCTGATCAAAGAAGAAAGACAACAGAAATCAGAAACAAAATGTTCCACCTCTGCTAGCAGCTCCCTCCTTCTTAGTAGTATGATTTTTAGTTGTGTGAAGAAAGTTAATAACTAAAGAGTGTCTGTGGGTCTGTCAGTGGTAGAGGTGATGACATGACTGTTTACATCAATTATCAATATCCAGGAGGGTGGCCTCAGTTCTCTTCTACTTCAGCCAGGATGGATGCTGTCCAGTTGCCTCCTCTCCAGCTAGTAAACAGCCATGTATGGTTTTATAAGTCTTTAATAGTATTGAAGCTGTTCTTATTGTATAGTTGTTATCTGGCTGTATATGTTCTTACAAATTGTTATACACTGTACTGCCTGAAGGCAGATGTTAGTTGTTAAAGCTGTTATATAGTTGTCATTAGTCTATTTGCTGCTGAAACAATTATGCAGTTGTTATTTGCTTATATATATGGCTTTATAAGTTGTTACAGATTGTTATATTTTATTGCCTATAGGCTTCTGTTGTTACATATTGTCCATGGTTATCACATATTACTTACTGTCCTATTAAGAGATTTTCATTAATCTATTTGGAGGTGTGTGTATTTTTTACCCTCTGGTTTTCTTTCAGTGTTTGGAGATCTTCCCTTGTTTCTTGACAGTAAACAGCCATGGCAGCACCCCCGGAGCTTGAAAGCTGCTGCAGGGGGTTATTTGGATGTTGCACAAAGAGGCAGTGAATGTCTCCTTATGCAACATCAAAAAAAAAATTAAAAGCCATACATGCACATAATTCTGATTTGCACACACACATTTCACCAACAGAATGGCAGCTGAAATATTTAGATCTCAGTTGAAAACACATCCTTCAAAGGAATATGAAGGATAGTAAAAGAGAATGAATTAGCCTGCACAAACCACTGACAGTTTATAGTAAGCATCAAGGAGGAGGAATTAGGGTGGAGAAATGAAAGCCAGAAAGTTCAAAAACGTCTCCATTGTACTATACTGAGACAGTTTATTCTGAATAACTGGCTGTCCTTCCCATCATATAGTTATAATATGCTAAGGATGAAAACTCTGTATGGCATAGCAAAAGAATACCTCTGGAGTAGCATTTATGTATGTGTTTATTTATTCATTTATTTTAATATTTATTTCCTGCCATGTATTATGGGATCTGAGAGCAGCCTACAAAAATATGTATTCTGACAACCACTACCCTGCTATGGTCTCTATAGCACTGCAAGGTTCCTGTTTCAGAACCACTTTGGCTTAGATCCCTGAACAGAACAGATCCCCTTAATGGGTCAGGAAACACTGCAACATCGTGCTGCAGATCTTTCTTCTATTAATAAGATAACAATTTTTAGCGTAGAGATGTTGTTAATAGCTGTGAAGCTGACTTTGACTTAGGGTGACCCTATGAATGAGAGACCTGAAAAGACCCTATTATCAACTGCCCTGGCCAGGTCTTGCAAACCCAGTGCCATGGCTTCCTTCTTTGAGTCTATTCACTTGTATTATAATCTTCTTTTCCTACTGCCCTCTATTTACTAATAATTGTCTTTTCTAATGAGTCATGTCTTCTCATGATGTGTACCACAGTCTCTGTTTAGTCACTGTGGTTTCTAAAAAGAATTTTGTCTTGATTTGTTCATTTGTCTTTTCAGCTGTCCCTGATACCAAAGAACTCTCTTCCACCACCACATCTCAAACAAGTTGATTGTCTCCCTCTCAGCTTTCTTCATTTTCCAGTTTTCGCAGCCATACATACAAATTGGAAACACAATGGCATGGACAATCCTGATTTTAGCAGATATGAAGTATACATAGACTTGTGACATTTTTCTTTCTTATGTAGAGAATGAAATCAGGGAATATTTACATCCTTGCCTAACACCCAAAGGTATGACATTAGACTACTGCCATGGAGACCCTGAAGCTCTGCCTCATTCAGGGAGCATCTCACTGGCTCAGGCCTTATCTTACTTTTTAAAAAATAATCACAAATATAATCATATGATTAGGCAAAAATAAGTTTATTGCTAGAAATAGCAGTTAGCAATCATGAATCATGATACTGTAATCCTTTCATTTCAAGATTTAGTTCTCTTTTTTTATTAATAATAACCTAACTAGCATAGGAAAGGACAAGGAAAAAAAGTCGTTATTAATTCATTCCAGAAACACAAATCCAAGTCCCTTGTTATAAAAAATGCCTCTATAGCTGCTGATACAGAATTTTTCTCATCAAGCTTGGCTCTGTGTATGCTTTCAGAAAAAATGCAGTCTTCTGTACCTACAGTGAAAAGGTTTGAATTGAATGTCCAATTCAATCCATTAAAAAATATAATCTTCCCAATGAACACTAAATAGACACATCCATGCATTTGATTTTTATTTAATAATTTAAATTGTCCTGAAGGATATATTGGATGTTCAGTCAAGGACAATGAAGGTATCAGTACATAGAAGAGAGTGAATGGACGCATTGGTGTTTCCGCACTGTATAAACAAATAATTTCAGTCCCTGTCTCTTTCGGTGTATGAGTTGTCCTTGAACAGATTATGATTTCCAGCATTGTTTTGTTATTTATTAATATTATGCATCCATATTTCAACTGAGCAGAGGACTTTGAAAAACAGAATCTAAATAGCCATTGAATAATTATTTGTCCTTATATTTTACATAATATTCTGATATTTCACTGCACTCTCTGGCAAGGATAGAACAAGGATGCTAACACCATTTCCAACAGGATAATTTACAAGTGTTCAGTGGGAGAAGCATAGAAGCTCTCTTCCCCCTAGTCATTATCTAAAACAAAAAGGGCCCCACACTGGTTCAGGGGAACTATTCATCACAGAGCCATAATTCTTCTTGGCTGCTGTTGAATCTCTATTGTCATAAGTTCCTCTGGGTGATTCCTCATTATCCAGTGTTCCTTCCTCAGGACTTTTCCACCTCCATATTTATATTTATTTGTCTGGTAAACTTAAACTCCATCTTTGCCTACCTGGGCTCTAGGTAGTGCATGTGGTTTTGTCCTTCCCACTCTACTCCCAGAACTAAGCAGGGAGGTAAATGAGCTAAAAGATTGACTGGAGGGGGAGTAGAAACTCTTCCAAATTCCACTTGGGTACTTTAACCATTGGTTCTCTTTGCTAACATGTTGTTCAGCTTTAAAATATGAAAAATTAAATAGATTTCTTTTTTCCAGAAAAAAAGTATGATAAGGTTTGACAACACGGGAAGCTGAAATATCTGTATTTTTGGACCTCTGTTCAATGTCACATGCTTGGGCTTCTCTGTGAAGCAGTGTTGGGGAACATGACACCCTGCATATGTTTTAGACTACAGCACCCATATGTTGGCTTGGATTTATGATAACCGGAGGGTAGGAGGTTGCCTATCCATGCTGTAGAGAAGAGGAAAGGGAAGATAATAATATTGAAATATGATTTAATGATTCAAAGCTTAATGCATCACCAATGTGTGTATTATTCAGAAGTAAGCCTTGAATACAGTTATATTTGCTACCTAACAAAAGGTTGAAGGGGTTTTTTATGAGTGTGTTTTGTCTGTTTTACAAAACAGAACAAAGCTTTAAACTATCTAGTGTTGTCTCTTCTGTTTCTTTCAAAAGGCTCTCAAGTTACTCATCTTTTTGAGTGGGGTGTGCCATTTGAAAAAAAAAAATTAGAATATTGAAAAAATGACCAAAAAAAAACAAAAAAAAAACAACCCTAATGAGAAGAATCATAGACTGACAAGAATCTTTACAGTTTAGGTCTTATTCTGCACAAAATTCACAGGCTATTTGGCATCCTGTTCAGTAGTTACAACTTGCAACTTTCGGACTCACATTTACATTTGTTAGTAACTAAACATGATTCCAAAAATGTAGTTTTTCTACTAGGCAGCACTCCAACCAATTGGTTTCCAAAGAGCTGCAGACTGAGCGACATCTTCAGGACTTCCTATTGGAAAATCTAAGATGTTCTGTCACACATGAAGTTATTTAATTCGACAAAATCTGTTAATGGAGCTTGAAAAAAGCTAGAGGTAGTTTCTCCATGTTGAAGACTTTCCTGTCTTTTTTTTTTCTCCAAAACCACAAAAACAGGAGGATTTGGTTCATAGCTAGTGTTGAAACAGGGTCTTCTGGCAATTTTTATTTTTTAATAGTAGGTTATAGGATTATATTGTACTACAAATTTCAATAAATATCAAATTTATAACAGGAGGGCTGCTTTGCTCTTTTCAGGGAGCTGCTGCTCTGTCTCAGCAAGCCCTGCAAGGGGCGACAGAGGAAACACCTGTTAGCTCCTCAAAACGGCTACAATTCTGAAATAAAAAAGTCTGAACAAGATTTACCTCAGGACTTTGGGGATCCAAATTATCCCCTAGTGAGTAGCATACCTTCTAACAGTTCACAGATGAAAACTGCAACACACAGGCCAAGTAATCTCAGGGTGCAATCAAAATGACAAAATGTCATTCATGAAGAAGAACAAACAAGATAGAAGATGTTGCAGCAGCCTGTGTATGCAAGGAAGGGCAAGACTGTTCCTGCTCTCCTCGGCCACACACCCCTCCCCAGCACTGTGAGTTAATTGGATGCAGACCACTTTGGCATTTTGACTCATTCTGAAACAATTGAAATAACATGAGGACAAAAGAGAAAAGGAGGATGAGGGAAGAGAAACTGGGACATTTTAAAAGCATCTGAAAAGTGGGAAAGCAGAGGATTAATTAGGACTGTCCCGGTTGGAGAGTATGGAGTTGGGGGAGGGCACTTTTAGAGATATAAAAACGAACCAGGCTCCCAGATCTCAAGCTTTCACTGAACAGATAACTTAGTTTCTAGAATTCTGAGCCAAAGAATTCCATAGGTCTTGGTGTGTACTTGTGTTTTACATGAACCTTGACATGTGGATCTTAAAACTCTACTAAAACAATCCTGTGCACATTTTCTTGGAAGCAGTCTCAGGGTGAACTGAGTTTTACTAGTATGTGTCCACAGGATAAAGATGAATAGAGGATGGGAAAGCACTCAGATACAAGGAGACAATGTTGAAAGAAGCCAGAGACAATATAAACTCATTTAAAGACACAAAGACAGCGTGGAGGGAGACATTGTGCACAGGACAGCAAAAGAGATGGAAGCAAAGAACAAATTGCTTCAAAAGATGAACTGTATGAGTTAGTAAATAGTACAGAGTTGGAAAGGGACAAGGACAATGGAGGTGCTTTCACCCTTAAGTGCTCTAATTTTGCTGATAAATCAGCTCAGCCAAGATGGATATGGCATTTTGAACAGGTCCATGTGTCATTCAGACTTCTAAACAAGAGTGAACAATTTCAGATAAACCTCTTCATGTTCACCGCTAGAGACTGTATAGATGATGTCCTGTTGTTAGCTTGCTCAGGCTGAGTGCAGAAAAATAAAAGTGACATTTGAAAGGTAGAAATGATTGATTTTTTTTTCTTGGAAAGTCTTAGTTTGTCACAGAAATTATTGGACTGTGCTGTCTCTCCCTCATTGCTCCTTTTTGGTGGGGGAGGAGGGAAGGAAATAATAGCAAATTACGAAGAGATATAGAGATGATCATTCTCAGGGACTGAGAATTTGCAGCTCTCCAAATTTCGTTGGATTGCAATTGCCATCAACTATTGACATACTGGCTAGCACTCAGGGGAGTTGCAGTCCAACAACATGTGAATAACAACTCCCGTTGTATATAAACAAAAATGGGAATATTCATTCATGAGGACCCAATCTTATATTTCTTAATTTCTGTTATAATTTAAATGGTTGAGCATGTTCAAGAACATGTTTAGTACCGTTGTGTAGTTCTTATTCATCATAATTCCTGATGTCACTGAAGGTCATAAATAATTTGTCATAAAAACTGAGTAATAAAAAACTGAGTTACATGTCGGGTGGGAGACAGTATTCTTTAGACCTGGAGTTCATCAAGTGCTGGACAGAATAGTCAGAATGAACAGCCTCAATGATATAAGGAGAACTAGGCAAGTAGTACAAGAATTCAACAGTGGGAAGAAAAAAACCTTGAATGAGTAGCTAGGGGGAAGAATCCATGGTCTTAGATGTCTCTACACTGATGCACAAAGCATGGAAAATGAATCTGAACACAGCAAAGCAAATATGATATAATAGGAATCTGTGAAACCTGGCAGGATGAGTCTCAAGATTGGAATATATTAATAGAGGGGAATAACCTATTTCAGAGAAATGCACCAAACAGGAAAGGAGGAGGAGTAGCATTATATGTCAAGGATGTTTACATGTATGAAGAGATCTATGATTTACATCCTGGAAGCCAGACTGAGAACATCTAAGTAAAAATAAAGGGGAAGAGAAATGACAGCGATGTCACTACTACAGATTCCCAAGTCAGACAAAGGACTTGGATGATGCCTTCCTGGAATAGATCACCAAACATTCAGAAAGAAGAGATGTAGCAGTAATGGGAGATTTCAGCTATCCTGACATTTGCTGAATGTCAAACTCTACCAAGAATATAAGGTCCAGTCCTCACTTGCCTTGCAGACAATGTCATTATCCAGAAGACAGAAGAGGAAAGGTAGACATCAGCTTTTTTAGATTTGATCCTAACCAACAGTGATGGTCTGGTTAATGGGAGGAAGTGTTAGGATCCTTAAGTGTAAGTGATCATGTTCTCCTAAAGTTTATTATACAGTGGAAAGAGGAACCCAAGTGTAGTGAGAGATGCATTCTAAACTTTAAGATAGTTGACTTAGAGAAACACAGGCCCTTTCTGCACCTTACCTTCTTCCGGTGCTGGCGTGTGGGGATCACATGAGCAGCCTCCGGCAAGAGGCTCTCACGTCCGGGGTCCTTTGGCTCCACACGAGCTGCCTGCTCACACAAGAGCCCCACCTCTTCCTTCCACAGCACAGTCTGGGAGTTTTTCAGGCTGTGCTGGAGCAGGAACCACAACCGATGTGGCTCCAGAAGCTCCACATGCCAGGTAAGTGCATGTGGGGCCTGGGAGCAATGTGCAACTGCACACCATTTTTGGCTTCTAGCCAAAAATGAAAAGGTGTGCAATCAGTGCCTGCCAGCCCCTGGAACGTCATGCGATTCTGAGTGTATTGTGCAGATCGCTCCTCACAATCGCACGACGCTCAAGGCACCCTTTCACATGGCAGATGCCATACAGAAAGGGCCACAGAATGTGATTCCCATGGTCAGGAAAACTAAAAGAGAAGGGAGTTCATGCTGGATGGGAGTTTCTTAAAAATGAGATATTGAAGGCACAATTTCAAATAGTTCCAATGAGGGGGGAAAATGGGCGGTGTCTAAAGAATATGGGATGACTGTCTAAAGAACTTTCAACTGAGTTAACATTTAACAGGGACACGTACAAGAAACTGGAAAAAGGGCAAGTCACCAAACAGGAATTCAGATGAACAGGTTGTGATCTCATAAAAGACAGTCCTTGAAATCTATGAGGAGTTCAAAAGGGGCTGGGCAGTTACTGAGATGGGAGAGCAGTTCCTTGAAGCGATAGTTTTCAAGGCTCTTTCTTCCTTTTCTTTCTCCAGTATGGAAGAACTACAGGGTAAGGGAAACTTAGAATTGTCAGCTCAGATACCATGGAAAGCTTTGAAGAGGTGGTTTCCTTAAGTGATTTTCCTGTTTTGCAGCTATTTTGAGCAGTAATCAGTTGAGAAATATAGATAGGGGATGAAGGAGAGAAGATTGTAGGGATAGTGAGATTTAAACTTCACATTCCTTATGATTACCTTCCTCTGTCCCAATCAGTCCTCTGCAAATTATTGCAAAAACAGTAGAGTGCCTGAGGGAGGCACAATGGGTTTTTTTTTAGTACATTTTACTTTTAACACAGAAAGCAATAGAACTGCCCAGATTTTCTCAAGTGTCTCTCCATCCACACCTGTGCACATGTGCATGCCTGCTTACTTTCTTTTACCATTGGCTAAATCATTATCCCTGGCTCATCTGCTATTGGTTGCCCTGACCTCTGCCCCACCAATCAGAATGGGCAATGGACATCTCTGCCAATCTGTAATACTTTTCATTGTTATTTGCCATCAAGTTGACTTTGACTTAAAGTGACCCTATGAATGAGAGAGTCATCAGCTTCATTCACTGTTCTGGTCTTGCAAACTCAGGAACATGGCTTCCTTGATTGACTCTCTCAGTCTTCCTCTTCTTCTATTGCTTTCCATTTTACCAAGCATTATTGCCTTTTCCAGTGAGTCATATCATCTCATGATATGTCCAAATCTGCAATGCTAACCTAACCTAAATCAAACTTTCCCTGTTTAAAATGAAACATGGGAAGCAGCCACAGATCAGCAAGGGATCATATGCAAGAGATCCAATTTTCAATGTCTGGCATCACCAGCTTGGAGAGGGTCTAACTGTAGATGACATGAAAGCTTTGCATAAAACTCTGAATGGCATTGTCAGCCAAAGTAGACACTACTGACACAATGGACAAAAAATGTGATCTAGTACAAGACAACTCCCTATATACACAGATGAAAAAGCCAACTGTTTTGTAGATGTATAGGTGTATGTTCGAGGGACGCTTCAGTTAGCAAAGCCCCCAATAGAGCTTTTTATGCCTATCCACCAATTCTTGTCTCCTTATCCTCTCTTTAGCTGGAAGTTTTCTTAGCAGCTTTTGTATTGGGAGGATGGTGGAGGAGAGCTCGAAAAACACAGAAAGTTGGTATTGGATTGGAGAAGCATGTTTGCAATAAACAGTACAATAAACAAAGCTTGAGATGGGAAAGAGCAGTCCCATTATATGCATGTGCCTGCCTACAGCAGGCAAGATAAAACAGCAGCTCCGTCCGACTTCCAAACGTAGAGAAAGGGGCAAGCAAATAAGCTTGACTCAATAGCCAGCCCCAACATGTTTGGCCACCAAAATGAAAATCATAACAAAAACTTAGGCTAGTAGAAGAAGAAGAAGAAAATCACCCCTGAAAACATTTTGGAAGAAGTTTTTAAGTGATCTCCGAAAGGTTCAAAAGGTTTTAATTTCCATACACAAGGGCCACCTGATCTGGTAGTTTCATTTTGAATGCTGTCAGTTCTGAATGAAAAGTTTGCTTAAACATGTTGAACTGCTCTTCTGTTTTGTGAGGAAATAATCCTTTCTAATTTCTGCCTCTGGCACCAAATGTTCCATCAAAGAAGGAATGCCCAGAAGCACATCTGCTTTGTTAATTGAGGTATACCTGAGTATGAATCCCTAACTCTCAATGAAATTATCTCTGAAAGCTGTGAACTGCAACACTACAAGACAATCCTCCCAAGCAGCATTTTGTCTGGGGACTATCTTCTCTATTTGGATTAATCTTCTTGAATGTTTTTAAAGTGTGCATAATTACCATGATGACAGAAATAAAACTAGCAAAAACTGTAAAGAAATATGCATAATCCAAATTTGCACCATGTGGCTGTAACTCTTTTTGTTTGTTATGATACTGTTATCATGGTCTTGGGACACTATCATATAAAGCAGATTAATTCCCTGCTTGCTTGCAGATGGTGGAAACTGCTGGCTGGAGACAATGGAAGCTGATCAATGGGCATGTTGCTTCAGCAAGAAATCTTTTGCCTCGGGGCAATACACTTGAATGTTGAAACTCATTTCCATGTGGAAGTGGTGAAAACTAAAGCTGTCTGTTTGCTCAGAGCAGAGTGTATGTTTTATTAAAGCAATAAATAAAATTAAAGTGTAAAGTGGTGATAACACAAAAAGAAAACATTGTTTCAGGAACATGGAAAAATAAAATGGAGATTCTGTCCCTTTTAATCTGTCTCTCTTCACTCCAGACCTCAGATGAGACCAATAATGTATTGACATACTACAGTGTACCACTTTAACTGTCATTGCTCCATCCTACAGAATCCTGTGATTTGTAGTTTGATAAGGAACTTAGAATACTCTTTTAAAGAGCTGTAGTGCTGCAGTACAGGGAAAAAGCTAGATCTCCCTAAGCAGACCATTTTGAATACTTCACCAAACTACCAACCCCAGGATTCCATAGGATGCAGTCATAACAACATCATATCCAGCTGTTATTAACTGTGTAGGGCAGGTAGTGTCTTTAGATAATCAACATCTCCCCACCACCCACCCACCCACCTTGCCTTTGCTCTTCCCTCTTCCTACTTGTTTTTTGAACTGGGGTAATGCAAGTATTTCCTTTTGACTAAGGCCATTTCTGCACTATACTATTATAGTGCTATTATTCCACTTTCAACGTCCTGTGGAATTCTGGGGTTTTTAGTTTACTGAGGCTGAAAAGTTCTCTAGCTGAGAATTCTAAATGCCGCTCCATAAACTGCAAACCCTAGGATTCCATAGGATAACGAAAGTGGAATAATAGCACTATAACAATGTAGTGCAGAAATGGCCTAAATTCTAGTGTATGTATCGCTTCTGGGATATTGTCCCTGCTTCCCTGTGTCTACATCCCCAACCACAAAAGACAACATGTTAATTGATAACTACAAGCAATAGGCAGATTGCAAGGATGGACATGACTGCATCTGTGCTGGACGTCCCCAAATTGGTGTAGTATAATCCCATGCCATCCTTTGTCATAGGCCCATGATACTTTTGACCCTCTAGATATTTTTGGCTACAGTCCCTGTGGTTCCTTACCATTGGGTCCTGCTTGCTAGGGCATATGGGAACTGAAGTCTCAAACACTTGAAAGGCTGATGTTTCTGTCAAGAATGTAGAAGTTACCTTTTTTGAATGAGACAATTGCTATGGAGAAGTTGCAACCATGGCAGGATTTACACAAAAATTGTATGTTAGGAAAATAAATCACGCCTTTCACAAGGAAGAAACATGGGAGTGGATTCCACAGAGGAAATCCTACCCTGGAGTACTACTACACACACACAGTATAACTGAATGGGTGAGCATTTGCACACAACTGCCATCCTCCCTCCTGGCAGATAGCTAAATGTACAGAAAAGACTCAGACTATCACCTTCCTGCCACCTAATTCCATTCATCACTGACTTATACAAACAGTGTATGTAATTATTCTTAAAAAAGCAGATCTTCATTAATGAAAAACCTGAGAACATTTCTCAATCCTAACTACTGGCAAGTCTCACAGCTCCTGGCTGATGGATTTGGTTTACCTTAGGCCAGAGACTGACAATTTACTTCATAAAAGTAATTAATTACTATTATATTTCCAGCACACACTCATTGTTGTGCAGCTGTTAAAGTTTCACTTTCTCATTTCTCTTTTTTTTTAACATTTTATTTAAAATTTCCCAAGGTACATAAAATAGCACAATACTAATATATAACGGGGGGAAAAGCAGGCAAAAGATAAAGAAAGGAAAGACAGAGAAAATAAAAAGTTACTTTCCAATCTTCTCTTCAGCAGTTATTGAAAGATATAATCAGTCTGTACCTCTCTCATCTATCACAATAGATCTCAACATGTACTTGTTAATAATCAAAATCAGTTGATTCTGATCACCTTCCCATTTCCCAAAAAAGAATTTAGGTCCTTACCACATGAAGTCACCATCCTGGCAAAGCCATGCATTGTTCCTGGTCTAGGACCCATTATTCCACATGACATTGTCCCTAACCAGCTGCTGTCCCTTCGCTTTCCATCCCTAATCAGTGTTTTTTTCATTATCAGAAAAATTCCAGTAATGGCCTCATTTCCTACCACAATCCCTTCGCTTGGGTGAGTGCGGTTCCTCATTTGCATTTGATAGCACTTTCTGTTGTTGTAGATCCACATGCGGGTGGGATGTGGGTGTGCCTAGCTTGTCCCTCTCTCAGCAACTCCCAGGGTGATCTCTGCCCAACAAATGACAGGCCATTTCCAGTGCTCCAGGACAGAACATGGAAAGAGAAGTGGAGAGAGGATCATATGTCCTGGTAAGTGCAAAACCAATCATCCCTTCTATTTATTTTAATGTCTACAGTAAGGTAGAAGTTTTATTTTAAAAAAATGGATCTCATTATTATAGTGCAAAAACACAGTAGAATAATAACAACAACAACAACAACAATAATAATAATAATAATTTGTATCCCGCCTCTCCACATGGATAGAGGCGGCGAACAGCA
Source organism: Ctenosaura bakeri (assembly GCA_948474755.1). Taxonomy (NCBI): domain Eukaryota; kingdom Metazoa; phylum Chordata; class Lepidosauria; order Squamata; family Iguanidae; genus Ctenosaura; species Ctenosaura bakeri. Next base: position 171,664 of record CAOLHI010000068.1, on the reverse strand, counting down.
TGAAATACATTATTCATTAAAATACATTAAAAAACATTAAAAACATACCCAATCCTCCCCACCCACCAACCCAGCTGCATGGAAACCTAATGACATAGAAATGTCAATCACTGTTGTATCTGGTGTTGATAGTTGTGGCGGGGGGAGTCTAATGACCCATTTCCTTTGCAGCAAAATATCACTCTGATGTTACAATATTACAACGTGACTGTACTAGTAAAGTTTACCGGGGGGGAGGAGACCAATCAGGAGCTGTGGGGCATGAAAAAAGTGGAGAATAGGACTCACCAATGACACCACAATGTGGAAGGAACACCAGTGGCAGTAATGCTACTTATCTGCTTAAGTCAAAAGGGTGCAGTAGAAAGTGATCAGAACCTGGAAACAACATGGAAATGGCAATGCTGGAGTTGAAACAGAACAACATGCAATTGGGGCATGGTGCAATAACGGCCTGAAATGGTAGGCATTCTGTACTGCAGTTATGAATTCAAAACCTGCAGTAACAGATCATAACTGTTCCATATTAACTAAGACTCCATGATCAAGACTATGGCACTATTACCACAATCATAAATGTCCCCCTGAAACTTACTTTTACCAAGTGGCAACCATCCCAAGAGATGGAGTTCTTTTCAGATGGTTATAAGGGTTCAGGAGAAAGACTTTTGCAGCTCCTTTCCACCAGTGATGGATGCAGTGACATGCAGAACGTCCCCCCTATTAAAATTGATCACTGCAGCCTTGCTTACTGGTAGGAGCAGAGTAGAATATATTATCCTCCAGTGCCCCAATCACCAGCTGAAATGAACGGCTCCATTTCTTGGTATGGCTGCTGCCTGATTAAATAGGTTTGGGTGGGTCAATCCAGGGATAACCACTAAATACCACATGCCATAAGGCTCTGTATAGATTGTCTTTAAGGCCATCAGGCCTTTTATCTAGCTTTCTCTGAATAAAAAATCCTCCAAGATTCCAAATCAATGGGGTTAATCCAGGAGACGTTAGTATTTAGACACATGTAACTAAGTAGATGATGTAGAATACTTTCAGTAAATAACTAAAATAGTTCTTTAGAGTTACTTGCTTTAAAAATGACCGCATCAAGCCATTTTGCTGTAGTACAAAACTGTCTCTCTCCACCTGTCCATTCCTCATGGCCTCAACAGCAACAACAAAACACTTCATGAGCCAGCACTTCAACAAGTTGATACTTCTTCCCTACTGTTTTGTGAAGTCACATGCCATAACTATAGAAATAACTAAAGGCCTTTCCGCACTACACTGTTACAGTGCTATTATTCCACTTTCAATATCCTGTGGAACTCTGGGGTTTGTAGTTTACTGAAGCCAAAGAACTCTCTGGCTGAGAATTCTAAATATCCCTCCCTAAACTGCAAACCCCAGGATTCCATAGGATGTTGAAAGTGGAATAATAGTATTTTAACAGTGTAGTGTAGAAATGGTCTAAAATTTTAAAAAACATCCCTCAAATGGAGTTATTTCCCCTTTAAGTAGCAGATCTAATGCAATACAATCATATCTTTTATTTTATTGGTCAAAAATAAGTAATCACAAGAAATTTGTTATTTGTATCTAGTTACCTCCCAATTTTCCCTTCAATTGATGCCTACAGTCTAGTCTTTACAGACTTACAACACTCAACTAGGGTTGCCAGGATGGATCTGGGAAGGGCTTCAGTGTCTTTCATCGTTAATAGATCTTGGAGCAGGAAAGTATGGCACAGAGTTCTGTCTACCCTCATCTACCCCAAACTAGCTTTTAGCTCCTGCATCCCTTCCGCAACACAGTCATTTATTGAACAGTGGATTGCTGGTGAATGACAGAATAGCATCCACCAATGTTCTTATTAATGGACATGCAGCTCTGAAGGATGACCATGAATCCCAAAGCTTGGAAAAAGAACAAGAATCACTGACTTCCAAAACTTCAGTCAGTAACACCTGGTAGACTGGGAAACCGGTGATAGTAATTGCAGTGATGACAATCATGATGATGATCTAGTTCTGAACATTCCAGTTCCATTTCTGGCATTCTGCTGTGGCTTCACTTTATGGAATAAGAATAGCAATGGTAGACAAGCTGACTTTCACAGAATTTCCAGTCTTCTCGTTGATAAAGCTCCGGTGAGCTTTTGAGGAACTCTACAGCTTGAGATGTACTGCCATAGACTGTTCCAGCAGCCAGCTCCCATATAATACTGCTCAAGTGAGTTAAAAGTGACACTGGAAACTGTCTCTAGATTAGCTGTCTAATCTCATAAAATGCACTAACCATGATATTATATGCATTCCAGAGAACATTTCTACACAATATTAAATTTCATTGTTATGTAATGTTCTTATTAGGCAAGCTCATACTAGAAGAAATGGATGGCAATATCTCAGTCCTTTTCATAATGCCTACATATTTAATCTGTTTTCAAATGTAAATACTGCCTACATAGTTTACTACTCAGTAAAAACATCTTGATGTAGCAATGAAAATGCAAATATACTTCAGCATATTTTTTTTTTTAAAAAAAAACACCATAGTACTAAATGGATAGAAACTACACATTAGGCTAGTCAACTTTACTAAAGACCACACAATCAAATTCAATTTATATGTAAGTAGAAAAATGCAAACAATCCTCCATTGTCACATTTGATTTCAAAAAAGGAAACTCTTTGAAAAATGAAAGAATTCAGTAGTGGATATTGGCTTCCATGTCACTTTGAGCTACAAATCCGTTCTAGATTTGGGTTGAAACTTTAACAGGAATATTCAGTGTGCTAAACCTATTTAGACAATAACTCATAAAAATGCATTAGGAAAGTAAACAACTAACCATCTGGGATCATTTCAAGACACCAAAAATTTGCTTTGGGTGGAGCTGCTTCATCATGCCTAATTAAAGGGCCATCTATGCCTACTAATTTAACTAGTTTAAGTAATTTCACAAATTGGAGTAGTTAATATTGATAGATCACCAGTTCTCAGACATCACACACACGCTTGGCAGTCATACAGTGCTGCAATCCTGTACATGTCTTACTCAGACATAAATTCTGGGTAAGTGAGAGTTATTCCCAGGTAGAGTCAACTCAATGATCGCAACAGAGGTTCAGAGATAAATGTACATAGAACATCAACAGAGGTAAATATACATAGAACTGAATGAACATGCATCAGGCTGCCTTCCATAGATGTATCTGCAGTTTTATGCCACTAACAATTGTGATGTCTCCTATCTGCTTTCAGCTGAGACTGATTATAAAAGGATTTTCTTTAGAGACAATTCAGAAGAAGACATTGCATATAGTTCTCCACTGAATATGAAAGAGAAACATGAACCAGTTTTTTTTTTCAATTTCAGTTTTCAAGTTTAGTCACAGATTCCTGTTTTCTCCAGTGCCCCTAATCTTCCTTTTAATAATTACACAATACCCATGTGAAATACATGAAATGCAAAGCTGTTGTTTATTAAAAAGTTAAGAGTTAATCCTTAGGTAACTGGTTTGATGGCAAAATATGCCAAGATTACAAATGTTGCTAAAGTATCACTCTAAACTGAATCTGAATGCATTAATTTAGCAACATAAGGATTACATTTTACCCACCAGGATGGTATGATTTTACTTCTTCATCATCTGTGGGAATTCTGCAGGTGTTAAATTAGCCACAGAAAAGGTTCCCCATTGTTCCTGGAATGATGTAGAAGCATATTGAGAATTACAATGGAAACACACTGAGAATTAAAATTTAAGAGAAAGTTAATTAAAAAATATAAATGTAGGAGCCACAGACTTCAAACAAAAGATTTTTCCCTAGTTCAAGCTAAGTTCTTGACTGTATGCATTATTTCACACAAATCATAATTTAACTTGCTGTGCTTTGCATCTTTAATAAAAGAGTTCCCCCCACAAAAATTTACCTAATAAAATATTCCCCATGAAAGCAGGAAATAAAAGACATTTCTGGATCCAAATGCTTTGAGATGTTGTGTGCTTATGCTGAGAAATGAAGAGCCATATTTTGGTACGGTCTGTAAAACATGTTAAGTTTTCTGCTCAGAACAATACGGCTTTCCAAATAGTCATTCAAATTGTTTTTAAATTGATTGTTGCTTGCTTAATAAAACCCAGAATGATTGTTCTTAGTCATGCACATGCTAACAGAAAGCCACAGTAAAGTAACCAGTTTATGAAAGGAACTGAGATTAGGTACAAGCGTTGTGGTAATTCACCACTCCCAAATCTGTCTATACCAAATGCTGTCCTCTTGTCTGGACCAGAAGGAAGGGGTGGGAAATTTAATATAGTTTCCAGTTGTGCAACCAATTGTGCAAACAATACAGCAACATGTTGAGGAATCACAAGAACCGATAATGCTGCTTCTGCAAATAAAAAGCACCCCAACAGAACTCTGCTAATATATTGTTTTCCTTTGCTAACATTATGCTGAATGTAGGTCACAATCACTAGAAATAATTTACCCACTGTGGTTCTCATTCACTACACTTGCCAGAGAACTTATCTTTCCGTCAAGTATTGCACTTATCATTAAGGAAACCAATCAACAGAACACACTCTTTGAATGTCAAGTGTGGAAAGAAAGCACAGTAAAACACCAACCATGAGTTCATAAAGGTTGTTTTTTTTTAATGATGCAATTTTGAACAAATAAATTTAAGGAAGTGAGAAGTGAAATAGTGGGAAATTGCTGGATTTAATTATTTATTTGGCATAATTTCTAGACCGCTTATCATAAAACAATGTTGCAACAGTGCCAATCACTGGAACAGTGATAAACTTAAATGGATATAACAGCGTTGTTGTGTATCTTCAAGTCATTGTGAGCGTAAGATCATTCCAAGGCAAACCTATTGCAGGATTTTCTTGGCAAGATTTGTTCCAAGGGGGTTTGCCTTTGAATGCCTCTGAGGCTTAGAGAGTATGACTTGCCTGAGGATGCCCAGTGGGTTTCCATGACCGAGCAGAGATTTGAACCCTGGTTCCCAGAATCATAGGCCCTTTCTGCACCGGGGTATTAAAACGGTGCAGAGCAACCTCCAACCGAGGTCATCTGCACCGTGGAGTGGATTGGGGCGGACTACTTTAACATAGTTCTGCACCTCAATCCACTCCAAAGTGACCGGAACTAGTAGCGCCGCATGTTTTTTAAAAACCTCTTTTTAGAGGTTTTTAAAAAGCATGGAGTGCGCAGCCCCGTGCAGCTTTGTCGCCACACTCCAGTGCAGATTTGCAGGTGCACACTAGTGCGTGCCTGCAGATCTGCCGGGGCGGGCTTCCAGCTGGCGAGCTTCTCCGGTTGGTGGAGAGCCTCCGCCAGCCGGAAGCCGCCATTTTGGATGCCGGAGGACTGCAGAGCAGCAAGCTCACACTGCTCCACATGGCAACGGACTTATCCGGCTGCTGGTAAGCTCCATTTTAGCGTATTTCCCCCCGTTTCCCCCTCCACATGCTCAAAGGGCCATAGTCTAATAGGCCATTTCTGCACTAGCCTGTTATAGCGCTATGATTCCACTTGCAACATTCTATGGAATCCTGAGGTTTGCAGTTTCAGGAGGCGCCAGCCGGCCTCTCCCAAAACTGCAAACCCCAGGATTCCATAGGATGTTGCATGTGGAATCATAGCGCTATAACAGGCTAGTGCAGAAATGGCCTCAGACTAATGCACCATGCTGGATAACCAGCATCTAAAAAGAACCAGAAACCATAACTAGGAACTAAGGAAATATGCACTGTAAAGGAGTTTGCTTGCATGTGTGATGGAGCTGAACATATTTTTTTCTGCAAGTGAAAGAATAAGTTAAGTGACAAAAATTAGAGCTTGAGTCACCTGTATCCTCTTCACAACCACCCTCAAATATGTCGTGATACTGAGTCATTCAGAGCACAATGGCTACTTGGAAGACAGAGCATGAAGATTGGTTCAGGAAAGGGTCTTGAGGATGAGATTCCCTCTTTCCCTTTATGGGGTGAAAATGAAAAAGATGTCTGACTTTTATTTATTTAGAGTATTTATACACCAAACTTCATCCAAAAAGACTCCCAGGGTAGCTTACAAACCATTAATCTGACAGTTCTCTGCTTACAGTCTAAATAAGACAGGAAATATAAGGAAAAGGGAATGGCCAATGAGAGAGGGGATAAAGTCTAGCAGATACTATATAGTCTCCATTTCTTCTGAGGCTGCAGCAGTAGCAGTTGGGATGGAAGGAGGAAGTTTCTTCAGCTGCTGGACCTACACATGAGGGAGCTGTCTCCTTCCAAGGTCACAACAGTGGCAGTGGGAATGGAGAGAGGGCCTTTTACCAGTTGCTGGGCCTAGGCATGATGGAGCTGTGCCTGCCTGTTCTTCTCTCTTTCTAGAGGACACAGCAGTGGTCACTGGGATGGAGGATGAGCCTTTCATCAATAGTGTCTGTTAGAGCTGAAGTATGCTCATAATGAAAATTTGAAGTAAAGAACTGCTAAACTTTTTCTATCTATTGTAATCACCACTAGCTGAATCTGCAATGTGGTGCTTTAGCGTTCATAACCTTTGCATGTCTATACTCACTGATGGCTACTTTGTTTGCAAACTTCCTGTTTGTAAGGTTTTAGCACATCTACTCTCTCTTCCTGCATCACTCCAACCTGTAAGTATTTTCATTTTCCCCTCCTCTCGTTCCCTAATAGGATCCTGTATTCTACTATGCACAAGCAATTAACAAATAAAGCTACTTTCATATTTTTTTTGCAAAGAAGACTATTCTTGTTTCTTTTCTCTGCTAGGTACAGGGTGTAGGCAGGTGTGGCACTGGTTGTTGTTCAGATTCTGCAGTGCCAATTAATTAGCCTGTTTGAGAAATCTGCTTCTACATCTTACATTCCTTAATGTATGTTTGCTCTTAGTCAGTGAAATTCCATAGTGGTATAAGAGATTATGCTTTAGCAATTCCTACCACCTTGAAAAGGTGAATCATTTTTTTAATCAAAGTTTCCAGAATAGTCTAGTCAGTATCCATGCTGGCTTGGGGATTCTGGAAACTTTAGCTCTAAATTCACTTTCTCTAGCAATGTAAAAAGAGTCATGTGAGCTACCATCTAACAACATCTGGAGGTTAACAAGTTCCTCCTGCCCTAGACACTAAATCCAACTCTGGGTTTCTACACATTTTCACTTAAACATGTACAGAAGGCATAACAAGAACAGTTTCTTATGGGCAACCGTTTGGACATTTTGTGCTGCTATTTGATTTTTTTAAAAAAAGATAGATTATCAGATAATGACATCAAATTTATTGTGAAATGTCCATGGTAGGTAGACAATTATATAAATTATAAATGGTAAAGAAAGACTGGGTAAACAGAAACTATTTTCAGTCTCCCAAAGCAGTCGATTTCAGGGTCATCCAATTAAACTGATTGCCAAGAAGTTCAAGAAAACCCAAACAAAGTATTTATTAATACAACAAATAATTAACTTATGGAAATCATTTTCCACAAGGTGTTATGATGCCCACTAGTTCAGAAGGCTTTTAAATAAAAGGATTAGGAAATGTCATGAAAAATCAACAGTGGCAGTTAACTATGCCAGATAAAAAAGAAATGTCAGGGGTATAGCTATGGGAAGGGTACAAGTGAGAAATAAGAATTCTGTCCCTGCAAATGAATTTCTCCTCAGTTCCCAAATTCCTAGCATTTCAAAAGCTGAGACACTGAAAATCATTCACAATTAGAACTCATTTTTGCTGTGTTTACATTCCCTTAGGAACTTTGTCTGCCCCTTTTATTTGGATGCCTACAATGTATTTCTAAATACTAACTAAAGCTTTAACTTACTCCAATGTTAGAAAGTGGGACCTGAAGGAAACTTTCATTGGGGGACTTATGGAACACAGAATTATGGTTAGGAGGGAAATGCTCTCATTTTTCTTCCTCCCAATAGCTACACCCCCATGGAACATCAATATGATAACTAGGAGAACCTTATTATCAAATGCTGAGCCTCAGTGCTTCTGTCAAAAATGAGGCAATACTTCTCTGAATGTGGTGTGTGTGTGTGCGTGTGTGAAGGAGCAGTTGGGAGTGCTGAATTTTTAATGCTTCTCATCACTGGAGAAAAGGAAGATCATTTGCAGAATTTCCTCCAAATTATCTCCATCACACTTATACCAGGGCAGAAGGTAAACTAGTGCTATTGTTAAGAGTGACCCTTTCCATATAAAATGGAACATTTTGTGGAAATTCTGTGGAAATTTCTCTGTCCACAGATAGAATGGAAAATTCCATGAGACTAGATGTACCTCTTTGACACATTGCTTTTATATTTTCCAAAAGCACTCATCCTGTAATCCAGCAGTTTTGGGCTCTTATATACCTGGGGCTAGTCAGTATAAAATGTGTGTCTTTTCTTGTATGTGGAACAAAACATGCAGAATAGCTAACGTGACTTGGATTTTAAAAAACAAAAACAAAAAAAACCATTCAGCTACTAACTGTCCACAACCAGTTCCTGAACTGGTAAGGCCCCTTAGTTCCATATTTCAGCTTTTATAGTTAAAGATAATAATCCAGACTGTTCTGAATCTAATTTTTATTCTAACATCATAAAGAGCATTCAAAAATATAGTGGAAAACAAAGTGCTTAGAACATTAACTCAATTAGCTAGTGGAAATGTTTTAGAGAGAAGTATCCTCCTTCCAACATAAATCTGCCCCACTACAGTAACAGTAGTTTGTTTTACTTTGCATAGCAAAGTAGCAATGTCTAGCAAGATCTTCAAGCCATTTCCATCCCTACAAGTCATGTTTAATACTTTATATAATCAACAAAAATGGGATAACTATATTTTGTTTTCTACCGTGCCTGTGGACCTAGAATACTATTAAGTATCTATACTTCTTTCCCAAGATTGTATTTGCCATGGGGGAGGGGGGGAATCAACAGTTATGTGTGTGTTTATGAATGAATGTGTTATTGTATTACTATTAATTCTTATTAATTTATTCTTATTAATCTATTTTTAATTTGCTTTATTATTTACTAATTGTTATTTTATTACTGTGATTTTATACTGATCACAGGCAGAATGGGAAATGGTGATCACCACTAGTCCCAGACTCCCAGTGCAATTCAAGGTGCGTAAAGCCAGTGTAATGTAGTGGTTTGAGCTTTGGACTACAAGTCTGGAGACCAGAGTTCAAATCCCTGCTTGGCCATGAAAACCCACTGGGTGACATTGAACAGGTAACATTCTCTCAGCCTCAGAGGAAGACAAAAGCTATGGGAACCTAGCCAGATATTTATTTGATCACTGAGTGACCATGGAGTAAGGGCTATGTGGTGAGTCCTGGGGGTCCTTTAGACAGTGCAGAAGGAAGAAGATAATTTTAATTTCTACAAAGGGACCAAAAGATAATATATGCATAACATATATTTGCATATGTCATTAACAGGTCAGCCTGTGTGTGTGCATGTGTGCATATTTGTGTTTTTCTGCACAAAAGTATGATAGGAGTTACTGTCTGTGTATGACAGGTATCATTAATTGGTATCAGAGCCACTGGAAACATTCAGCTGAGGAAGGCATTTGCTACCAGCCTTAGAAATCTTAGCTATGATAGCACCAACACCTGGTACCTTTGGCAAGATGATAATTTAATGATTAAATCCATTGTAATTATTGTAGTTGTTGCTGTCCTGGAATGTGACTAAAATCCTGAGGAAAGTGCTACATAATTTTTCTGTTGATGAAAAAAGACCTTATTTAATACATTTTAAAATCTTCAGCCCAACCTTTAGTTAATGGATATTCATGTTTCAAAAGACTACTGCAGCATAGTAACAACACAGCTACAGGCCCTATCAGAATGCATAACATGCAGCTCACGGTTCACGTGAGTCCCTGAGAAAGAGATCTAGGAGTCTTGGTAGATCACAGGCTGAACATGAGTCAGCAGCATGAGACAACCAAGAAAGCCAATGTGATTCTTGGTTGCATCAATAGAAGTATGGTGTCTAGATCAAGGGAGGTAATGGTACCACTCTATCCTGCATTGGTTAGGCCTCATTTGGAATACTGTGTCCAGTTCTGGGCACCTCAATTCAAGAAGGATATCGACAAGTTAGAACGTGTCCAGAGGAGGGCAACCAAAATGGTGAAGGGTCTGGAAGCTATGCCCTACGAAGAATGACTTAGGAAGCTGGGTATGTTTAGTCAGCAGAAGAGAAGGTTAAGAGTGGACATGATAGCCATGTTTAAACATTTCAAGGGATGTCATGTTGAGAAGGGAGCAGGCTTGTTCTCTGCTGCTCCAGAGTCTAGGAGCAATGGATTCAAGCTGCAGGAAAGGAGATTCCACTTGAACCTCAGGAAGAACTTCCTGATGGCTGGAGCTGTCCGGTAGTGGAATATGCTGCCTTGGAGTGTGCTAGAGTCTCCTTATTTGGAGGTTTTCAAGGAGAGGCTGGATGACCATCTAATGGGAATGCTTTGATGGGTGTTCCTGCATAGCAGGGGGCCCCTGGTGTCTCTTCCAACTCTATGATTCTATGATTCTGTGAAACTGTTTTTGTGGTTTTCAAGGGTCCCAAGTCTTATACTGCTACCCAGTTTTATCCCCTAAATGACCAGTAGGACCCCCGCTCAAAGTTCCAGGCAGAAGGGTTTGACCATTTTTTTTCACCCTCTAAGTATCTGGATACAACATCCCATGGGTGTATACATATGACAGGGCTTTCTCTGTAGCAGCATCTTGACTATGGAACTTCCTTTCTAGAGAGGTCAGATTGGCTCTATCCTTTCTTGAGTTTCTGGTGGTCAACTAAGTTTGTGCTATTTTGTTTGTCCTTTGGTTCGTAAAATTAGAGGTTGCTGCTCTGACCATTTTAAATTGTCTGTTATTGTAAAACTATTTTTAAAACAGAGTTTTTGGTCTATTTTTAAATTTGTGTATTTAGAGTGTCAGGTTTTTTAAATTTATTTTTATAGTTTCTGCAAACCACAAATTTTACAACACATGATACAATACATCCAACACAATACATAATAATCTACAACACATCTAACATAAACTACACCACACTATAACCCTCTTTACTCCTTCCCCCCACCAAACAAACAAACAATCAGATTAACATATGACTTCCTACCTGTCATATGTATTTAAAGTTTTAAATTTTTTCACCTATTACACATCACACTGGGGACCCTGTTAGGTTGACAGGTAGTAGACAAATGCTTTAAATAAATAAATAATGTTATAAATCAGGTCTCTGGGTGTGTAATGCAGGAGGGGGTTGAAAATGGTGCAGTATGGCCAATCACACCTGATAAGTCACTGGGGCTCAATTGTCCACTGAGAGCAAATTTAAGTCCCAGAGATTTGCTCATTCTCTCAAGATCCATTGAGTCTTTGTGGGGAGGAGAGAACACCTAGTCATTGTTATATATAACCAGTATTCTCTCCCAGATACTTGCCTGACTACACTCTTTGACCCACACAAAGAGGATGCCCTATTCCTGTATCACGTTTTCCTCAGTGACCAATCTGGGCTTGATCGAAGGTGTTTGAGGGCTACTCTCTGAGGCAGAGGACTTGGTGAAGAATTGGGAGAGCTGCCCACACAGGCTATAGAGTTAGAAGCTCTGCTGCTCCACTTCTTCTTCCTCCTTCTGAGAAGTTGAGACCACAGTGGGCTGACTACCTTTGGACTCCATTTCCAATTGCTACCACTGTCATTGGTGGTCTCGAGCTCTACCTGTGCCTTCTTCCAATGCCACCAGTCCACTCCTCTCATTTTCTTGCTCCCACTCACTGGCACTCTACTGTGCCCCCCTTCTTACCTCCTCCAAGCCTCCTCTCCCTCACCTAGGACCCACTCCCACTATCTTTTGCAGTAAGTGGAGATTAGTGGGGGGAAACAAAAACTTTTGTCTTCTGTAATATAGAATTTTGAGTTATCATCTTTATTTTCTTTTAAATCCATCAATTTTACAATATGAGTTTTAAAAAAATCAATTGACAAATGATGATACTACCATAGAAAACAAAAACAAGTGCAACAAAATCAGGCTCACAAACCCCTTTCTTTTTGCCTTCTCTCAGGCAATCTTGTCCATGGAAAATCAATACTGTCCCCTTCCCCAAATACCTGTTACCTGTCCGTCCCTACATTTACTAAACCTTACTGAATTGATGACCTAACTTATAGCCTCCCCCTACATTATAATGCAATAGCCATACATGATTGATAGATAGATAGATAGATAGATAGATAGATAGATAGATAGATAGCTATACATACCAATATAACAGGCAATAAACATATACAGAGTAACATCAGTGGACAGAATGAAAGACTTTACACACCTAGATTGATGTATATGGCTCCTACATTGACATACATCACAAAGGCAAAGGAAGGTAGCAAGAAATAGATGGTAAGGGGGAGGTGGCTTTAAGCACTTTGGCCTTAGGCAACAACACTGGTTTAGTCAGGAGGCCAAAGACCTCAACCTTCTATTAAGAATGTATGTGATGCTTCTTATGACTGGATATGTACAAACCAGGTTGTTTTTACATAGGACTGCTACAAAAACTTTCACTAGACCTTCTCACAGATAGCTGTAGTGTAAAGAAGCTATAGACTGCAAAACCTAAGTCATTAGAAACAAGGCAGATGAAAGGAAGGAAGCTGCTTTGACCATTTAAATGCTCAACTGAATTTGCAAAAAGCAATTGTTCAAGGCATATTATGGCTTACGGAGTACAGGTATAACATTTCTTTTTCCTTGTTAAGAGGTATTTATTCTTCCCTATTTATGCTCAAAGAAATCAGCCTAAGGATTTTGAGAGGATTGTTTAGCTAACATAATCTCTGGCCCTTTCCACATGAGGAAGTTAAAATGGGCCAAGGCGTCCTGTCACGGAGGTCGTCCACACCTTGGATTGGATTCGGTTCGGACTATTTACCTTAGTTCTGCACCTTAGTCTGATCCAAAATGCCCCCAAGTGGTCCTCCAGCACACTAAGTGAAGACTGGAAAAATTTGGTCTTTCAATCTTCTGGAGTGCACCATTTCATTCCTGCTCACTTGTGCAGATGTGCAGGCTCGCACCAATGCGAGCCTGCAATCAGCGGAGGGTGGGCTGTGGGCATGGTCAGCGTCAGCGGTTGGTCTGGACCCACAAAGAACAGGAAGCTACCATTTTCAGCCTCAGCAGTGTGGATCTATGGATCTCGCACTGCTCCGATTAGCCTTGCAACAAACAGAGGAGCCCTGCAGAAGGGCTTAAGGGAAAGTCCGCGTTGCTTCAAAGAGAGAAGGACCAGTAAGTAACAGCACAGAACGATTCACTCACCTCATGTGGAAAGAGCCTCAATTAGACTAGAAATGATGCATTTGGATAATTCCATCATTTTGTTATTCTAGTGGGTCTACCAAGAAGAAAGCCAGAGGCCTTGTATTCAAATTGTAGGGTTGGAGTGACAACTGGAGAGAGATCCTGTACCTCTAAGTATTGTGTGGAACAGGGAATTTCAACAGCTATCTCTCATTACCTGATTGCCTGAGAAGCAACACCTGCTGAAATTTCTCTTCTGTACAACCATTAAAAGTACAGGAGCCCTGAACAGTTTTTCACTTTGGCAACCCTAACCGGAAAAAGTAGGAAGTTGCTGTGTTTTGCCAGCAGTTGGTGAGGCTCAGGGAAGAATTAAAGTTGAAGGAAAGACCTTTGACAGTAGGAGTTCGGGAGAGTGATAGCTAGGAGATCTTTCTTTTTTCTGTACCTCAGGATGAAGGAATTTCTCCGGTGGACTGAAGGAAGAAAAGATAGCCATAGAATGTAACACCCATGGACATGGCACAAAGATGGAGAAGGACTCAACACAATATTGCCTCCTGTATTTACCACCATAGAAAGCAAATCTGAGAAAGAGTTTCCTTATATTTAATTTTTCATTTTCTGATATAGTCTATAATTAGAAATCTGTGTCTCACAGCCACAACTGACTTTTTAAAATTCATGTACTAACCAAGCTTTAATCTTTTAAAATCCCTAAACCTGATAGATATATGCCTTCTGCTAATCTAAAATGAGCTTGCTTGAGATTTCTACAACTGAGAGGATAGAGGCCTTTGTTCTACTTGATTGATAGCCCTGTGGGACCACATATTGGGAATATCTGCCCCAGGTAAATCAGAGAAGAAAATCAAGTAATACACAAGAGTACATTTGGACTGAAGAGTCTGAAAAACTTGAAGAGAATCAACTCTTTGATGGCTCATCCAGCATTCCCTCATTCATTATCTTGTAGCAGTGCTGGAAGATGGAAAGTATGTACTTTTTTCTCAGATGTGAGGGGAAAGGATGGAGAGAAGAGGAGCTGAAAGCTAGTAACATCAAATTTTAACCTACCTGGAATTTCCCTCACTAGACAGGAGTGGATGGTTTAAACAGACTTGTCAAGAGGGCTGCCAATATCACACTGCCTTTATACAAATCTATGGTGCAACCACTTTTGGAATACTATGTAGAATTTTGAACCTGCATCTCTGGAAGATGCAGAAAAGGGACAACTACAGTGTTTAACTGAATAGAACAAAACTATGAAGAAAGGTCACATTTGGAACTTTTTAGCTTAGAAAAAGAAGATGAATCAGGAGAAACGGCAGATGTATATAAAATTATGCATGGTGTAAAAATTAGATAAAGAGTGGCTTTCTTCCTGTTTATGGACTTATTGAGCAATAACAAATCTAACAATGCAATAATTTGTGGCTATAGTTACAAGTAATTCTAGTAGTTGGTTCTGTAATGGTAGAATACTGTGTTTTTTTCTTTTTCTTTTCTTTCATTGCAGTTTGGCTTGGGGGTGTCAAAGCCCTTTTGTGTTTTAATAAGTTAGTATTCAGTGTTTTAGTTAGTGTTCTAGTTTAGTGTGTTAGTATTATGCATTATCTTTAGGGTTTGTTTCTTTTCTTCTTTCTGCTTTTTCTCTTTCTTTCTTTTCCTTTTTAATGTATTTTTATAATGAATTAGATTGTATATTAAGAGAAGAGAGAGAGGAGCTTTCTTCCCAGCTCAGCTTAGGACAATCCAGTGAAGGCAAATAGCAAGGAAATAGGCCAGGTTAAAATGAAGGACAGCATAGAGATAAGCTATGGAACTTCCTTCCATAAAACTTGTAATGGCTTGAAGCTCTGATGACTTTAAGACAGGTTTAACAAATTTAATGAAGGCTAAAGTTGACTGTCAATGACTGTAAGGCAAGATAGGCATATGTTGCTTTCAGTATCAGGTGAACCATGCTGAAGAAGAGTGACTTCTCATTCTCCACAAGAAGGGATATCTTAATGTCAAAAAAAAATCAACTACCATGAGATTTTTCACATTTTGGAGCCTTTTTGCAAAACTTTTATAATTTTTTTCTCTAAAACATTTGTGCAAAACTATTACTTTGTGTCTGTCTGTGTCTAAAATCTTGAGCTTTGCCCAAACAATGTTTTTTCACAACTTTTTCATTAAAAAGGAGTTCTGACACTTTTGCCAAAATGTGAAACAAAATTTTAAAATGAGCAAGAAGTCTTGTAATCTTGTCCAAGGGGGGGGGACCTTTGGGTTTAATCATTGATGTGTGAAAAAAGGAGCTAAATGAAGCTTTGCATCTCTATATTGAATACAAGTTAGTGAGAATCATCTTCCAGAGCTGGCCACTGCCTGAGGATGTCCTCTATTGGACACTGTAGGAACAGCATGTTGAATTAGATATACCTTGGTCCTCATCAAGGAGAGCTCTTATATTCCTATGATAAGTTTGTCATTAATCTTTAGCATTAAGGAAAGTTAGTTTCTTTTTATGTACTGAGTTGGTTTTAAAGAACGGAACAAAACTGGTTATGGTTCAATGTCAAGGAGTACAAAATAAAATGACAGTGGCTGAACTACATTTCTTACACTATTTGCATAAGTGTACATTTTTCCTCAGAAAGAAAGAGAGAAATAGGGAATTATATCTCGTCCACATCAAGCCACAACTAGGGCCAATACTGGTATCTGAGGCATCAAATGCTACACACACAGAGACACACACATTCCCCACAAGCCAAGGGGTGTATTTTCCAAGGCTAGATCATTTTGTCAGCTAAAGAAAAAAACTTCACATGTAGGGCACTGTGCAGTCTCTCCTTAGCAAAACTAATACAATGATGATGAACTCAGTGACTAGCTATTTGTTGCCCATCCACACCACCCAGAATCATCTGTCCAGGATGTCTTCCTCTTTCTGCCAAAATATAGGGCCAGACTTGTTTCCGGCAAAATTCATCAAGCAAAATGAGCTCATTGAGCCTTTATTTTGGAGCAAGTCTTCAAAAGAAGCTGCTGTTCTCTGATTAAGTCAAAACAAGATAGCTGTTCCAAAATGATTTTACAAGATTGCAATCGATCATTCAGAGTACCTCAGTACATTTCTGGTTGTCTTGATGACATTTGCTGAAAACAGAAAATAGATAATAAATTAACATAGAGTGAAATTCAGCAAGAAAAACAGCATCTCATTCCCATTTTGCAGGCTTAAGTGGCTCTGAAGAGATTCACAAAGTTGGCCATAAGCCCCTTCATGAAAGCATATAAAGTAATTAGTACACAGAGCCATGGATTCTGAAACACAGTGCTGCTGACACTAATGGAAGAGTGGGAGTCTACGTGTTTTCAGGATCAAGGCCAAAATACCTAAGTATTCTCCTAATGTACATTTGGGCATCAACAAAAATGATTTGTTTTCACGTCTGTGTAGTTTTTCTAAGTACATTTGCAGCATAATGCTTCTAAAAGTACAATACTACTGGTAAGGGCCATTAAACCAAGCACTTTTTCCTTCCCTTGGTTGCATTATGGATGATAGCAGAATGTTGACTGATGCTCGTGCTAATGGACTTTGACTGGAATGTATTTTCTGTTTCATTTGAGAAGACTCAGTTACTTACGTACTCTAGTTCTTCATAGACTAGCCAGAAGAATAACTTTCATTTGCTGCTTAGTTTATGATCAAATGAAAATGTATCTTTATCTTCATCTGTTATTTTTAAGACAGTAATCCTTTTTTAAAAAAATCAATCTCACAGGGGATAGGAGCTATGTTGGAAATTATGCAAACAATACTACAGCATTTTCTGCTTAATGCTTCTTCCTTAAGAATATCACTCAACCAAAATAACAAGCATTTTCCTCTTTTTTAAACAGAATAGATGTGCCCACATCTATTTGGCCTAGATTTGTTATTTGGCGAGTTTACTGTATTTTGTGGTCTGAATACATTGAGGCTACACAGATGGCTTCACTACTCAGTGTACCACCCAATATGAGCTCAGATGCTTCCTACCACTTGTCCACATTACACAGATGATCACAGTACCATGTGGTAAAGATGCCTCCTTGGAGTTGTTGGCTATCTGCATGATGGCTCTATTACACTGGTTTACCTAATTCTTTCCTTCATTTTTTTTTTCTCAGCTGCTTTCTCAGTCTTAGTGCTGGGCAAGTATTTGCATTAATAAATTGTGTGGTTTGAGCCTCAGACTATGACTATGGAGACCAGAGTTCAATTCTCTACTTGGCCATGGAAACCTACCGGATGATCTTGGGTGTGTCACACACACACACAGCCCCAGAAAACCCATGATAGGTTCACCTTAGGTTTGTCAAAAGTCAGAAATTACTTGAAGACACTCAGCAACAAACAAAAAGAACAATTTAATAAATGACTAGCAAATTTGGCATTAGTGATACCTTCCTCACATGTTCAGCTGTCTCTCTTCTGAAACATGTATAGAGACGAGCAAAGGGAAGTGCTTTTCCTCATCAAGTTGTCAATTCCACTTGTGATTCACTCATTTCAGTCAAGCCAGGAATCTCTTAGATGATACACAAACGTGGGTATGGAACACAATGAAGAAACCTAACACCTAACTAAATCTCACATGAGAAATGGAGTGAGGAGAATAAGTTACCAAAATTTGTCTAATTCAGTTCAAGAATGCTGGCCTTGGAACTGATGATGAGAATGTGAAAGACCCTCACTCTGTATTTTATTGCTTTTCTCCAAATCCCACCCACATTCCCATGCCAGCCTTTATCTAGTTCTGAGACTTTTTTCCCCTTCATTGACATTCTGCATAGACATTGCTGCTAACACAAAATAAATAGCAGAGAGTGAAATCTAAGAAAAAAACATCTAGTTCCAATTTTGCAGGCTTAAGTAGCACTGAAGAAATTCATGATGTTGCTATAAGCCTAATAGCTTGACAAGAAATAGCACTCTTTCCTCTTCTCCATACATGTTTCTGTGGTAAGTTGAACACCCAAGATGGTATCAGCAATAGACATTTTCCATATGAATTTTCCACAATGTAAATTTTTATTTACACACACTTTCCAATGCACACTTTTTGTACATAATTTTCCACTGATTAAAGTGTGCATATCTGTACTTTTCAACTATATATATTTTAGCCATTTTCACTTTTAAAACATACATGCACTTTCCTATTATTTTGTTTCGTCAAAATATACCACTTCCAGGCAAACTGTGCTTTATCTCTTAGTTAGTCTCAGGAGGTACGAACTGGGTGATTTCAGTAAGAATTTCAAAACCACCCAAATTATTCTCCACCCTTAGCTGGGAAAAAGTCATATTGCAGTACTTCAGCATATATTTTATATGCAGAAGGCCTTAGGTTCAAATTTTGGAATCTTCAGCTAAATCTATTATTCAGGGTAGAATAGGAAAAGCATCTCTCTGTCACCAAGAAAAGTGCTGCCAATCAGAATAGTCAAAATTAAACTGAATGTCCCAGTGGTCTGACATGATTTAAAGTGCTTCAGATATCTACATATGAAGCCAGAGTGTCCAGCAGCCAATCACTTTAAAAATGCTATCATTTACCACATTTATCTCAAAACTATCAACAAAACCAAATAGCTATGGGATGTGGCTAATAAAAAATTATTTCAATAGATTTATTTTGAAGAGAATTTGCCACCAATAGATTTCCTCTTAATGAGAGACAAATACAGTGGGCAGAAGCAGAAAGACCTGTGGGGTTTCTTCCACATTCAGGTGTTTAAATCTCAAGTTCTTCCTGTTTCATTTGGAGGAAAAAATGCAATTTTCTGTAATTTTTTCAACAAACACAATGTTCCTCATTTGCACTGGCCAGATTCAATAGAGACAACTATTCCTGACATGTAAAAGACTATATGTTTGCCATCTGACATGTAGAAGATCGTATTTACAAGTATTGGAAATGAATTACTGTAAGAAAGAGAGAGACAGAGAAATAGACAGCAACTCTTCTTCAGCAGTAATACAACTGAATGCACAACTATGCAAATCTATTAAGAGTTTAACACTCAAAACCTGGAGCTTCTTTAGAAAAATCTGTATGTTTTATACCCCATCTTTTGTTTACATATGTTATCACTGGTTCCCAATTTTTTTCTAATTGATTGATTTGTTTTCGCTTTATATAATGAGTAAGCCGAATTCTTTTAGTTCCACTATTTTTGATAACCATTGTTCCATATCTGGTATATTTGGATTTTTCCAAAATCTTGCGAAGTTTATTCTCACAGCTGTCACCAAATAGAGCAATATCCAATTATTTTTCTACATGAAGTTTTTTTCGAATATAAAAGTCATGTTAAGTAAGAAGAATTCTGGAGACATAGGGAATATCACTTGAAACTTTTCTTTTATAACTTCAGATATTTTTGTCCAGTATTTCTTCGTTACTGGACAAGTCCACCATAGATGATAAAATGAGCCTACTTTTTCTTTACATTTGCAGCATTTATTATTTCCTGTATGATAAATTTTATCTATTTTTTCTGGAGTAAGGTGGTATCTGTACATCATTTTTAAGAAGTTTTCTTTCAAATCTTGAGAACTGGTAAATTCATTTGTATTTTTCCAAGTTGATTCCCAATGCTCTAATGATATTTCATGCTGTCAGTTTTTAGCCCATTTTATCGTAACCTCTTTTATAGATATAAGATGTAAATATGTGTATAGATTTCAAATTAAGATTAAATTTAGAAGATGGACAAATATATTAAGTATGGAGAATTGAGAAACAAACTGAATTGAACTGAAATTAGCTTTTCTTTACATTCAAAAAGTAAAAAATGTTGTATATGTTTTATAAAGAAATACAAAAGAAAGTGTGTACTCAAACCATAAAATATACTTAGAAGGAAGATTTAGGGAGTTTCATATGTATAGGTATAAATAAATGGTGCAAAAAGATGATTCCAGAGAGACGGCAAAAGGAAGTAGAAAAACCAATTTATTATAAATTATTTTCTTAAATATCAATTCAACTTGTAATACTACTAGGGTTTTTTTGTATTGATATATATTTCAAAAGTTGAATACAATATCTAATTTTGCATGCTTTTTATAGAATTATATGAACGTTTTAATACAAAAAAGAAAAAAGAAAAATATGTATGTTTTGGTTTCTCTCCCATACAAATTTTCTTAATTTTATTTCTTTCTACATCAGATATGTGCACATTTTGGTAAATTCTTATAAACAAAATAGTGAAAAACAACTGATACAAAATGTTCTCCCATCCGTAATGGTCTGGCTCTGGACATCAAGGGAACTGAGGAGCATCATTTATTTTTCTGTGTTGTCACTGAAAATTTTAATGGGTATTGGCAATGTAAAATGACACACTATTGATGTACTTAGCATATCCTCTGTCTCAGCCAATGGCACACCATTTGTGTGACATTTTTGGGGCTGTCCAACTGAGTTGACCTCTTTGTTTTTGACTTTTCCCCCTCCTTTGACTTATAATAGGCTTTCTGATTACAGGGACTTTGATCTTTGTATTTAGCATTTAAATATCTGCATTTCAGGGAATGTTTTTTTAAAAAAAAAACAAACACAGGAGACAGCAGCAGGCTGGTGAATTAGACTGCCACGTGTAGCCTACATATAACCAATCCCAGAAATGTGAAAGGTCAAACACAAAGATTAGAAATGAATAGTAACTTTCTAAATCCTCTTCTCTGTTTCTATCTTCTCAAGAATCTTACCAAGAGAATCTCTTATCTGCCACAAAACAGATGCCGCAGAGTGGCTCAAACTCTCTCATCACTTGAGGCATGAAGCAAAATACATATACACACCAATCAACTCACTTCAACAGTGGCACTACATCCTCTTGGCAGGGAATGCAGTGGCAGCATTTACCTGCCCACACATAGCCCAGGAAGAAAATGTAGGATGAAATGCTTATCTTTCCTCCCATCTGAGAAGCATGCTAAGGTGGTGGCACCCATATGTATGTATCCTGAAAGGGAGGAGGATGTGATGTTTTTACCTGTGTTTCCACCTGTGCATCTGGGTGTGTTAGCCACACTTCCACACTCCTGTGTGCAGAATAGGAAGAGAAGTGCTTCCCTTGTCAGTGGTTCCTCCTAGACTCTGGAACTCTCTCACACAGGAGAAGAAAGTCATCCCTGCCAGTTCTATTTCCACTAGTGGACAAAACATTTTGTCTCTTAACTGATGGATATAGAAGGGAGGTTTGCTTTACTTTTATTCTTCTTGGTAGGTTTTAAATTATTTTGAACTGTTTTAAATTATTGCTTCTTTTACTAGAATACTTTATTTATTTATTTTACTCTTTTGTTATAGTCTCAGATACTACTCTGATGTCAATTAAGGTAGTATTGTGGGATGCGGGCAGTGGCCACTCTCTTTCTTGGCCATGTGGAGACTGGGAACAAAAGGGGGAAAAAGACAAGTAACAAAATTTCAACTCCATTAGCAACAGAAAAGTAAGTTTCCTTGAAATCCAGCTTCTGGAATGAGTATTTCATATCATCTGATCCTATGAGTCAGCAGTCCAGGTCAGCAGCCCACAGTGTTACCGTAAAAGGTGGGGGACTCACTGATGCCAATGCCTCAGTGAAAAGGTGGGGAATTACAGCTCAAAGGAGGCCTGTAAGACAGGGGTAACCATGGGATCCTTTCCTCTGTGTATAGCAGTACTGAGAGAAACCAGTTGGAGGTCAAAAGAATGTTTTATTGGGGAAAATCATGAACACATTCAAGAAATCAGTCTTACAACCATACTAGGCCAACAAGGGGAAAGGAGGGAAAAGTTGGAGAGCAAAGAGTTAAGGTGAAGTGAGCAATATTTATCAATCCTGAAGAGAAGGGAGTTGAAGTAAGATGGATCAAAAACAAGAGTTTGAGGGCAAAACTGAGGAACAAGGGTCTAGGGTGTGGTGTGATGCTGAAATGCTAATGAAAGTTCAGAGTTTGAGCCAGGGTTTAAATATCATTTTTCTTCCTCGAAAGAGAAGGTGTTAATGGCTCTCTGGCAGAGCAAACAAAGCAGTCTGGAGTAGACTAAGCATTAGGTGACAAACCATGATAGGGGACATGATAGCTCCTTAATGTCTGAGCAGATGAGGAAACAAAAGGGGAAATTCAGCAGGAAGGAGGCTACAGGATGTTGGTCGTTATCACTTCATTTGGGAGTTTTGGTGGCTAGTTTTTTCTAGGTTTGGGCTATTGATCATCTTATCTAATTAATCTTCACTGAATTCATGACCCACTCATGCCTTGAAGTTCCCTCTGACCTAATTTTGCATGTGTCCAGCCAGTCCTCCTTGCCAGCATGGCTCTTCAGGCATAGATGCATGATTTCTATGTTGTGCCAATTAAATAATGTTCACTGCCAACTATACCATATCATGGTGGTGTATGGCATGGTAACAACAGAAGTGGAAAATAAGAAGCCACTGTCTATGAGTTATAAAGATGTTTCTTTCATAAGATGAAGGTCAGGCCAACCATTAGACTCAGGCATTGGGGTACTGGGAGTGACAAATTTGCCTCTGCTCTCTGTATACTGGCAGGGCCCTTGCTGCTCTGGAGAGCAGCCATTACCAGTCTGCACAGATATCAAGATCTGGCCTGTGTCAGTGTAGTAGAGACGAATGATGATGGCTGCTTCTGCTTCTGCTTCTGCTTCTTTCATTCATTCATTTTTATATCCCAACAGGGGACCCAAGGCAGCACACAACAGAGATGAAAACAAAATATAGCTTACAAATTACTAATAAAAGAGTAAAAAAAATTAAATAAACTCTGCTATTAACATGTTAATAGGAGAGGGTTTTTTTTTTTTACTCTTTTATTACAGTAATTTGTAAGTTATATTTATCTCATTTTTGGCTGGAGATAAGATGAACTTTATCCACTACATTGTGCAAACCACTCCCCTTCTTGGCCATATGAGGATTAGGGACAAAGGGCAATAAAAGACAGGTAATAAAATTTCAACTCCATAGCAACAAAAAAGTAACTTCCCTTGAGATCCCTTGATCACTCTCTGAATCACACTGAGTTGTATGCTTTCATATAAGAACTAGAGGAGTGGGTGATTTTGCTCTGGGCTCACACAGAGGAGAAGGAAATGCACTTTTGTTCTCCTTCAAGTCAGAGACTTGGTGAGTTCATCCTATGACACTGTCAGCATGGAATTCAGGAAGAGCAGGACACAAGGCATAGAACAATGACTGAAAAGGTGCAAATCTGGTCATCCTTACTTAAACAGCGTT
Source organism: Ctenosaura bakeri (assembly GCA_948474755.1). NCBI lineage: Eukaryota > Metazoa > Chordata > Lepidosauria > Squamata > Iguanidae > Ctenosaura > Ctenosaura bakeri. The sequence continues at coordinate 147,995 of CAOLHI010000068.1, read as the reverse complement.
TCTGCAGGAATAGGCATTCATTTCTAAAATTACTGAAAAATGAAACAGATGCACAGTCATTCATTTCAATTTATTTTGATTTAGGGCAATTTTGAAATGACAAGTGGTGTTGCATTGCGCACAAGTGATGCATTCAAATACCATTCTGTAGGAAAAGGAAATGCTGGAGAGCTCTGAAAGTGATAAATTGTTTGGTCTGAAGCACAAAGAAATGTGAGACACAGTGGAAGCCTGATGCCCTATAAAGATGTTAAAGTACCTGAAAGAGATAGACCATTTGGGTGAAAAACACCAAAGTTATGCAATCGGAATAAGGCTGAGTCTCCTCCGTAATACAGAATGGGCAATTCTGTACTTGGCTTTCTCTTATGTATATATTGTACAAATTTAAGGTAAATTCTGACCCAAAACACACTGAAACAAAATTGTCATACATCCATAATAGTAAGAAGGGTAGGAGGGAACAGAATGAAATGAAAACATGCAAGAAACAAAATAGATGAAGTAAAAACAAAAAGAAAATTGGGTTCCATAAATGAAATGATAATTGCAACTGCACACCCATGCTTCTGCAGAAGTATATTAATAGGCCAGGCTATGTGATGCAAAACAGTATTATGTTGTTGGAATTTGTCTGCCCTAATGCAGTATCATTAGTATGTAAGGCACCTAATCTTATCATTTAATTTAGGATTAACATTCAGCTACTTTGTTCTTCAGAATAGCTGATAAAACAGGCTGTGTGATGTCCTGCTTACGAGGCACTATCTATGCAATAGAAGACTACCTATCCCTCCACTTTGTCTGAGGAAACATTACGTGCGACATAGGGTTCTGCTTGTGTGTAACTTTCCCAGGATGCAGAACATCCTAGTTTTTGTTCCTGTAAATTTGTACTACCATTGTAAAGGTCAAATGTTTCTATATCAGGTTCTCATTACTACAATGGTCAGTGAGCTCATTTACAGTTTCGAGGCTGAAGGGTATGCACATGGATTTCATACCCTCCAGCTGTGCAAATTTGGCAGGGAAAACTCCAATTAGCCTTCTATTGTCCTACTTTTTCTTTTTTAAAAATATATATATATAAAACATAGGGACAACAAGTATAAATCTATCAACATTATAAACATTGTAATACTTCATAGTTATTTTATAGAAATCTCTTATTGTTTATAATTATTATTTGTAATCGTTGCTGCTTTATATCCCCTTTCGGCTTCCTCTTACCTGGATATCTCTAAATACATGATTCCCCAAACTCCTACTGATGTAAAATCCACCCCACCCCCAAGTTATGTGCTTACAATCTGCTATTTATCCATCTTATTTGAGTAATTTGCTTTTACAAATGTAAGCCTTTATTGATGCCTATTGTTATTATAAATGTTAAATAAGTCCAGCAGTACTCTCTTAAATCTTATCTATTGTCTCAATTATCCATCTTTTTTCTTTTTATCCCACTTTTTCAAATGCCTTTAAAATGCCCCAGTTTCCCTCGTCTCCTCCCACTATCCACCTTTGTCCTCAGCTTACTTACACTGCTGCAAACAAAGTTCAAAGTGAAAAAGCAGCTCACACTCAGACCTTTTCTGCATGAGGTGAGTGAATCACTCCTTGCTGTTACTTACCGGCTCTTCTTGGGTCCGAAGTAATGCACACTGTCCTTTGAGTCCTTCCACAGGGCTCCTCCATTGGTGCAGGGTGAACCGGAGCAGTGCGAGGTTTGTAGATCCCCCATGCTCCAGCTTAAAATGGCAGCTTCTGGTGTCTTCATGGGAGTGGACCAACTGCTGACGCTGGTCACACCCACAGCCCACCCTCTGCTGATCACAGACTCGCATTGGTGTGAGCCTGCGCATCTGCACAGATAAGTAGGAGCACAATGGCGCTTTCCAGAAAATGTAAAGACTTGATTTTTCCAGTCTTTACTTAGCACGGGGGAGGACCACTTGGGGGTGGGTTGGATCGGACTGAGGTGCAGAACTAAGTTAAATAGTCTGCACCTAGTCTGATCCAAGGTGAGGACGACCTCCGTGCCAGGACGCCTTGGCCCATTTCAACTGCCTCGTGCAGAAAGGTCCTCAGTTAACTCAGCAAGGGGGAGAGAAGACAAAGAGATGAAGTCTTGCCTTTCCCTGGAGGCTTAGGCAAAAGCAAACTGCTGCAAAACCTCCTGACTTGTATGATCTACCCCAGGGCTTTCCAAACAGTGTGCCATGACACATTAGTGTGTTGCCTGAAGTGTGTAGGTGTGTTGCCTACAATCTTGGAAACGTATGTTATTATTTATAAATCATATATTTTTAAAAATATATGAAAGGTTTTCATGAGATATGTTGTGTCCCCATACATTTTGTTATTACAATTTATATATATGTCTGTATTTCTTATAAAGGGTTAGCTTAACCTCCAATTTGCTAGGAAAACTGCAATTACTGTGTTGCAAAATGATGCGTGTCTAAAATTTGTGTCAATAACATGAAAAGTTTGGAAAGCTCTGTTCTACCCCATTAATAACTTCTTCTTGTATCTTGACCATACTGTGACGTTGCCTATATGTATCCCAGTTTTTATGTATGAAATGTGGGGTGTATAGGATTTTGGCTATCAATTTTTATTCAGGAAGTTTTTCTGTTGTTTATACACAAATCAAAAATGATTTGTCTGTTCTGCCTTTTCTCAAGCCAAAGCTTGTTCTACATTTCTAGAAGTGAAGGTCCATAAATCTGAAAACATAAGACTGAGTTTCTTATCTTGCTTGAATTAAATTTAATAAGTCCCAGGATAGACTTCTCTTTTAAATGATTTATTATTCTGCCCTGATAGGACATTTTAAGAAAAATGTATCCTGTGCCCAGGAGTCTCCTGAAACAGTGGATTTGTTTTGAGCAGCACACATACTCAGCTGGCACTTTTTGCTCCTACAAGTTAGTTTTAAGCTGCAGAAATTCGATATGGAATTAAACAGAAGAAATGTAGAATAGAATTTAAATCTCTTGTGAATTATCCAGATCCTTTCTACAGAAAGACTTTTCTGTTGCCATTTTTCCACTGATGGAGATGTTCTTCACATCTGTTTGGAAACAGATATGAGTGTGTGGATCCCTTTCTCTTTTTGAGAAGAATGGAAAATCCTTATATGAACAGAACTTTGCACCACACTCATTCTTAGCTATGAGCTTCTCAGACACACTGGTTGAGTTGGATGTCATGGACAAATCATGTTTTATCATAATGGAACTGAATTTTTGTGGACTTCAGGCCCTCACCTTCTCTGACTTAGGTGAAAGGAGGAAGTCAAAAGATTTTGCCTTCATTTTTAAAGCAATTTCATCTTATAGCTGAACTCTAAACTGTGGTTAATCTTAACTATATTTTATTGAATTAAGTTTTATAACCCTAGTATTTAATGTGTTTCTGCAAGCCACTGATATAGCCAGAATTTTATTTCTTGAAAGTAATAAATTGCCTGAGGAATGCAATCACAACCTGTAGAATCTCATGACATCATTGCCATGAAACAGAATGCTGGTTCCCTGGCACTATCTTCTGGAAATAATGATTTAGCTAGGAATGGAACCACTGCAAAAAAGGGGGCTCCTGACTCAGATAGATGCTCCAGAATGTTTCCATTGTCAATGGTATGGAAAGCTACTGAAGCCCAAGAGAACCACATGGATATAATCCCAAGGGAGGGGGGCAACTTTTCTGTTTATTTTTCAACATGACATATTCTAGAGCAAACTTTTATGTATTCCTTCTACAAAATACAAAGTGGCAAACAACATAAAAATGAGTGAAGTAATATCAGTGTAGCCTAATAAACAACAAAATGAACTAGCATGATTTTATTTTTGCATATTAAAACTTCAAACTTTAAAGTTGTATTTAAAACATATTTATGTATGGTTACTTCTTCAAATGGGATCACATAATTGCTGCATGTTTTCTTAAAATTAGGTGTTCTGAGATGTTTGTCATTTATTCTTATGTGCTTTTTCATTTTTAACTGAACTGTTTGCTTGCTTTTAGTTATACCTGTCAGACAAAGTTGTGATTCAGCTTTTAATTTTATTTTATTTTATACTTTCTTATCATGTAAAGTGTCTTGTAACCATTCATCCATAAAACCATTCATTTATAAATGCTTTTCTTAAAAAAACAATAAAATTGTACATGGAGGCTAAAACTGAATTTGGTTTGTAGGCCTAAATCTAAGACCTAGATCAAGTTGTTAACCCCATTGAATCAATAGAAACTTGGCAAATCAAAGCATAAGTTCCAGTAATTCAACAGGTCTAATCTCATCTGGATTAACATTTGGATTTTGCTCTCTCTCTTTCTCTTTCTCTTTCTCTTTCTCTTTCTCTTTCTCTTCTCTCTCTCTCTCTCTCAGGGGTGAGAATCATGAAGCTACTGAAGTTATTGGACTACAACTTCCAGAAGGCTACTCCTTAGGTAATGCTACAGTTGCTGCAAATTGCAATTCAACATCTGAACATGACATAATTTCCACCATTAGAATGTTGGAATAGTAATGTGGGGGAAAAGAATTCAAATCTCCACTTACTGCTGGTAAGCCTTTGGATAACTTTTGGCAAGGCACAATCTCCTAGCCTTATGGAAAGGCAATGGTAAACCTCTTCTGAATAAATCTGAATAAAACCCTATGATGGCATCTTCATGAAACACATAAGACATATAACAACAAAACACAAGAAAGTATATATTAAGGACAGCATAGTCCTTTATGAAACAGAAAAGGAAAAATTAAACAAGGGATTGGAAATAAAAGTGAAAACTGAAATTTGCAAGTAAAATATTCAGCTTAAATGAAACATCGGCTACGAACACAAGATGCTGAAATAAACATATTCTGATCATCTAGGTGGTTGATAGAGTGCCTACAAGTTTCTTTTCTAGTTTTCTCAGCTCTTTCTCAAGATATCTGAATAACTAAACCTGTGACCTTTAGAATGTAACACATCTGCTACTGAACTACACTTCTCCAAAATGTCCAGTTGGATTCCAGAAGTCTAGGAAAAAGATTTGATGCTATTCATTCCTCTGCAAGTATCCTAGTGGGATGGAGAACACCTGGACAATTGGTTGAGTAGCTCCTACACTCGTTCAACTGCTACTCCACTGCTCGATGATTTATTAGAAGGTTTAAGATGATGAAACATGTAAGTATGATTATGAGTGATTTTAGAAAACCTGCTGTGTGTTATGAAACAGCTTCTGGCTAAGCACACCACAAAACCAGACAGAGCTAATGGCAGCAAAGAAGCATTCATCCATATCACTAGTTCATCTGCTTAATGTTATCCATTGGGACTCTTATGCATGATAAATGATCTAGTACATTCACAATATTCCAGATATTCCAATCCATCTGGAGATATTGCAGTGAGACTCTGGACTCCTCTTTCCTACCAAATTTAGCCCATTTTTTATGGAACAATTTTGTGGTTAAAACTGCTTTCATCCTTACTAAACAGTTTAAACAGTTTAAAAATTTCTCAGATGCCACGCATCCAGAACTGGGTAAGAATCCCAGTTCTATCTACTTCTGAATTAGGTGTTTTTGCATTATACGTATGCTTCAGACGTGTTTGGGATTGCAATGTTTCAACTGGCACACCATCTCTTTTGAAACACTGAAAAGAGAAATATTACTATTAGTTCAACTTAGTTTCTAAATGTGTTTGCTGAACAATCCATGAAATAATGAACTTGGATTGAAATATGGACCACTTTATTTAACTATTTCCTGTTTTAAGTTTATCCCTTGAGATGTGCAAAAGTGGGAAGCGACCTAGTTTGGGAGCAGCTGAGGAAGTTAGTTTCTCCCAGACCTCCTCTCCAGCTTCCCCTTGTCAAACGATTGAGTCCCAAAGAGAACCCAAATACCTGATCACTCCCTGGCCAGCCTGGTACTGGAAGGCGAACCAAAGAATCCAACCAAAGAACGTCAAGTCTCATGACTTATAGTGATGGCTATATCCTTTGGCCAGCCCTAAGAACAGTCCAACCCCAGCTGTCATGACACATAGGGGGAACTCCAGAGATCTATCTTTCATCAGATGGATTTCAAGGTGTTCACCAAACTGTTACTTTCTCCCCCTCTACTTGCCAAGTAACTGTCTATTTAAGACACCATCCTGGGCCAGATCACCATGTCCCCAATAGACAAGGCAGGGTAGGCCATAAATAAAGATTTATAATAAAAAAATGAGGAAAGGAACAAATAATCCTACCCTACCCCAAAGCAACCAGCAAACTTATTGCTTCAGGGGTGGGAGTATAGGTCAAAGGTAAACTTCCATGAGACAGAGAAGGGAGTGGCAAGAGTTTATTTCTGCTCCATGTCTGTCTTCTCCATCCTGACACTCTATAGCATGATGATTCCTTTGTGACCTCCTTTCATTCAAGGCCAGCAAATGCGTCTCCTCCCACTGATACTATGTGGCAAAAGGTGGGGGGGGATTCAAACTTTCAGCCCACAGGATGAAAAAGAGACATGTCACAAGATAGTCTCACGTTGGCTGAAAAGCCACACATTTTGACCTATGAATACTCTAAAAGAGTACACAATCACAAAAGAACAACACATAGATGCATGATATCAAATTACATAAATCTACTATTATAATTGCACATTGTCTATAGCCTATAGAACTTAGAAGCAAAACTGTACAAATTGCAAAGCCAAGAACTCCAAAACCATTTCTTGGCAGAAGGAAAACAGGTGAATAAAGGTTGAAGTTGTTACATATATCTGATGAAAGGATGGTAGAAAAACACATAGACAGCATTCAAGGGCACATAAATGTATCTAGGCTAGAGGGAAAAGAACTGTCTGAAATCTCTGAAAGATTTTGTGAGTAGGAGTTAATTAATTTCTTCATTAAGACCTGTTGGGACTAAACACTCCAACCAACTTCTTTTTTCAGCAGAACTCTCTCATCAGTAGAGTTCACCTTCTCTATTGACCCAAATCTAAGGTCCATTACAAAATGCTCGCCAAGGGTGCATCAATTACTTTGGTTTGGTTCTTTGTATTGCCATTGTCTTAAGGGGCCTGGTTGTTTTCCCACATAAATCTCTTGATATTTACATTGTATGACTTTTATTTTCATACTAAAAGACCATGTCTTATTAATGATATTCAGTCAGTAAGATGGACTGGCACCTTTTCACTGTCCAGATATGATCAGATAGATACTCCCATCATGCCTCATGATTGACTGTGCTTGTGGAGACTGATGGGAATTGCATTCCAACAACATTGTGAGGACTGCAAGTTTCCCATCTCTGCAGGAAAAGCATAGAACAAAGTTCTTTCTATGATGGTGTTAGGGACATAGAATTCTTGGGGCTATAATTTCCTTGATGCCTTTGGCAGACCCCATTGGTATATTTTGTAATTCCCCCTCTTGTAATCAGATGTAAAATAAGTCTATCTTGATAAAAATATCTCCAGAAGTGAAGGCATACTTCATATGGAATTACAGATGCAGGGGTGGGAATCACATTTCTCTCTACATACTAAGAATATCTTTTTCCAGTGCAGTACTTCAGGGATGCCACAAAATGACTGAGAGAAAACAAAAATCAAATTTTCAAGTTCACAGCTTTGATAGTATTCTATTATCAACAACAGGACATATTATAGCAATGAAGCTGAATCTGTAAATTTAATTTAGCATCTTGCAAGTGTGACTCCAAGATTTAAATTTTCTGCTGTGCAGCATCAAACATCTGTCTGAGGTAGCAGAAATGTTGTTCTGATTGCTTGCTTCATGCAAAAAGACATGTCACAGAGGACTAACAGCATACCAATTAGTCACCAGTCTAAGTGCAGCCAGTTTTCTACATATGATGCAGATTATATACAAATTATCTAAAAGAAACTAAGGCGTCCTAAGTTCAGATTTGTTTTGAATCCCAGAAAGATGCCATCACAAAAATGCACAAGCAACCAACAGATAAGAGGAAGACCTAACTAAGATCTCATCCAGATTAACTTCTTTGTAATACAAGGCTGAATGCCATTTGTGTCTGTTTTCTATGAATTTTTGTAGTTGTTCTTGAATGTGGTTTATCCCAAATACTTTCAGGGTGCTTGCTAGAATTCAAGGTAAATTTAATTTTATCATTTTTTTTTCATGCAAGATAATAATCAAAATGTGCAGTTTTTGAAGACCAGTCATAGTTCTGGACTTATTCAGTAAAACAAATTGTATTGCAACATTCTGCAAAGAAAATAGTATTTCTCTGCTGAAAATAACCTCTCCAGTTGAGAAAGGTTATTTTTTGCACAAAAATAAAAAAAACAGCAAAATGTTATTTTATGCAGAAAACAGCACAGAAAACACTATTTGCCACATAGAAGTGTTGTTTTCTGCACATAAAATTCCACTTTCTGCACAGGAATATTATTTGCTATGAAGAAAATGCTGTTTTCTTCACAGAAATGTTATTTTTTAAAAAAAAATCAATTTTTTGTGTCAGAAACCTGTTTTCTGTGTAGAACAGTTATAGTTCTTTAGTGTAGGAAAAAACCAGTCCTATTATTACAGCATTTCTCATTTCTGAAAGTTTGGTCATCTGTTCCAAGAAGACATCATAAGTCCTCAGTCTGACTAGTAGACCCCCACAATGACATTGCTGTTGCTTCTCTCCCCCTTAATTGTTACTCAGATGTTCTCAAGAGGTCATGGATCTCTTAATGGATAAGATTCCCTGGTCAGAAAGCACTCAACCAACTACTGGTTGAAGACAAGGACAAGTAGCATTGAGTCTAATGATGCAACTGGACTCCTGCCAAAAAGATGCTCAGCTGCCAACATGATCAGAGAAGAAAGGAAAATCAAAGCTGCACAACACATATAATAGGAACATGAAATGTGAGAAGCATGAATTAGGAGAAGTTAGACATTATCAGAAAAGAAGTAGAATAAATAAACAGTGCAATGTTTGGGGTGAGCAAACTAAAGTGGACAGGAATGGGACATTGTCCGTCGCATAATTACACCAATTTATGTCCAAACTACAGAAAGAAATAGAAAGATTCTCCATGGGTACACAGGAAGAAATTGACTACATACCAAAACAGGACATATGAGTAATCATAGGCAATTGAAATACAACAGTATGAAACATCTCCAACATTGTTGGAGAAATTAACTTAGGATCAAGAAATGAAGCAGGAGAGTGACTTATCCATTTGTGAAGTCAACAGTTGATTCATTGAAAACATGTTCTTCAGGCAACCATTTGGAGGAACTATCTGAAGATCTCAGAAAATGAGGTGGGAAAGGTTTCCAAAACATGTGGGAGAAATAAATAAAAATATGGCATATCAATAGAAGTGTTTCAAGTCACAGAGACAGTATCCATTCCAGTTCCAACAAATTCTGCAAATGAATATTGAAAACAAGACAATGGACCACAAATAGGCTGAATAAACACTCTAGTTCCCAAGAAAGGAGACACTAAGGATTGTAATGGTCATTGGACTATTGCACTGATCTCCCATGAAAACAAAGTGATGCTCAAGATGTTACAATAAAGACTTTTGCCAAATGGCAATGTCCAAGCTAAGTTCAGAAAAGGAAGAGGCACTAGGGATCATACTGCAAAATATGTTGGGTAATGGAATGCACCAAAGAATTCTAGCAGAAAATCATCATGTACTTTGTAGATTACATCAAAGCCTATGACTATGTACTCCATGAGAAAGCACAAAAATTAGAGCAAAGGAACACCAACAATTTAAGATATTCAAATAACACTGTGTCACTCAAAGAAAATACCAAATATTTGGAATGACTATTGATGAAATTTACGGAAGTGCAAAATCAGGGTTACAACTGAATGTTAAGAAAACTAAAATAAAGACCACAGATGATTTACATAATTTTAAAGTGTGTGATAGAAGCCATTTTCACACTACACTGTTATAGTGCTTTTATTCCACTTTCAATATCCTGTGGAATTCTGGGGTTTGTAGTTTACTAAGGCCAAAGAGCTCTCTGGTTGAGAATTCTAAATGCTCCTCCCTAAACGATCAAAACTCTTAAGGCTATATTACAATTGATAAGGCGATTGGAAATAGATAAAGACTAACATGGATAATAGACTTTTTTTTTTTTTTTTGGAGAGGGGTAAAGTAAATGGAAGAGTGCACTAATTTTGGTCTGTTATTAAAATGATACTAATAATTTTAATACAAATAAATATAATTTTAATTTTAATACAACTTTTAATATATTTTAATAACTACATATTATTTGTATATACACCATATATAGTATATTTATTGTACTGTATGTATTGTATATGTATAGTATTATATTGTATATTTATATGCTGTTTTAGGTATTGCTGTGTTTAACTTTTACTGCCTCATGGTCTGCTGACTATAATAAGGACATTGAATTGGACTGGATTGGATGAAGAGAAGAATGCCTTTGCCAAAAGCATGGCAAGTCTGATCAAGAGGGCTTTAAACCAAATCTTTGGCTGGGAGATTGGAGATGATAATGTAAACATCTCTCCAAAAGCAAACTCAAAACACAGGAATGTGAATTCTAGAGGAAAAGCTGAGGGAGAGAATGAGATCCACAATAAAACTCATAAGAGAATAAAAGATGATAACAAACAATGCTTTAGATGCCATACTGTACACCATTGCATAGAATCTGGGAAACAAACAAGATGAGTTAGAAGTCCTAGGTCAGAAAGGTCAATATGACTCTATATGCATAACAGAGACTCATGGATACCCCTATGACTGGAATATAACAATTGAGCGATATAATCTGTTCAAAAACATTAGATGGTGAAGAAAAGGAGGAGAAATAGCATGATATATCAAAGACAAATTCACTTAGACCAGTAGAGAATATTTGACTAAATGCGAAAAGAAATAACAACAACATTGTGGTAGGAGTTTATTACAAGCCGCCCTGGTGGCGCAGTGGTTAAATGCCAGTACTGCAAGCCACAAGGTTGTGAGTTCGATCCTGCTGGGCTCCAAGGTTGACTCAGCCTTCCATCCTTTCGCAGGTCAGTAAAATGAGTACCCAGCTTGTTGGGGGCATGTATAGAAATATATCGAAATACATGCTATTTGTAATTTGTTTGCTGCCTCGATCCATATGGAGAGGCGGGATACAAATAAATAAATAAAAAAAAAAGATGATGTGGTGGATGATGCTCTTCTGAAACAAATCTCAAAGATCTGCTAGAAGTGGTATTTATGGGGGATTTCAATTATCCTGATATCTGCTGGGAAACTAGCTCTGCTAAGCATAGCCTCTCCAACAAATCCCTGATGTGCTTTGCAGATAATTTCCTCTTTCAAAAGATGGAGGGAGAAAGGAACAATAGGATTGACAATCCTGGACTTGATCCTAACTAATGGGAGGAGCAGGTCACTGGTATCAAAGCAATTAGTACTTTAGGGGGTCAAGTGACCATGCAATGCTGGAATTCATGATTGTGGCACAGGCCAAAGAAGAATATAGTGAAACACAATCCTTGCATTTCAGGAATGGTGACTTTATTATGTTCAGGGAAATACTAGGCGGAATCCCATGGCTAGAGATGCTAAAGGAAAAAGACACCCAGCATGCATGGGATTTCATGTAGAAGGGATTTCTAACAGACACAAGCAATTCCATGGAGGAAGAAAAATGGGAAACATCTGAAAGGGCCAACATGGCTGCAAAGTAAACTTGAAGAGGACGTGAAAAGAAAAGAAAAACATGTATAAAGAATGAAAGGGAAGACAAATCACCAAGGAAAAATACAGATGTGTAGTGCAAGCTTGCAGGAAAAGTGTAAGGAAACCTAAAGGGCAAAGTGACCTGAGAGTAGCTAGATAAGCAAGGAGCACCAAAAAGTCCCCCCCCAAATATGTTCAAAGCAAGAGAGTGATGAAGGAACTGGTGGGACAACTGCTCAACAAGAATGCTAAAAATCTAACAGATCACAACTGCTCAATACCTATTTTGAGGACTGTGTACTTCCAAGCATCAGCAGAGAACTTGCTAAGGAATCCAGGCTTCAAATCAAAATTGAAAAGGAGTTAGTCAGGAATCATCTAGTTAACCTAAATGAGTTCACATCTGCAGGACCAGATGAATTGCATCCCAGAGTATTGAAGGAACTTGCTGACATACTTACAGAACCACTTGACATCATTTTTTAGAAATCTTGGAGAACTGGTGAGGTTGCAGAGGACTGGAGAAGGCTAAACATTGTCCCTTTCCACACAAAAGAAAAAAAGGGGGAGAAAATTGGGAAACTACAGGCCATTCAGCCTGACCTCAATATTAGAAAAAGAATAGATCATATAGGAGTCCATCTGCAAGTATCTTTGTGACAATGCAGGGATTAGCATAAGTTATTCAAGGACAAATTCTGCCAAATTAAACATATCTGCTTTTGATTGCATCACTAGCTTAGTAGATGGTGGGAATGCTGTGGATGTCATTTATATGGATTTTACCGAAGGATTTGATAAGATTCCCCAAAATATTTTGATTAACAAATTGACTAAATGTGGACAAGATGGAAGCACCATCATATATTGGAAAACTATGCTAAAAGAGTTGTCATCAGTGACTGTGCTTCAGATTGGAAGGAGGCCTCAAATGGAGGAGTTCTGCCCTGGGGCTGATGCTCTTCAATATTTTTATTAATGGTTTAGATGATAGGTTAGAGGGAATCCTTATCAGATGATACAACGCTGGGAGGAGTAGCTAACATATTGGAAGATAAGAACAGAATTCTAAAGGACCTTGATCGACAAGAAAATGGGAGTGAAATTAATAAAAGGAAATTCAACAGAGACAAACGCAAAATTAGGCCACACACACACACACGAATAAGCAGATATAGAAGGGGGTTACTATTGCTTAGCAGTGTTACATGTGAAAAGGACCTGGGGATACTGTTGATAAATGGAGCATAAGACAGCAGTGTGATGCTGCAGGAAATGTTATCTTAGCCTACAGCATAGCTTTCAAATCAATTTCACAAGAATTCTTCACTTTCATGTTGGACTGCAACTCCCAATGACCCCACCCTTCACTATGCTGGCTTTGGCTGATGGAAATTGCTGTCCAGATATCTTTGGAGAGCAAAATGATTCTAGCACTGATGCTGAGCATGTGCTTTACCACTCAGCTGCAGCCTTCCTCTTCAGTTAGTTGAAAAGTCATATCAGAGATCTCTCAGAATAATTACTGCTTCTCTAGGGTTATGTCTGTGTGTGCACACACATATACAACTGACCTTTTCCTAAATTGTACAAAGATTATTTCTAAACATGTTTATCTTTGCAGGGTGAAGGGGGAAACCCTACTGTGATTGAATTCCTTTTACAGACCTGGGGATTTTCTTTTATTGCAGTCTGGCTATTCTTCCACATCAACAGCACCAACTTAATAAGAAAATGTTATTACTCTCTTGTCTATGAAGTTTCAAAGGTTTCTCTGTGTACTAGGCTTTGATAATGCTATGAGAGATAAAAAACAGAATGCAATTAGTTTATTAGTTTAATTGTGCCTTCTTGCACCCAGAGAGACCAAGTGAACACTCTAATCAATTTGCAAAGTCTAGCTACATTTTATATAGTCCCAGCTGTTGGGAAAAGCCTATTTATATTCCAAAGGGTGCATTCATCAAGCTACATCCAAGCACTGTGTCTTTTTTTCTCTCACACACACTGAGAGCTGTACGTGGCATTTAGAATTCAGCAAGGAAAACAACAGTCTCCTTTTTCCCCATTTAGCTACAGCTTCCATAGCAAGAGGCCAAAATGGTCAAATTGTCAACTAAGAATGAACTAAAAGAAGATTAGTTATTGTTCAGCCTTGCAGTGAATAGGGCTAGATAGAGAATTGCTGTTTTTGTTCATAGCTGCCCCATACAAATGTTCACACAAGCACTGCAGGTGTCATAGAACAATTTGGCACTATAGAAATATTCAAAATTATTCAGAAAATGGCCAATTTTCCAGAAAATAATGGTGAAAATCTTCACAGTTCATAGTTTATTCTACGTCAAATTAACACCTGGTTGTTTTAGGTGGAAAACAGCATTTTCTGCAAAAGAGAAGAGAAGATATTTCTGCATAGAAAATGCTTCCAGTACAGAATATGCTGTTTTTCAGTGCAGAAATACATGTGAATTTTGCATATAACATACCCTGCACTGTGAATAGTCTTCAAACATAGTGCTGTTTTTGAAAACTTTCTCACATTAGAAAGGAAATTGTTAAAACCACTTGTTGCTTCTTCCAAGAAGAAAATTAGAACAGAATTACTTCCATATCTGATGCCTAGGAAGTAGCAGTGTTCACTGATAGGGTTGGAGAATTTGAGAGAACAGGAACAACTTAATATATTTTGCTGCCTAAGATGAAAAAGAGAATGTCACCAGCTACCCACTCTAGTCAAGTTATATAATAACCAAAGCCATCTAAGCTATACAAGGAAGAAAATTCTACATGTGAGGAGGGCAGTGAATCCACTTTGGGTTTTAGTCTAAAGTTTAAAGGCTCTACTCATGGTGCTGACACATTTTGGAGATAATATCTTACCTTGGATAGGTCCTTTTAAGTTCACATTAAAACTCAGCAAATTCACTGCACCATGAGAAAATAGACAGGGAAGTCAACAGTCGCCATTGCCCCCAGAATAACTTTTCTCCATTCCTGACAGTACAGGTAATGAAAAATGTGCTACCTGTGACAGCTACTAAGATCCACCTTATTGTAAGTCTGGCCCCATGGGTGAATATACCTTAACTCTACTCTCTGATGCTTATGCATTTGCAGTGTTACCACTAGATTCTTAACCAAATACAGATTATCTTTGGCAGTTGTCTTTTCAGGTGGTCTAATGCACAAGTGAGAAAAGTGCAGTCCTGTGAACCCCCAAATGATGTTTCTCTGGCCTTCAACTCTTCCACAGTCCCCAGTTTGACAAGTTGTCAAAAAAGGAGGATGAATTTCCAGTCCTGCAAGCTTCCAGCAAAAAGAGTTTGTTGTTTTTGTGTGCCTTCAGGTTGTTTCTTGACTTCTGGCAACCCTAAGGGTATCGTGTGGTTTTCTGGAGCTGAAAGTATGTGACACACCCAAGGTCACCCAGTGGGTTTCCATGACTGAGTGAGGAATCAAACCCTGGTCTCTGGGATTGTAGTCCAACACTCAAACCACTACACCAGGCTTTACTTTTTATTAGTAACTCACAAAACCTCTCTCTACTATTTAACATCAATAAACACCTATTTTTGAAAACCAGAAGTGAGCTTCCAACTACTTTGTGATTTCATTTTGGTTTTTCAGTAGTCCTTGTTGCCCTGGAGGATTGCAAAGTACAAAAGTGGCCTCCAGACCTGCTACTGTTGCACACTCCTGATCTAATATAAGATGATGCTGAAGAATACATCTTTCCCCCTTTTGGAATTCAGCACCATTGTTTTCAGTATTCACTATGGCTTTGACCTACTCCTAGGGTTAACTGACTTTTTTTTTTTTTAACTTGCTCATAGAGTTAGCTGTCATTTTAGGTCCTGCTCTTCCCAACACAGGGAAACTGGAATTCTATCTGACATATTTACTGAAAATTGCAACTCTGACATATTGCTTTTGGTTGGCCTTGGGTCAACATCTGTTTTTATCCCCTATAGTTGGCATTCTGCTGGACAAGTCTCTTTCAAGAAATCCATGTTAAATCTCCTTTACATTTTTCTCTTTCTCTTTCATTTTCTCTCTCTCTCACACACAAACTCATTCACACTTTATCTCTGCATTTGGTAGATTTTGGCCCAGTCACAAAGCTTGTTCCTGGCTGTAGAGTATAATCTATTCAGCCTCATAAAACGCACTCATGTGTTTTGCAGTTCTGTTTCATGATCTTGATCAGCAGACTTCTGCAAAGTACAGCTGCCAATTGGAACACTTAATGTGTTCCAATCCCACTTGAACTGGATTTGCCATTTTAGTACACATGTAATTTGCTCACGGCACTATTGCATGATGGGTTTTGCAGGCTTAAAGTTGTGCTCAGATTCTATCCACTTTCATCCTCCAGTTTGTATTTGATGAAAATCATTCAGCTTTTATTACATTGCATTGCTCCAAGTCTCACCTGCATTTTCTTCTCATCCCTGTTTTGTACTGAGTTATAAGAATTTCCTCTTTCCACATGGAAATTGATACATATTTTTCTGAAAGAGTACATTTATTTGTACATTTTACCTAATGTACTCGTTTCTCCCCATGAGTTAAAATGTGTTTGTGCATTTTTTTCAATTGTAGGGATTTTAAGCATTCATTTTTTAAAATGTACATATTGCTTTGTGTGTACTTTATTCCCTCAAACATCCTGTAAGCCTTGTAAATGAGTAGTTTCTGGAAGCAAGGAGCTTTTCATCTTATAAAAAGCCTTGGGAGAGGTGAAGTGACTGCTCTTATCCAGAGTGTAGAATCCAATGGAATTCTTTTCCATCCCGAGTGGGTTTTTTGTTTGTTTGTTTTCTGCTGCAGCAAGCAACACAAGCAGCCATTTTGGATTTTTCCACAATTTATTGCACCTACAGTTATTTCAGCATATTTATGTATTTGTGTTTGTTGAGGGAGAACTACACCTATAACCAAAGGAAAACAGGGAAGGAAAAGATATTTGGAGAAAGAAAGTGGCTTTCTTTTTCTTTCATGGAGAGAGAGAAAAACCTCAGAAAAAAATTCAGTAAAATGTTTTAGTTTTAGTCAGTTCTGCTAGACTGTCCACATGAGAATAATTTGTCTGCTCTGGTCTTATAAGCTCCCATCACATATCTAAAAGTAGGCAGATGTTACCCTGATTTCTGGGGGTTCCGTGGGGGACCTGTCAATGTGCTCAATATAATGGGGGAAATAGGAATTAGCTAGAGCACAGGCTAAAGCACACGAGAGGCAGGGTAACGTAGCAGGATCTTAAAGCCCAATTTATACCAGGTCAGGCCAAATCAAAAACCACACCAAATTGATAAAGAAAATATTTTTATTTTATTTTTAAGAAAAATAAGTCAATACGCATGTGCACACTTGCACACCCACCCACACAAGGGCTAAAAGAAATAAAAGTGAGAAAATTGATAGGGGGCTTGAAGAGGGTTGGATCGGGGTGATACTGCACCTGGTCCTGTAGTCCGAGAGCCTGGGATGGCAGTGGAGATCAAGGAGAGAGATCTCAGCGCGTGGAGGCTGAGGGGAACACTCCGGCAGATGGAGTGACGGCAAGCAGGGAGGAAATTGAGAGCGATCCAAGGACCTGCTCGAAAACCAGGTACATTTATAGGGGAAAATGTACCTTGGGGGCTAATCCTTTCCAGGGGAAAACAATAGTAGAAGAGCTAGAACAAAGCTCTTAATGACAGACATCTCCAGCTTGATGGGTTTTAATTGACTTTGTTGGAGTTTGACAATAGCCTCGGCAGTGTGGGGATTGTGCTCGCTTTATTGGCTGATTATCAGGAGCACTAATCCTGTCAAGCAGGCATCTCGGGGCAGAGGAACCATTGTGTGATTTCACTGTGTGCATGTCTGGAGGGCTCCTATGCTACATGACAGAAAGGATTACTGGCCAGATTGGGTTTTTCCAGACCGCGACCATTTGGCTGTGCCTGTCTATGCGCTCATCCGGGGGACCCTGTCAGACACGTGGAGTAGTTTTTAATATAGGCCACGTGGAGATATCATTTAGATATTAATAATTGTGGACCCCGGGAGAGGGCCAGTTCCCTGTAGTAACACAGAGACAAGAGGCAGCTGCTAGTCATCTCTCCAGCGTTTCCTCTTTTAAGCTCCTTGGCTGTACCTTCCTACAATCTCTACCCTTGAACTCATTTGTGTGTTCCTTTCCTTGGTTTCCTTACCCTATTCTGCCGCTTCTGGGCCCATCTTAGCTTGCAAGTTGCATTTTTGACACATAGAGCAGAGGTTTTCATTGTTAAATCATAGTCTGAGAGTTTGAAGTATCTGAGAATGTCAGATATGTACGTTACAGTAAAGTAAGTGTAGAGAGCCATTCTACATTGCATTTAGGGAAAGCTGAGAAACAGAAATTTTACAATCAATTTTTTATAGGACAAACACTTGTGCGCACATTTGATTGAGAGCCATTGAAGTATATTGGTTTGAGTGTTAGGTTACTACTCTGGGAGAAGCAACGTTCAAATCCCTGCTCAGCTATGGAAGCTTGGGTGACCTTGAGCAAAGTCATACTTTCTTAAAGAAAGGAAATGACAAAAATCCTCTGAATCATGTCAAGAAAATACTATGATAATATTGCCATAGGTCAAAATTGATTTGAAGACACATAACAACAAATATATTTGATTAACTGATAATTGATAGTTATAGTTGCAGCACTGCAACTAATTGGCATGTTCCCAGTTTTACAATACAAACCTATCATGTAACACATGAAACCTATCCTTCAAGCATGACTGCTTTAAAAAGCAGAGCACTCACCCAGAGATTATAGGCCCTTTTTGCACCTTACCTTTTCATGCTGCTGGATTGGGGTTCTCGCACAAGAAGTCTTGGGAGGAACGCTGCCGGGTCTGCAGCTCCTTCCTCCTCACGTGAGTGCCCAGCCTCTTCCATTCACAGTGCAGTCTGGGACCTCCCAGGCTGCACTGAGGAGAGGACGCAAGACCAGCCCGGCTCCCGAGGCACCACAAGGCAGGTAAGTGTGCGCAGGGCCCTGGAGCAATGCGCGACAGGGCAGCATTTTTGGCTTTGAGCCGAAAATGAAAAGATGTGTGCGCAGTCCACGTCAGGCCCTTGAGTGTCGTGTAAAGGTGAGTGCGTCATTTATGTTTATGTGACACTCAAGGAGCCCTTTTGCTTCAAAAACGCCATGCGAAAAGGGCCAAAGTCTTAGACTAATTCTTAAGCCAGAAACCTGTTGATAACATTAGGCTGGTGTAAGGGAAGGCTAGAAGAGAAGCAGCTGTGAAAAAAGTAGGGATAGCCCAACCGAATCCTTGAATCCTTGACAAGAATTAGAGATTCACGAATTTGAATCCCTGCTCCAAAATAGGCAAACCAAATCTTTCAAATCCACCAACCAAATAGTTTATTGTAGACCAGGACGCCTGAAAACCTGGGAGACCAGTCACACAAGGGGAGATAGCAAGTAGGTGAGTTTCTCCCTTGCGGTAATAATGGCCTTTGCTAAGAACTTCAGAAATACATCTGGGGATGTATTCTAATATATTTAAATTGAACATTTAATATTTAAGTTCAGTACTATTTTCTGTGCTGAAAATCAATGGCATGTATAAATGCTGTGGTCAGTGGGTCTGACACCTATCAGAAGTAGTGGGGCAGAGGGCAAGGTCACACAATCTCATTCAGTGATTGACACATGTAGGCCAGTGTACCTTCTTCCACAAGACCAGTGCCAGGTTGTACACCTATAGCTAGAATAGAATGAGAAGTGAAATGTCTGTCATGGTTTCTCATGAACCACATGACAAACCACATATAGCAAAAAGGAAAAATTGTTTTTAAAAATTGGCATCTCCAGGTCCCATCAAAGGCCTGACTGGCCAGCGGGCCCCTGGGCACATGCAAATCGTAGCATAAATCTCCTTGCACAAGCACGCACCACAGGCTGCCTGTGCCTGGGGTTGCTGCTTGTGCCTGCTTGGACTGCCTCCCTCTGCAAAGTAATAATCGCTATTCTTTTGACTTGAGACTGGAGGGTAGGGATTGGGAATTATTGAGACTGGACTAGAGATTTGACTTGAAAGTCCCTTGCAGGACTTGAGACTGGACTTGAGAGTAGAGAATTGAGACTGGACTAGAGGCTGGGTTGTTTTTTTTAAGTGCCTTCTTGCAGGACTTGAGACTTGACTTGAGACTACAGGATGCAGAATTGAGACTGGATTAGAGGCTAGTATTGTTGTTGTTTTAAGTGCCTTCTTTGTTGCAGGACTTGAGACTTGACTTGAGACGACAGGATGCAGAATTGAGACTGGATTAGAGGCTAGTATTGTTGTTGTTGTTTTAAGTGCCTTCCTTGTTGCAGGACTTGAGACTTGACTGGAGGGTACAGTCCTGAGATTTCAAGGACAACTGAAAGATTCCTTTGCATAGCTCCCTTGTAAAGCTCTTTCATACACAATTCTGGGATTTGCAGTTTTACAAGGTGTCAATCTTCTCTGCCAAAGTGTGTTGGTGTATCATCAAACTACAAAACCCAGGATACCAGAAGGAGCTATGCAAAGAAAACCCAGTTTTGTCCCAGATTATCTCTGTACTATAGTATGTGGCCCTGTTCACACAGGCAGGAAAATGTGGGATTAATCCACATTTTCCTGCTTGTGTAGAAAGGGCCTTCATGTCATTTTCAATGTGGGGAGATTCTGAGGCAAAACTATGGCAATTATTCTGGCCAGATTTCTTCAGAAGGAGCTTTGCCTTTGCCCAGGTTTTTGCTAAAACTGACAGAGTGTGTCTTGTCCAAGATTATCCTTCTTTCCCTTGCTTTTTAAATCCCTTTTAAAGAAAGGATTTGAAAGATTTGAGATTTGTGAGGTTCATGGATTCCCAGAACCTTCCAGGAATTTGGATCCAGATTTGGATTCAGAAAATTCTGGATTTGTCCCATCCCTAGAAGAAAGTAAGGTATAGAAAAAAAAAACAGGCTATTTGGAGTGGGCAGATATTGTCTGGCTTTCCTATTCCTTGCTGTGTGACCTTTGAAAAGGTGCAATTGCTATCTTACACCATCAATAAGATTCCACCCTCAGAATCCACCAGTCAAGATGGCATCATGACTCTACATGGGCATGGGCAGGTATAGCATGGAATGGGGGGCAATTTTAGGGCCATGGAGCCCTCTAGGAGCCTCCTGGATTCCATGTAGGCCTTCCATCTGCTTTAAAGTTAAATTGTTGTTCTTGGGAGCTTCCAAAAGCAGCAATTCATCATCAGAAAAAAGGCCCGTGTAGCCATTGTGGAGGAGTTGAGGACCACAGAAATATCCTTAGGGGTCACATGCAATTCTAGGACTTCACTTTGCCCTCCCTTGCTGTACACCCACTGTAGGAGGGTGAAAAGAAACCAAGAAAATTAGACCCCTGTGAAGAATCAAAGTATTGAGACAGAATTTGGATTGATTGTGTGTTCATGTTCAGGGTCATTTTGTAGTTTTGTGAATATATCTTATGTAGACAGAATCTGTATCTGTACATGCTTCTCTGCCTGGTGAGAGACTATGCTTTTGATATGGTTCCCATTTATGTGTATAGATTGTACATACATACAGTTTGGAAGCTGTATATGTTCTGTTTACATGGACCACTGAGCTATGCTTGACGCTGGACCTGTCACAACAGCCTTCACTGCCACTAAACATATGCAGAGAATATATGGTTTGATTGTCAGAACAAAAATAAAGAAAGCTGGACATTCTGCAGAAGGATTTGAGCTCTTGTCTTGTAGACAAATTCTTGGAAGCTGTAGAAAGGCAAGAGCTTTGAACAACAAGCCAGCACCTTTCTCGAAATAATGCAGATCTTCCCTTTTATGGCCATAAACTTGAGTATTCTGCACTTTTATACTCTGCAAGTGGCAGGAATAGCTAATATGGGGAATCAGTTCAATGCATAGAAATAGCATCCATTGTGGGAGATGAACTGCTCTCTGCTTAGTTTTCTCTGACGCCAGATTAAATTCACTGTCACCACACTACTCTAAAAGTCAGGTAGGACAACACATGAAATTGCCGAGTGAAGTCAGTACCTCTTATAAACCTTTTTATAGGATGGCTGCTTGTTTTCCAGGTGCACTGCACTTAACAGCTTGTTTATTCTGGCACCTGTCTTCATTACTTAGGACCATATTGAGAAGCCATTGCCCATTTTTGCAAATAGCAGCATAAGAATTCGTATTCAAGTCTGATGAATATTAACATGGCAAGAATTCTGAAGGGCTGCTTGAAGAGCTGGCAGATTTGTGCTAAAAAGGTACTTCAAAAATATTGCCAAATTGTCATGTTCTAGGCATACAAAGTTTCCATTAAGAAGAATATGCAAACTGGTGCTCTGCAAAGTTGTTCTTACCATTCCAATTCAAAGTCATTTCACATTTCATATGCATTTTCTATTTCTATATAATGAATAAGTTTCTGCTTCTCACAAACGACCCACTGCCACGACCTTTCTACAACAAAATCTTTTCCATTTTAGGAAAAGCATGAATCATGGATGGAGAACATGTGATCCTCCAGACATTATTGAACTGTAATCCCATCATCTCTCTCCATTGGTTACGCTGGCTAGGACTGACGGGAACTGCAGTCTACCAACATCTGGAGGGCTATACATTTTCCATCTCCTGCATAAACAATGAAGTAGCCCCAGAAAACAGTAGGCACCATCTTAACATCCAACATATTGTCACATTGCCTTAAGTATGTTCCAATCACAATAATTTTTTGACAAAGCATTGGGTGTCTCCCCACCACCACCACTGGAAGGTATTAACATGGGTTCTTTTCAGAAAAAGTCATAGTTCGTAGAATCATAGAATCATAGAGCTGGAAGAGACTCCAGGGGCCATCAAATCCAACCCCCTGCTATGCAGGAACACCCATCAAAGCATTCCCAAGAGATGGTCATCCAACCTCTGCTTAAAAACCTCCAAAGAAGGAGACTCCGAGACAGCGTATTTCACTGCCAGACAGCTCTGACTGTCAGGAAGTTCTTCCTGAGGTTCAAGTGGAATCTCCTTTCCTGCAGCTTGTATTCATTACGAGGGTCCTAGTCTCTGGAGCAGCAGGAAACAAGCCCACTCCCTCTTCGACATGACATCCCTTCAAACATTTAAACATGGCTATCATGTCCATTCTTAACCTTCTCTTCTGCAGACTAAACATACCCAGCTCCCTAAGCCATTCCTCATAGGCCATGGCTTCTAGACCCTTCACCATTTTGGTTGCCCTCCTCTGGACATGCTCCAGCTTGTTGATATCTTTCTTGAATTGAGGTGCCCAGAACTGGACACAGTATTCCAAATGAGGCCTAACCAATGCAGGATAGAGTGGTACCATTACCTCCCTCAATCTAGACACCATACTCCTATTGATGCAACCAAGAATCGTGTTGGCTTTCTTGGCTGCCAATCTGTCAAGGTCATTTTGAAATTTGATCCCGTCCTCTGGACTATTAGCAACCCCTCCCCATTTGGTGTCATCTGCAAATTTGATCAGCATGCCCTCTACTCCTTCATCCAAGTCATTGATGAAGATGTTGAATAGCACTGGGCAAAGGACAGAACCCTGTGGCACCCCACTAGTCACTTCTCTCCAGGATGAAAAGCAGCCATTGGTGAGCACCCTTTGGACTTGGTCAATCAAACAATTACCAATCCACCTAACAGCAGCCCTGTCCAGCCCGCATTTTACTAGCTTCTTCGCAAGAATGTCATGGGGAACTTTGTCAAAGGCCTTACTGAAGTCAAGATATGGCACGTCTATAGCATTCCGTTCATCTATCAAGCTTGTAACCCTATCATAAAAGGGGATAAGATTAGTCTGGCATGACTTAGGCCCTTTTCACAAGCAGTTTCTTTTGTGAGAGGGCCCCTTGAGCATCGCTTAAATGGGAGTGGCGGTCCATACAATGCACTCCCATTTATGCAATGCTCAAGAGCCTAAAGCGGGCCGCGCATGGATTTTTTTATTTTTGGCTCTAAGCTGAAAATGCTGCACGGTCACACAATGCTCCTGCGGCCCTCAAGCACTTACCTGCCCTGCGGTGCGTAGGGCGAGCCGTGCTGGTCGCGCTTCCTCCCCCAGCGCAGTCTACAGCTCCCAGGCTGCACTGTGGAAGGAAGGGATGGGGCATTTGCGAGACGGCCGCGTGACTGGCAACCCAGCTGTGGGAGAATGGAGGAGCGATGTGAGTGCCCCGCACAAGAGGCTGCTTGTGCAAACAGCACCCCCCACCTCCACGAGCAGGTAATGTGCAGAAAGGGCCTTAGTTATGCTATCTAAATTTGGGGGACAGGGAAGCCTAGTGGTGTTGCAAACTTTTTTATAACTGTCAGAGGCAGACATGAAATGCAGAGGTAGAGGTAAGTCCTAAGACAGATTCAAAAACTAAACTAACAGTCAAATTTTTATTCCAGTCTGATGTAGAGAAACATGGAAAATTGCCTCAGGTCCTGGTGCTTCCAATGGCACAGCCACAGCTATCCCATAAGTAGTAGAAATCACAGCACCGAAAACACAGACTAAAGTAGAACAAAAGGCTGAGGTATCTCATAGATTCAGAGGTTGTGCAACCACAAGGTTATGAAAATAAAAGCACCTATGAGCTGGTAAACAGTGCTGGAAAGGATTGTAGCAAGGAAGACTGCAGCTCTCTACACACTTAGCTGAAGGTAAGTCTATGCTCAATGGGACTTACTTCTGAGAAGACAAGCAAAGAGTAAGTCACAGGGCACCATCAGATGTTGTTGCCAGTGCTTGCTGGTTGCAGAGATCTGGCTGTTAGAAATTGTGTGACATGATGAAGTCCTGTTTCCCTTTTACAATAAGCTAAATCAAAGACTTGGTTCATCAAATGCAATTCTGTGGCTTATTGTGACCTGGATCTGAAGAGCACTCACTTTTACAATCTTGATTAGAGCAGCTTGGAATTCATCTGTAAAGAACAAAACCTGACAAGGACAAATATATTTAAACACATTTTGTATTTCTTACTTGCCTTTTTTTTAACTGGTAAAAACCCAGATAGTATTGGATAGGCTTGAGAGAAAAAACATGTTTGCTTCACTCATAAAAGCAGGTAGGATTCATGTTACTTTTTTCCATTCTGTATTACCCCATGGTATCTTCTGTCATAATATGGCAAACATAGGAGTAATTAAATGTCTTGAATTTGTCCTGGTGCATTGTTCTATCCCATTTGTACATCAGCTCAGCATCATTGCCAGGTACATAGCCTGTTTAATGGAAACTAATTACGCCTCAGACATGTTATTTCTGTAATGTCTTAGAAGCAGTTTTTAGAACAATTCTGTTAAGTTCTTTGCTGCCACTGCCTGTTGTTTACAGTTGCTCTTTCAGCAGACCATTTGAACACCACTCAGATCTCATCTAGGTAATTAAAGTGAAGCAACATTAATCACTAAGCTATTGTAGCTTGAACAAGGTTCTAATGCATTTGAAGGGGAAATGGAAATTTCTAATGCTTCTAAACAATTAAGTCGATTAGGTATGGTGCTTCTTTAAGGGAACAGTGTGATCTAATTAGTCGGACACACGTGTGTGCGCTCACACATACACACACACATGCGCAAACCCACAATGGCCATGCAGCAAAATACAACAAAATCCACAAGAGTGACACTTTATTCAAATAGTTTGTGCATTTAAATCCAGCCTCCCAAGAGAACAACAGAGAATTCCTTTCAAATTGTTCAATCATTTATTCCCAGAATTGTCTTGCTATTTATTTTTAGTGAGCATTAGGTCACTGATGCTTAGGCAATGATGATCCACTTTAACATATACTACTTCTCCAACATATACTTAACATATACTACTTTTACAAACAAGAAAAAACTATTACTGCCCAATGTCTGCACAATGAAGAATGCCATCTGCGTACAGACAAACAGATCACTTTAAATGTTCTTTAGAAAGATTTTTTTCAAACTGCACTTGGAAAACAAAATGAAAATGATGTCAGGAAAAGTTCCTTTTTGTCACTGTGTCTTTAAGCTTCAACCAAGCTGTATGAAAGTTGAATATTGAATAGCCAGACCAGTAATGTAATATGCTTATTCTAATGCATTTCTGGAAACACTGAAAGAATGAATTCACAATTAATTCTGAAGTGTAGGGAGGACTGTCACCGCATTCTAGATTTGTTAAAGAATGTTTGATTTAATGAGACTTAATTCACAAAGATGGTGCCAATGTTTAATTTCATGGGAAAGTATTTATTCTGAAAAATCATTCTGAAGTGTGCAAAGTATTAGTAAAGGTTTGTACTGCTTAAATGTCTCTTAGGGTTAGCAAAAGAGTTTTGTTAGGCTTGAGATTCTCAAGCAAAGTATGTTTCATGAGAAGAATGTCTTTGGTGATTGCTTTGCCCAGCACATGTGATTTCCAAGAATACCCTGCCTACAATGCCTGACTTTGAGGTATCCTCAGGCCCAAGTTTTCTGTGCTTAGATGACTCTGTGGCCCTTTTCCACACCTTACCTTTTTTTGGTGCTAGGGTGCAGCGATCATGTGAGCAACCTCCAGTGAGAGGCTCTCGCATCCCTGCTGCTTCAGTTCCTCACAAGTTGCCTGCTCCTGAGCAGGCAGCACGAGAGCTCTGCCTCTTCCTTCCGCAATTCACCCTGGGAATTTCCCAGACTGCACTGGGGCAGGAACCACGACCGCCATGGCTCCGGAGGCTCCACATGCATGGCAAGTGTGCGTGGGGCCCTGGAGCGATGTGCAAGTGTGCACCATTTTCAGTTGAAAGCCAAAAATGAAAAAGTGCATGAGTGGTGCCTGCAAGGCCCTGGAGCATCATGTGATTGTGAGTGCGTCATGCAGATCACTCCTCACAATCGTGTGATGCTCAAGGGTCCCTTTCACATGGCAAATGCCATGCAAAAGGGGCCTGTGGATGGTGTTGCTCACCACAGAGATTCAGTATCAAAGGGGAGGGGGAAGAGAGGGGAGAAGGAAGGAGAAGGGAAGGAACAGCTGGGCAACGGAGCAGGAAAAAAATGGTTTTTAAACATCATTTTATTGCTTTTGTTCATGAACAATAATGTAGATTACACAAACTATACAGCAGTAACAATGAGATTATTATCCTCCAGATACAATTTTGCAGATGTCTGGTGTAACACATATGTATACTCAGAGTCATTGCCCTAAGAACCCCAATCAGAACAAATGACATTTTAAAACAGTTCATTTTGATTGGCCAGAATGCTGTACTGAGGACTTCTTGTATATTCCTGAACTGTCCAACAAAGAAACTATTAACATACCTGCAGTGAAGTGGAATGAAAGTTGGAGTTGAGTGAGACAAGGTGAGGGATAGGAAAAAACAGGGAGGAGGGGATTCGCATTTCTCCACCTGCTTCAGGCAGTGGGAGAAGAGTTTGGGTCACTGCTGGGTTAAAATAAGGGAGGTAATGTGTAACAGAAGTGGCAAGGATTCTGATGAGTGTGGCCATTTCTGCACTAGACTGTAATGGTGCTATAGTGCCTTTGAGGCCCCTCCCTAAACTGCAAACCCCAGAATTCCATAAGATGTTGAAAGTGGAATAATAGCACTATAACAGTCTAGTGCAGAAATGCCCTGTGTCTTGTGTGAGTGTGCATGTGTATGAGAGAAAAAGATGGGGTTGTTCAAAGGTAAGTTTTTGTATGTTAGAGGTGAAAGCCTCATTTCTGTCTTGTCCTTTAGATTCTAGGGCATATTTCTTGCCTTTTAGTTTCACCAGCTTTCCTTTTCCTGAAGGAGCTGTATTGTGATTGGTTGTGCCTAACACAGCAGTCATTTTGTGAGTTTTGTGAAGATTTCAGCTTGGAGTAATTTATACACTAAAAAAAAAAAAATTAATATGCATGTCTGTATGCACCATGAGGCCATTCCTGAGTCAACAAGAATTGCCAGTAGCCTGCTTCAGGCTGCAAGTGAGATCAGAAGAGGGGAAGGAAGCCGTTTCGACATAGCCTGTCTAGAGAAAAGCAACAAGAGCATGCTGAAAAAAATATATTCAGAAGAGTCTCTTCTTTGTGGGGTGGAAAATGAATTTTCATCATTTTCATTTCATCTGGGGACACTTTTTATAACTGGCTTGGGCATCTTTATGAGTTGCTCTCTTTCATGTTCATTTCTGTTACGGAGATTTTTGCAGCTGATGTTTACGAGTCTGACTTAGCTGTATTTAATTCTTCTTCAAAACTGTATTTCATCCAACTCACTAGGAATATGCTTTTGGAAGGGGCTCAAATACTTACTGATGGTTTTATGGAAGAAACAAAAAACATGTTTCCTACAGCATCAGGCAGCTTACAGCTAGACAACATTTTCAATGTCTGTTTCTCTCAGGGTCAATTCATATACTACTTCTTTGCAGACCAGTGCTATTTATATGTCTGCATATATGGAGATATGTAGTTTCCCTAATCAAAAGCCTTGCATGTGTTTTTATAAGTATGTGTAGCACCAGCCAGTGTTGGCTCCTCTATATAGTGGGGTGAACCTTGGCTGGTGGGAAGCTCCATCTACACATCTGATTCTCCCATATCCCAAAGACTCCATCTTTATTTGCGTATTGTTTTTGGTTACTCAGTGGAAGTTGCTGGAGACTTATGTTGATGTTGGAACAGCTCCAGAGGATGGTGACCAAAATGATAGAAGGCCTAGAAATCATGCCATATGAGGAGATGCTTAGGGAGCTGAGTTTGTTTAGCCTGGAGAAGAGAAGGTTAAGAGGCAACATGAAGATTATGTTTAAATATTTTAAGGTCTGTCATATGGAGGATGGAACAAGCCTGTTTTCTGCTCTTGGTAGATGAGGTGTTGTATGCCAGCAGCCAGCCAAGGTTCCCAGCTCTTCCAATAGAGTCTAAGGCAGCAGCCCCATGACCAAGTTTTCTACAGTTCATCAGTTAGTTACCATTTGTAACTAACCATAAAGTCCAAGTAACAGTCCATAGGAAGTATCCAGCAGCAAGGACAGCACACCAGGCAAGGGTAAAGGTTTCCAGGAACACAAGTCAGCTGAGCATCAAAAGAGTTGCTTCCACCAATGAAAGCAGTAGTCTCTAACAGATTTCTTCCCACATTATCTCTTGTATTTATCAGCCAGCAGCCATCCCTAGTTGTTTGCCTGATTAATATGTCTGCTCTATATAAATGTTTTGAGTCTCATGAACTCTCCCTTTTCCATCTATGCTGGCTGCCATAGATATTATCTTGTTCATGTTTCTGTGTTGGGGCTGTTGGGGCAGTGTTTGCATCTGAGTCCTGGGACTGGGATATGACACTAGGACATGGAGCAATGGCTTCAAACTTAAGGAAAAGAGATTCCATCCAAACATTAAGAAGAATTTTCTGACAATAAAAGCAGTTTGACAGTGGAATGTGCTGCCTTAGAGGGTGGTGGAGTCTCCTTCCTTGGAGGTTTTTAAACAGAGGCTGGATTGCCATCTGTCAGGAATGTTTTGATGGTATATTCCTGCAAGGTGGGGGTTGGACACAATGGCCCTTGTGGTCTTTTCCAACTCTATGATTCTATTATTATATGGTGAAGGTGGGATCAGTGTTTTGGCTATTATGAAGAAATTATGCACATAAAAGAAAGGTGCTTTCCATGTGGGGTGAGTAACTGAGACGTATAATGAAATAGTGCTAGCATACTTTTCCCTCCTCACATATTAACTTATATTTTTGAACATGAGTGTAGGGCTTCTGTCCTGATTAGATGTTACTGAGGGTCTTTCTGCAATACACTATTATAGTGATATTATTCCACTTTCCACATCCTATGGAATCCTGGGATTTGCAGTTTAGGTAGGGGCATTTAGATTTATCAGCCAGAGAGCTCTTTGGCTTCAGTAAACTACAAACCCCAGAATTCCACAGGATGTTGAAAGTGGAATAATAGCATTATAACAGTGTAGTGCAAAAAGGCCCTGAGTCTAAACTTAAGGATGATTAAAGCTGCAATCCGTTACCTATTTCCTGAGGAGTAGGCCTCATTTAACTCAATGGGAATGGCTTATAAGTAGATATATACAGAATTGAGCTAATGATCAAGTGGCAAGCATCAGCATCAGGAACAATCTACCTTGGAAGGTGATAGTCTTGTCTTCTTGAGCTATTTAAGCACAACTTTGTATGAGTATCTCTTAGGAATGTTATAGCTGTATCTAGTACTAAGCAGCAGGTTAGACTAGAATAATGCTTCTCAAGCTATCTGATATGGAAGACTGGCAGTTATTGTTTTCCTACATGACAGTGATCAGTATCATATTTGCACCCACTGTCTACAGTTGTTTCCTTCTTTCATGGAAATTCTCCAGGGGCTGGCAGCCATTGGCTCCAGTGTTTGCACCAGTCCATGGACCACCACTGGTCTGCTTCTAGCATTGGACTAGAACATCTTAAAGATACCATCCAGCTCTTATGTTCCATCCATCTTAAGATGAATCTCTCTCTTTCTCTTTCCCTTAGAAGCTGATTAAAAACAGGGCTTTCTGCATCATTGTATGTACTGAGAAAAGTGATTCGCATACAAATGTTGCTGAAATGCATTTCCCTCCTGTCACCATCCTGAGCTAAATGTGCTCCCTCTAGGCTCAAAGACTAATAATCCTTATTTCTGAATTATTTGGGGGTTGGAATTACTCTGATGTTTCATTTATACCCAATTGAACATCAAAAAATGCAATGAAACAAAAGTCAACGCTTGTAGGCTGATGTGTGTTATTATAAGCACACTTCATTATTTTATTTTGCTAGCTTGTGACCTGATTCTATAGGCTGTTATTCTGGAGTAGGAGGGATATATGTGCTTTCAGCTGGTACAGAGTACAACTGTACTTCAGATGACATCATACCTTGGGCAATAGTGTCAAGATGCTAATGCTTCATTAACAATCTCACTCCCCACACCACCTCCAATGTTATTGCGTCTTAACAATATAAGGCTATTTTGACATGCAGAAATGGGAGACAACAGTCATATCAGGACTAGTAGAAGAGATAATTCACCAATGTACTATGTGTATATATTTGTATGTATGTATGTGTATATATGAGTGTGTGGGTGTGTGAGTGTGTGGGGGTGGGTGAGTGTACACACACACATATATACATACACACACACATGTACAGTTAGCTCTCCACATTTGTGGGTTTCACTTTTACAGATTTTATTATTCATGGATTATTTTATGTCACTTCTGCTGCTTCCCTATGCCTTTTTTAATAGGGACTGCAAGCCTCCTGAGACTGAGAAACTGTGAACGAGGATCGTAAGTCCCTATTAAAAATGGTGTGGGGCAGCAGGGGAGGTGGCAGCAAGCCCCACCAGCCACCCATTTCTGCCTTGTGAAGGAACCCTGATGCCTCAAAGGAATCCATGGTGGGTTGAATATGGTGATCATACTTTTTTGTGTGTTAAATATAATTTGGGAGCACCTAAAGTTATTCACAGTTTTTCCACTTTCATCAGGGTCCTATGCCCCTAACTTTAACAAATGTGGAGGGATGACTCTGTGTGTGTGTATATGCATGTGTGTATATGTGTATGTGTATCTCTCTCTCTCCCTCTCTCTCTCTCTTTCTCTCTCTTTCTCTCTCCCCTGGCTATCATGCACCCAACAGACACAGCCCAGTTATACTAGACTGATAGAGTATGTACTAGAGAGATATAATGTGATTGCAGCTGACAGAAAGATAGCACTACAGGCTGGTCTGACAATGCAATGCTTTGCTTTGGATCATTTGTTCTTTCAAATTTATATCCTGTCATATCGACAAGGTCTCAGAGCAGGCGGCACCCTTTATAAACATGGAAGACTGTGACATAAAGCACAAGCACCAGAATATTGTGATGCAAAAACAGTTATTATAAAGCAGTATATCTGAAATATAAAATATTGCTACTAAAACAAAATCAAAAATACACTGCTAAAGGAAAGCTTGTTCAAGGAAGTTGCACAAGGAAGAGGAACTAATAAATACTCTAGGGAAGTTAGAACTGGCTAGCAGGATCAGACCAAAGTTTACATATAGACAATTGGTATGCTGCCTGCCACATCTTTCTGCCCTTACTCCAAACATTAGAGGCTTTCCTCCAACCCATTTTCTCAGCCAGACCCACCCCAAAAGATTGTTGTGAGGATGAAATAGAAAATGGTAGAGAGAGATATGCATACTTCTATTGATGCAACCAAGAACCCACTTAAGCAAAGTTTGGATATAGTTTGTATGTATGTATGTATGTCATGGCACGAATTAACCTAGCCACTATACTTTATTGCTATTAGACATACCTGAATTAAGCTTTCAGAGAGAGTGTAAAGCTTCTTTTTCTTTGTTTACTTGAGGTAGTAATCAGGCACAAACCTGCTTGATTTTAGGGCAGATTTAAGGAATATTCTAGCCAACTTCAAGCAGACCCTCTCCTATCTCTCTTCTGTCTGCACACCTCTATCCGGGTGTAGGTCTTTAAAGCAACCCCTATGGATACCAACACTAGCAACAACACAACTGTTCTTTACTGTTTCAAAATGCTTCTTCTTTATAATGCCACCCTAAGACTTTATGATGTAGGATGGAATATAAATATCTAAATAAAATTATGAATAATAAAAATATAAGGCATTCTTTCCAAATGGTAAAGCTATCAGTGCTAGATAGCATGAACATTATTATAGACACTGACCACCTGTGGATAGAAATGCAAGAGGAAATCATTTGGGTGCAAAAATACATTGCATTACGGAAAAAAGCTTAAATTAAAGCTTAAAGACACATATTAGAGGAAAATGTGTATGTTAAGATACATCGCATAGAAAGGTATACACATCATGGAAAAATGCATACAGCTTTCTTCAGATGGGCTTAAAATAATGTAGGGATGGAACAAACATGAACTCGCAAAACCGTGAACACTTTGCCTGTTTTCTCTCAAAAGGATAGAAGTAGTCAACCTGGGGAGTGGGGAGCAGATGATGACGGGGGGGAATGCAGTACAGAATAGATAGAGAAGTAGTGCAGGAATACCTGGCTAAACTAAATGAATTCAAGTCTCCAGGGCCAGATGAATTACATCCAAGGATATTAAAAGAACTGGCAGAAGTCATTTCAGAACCACTCACAATAATCTTTCAGAACTCTTGGAGAACAGGAGAAGTCCCAGCAGACTGGAGGAGGGCAAATGTCATCCCCATCTTCAAGAAGGGGAAAAAAGAGGACCCTAATAGTTATTGCCCAGTTAGCCTGACATCAATACCAGGAAAGATCCTAGAGCAGATAATCAAACAGTCAGTTTGTAATTACTTAGAAAGCCATGCCCTAACCACTAAAAGTCAACATGGATTTCTCAGAAATAAGTCATGCCAGACTAATCTTATCTCTTTTTACGATAGGCTTACAAGCTTGATAGATGAAGGGAATGCTGTAGACGTAGCATATCTTGACCTCAGTAAAGCCTTTGACAAAGTTCCCCATGACATTCTTGCAAAGAAGCTAATAAAATCTGGGCTGGACAGGGCTACTGTTAGATGGATTTGTAATTGGTTGACCAACCAAATCCAAAGGGTACTCACCAATGGCTGCTTTTCATCCTGGAGAGAAGTGACTAGTGGGGTGCCACAGGGATCAGCCCCGGGCCCAGTGCTATTCAACATCTTCATCAATGACTTGGATGAAGGAATAGAGGGTATGCTGATCAAATCTGCAGATGACACCAAATTGTGTGGGGTTGCTAATAATCCAGAGGACGGGATCAAAATTCAAAATGACCTTGACAAAACGGAGAGCTGGCCCAAAGCTAACAATATGAATTTCAACAGAGTGAAATATAAGGTCCCGCACTTAGGCAGAAAGTGGAATATACAAATATAGGATGGGGGACACATGGCTGGTTAGCAGTACATGTGAAAGGGATCTAGAAGTCTTGGTAGATCACAAGCTGAACATGAGTCAGCAGTGTGATGCGACAGCCAAGAAAGTCAACACGATTCTTGGTTGCATCAATAGGAGTATGGTGTCTAGATCGAGGGAGGTAATGGTATCACTCTATTCTGCATTGATTAGAACTCATTTGTAATACTCTGTATAGTTCTGGGCACCTCAGTTCAAGGAGGATATCGACAAGCTGGAGCGTGTCCAGAGGAAAGCGACCAAAATGGTGAAGGATCTGGAAGCCATGCCCTAAGAGAAGTGGCTTAGGGAGCTGGGTATGTTTAGTCTGCAGAAGAGAAGGTTAAGAGTGGACATGATAACACTGCTCCAGAGACTAGGACAAGGAACAATGGATTCAAGAAACAGGAAAGGAGATCTCACCTGAACCTCAGGAAGAACTTCCTGACAGTCAGAGCTGTCCAGCAGTGGAATATGCTGCCTCGGAGTGTAATAGAGTCCAGTGGCAGAACGTGGAGTGTGTGGAGGAGGGGCTATGGTGCCTGGAGGCATGGCCACAATGCCTGGTGGCATGGTCAGGGCATGTGGAGACATGGCTATGAGCCAGCACACCCTCAAAACCTTGCCCCCCAAGGTGAAGCTCCCCCTCCACCCTGCCATTCCTACCCCACTGGTAGAGTCTCCTTCTTTGGAGGTTTTTAAGCAGAGATTGGATGGTCATCTGTTGGGAATGCTTTGGTGGGTGTTCCTGCACAGCAGGGGGTTGGACTCGATGGACCTTGGGGTCTCTTCCAACTCTATGATTCTATGATTCTATGAAATGTAAGAAAAATAAAATAAGCTGTGACCAACTGCCATATTTTAAAGAGTTGATGTTGTTATATAAGAAGTGTCTGTTTTCTGTCTTCTAAAGTCTCAGCGAAGAGAGTTCAGGATTCAATCAGGAGGTCCTGACACCAGTTTAACAAAATATATATCACATTCACTCGTACACTCTTGCTATTTCGTGTTGTGAAGGATTAAGCAGAGTTCATGGTGTCTATACAACCCAAGTGTGGCCAAAAGCAGCCAAAGCATCCTAATTACTCTGGCTCACCAGGTCTACAGTAATAAACATTCAGAACACTAACATGTAATGATCACAATTAGACTAAATGATGACAGTGGGATGCTGCCTTCCAGCACAAAGAGCACAAAATAAGGAAAGAAGATCCATTTGATTTATAAAGCAGCTATGTGTTCTAATTTATTTATTTATTACTCTTTTTGTCAGTGTGAAAATCATGTGGCATTCCAGATGTTGATGGACAACAACTCCTGGTACTCCCCAGCTTTGGCTGTTGTTCACTAGGGCTGATGGGAGCTGCAGTCCAACAGCAGCAGGATTCCGAGGCCTGCTTTACATGCTACATAATTATTATTTAGTTTTCTTTTCAAACTGAAGCATTATTTTGAAAGATAGCTGTGATGAGCTGCAGGGGCTTACCAATAGGTTAAAAAAAAAACAGGCAGAAGGACTGCTGCAAAGCTGCTGTAGGTAGAAAAGCCAATTTTGGGGAAATGACTCCTTGACCACTAGCTGAGTCCTGGAACTTAATCCATAGCAGTTGGAAATGATGTGATGGCTAAAAAAAAAGCCTTAAAAGGCCAGTCTGATCCTTCTGGTGATAGTGGCAATGTAAAAACGAAGACAGAAAGCAGAGCAAGCAACAAGATGAAGAAAGAGCAAAAATGCTAAATGCAGGGAGGGGGGTCTACAGACTCATCTCCCTAAGTCAAAGATGGACACTCTCAGGTCAACATCCTCAAACTGTTCTGGATTCCACTCTCTGCAGAGTCCTTTGGGAGAGCAGAGCCAGTGATCAAAGACAGCTAATTCCTGCAGCTTGGGCAAAATTGTTCCTGCCACTTTTGAAAGAGAGTGTGTGAGCTTGATGGGATCCTGGCACATAATAAACCAGGGCTGATGTTTCTTCAGAGAAATAATGAACGGAAAGTCTTGACAAGAGGTTAGTAACCCATACCTTCCAACATTTCACAGATGAAAACCAGGACACAAGTAAAATGACTAAGCAACATGAGAATATAGTCAAGATGCCAAAACTTATTAAAGAAAGAGAATACATAAGCTAGGACATGATGCAGCAGTTTACTTTTGCCTCATCCTACTGGTAAGGGCAAGGTTCAACCTTCTTCTCTCCTCAGCTGCTGAGCTGAGTGCAAACTACTTTTGCATTTTTGAACAGTTTGTAGCAATGGAAATAAGCTGAACACAAAGGGAGAAAGTAGAAGAAGGATAGAAAATTATACATTTTCTAAGCAGCTGAAAAAGTCAGGTTACAGAGGATTGATGGAGACCTTTCCTGCCAAACTGAGACAATTAGATGATATGGTAGCCAACTTTCAGGAGGTACAATTCACTGACTTAAAAGAGATCTTTCTACTTTAAATAGCCAGGTGAATGATGAGACGAAAGTATGCTATCCTGTGATTGGTAAAGAGTCTGAATGGCAATTAGTCTATATCTTTGCAAAGGATATACAGTATGCCAATTTGTCTGTTGTTGCCATGGAGTTTGTGCACTTTGGCCTAAATCTTATTCTTAGTCCTCACTAGATTAGAGCCACTGAACCCACTGGATTTACCTGTGTTGATTGACCATTTAACAATCGATTCCATAGGTCTGGTCTAGGTGGAACTAACCAACAGCATTTCAACCCTGGTCAGTTTTCACATAATCCAATTAAATGATGCAATTACAATGGCTTAAAGTAAGCGGTTTTTATCATTGCACATAAAAGAGACTTGCTGTTTATAAACAATAATGATTTTTTTAAAAAAATTAATGCGTGTGTGTGTGTGTGTGCATGCTAGTCCAAGCAATTAACCATTGTAGTCCAGTGGTTAAGTGATAAACTATGACTTAAAATCTGAAAATACCAAGATCCTTGTCTGAATCAATGTCAGGATGCTTGGCTCCTGTCATGTTTAGTATAGAAAAACTCTGCTTAGCTTACCTGGTAGATGGAAGGAATAGAACTTGCTACTATAAAAACGAATTCATTGCTAATTGTGATTGTCAACAATGTATTGAATATCCATTACTGTATGTAACACATATCTGGGTGTGGGTTCAAAGGCTTCCAGGTGTGAGAAGGAATGCCTAAGAGCATCTGGCAAGAAAGAAGGGAAATCAGAGAGATCAGAGAGATGAAGTGTGAAATCCCAGGAAGACAGTGTGAGAACAATCAGAATGGTAGAGCTAAGAACATGGGAAGTGCTTAGGTTCCCAAGAAGAAAGTATGTAAACACCAGAAGACCCTGGGAACACTCAGGGTCTGATGGGGCAAAAAGACATTTATGGCCCACACCAATCAATGTCATTTGTGCCAAAATTTGTATGTTCTAGTGTAAAACCTTGCTACTAACCGATGTACCTCAGGGCCTTTCCGCACTACACTGTTATAGTGCTCTTATTCTACATTCAACCTCCTATGGAATCCTGAGATTTGCAGTTTAGGGAGGGGCATTTAGAATTCTCAGCCAGGGAGCTCTTGGGCCTCAGGGAACTATGAACTCCAGAATTCCACAGGATGGTGATAGTGGAATAGCACTATAACAGTGTAGTGCAGAAAGGCCCTCAGTCTTAGCAACTTTTCCAAGTTGTTTTGTTGCTCTCTTTACCTCAATAAAACCCTCCTGTTGTACTCTGAGTGTTTTCCTAGGAAGCAGGTTAACCAACATATGACAATCGATAAAGCTTAAGCAGTGTCCTTTGGTCAGGAACTGCAGTTTTATGTAGGCACTCAAAATTCAGAACACATCTTACAAGCAGAACACAGGACTATAATTCATAACCCCGCCCTGCAAGCACAACATAAAAAAAGCACAAGTATGCCTGTTATTCTTAACCATAACATAAGAAAATTTTGCAGTTATTTTTCACTTGCCTGTGAGATCAACACAGGAAAAAAGTTACATCTCTAAGTGGGGCCAGTGGGTTCAATCCATGAGGTAAAAATGCAATTCAGCCCACATTTGGACTGACTTAATTCATAGGCCCTTTCCGCACAGCATTTGCCATGCAAAAGGACTCCTGGAGCATCACATGATTGTGAGGAGTGATCTGCACGATGCACTCAAAATCATTCAACACTCCAGGGGCCAGCAGGCGCCAATCACTCACCTTTTTATTTTTGGCTGGAAGCCAAAAATGGTGCATGATTGCATGTTGCTCCCAGGCCCCATGCACACTTATCTGGCATGCGGAGCCACCGGAGCTGCGCCAGTTATGCTCCCTGCCCAGTGCAGCCTGGGAAAGTCCCAGGCTGCACTGCAGAAGGAAGAGGTGGGGCTCTCGCACGAGCAGGCAGCTAGTGCAGAGCTGAAGCAGCAGGTATGCAAAAGCCTCTCGTTGGAGGCTGTTTGCACGATCTCCGCACCCCAGTGCTGGAAAAAGGTAAGGTGCGGAAAGGGTCATACTCTCAGCATTCAAAATATGCATATCAGGACACAGTCATCCTTTGAACTGCATGCTGTTCTGAATATTTCTGGGTACCTTTTCCTGAACACAAAACATATGTATGTTAATCTCTGTATTTGGGAAAGCCGCGTTGCAAAATGTTTATATTAAGGTTGTTTGCACACAAAAATGAATATACCATGGAAAATTGCATTGTAAATGCAATTAGAGAAAGTTGTGTATAGAAGAAATGGCTGTATTAGGGAAAATTGCATACAATATCTTTATGTTAGGGGAAATTCCTTATGAAGATGAATGTGAATTTTCAGCCTTATTCTTATTTATTTGCAAAAAGAGAAAATATAAATAGAGATGAAAAGAAACAAAACCACCATAGAATTAATATTAAGGGGAAACGCTCTAACAATCACAAAGCAGGCATATAGATTTATATAAATAGTCCATATGTTCAAGAAACGTCAAGATGGAAATGACAACTATAGGATAGTTGTCAAATGTATTTAAGGAGTTCATTCAAACCATCAAATGGTAGAGGATAAGTGCTTTTATTTCCAGACTTGATGTATAAGCCTTTCATTTTGGACCTCTAAAGGGACATAGCTTTATTTATTCTGAGTTCACAGCTGCCCTATAAGACAGACCATTTTCCTTTCTCTTTTATATAGGCTTAGAAAAGGTCAGTTCCCAATGCCATACCCTTATTTCTATCAATTTCCGCTGTTGTTGTTGTTGTTGTTGTTGTGTGCCTTCAAATCATTTCTGTCTTATGGCAACCCTAAAATGAACCTATCACAGGGTTTTCTGGGACTGAGAATGTCTGATGTGCCCTAGGTCACCCAGCGGCTTTCCAAGGCTGAGCAAGCAATTAACCCTAGTCTCCAGGACTGTAGTCCAATGTTCAAACCACTATACCACACTGGCCATCACCAATTTCTGCACCCATTTTTAAAATACATACAAAACAGCATTAGCATTAATTAACTTGTGTTTTCTTATACCAGTCTTGCAAAGCAGATTAGATTCAATGCTGAGATGTAACATAAACTGATACTTATTTTATTCAAGGAATTTTTTTTTCTTCCATTGCATCTTTTGGATCAATTAGTCAGTCTTTCTGTGCCTGCTGTGTACTTCACAAAATGAAAAGAGCAATTCTGTGAAGAGATTTGTTGTGTGTAATCCAGTCCCAATTGCACACCATCATTGTGTGGCTTCAGGGAAGAATCACCTTTTCTGGCCACAGAAGGAATCTAGTCCAACTGGGCAATTGCATCACTGTGGTGGGTATGGCAGTGTAAGATTATGGGAGAGAGCTGGGAGGCTTGAGATCATCCATCTTTGTGTCACTCTCTTTCATCTGCTGCACTCAGCCTACTCTCCCAGCCAGTAGTGTAGTGCAGGCTTTAGCTGCTCTCCTTGGGACCAAGTAGGAATTGTTAGCCCCTTTTCTGGAGTTTTCTCTCCTACTCTGCACTGCAGCTTGTGGGCCATGGGATATTGGTTTAAGATGGTGCTTATAAGTAGGTGGTCTCTTGGCAGATAGTGGAGGGAGAATGACCAGTATCTCAGTAAGCACTAATAAGCACCACTTGGTGAAGAACAGATCTCTGGAACAACCCCTTTTATCATGGGATCCCAGAGGGATGGAGAAGAACTCCCCGGGGGTTAGCCTAAGGTGCAGCCTCACTTTAAATCATGAGACTTGAGAGAAGGAGATACTCAGATGGGCCTTCCTTCAAAAAGGCAATCTGATCAGCAATCCAGTAACATGGAGTGCTCCTGGAACTCAGCTGCTTTGCCCAGGGTTGTCTGAGGAGGAAGCTTGAGATTTACCCTATGTTCCCCTAAGGTGCTCCCCCTTTCCAGTTCATGATTAAAATATATAGTTAAATAGGTTAAATA
This sequence comes from Ctenosaura bakeri, assembly GCA_948474755.1. Lineage (NCBI taxonomy): Eukaryota > Metazoa > Chordata > Lepidosauria > Squamata > Iguanidae > Ctenosaura > Ctenosaura bakeri. The sequence continues at coordinate 107,899 of CAOLHI010000068.1, read as the reverse complement.
AAATGGTGCCGTTCAATCCATAGCATTGTGTTTGGCCTCCCTATTTCTAAAAATAGGTCAGCAAATTATGGACACCTCAACAAGATGCAAAGTTCTGCTTGTCTTTTTCCCATGCTGGAGATAAGAACTCCCACAGAGGCTGGCAATTTCTGAGCGCAACATGTCAAAGCAATCTCTTTTGTTGAGAACAAGACATTGTGTGAAAATTCTTCACATCCCTAGTTGAGACAAGTTTCTCAAAGCTACCCAGTGAGTTTCATATCATTTGACCTTTGACCTTTACATTAAAACCTAATTTTCTGTCTTTGTCCTGCACTGCGCTTTCCCTTGTAGAAATCTGAGCACACACAAAAAAAGGTAATAGAACCATTTATCTCAGAAGTTGTGGTCTGTTTGGGGTGCCTACAATCCATATATATCCTTTGGCTGTGCTCCTGCAGTAATGGATGAATGAGACACATGCTTGCCACATGGAGAAGAAAATCACCCACTGTTCATTTCTTATAAAGTTACCTGTAACTGTTATGCAGCTAAATAAGACCAATCTGTATGATGTGAAAATTGAGTTCTGCAAAGCAAAAAGAGTACAGCACGGTCTCATCCAAGCAGTGGGAGTCTGCCCATATGTCCAGCCTGGTGGAGTCATAGCAATATGTTTCACTGAGCTGCCAACTCATTTAAAGTAACTTTTCCAATACTACATCATATCTCTGTAATAGCTGTTGAGAGCCTAAGAGTTATAGAGCAGCCAGCAGTAAATCTGAGCTGTTTGAGCTGTTGCAAATGTTGAATATTGCCTCGAAGGCAACACTGTGCCAAAGTCAAACAAAGGTGGGAGCTGCTTAAACTTTCACGGTGAGATTAATCACAGACAGGCTACCTATACAGACACACTGGATTTTTTTTTTTTTACCCCATCGACAGTTATATAACACTATTGTTATTTCACTGGCATCATTAACCCCTGTCAGGGCTGTTTATATAACCTCACACCACAGCACTTAACCACAGTATTAATAACAACAGTGGTCAGAGGGTCATATAAATGGCCACATCCTAACCATGGAAAGCAAAACAGTACTCTGCAAAAGGATTCTTTAGATAGTACATTTCTTTTCTCATTTACTACTTTCTCTTTTCTTTACATAATAATTCATCACACAGTTTTAAAATTATAGCGTATGACTTTGAAGGGAAATTCAACACATTCATGGAAGATAAGGTTGTCAATGGCTAGGAGTCATGATAACTACACCCTATGTCTAGCTGAGACAGAGCATGGCTTTAATGCAGCACACCCTATACAGTATGGAAAACAACAATGGGGAGTAGCCTATTATCGTCATGTCAACTTCAGTGAACCATAGTTTAGGCCTCAGATTATGAGCTGCCTCTAAATTTGAAAAACATGGCCATAATAAATTGTGACATGGCCAGCATCATCTGCTACCCACTCAAAGACATTGCAGGTAACTATTGTTTGTCTTACTGTTCTTCAAAGTTAAGCTAAATTTTGTCTGTAGGGTTCCTATTGTTCAGGGTTGCTACAGCTACACTTAGAAGTCATGATGGCCGTTGTTAACTGCTATTAAAACATAAATTAATAGTAGAAGTTGTACAAATAGTAATGTCTTTCGAGATCAAGTTTGTTCACTGAACATTTAATTTTCTTAATTGTTCCTCCATGCACCACTGGAGGTCCCATTGCAACAGTGTAGGTCCAGTTTTCTTCTTGGGTGAAAGGATACCAATACATTTAATAATAAGTATTTAGATAATCACATGTACAAAAATAGTATGGGACTTTTAGGTGTTCACGAAACTGCCCCATAGATCAGCAAAGGGCCCAACCTACATGTGAAACTTAAATTTGTTTCTGGGGGGGGGATCTCTGATCCCTTTAAATTAAAATAAAATATTTTCATTCAACCAAAGAGGATGAGGGGAAAAAATCAAAGTGTTGAAATCAAATGTTCAATAAAAGGGAATTTCAAACATCAAGGAACATTTGAATATGATTAAAAACAAAAGACAACAGAAATCAATAGATTGCTATCACTGCCCTACAACAGTTCCATTTCACACTCCAGATACTTACAATGGAAAAGTCTGATTATCTTCCAAAAGCAACTAGAAAGTGAGATGAAAGCTTTGCTGGGTCAAAAAATTACAGATCACTAGTGCTGTAAATATAATGAGAAATCACATTCTTCTCTTTGTATTGACTATAGGTACACTGATAACAGCTTAATGAACTAGAAAAAACAAAACTGATTCAAAATAGGGATGGAAAGAAAGGCTCAGAATCTCTGGTGTTGATTCAAAGTAGATAAAACCTCTGCCATTATGGAAAACATTGTAAAGAGTCTGTGTGCTTTAACGCTTCAAGTGGCAGGTTCAAGTTCCCATTACTCACAAACCTCACTGGATCAGAGCTTGGAAAAGTTACTTTTTTTACTACAATACCCACCCTACCCCCACCCCCACACAAACATGTAGGATGGCTGGAGGAGGTGTAGTCCCCCCCCCAAAAAAAGGAGTAATTTTTCCACTGGGCTATTCGCTGTTTCTTACTTAACCTACCTCCAAGGATTGTTATGAGGATTAAAGAGAAGAAAGACTCTTATAAGCTTCCCTGAGCACTTTTCAGGAAAAGCAGGATACAAAATGTGATAAATTGATAAGTAAATTTCAGTGACTTGTGTTCAGTAAAGCATGGAAAAATAACCTGCTTTCAGTGACCTGAATAGTACTTTCATGTCTTCATGAGACCTGGAACCCCAGCCTAAGATTTCACCACTTTTACCTTCTCCACAGTTTTTCCACCGTGGGAATTTGTTGAAGGCACAGGCCCTAGAAGGGGGATTGGCAGCTGTCAAACATGATATTGCCTTCTATAAAAGGGTGTTGCAAAGTGAGAGAGCTAGGTCAGACCTTACTAAGGACAAGTTTTGGTTAGTCCTGGTAGGCCCATATATGAAAGTCCTAAGCCTTTTTGCTGGGGTGGGAAGAAAGATTCCAGTGAATGGGTCTGTTGAAAATCTAAACAAAGGAAATGCCAATAGGCCCATTGCTAATTTGAGATAATTGCAAGGCCTTCCTCATCCCATATCCCAGGGTCTTGTGTATGTGCCTTTCAGGCAGCTAGCAGCCTTTTTAGTCCAGCCACCCCAACTCCATTACTAACACCAGAAAAGAAAGTGAGGTCTTTTCAGGAGACACCAAACCTGCCCCAAGCAGTAAATAGAAGACTGGGGCATGGGCTACTTGGGAGGATCCTGAAGTGCAGATCAGTAGGCTTGGTGGTCATGCTTCCCCTCATAGCCTAGTACCTAGGCAGGAGGGCTGCCCAGTATACTATACTGTGGCCTGTGGATTGCTTTTGTCTCACGTAATTTATCATCAGGAAGGGATCTTCCAGAAGTAGTGATCTGAAAAACGGAGAAGGAATGAAGGACTAATTGAGTGGTGGGTCTATTAACTCAATCTCCATCAGCAATTTATGTGTGTTCCCACTGGAAGTTGTGCAAGATAAAGCTCCCAGGGAATACAAACTTATACACCACTTATCTTAACCAAACGGATTCAATTAATGACAACATCCCACTGGATCTTTTCTTGGCTGGGTATGGTTCACTGGACCAAATGGTGCATCTGGTCTGAGCATGCAGCCCAGAGGCATGGACAACAAAATATAACCTTCAGTCAGCATTTCACTTGCTTCCTGTTCAACCAGATGACTACTTTCTTTGGGGTTTAAATTCAAGAGATTATGGTATGTTGACAAAGCTATGCCATAGAGTGTTCAGTCTGTTGTGAAACATTTAAGATGTTCAGCACAGCTCTTGAATGGGCAGTCAAAAAACAGGCTGGATCACCAATCATTATATATTTTTTGGATGACTTCTTGCTGGTAGGTAGGACTGGCAGCCCTGCCTTCATCAATGGTTCTAGACAGGCAAGTGCAAAATGCTTTGCCCGGTGACACAGACCTAAATGCAAATTTTACGTGTCCCTGCACCCCTCTAAGGGCTGATTTATACTTTTATAATAGTACTGCTATTTGCTATCTTGGGACAGTTAACTTCTCTTCTGGAAGGCATAATGTCATCCATCCCCCCCATACAGAATCAAGCTGGATGCCCAAATAGAGGAAAGAGCAGGCAGATCCCTCTGTTTTATCCTGTAGCAATGATACTCCCATCTTGCATGCCCAATCCTGAAATGTATTTAGTAGTCTCATGCTGCTTACTTGGTTCCATTTTATGGCAGTTTTCAGGGTTTGTCTAACAACTTTGAGGCTTTCAATAGCTGAATTTGGAGGTCACTCCTTTAGAATAGGTGCAGCCACCGCTGTGGCAGAATGCAGCCTACAAGCAGGCAAAATATAGCAAATAGGGAAGTTCAGGGCCTTCAGAGACTACAGTTATTCTGAGCTGAGTGTCCATGCTTTTATTTTCAGGAAGATGCTGCAGGATTGTATGGATTTGTAGACACACCATTGTCTACTGGGCCAGAAGTTATGTTAGTGGCAATAGCACTTGGGCCTGGAAGACCATCTGAGGATCTTATGAATGGGCAAGAGGAAAATGCTGTGAGACTCTTTGGTACCATTAATTTGAATTTGAGCCCAGTAGGAAGGACCACTGGATGCAGTCATCATTCAGCTGGCTGGGAGTGACATTGGGTCTTGCACAAGACTAGATTTATTGGCCAAAGCAAAGCATGATTTGACTAAGCTTGCAGCTCAGTTTCCAGACATAATCCTGATTTAATCAGACAAGTGGGACTAGCATAGCTGGAAAGGAGCTATGCATCTGGAAAAGCTCAACATTGTGTCATGCAAAGTGACAAAGGATATCAGTGGCCTAGTTCCATCCATGGGAGGTAGAAAGATCCATCACCATGGCATATCATTCAAGCTAGAAGCCTTGTAGTGGGATGATGGAGTTCATTTGTTGGAATGGGCAGGAAACATAGTTGTATATGGTACATTATGAGCTGTGTTAATGGTTGCAGCTGCTGCAGTAGGTTGGTAGAGGGTGGCTGGTGGGGAGAGAAATACTCCCCTGCTAACTTTGGTGGTAGCATGCATGGGATATAGCTTTAGGCAGTCAGCATTTTACACTGGAAAGTCCAACAAAGATGTTAGGATTCTGTTAAAGGACTTCGGGGGTGTGGACAGTGGTAAGTATATCCGGCTCAGGAGCTGTGTCCAGTATGCCAAGCCCACAACAACAGAGGAAACCATACAGTGGTATCTGCCTGTATGGAATCACCTAGCTGTCAACCTGATGTATCCACTTCATCAGCCAACAGGTGGATTGGCCAAAACCTGGATCTGTAACTGTTATCAATAAAATGTGTGACCTTGTTTTCTCCAGCTTGTTTTATCCTGGTATATTTTGCTGCTGTTGTAGTCTAAGGAACACACACACACATACACACACACGGATCTGTCATCAACCTGTAATCACAGATCAGGAAAGCTCCAGTTTCTCTGCTGCCCTAACATATGCTGGGATGTTGGTTTCTCAGATTGGCTTTCTTGCAGTTCATAATAACAGCCTACACTACTTCTGTGGAAACTTCTCTGTTGTGTTCAGGCCTCCCAGAGATCTTTATACCTTAAAATGATACATTTACAAAATTACATAAAAATCCCTAGTAGGCCTGCAGCCGTTTAAGTGAAAACAGAGAAAGAGGAATCTGTAAGTCTTTGTTAGCCTTACTCAGGACATAAGTAATTCACTAAATATCCTAAATGAAACATACTGGTAGTGTTGTAACATGAAGACTTTTCTGCTAGTGTGACTGCTTCTTGATACTAAAGCAAAAATCCTTCAGAGTTTGGGTCTAGTTCCATGGAGACAGTAGCTCACAGAAACCAACAGAATTTGTGGGATAAAATGTTCCCACATGGTCCTGACAAACATCTTTCATCAAGGGTATTATACCGGATGGGAGCCAGTGTTTTTATCTATTGTGCTTCACCTCAGAAAGCCATTATGGCCCATTTCTGCACTAGCCTGTTCTAGCGCTATGATTCCACTTTCAACATCCTATGAAATCCTGGGATTTGCAGCTTCAAGGGGCTGGCTGCCCCTCCCGAAGCTGCAAACCCCAGGATTCCATAGGATGTTGAAAGTGGAATCATAGCGCTAGAACAAGCTAGTGCAGAAATGAGCATAGTATAGTGGTTTGAGTGTTGGACTAGGATGAAAGGAGAACATAATTTGAATCCCTGACCATCTACAGAAACCCATTGGGTGAGCTTGGTCTTTAAAAAAAAGGCAATGGCAAACATCTTTTGAATAAATATTTTAAAAGAAAATTATGCTATAAGTTGCCAACAACAAACTATACCAGATGTTTGTTAAACCTCCTCTTGCCACCCCATTCTATCATTTCCTTCATGTCTTTGTGTCTCTTTTTAATTGTTGCTCATTATACATGGAATTTATTAATTGGTAATTTCTGGGGGATGTTCACATGATAAAATTATAGCACTGTGATTCCTCTTTAATCACCATACTGGCATTCTAAGGAATCCTGTGGCTTGCAGTTTGGTGAGGCACTAGAGCTCTCTGGTTGAGAACTCTAAATGCCCCTCTCTAAATTGAAAATCCCAGGATTTCATATGGTACACTGGAATTATAATGATAAAGGCCCTGGTTATTTGATTCTCCCCCTCCTGTCTGAAAACAAGTCTCCTGACTCATCACCCCTCAGTGTCAGTTGCAATGGGGTGAACAGGCCTTCCTCCAGTGTTGGTATGCTCATCTGTTTTGCACCAGCAAGCACAGAGTCCTTAAGTCTAAATGGGAAAATGCTGGATGTGGGGAGAGGAGCTATGATTGTTCTTTCTTCATGTTCAGAATATCCATGAGGGAAAACTTTTTGACTACTGTACATTCTTGAAAGAATTCAATGGATATACAGAGCAGCAGAATATATATAGTAAAGCAGCAGGATCAGCAGAAAAGGAGAAAAAAAAAACAGCTGCCAAATGTTTCAAAACACCCTAGTAACTAAAAAGGCATAAGGCATAAGTCCCTGAGGAGGCTATTCCACAGACAGCACACCAAATATGAAATGACTCTTTCATCACTTCCCAACCATCTGATTCTTACTGGTGCGCATAACTGACAGAAGAGCTCCATATGATAAGGACAGGGCCAGTTCAGAAGATAGCCATTCAGATGCCTGAGCCTGGAGCAGTGGAAGCTAGTGGGTTCCATGTTAGATGTCAAGTGATTCACCCTGACTTTTGTTCTACTCTTTAGTAGCGTTTAATATAACCCAGAGTGGATTCCCTGTACCCCTGGCATGTAGCCCACTTAAAATCACATAAGACTCTAAAACAGTAGTCACATAACTTGGACCCCCAGATGTTGATAAACTGCAACTTCCAGAAGCTCTAGCAAGCATTGTGCTCAAAAATAAAACACAGAAACATTTTTGTTTTATGACTTGTTTTATGATTAGTAAGGGATGTTCGAAACAGGCAGTGTGGTACAGTGGTCTGAATGTTCAGCTAGAATCCAAGAGATCATGGTTTGAAACCGTGCTTAGGCATGGAAACCCACTGGGTGACCTGAGGCAAGTCACAGTCTCCTAGCCCAAAGGGAGGACAGGTGCAGATCTCCTCTGAATAAATGTTGCCAAGAAAACCTGTGATAGGAGTGCCAAAAGTCAGGTTCAATTTGAAGGTGCATAGCAACAAAACAATTTGAGTAGTCTTTGGCCATTTCCCCACATTACATTATATCGTCATCCTCCCGTCACAATCTCAGCAACACCTTTGCCAGGAAGAGAGCACAATAAGAATGCTTCCCTCTGCACCCAGCCAGCTCCCTGTGGAAGGGAGCATGAGTGACACATCCTGCCTTCTGCAGTGCAGCCGGGCTCTTTCCCATGCTGTGCTGAGGAAGGAAGTGCCTCCATCATGCTTCCTGCCCTTCCACATGGCAGGTAAGGATGGGAGTGTCGCACAATTGCAGGCACTTAATGGATTTAATCCATTAAGCGGATATCTCATAATTACAGTGGGTGGGGACAGGATGGCTGTGAGACCATGATAATGTTGTGTGCAGAAGTGCGGCCCACAGACTACTGCCATCCCATCCCCATAGAAGAACTGTGATGCCATGCAGAAATGGCCTCAGTCAACAACAATGATCCCCAAGAAACCCAGTCTCTCCCAATTCCAGTATGAACTGATATAATCCATACCTCCAGAACCAACATCAGATTTGCAATTTACACAGTTTGAATTTGGAAGGAAAGAAGATTTACAGATTTGTCCATCAAGGAAAAAGGCTTTGAACACCTAAATCTTCAAAGTCTTGCCTTCAAACCCTGTGTTACCACATTTGTGGTGTATTTTTGCTCATAGGCTCCTCATCTTTGGCAACTACAACACATCACAGAAGGTGCGTGCAGTGTGGTCCTGTTCATGCTAAGGAATGCATACATTAGCCAGTGCAAATGGGAGAAAATTTTATTCGGTTTATTGTCGTTCATAAACTTCACAAAATTTCTTCATAAACTGGACAGAAGGAATTTTAGATTTTAAAAATTTGAATGAAGCCAGGGCTAATAATAGGCTTGGAGAGCAAAGTAACTTTGGTTTCTTCCCACCTTATCTCTGCAGCTATCATGGTCACATTCATTTGCACAAACCCTCTGCTTTCTGAATAGAAAAGCAATTCATATCAACTGAATTTTATTCTGGATTTATCCAATATGTGGTCTGTAGGACTATTAGCAACAACAAAAAAATGGCTTTATCTTTTGATTTCCCACAGCTGGGAAGGAAATGGAAGCTGTGAGTCATAGATTCTTTCTGAGTTTTTCTCTTTTCTTTTGGAATTATATGAAAATAAGAGAAAATGAATGGATATCTTTGAAAAATCTGCACAAAATGCTTTAGTCAGAGGGCAAATCTGCATAAAAATGCATGTATTAATAAAAAACATTTCAGAAAATATATTAGAAAAAGGTGCATACAAAAATTCATATAAATTTCTATGCAAAATAATCTATCAGAGTGAGAGAGAGAGAGATCAATGATCCAAATATAAAAGAAAGGAAGGAAGAAAACACAGGTGGTATATGAAGAAACACAGTGAAATCAAGACTAAAAGATTTTTCCATCCCTGCTTTGGACTCATTCTGCACAGCCACCAATGGAGGAAAGCAAATGGAAAGGGATGTTCAATCATTTTTGCATGCTCAGAGAAGACAGTTGAATAGGCAACAGTAGCAAGGGACAAGAAGATTCATGGACTGCCAGTAGTGATGCATTTCTTCACTAAGTTTCTTCTTGAAGGCAGCAGTGAGTAATTTCAGCAGTTTTCTCCCCATTGCAAGAAAGTCTTTGAAAACCAAACAGTTTTCAAGGACTATTTGCAATTTAGGATTTATTCCATGCAAAATTCACACAACATTGTTTTGCACACACAGAAAAACAGTATTTTCTGTGCAAGAAAGAGCACTTTCTTCAAGGCGAATAATACTGTAATGCAGAAATATTAATTTCTACACAGAAAATGCTGTTTGTTGCACAGAAAATACTGTTTTCTATGCAAATCAACCATGTGCACATGTTATGCAGAATAAATCCCCCAAGTTACGGCATTTTGTTTGCATGTTTTAATATTTCTGCATTGAAATAATATTTTACATGTAGAAAATTCTGTCTCCTGCAAAGAAAATACTGTTTTCCATGCAAAATAATCACACACAAATTTTGCACAAAGTCCCAAATTGTGAAGATTGCTGTCAGTCCAGAGTTTTAGTCATTAGGCTTTCTTAATACTCAAAAAAACCCCACAGTTTTTCAAGCAAATTTCAAATGTTTTCAAATATTCTTTCCATCTCTCATTGCTAGCAGGTTCCCAAGTTGGGAGAGTTTGTCTCAGCAGATGCCCAATGATGCCAGACTGTAATACCAGCACCCAGTCAGCCTATGAAGTTAGGCATGACGATGCAAGCAACATGATTCCAATAACTGTTCCCTTCTGATCATTTATCCATTTACTCTCAAATTATGAGCTTTGCAACACAAGAACAGTAGGTTCTTTTACTACCAACTGACAGATAGATGTTGACTTTTATCCTGAAGCAGAAAGGTTTAAATGTTTCTCAGCTATTGTAATGGTGTTTGATATTCTTGTTATTCACCAGAATGTAAAAGACTCCTCTCTGGAGTTCTCACTATGATGCACTCCATTCATTTCAGAAACTGACTTAGATCTCATTCAAAACTGTGCTCTACTCTACTCTACTCTCTCCATTTCAAATAGTACTATTAAATCCAGCATTTCTGCTCTCCATACAGGGAAAAACCCTCCTTTTCTCCCCTTATGTCTTCTTGCTTCTATATCTACATCATTGGGCATATCAGGCAAGGAAGACCGCTGAGGTCAACATGCTTCTAGAAAAGAACTTTAACTACCGGTATATCGATTGCAAGTCCAGCAGAACTGCTGGAGGAGAATCATGAAACATATGCAGTAGGCTGTAGCAACAATAATTAAATACAGTTACAAGAAGTGGGTGAATCATAACTGGCAGCAACAAGCAGCCCAATCAATGATTTCAACATTGTTTTCCTTCTCATAAGATTACTAAAGAAATGGCAATAGGCAGAAAGCTGATCCTAACATTTTTTTAGTCAATACTTCCTAATGGCAAGATGGTAGTATGGGAACTTTTGCATCACAATTTGTTGCCATACTGCCAGGTCCTCTATCACATGCAAGAAACTTTCACAAGAATCCCACCCCACACGGAAGCACGAACCCTCCCTCAAACTCAATTCCCTGACAGGAATAAATCTCTAGTCTAGAATCCTCTCATGTGATAGGATAAATTTACACATTAAGCTGGTATCACAGAAAAACACCAAATTACAGCTACTAGAGATGTGAAGGGCAGGAGTGAAAACTTCAAAAAGCATGGAACAAGCCCATCTCCCCCCATTTTCCTGGGGGAAAAAAATCTCTCGTATATTTTTGGAAAATAATTTTCTGAAAGCACCATCATCCTACAGATGCTTATTCAGAAGCAATTCTAGCAATGTTCAATAGGGCAGATTCCCTAATAAGCTTTTATAATTGTACTCTAACTTATGGGTCAGAATGTATGAGAAATTCACGAAGTTCACATTTTCCCACATTTTTCTATGTGCTTTTTCCTATTGAGATGTGCTGAACTGATGACCAAACCTGAACACACACACACACACACATATATATATATGCACTGAAATCCAAAATTTTACAATCTAGTTCTTATTTCAGAAATGTACACAAATATGTGTACATTCAGGGAAATGTGTGCACATAAGGAGAAATGCTTGCAAAAAAAGTGCATGTTCGGACAATGCGTGCAAAAATTAGGTGGAAATCTAATTTATTAAAATTTATCAAAATGTTTATATTTAATACCTCACCCTATATCAAAATGATTTCAGGCCAGCTTACAAATAACATTAAAATGATAGTTAAACATAAAAATAATTTAAACAAGCTAAAAACATTTATTGTGGTTGACTACCGTCAGGGCAATCCTATGAATGGGAGATCACCATGTCATCCTATTGTCAATGGCCCTGCATAGGTCTTGCAAACTCAGGGCTGTGGCTTCCTTGAGTCTATACACTTATAATGCAGTCTTCCTGTTTTCCTGTTTCCTTCTACTTTTCCAAGCACCGTTGTCTTTTCTAGTGAGTTATATCTTCTCATGATATTCCAGACTACAGCCATTTCCGCACTAGACTTTTATAGCGTATTATTCCACTTTCAACATCCTATGGAATCCTGGGGTATGCAGTTTTGGGAGGGGTCAGCTGGCTCCTCCCAAAACGGCAAACCCCAGGATTCCATAGGATGTTGAAAGTGGAATAATAACGCTATAAAAGTCTAGTGCAGAATGGCCCAAGATAGTCTCAGCTTAGTCATCTTGGCTTCTATGAAGATTTCAGGCTTGATTTCCCCTAGGACCCATGTATTCAACTTTTGGCAGTCCCAGGCATCCACATAACTCTCCCCCAGCACCACATTTCATATCCATTTATTTTCTTCCTATCAGCTTTCTTCACTATCTAGCTTTCATAACCATACTTAGAAATTTGAAAAATGATGGCATGGACAATCCTAACCTTACTATTCAGTGATATAGCTTTACACTTCAGAATCTTGTCCTTCAGAGCTAAAATTATACTAACCATCATAATGAGTATAAAAAACAGATTTAAAAGTTTATAAAGTTACAAAATTTATATATATGTTCCTGGAGGGTTTTTTTTAATAAAAAACTTGAGTATTTTTAAACTGATGTAAATATACGCTAAAACAAGCTTACAATCAGAGAATTTAGAAATTCAGTGAAACCAAAATGTAGGCTGATACAATAACAATAACATTTATGTAGTGTGCCTTCAAGCCATTTCTGACTCATAAAAACCCTTAGGCAAATTTATTGCAGGGTTTTTTTGGCAAGATTTGTTCAGATGGGATTTGACATTGCCTTCCTCTGAGACTGACAGAATGTGACTTGCTCAAGTTCATCCAGTGGGTTTCCATGGTCAAGGATCAAGGTCTCCAGAGTCTTAGTCCAATGCTGGACCACAACACTACACTGATTCTCAAACATTAAGGGCCTTTCCACCCTACCCTGTTATAGTGCTATTATGTCACTTTCAACACCCTGTGGAATTCTGGGGTTTGCAGTTTACTGAGACCAAAAAGCTCTCTGATTGAGAATCCTAAATGCCCCTCCCTAAATTGCTAGCCCCAAGATTCTATAGGATGTTGAAAGTGGAATAATACCACTATAACAGCATAATTCAGAAATGGCCTGTGTGTCTTCATTTCATACATATTCTGCTTTTAACTTGAGTAGAAAACCTTCATATCTGGCTGAACTGAAATTTAAGTAAGGGTTTTCTTGGGTCCCAGGCTTGCCTCAAACAATTATGTCATGTTCAATTGATCATATAATGATAACTCAAGCTATCATTATATGATCTGATGAACATGGCTTAACTGTTTAAAGCAGCCCTGTGGCTGAGGGAAATCCTTGGTTTAAATCTCAGTTCTGCTAAGAAAGAAAGTTTTCTACTCGTGTAACTTGGTGGAATATATATGGAATGAAGACACACAGTTATCATTGACCATCTTTTCTATAATGAGATAATGTAAGATAATAATAAGATAAGCACTGGGTCATATTTGCAGTAGTTTTGTGTAATATAATGGAAAGCTTCAAGCAATTAAATATGCCCATAAAGCTTTGAAATGCAAAACTTGACAGACCAAGTAATGCAAGCATCAATTGTTGCAAATGTTAGTACTTCTCTAGTGTTCAGTTTGCTGACTGACCATAAAATTTTGCTCTAATGATGGCCATTAAAACATCGTCCATGTACTGTTGGACATGCTAAGAAAACTTCTTTAAAAAAACCAACTGATTTTAATAGCTTTAATTAGATCCATGTTATGAGATGGTATAAAATGTGACAGTTATTAACAAAAATACATAATTTTTCATAACCTCACAAGTGTATTACTCTGATTTACTAACTCATAATAAATACATATTTTTATTAAGAGGTTTCATATATGCTTTTCTGTTTCAGCTCAATAGTTTTTCTATCAGCACTTCTCTAAAACTATGTGTAAGCCAAAGTCAGTTATAGAAATAATTCCTTGAAACAGTCCATTTGTTCAGATGCCTGTTCAGCAGAGTATGTATTAATGAACAATGACAAGACAGCATGAGGACCAGAATGGAACATGAAATTCTTATTGAGCAATATTTTCTAAACCATAAGATTGTAAGTATATTGCTTCCTTTCGTAACAACCAACATTACAAGAACACTGGCTTCTAGTCCATTTCTATATCCAGATCCAGGTCCTTATTTAACCTTAATAGTCTGAATAATTTTGGACTGGATTTAGGGGTTCAGATCTCCTGTACTTGGAGTCCAGAGGTAATGCAGCGTTATAGGCTAGATGCTATATTTTATTTGTTCTGTATTTTGGAAAATTTAAGTCCCTGGAGCCTGTATAGTAGAAGATTAAAAGAAAAATGACCTGTTCCTATCCAACTTCCATAATTTTTTAAAACATTAAAAACAATTAAAAACATTAACAAAAATATAAAATTATTTTTAAAACTTACTTTTTTTAAAAAAAACTTGATAAATAAGTTGATAAATAAGTTTTTCCTAGTTGGTGAACATCCTTAACATGCTGGTAAGAAAGAGAGCAAGAAAACTTCCTCTCTAAATATTATACAGTGGTATCAGCTGTGGATACCAAAATTTGTAGATGCTCAAGCTGTATTATATGCAATCGAGTAGTAAAATTGTGTTCCTTATACAAAATGGCAAAATTGAAGTTTGCATTTTGGATTTTTTAAAATATTTTTAAGCTGTGCTTTGTTGAATCCATGGATACAAAATCTTCAGATATAGAGAGCCAACTGTATGTCATTAGATACTGCACTGAAATGCAGTGACTGTTATCAAGGTATAATGGATGTTGCAGTGTATCAAACTGCCTGTGAAAAAGTACTACTTTCTTCATAGATGCCTAGCATGGCCATCTGTCGGGAGTGCTTTGAGGGTGTTCCTGCATTGCAGGGGGTTGGACTGGATGGCCCATGTGGTCTCTTCCAACTCTACATTTCTATGATTCTATGATTCTAGTAGGAGTAGAAAAACATATGTAGAATTCCTTAACAGATGATTATGTTCGTATTTGCTGGCATTTAAGACACACCTGTGTATAAGAAACACCCGATTTACAGACTTTAAGACACACCAGCATATAACATGCAGCCCATTTTCAAACAGTATTTTTCAGCAGAAAAAGTGAGTCTTATACACCAGCAAATACAGTAATTCCTATAAATATAAACTTATGTGGCTGCCTCTCATTGATATTCCCTAATATGAATATGATATAAAAGAAATACCACAAATGAAATGGGAAGTTTATCTTGCTCTTCAAAGGGAGTGTGTATGTGTGTGTGTGTGTATGCATGTGTATGTTTGTGTTAATAAAAAGCCTGAAAGATTACTAAACTGCCTGATCGTTCTCCTATGTTAAATATCCTAAAATTCCAATGCCAAAAAGTGCTTAAGTGGAGTGTTGATGCTAAATCTGCCTGTTTGGACACACTATAGTTCACAAATCAGGAGCTCAGGTAACCAGAAGGTAACAAAAGACAAAGAACACTCATTCCTTCAGACTAAAGAGATACATACCTATTACAAGTGAAGCAGAGGTATTTTCACTCTGGTGAGAAGTTTGATGTATCTTTGTTTCCAGATAAAAAATACCTTGGCCTTGAAGTTATTTTGTTACTCATGCTCTTAATGTTTTGCATATGAACTAGAAGCCTAGAGCCCAAGAACTGTCTAGTTACTTTCAAAGTCCACTTCCCCTAGCCAAGTCCGCATGAAGTACTGCTTCTTCATCATCCTCATCACTACAGTTTTCCTAACACTTTCACAATGATAAAAGCTACAGCTTTTCCATCTATCCATCTTCCTGGATGAGGCTTCTTTCTCTCTTCTTCCTGAGTTTATGCTCCTCCTTCTATTGAGCACTGAGTTGTTTCATAATCTTCTCCTTAATCGACACCTTGTCTCACTTACCTCTGCCTGTTTTTTGTGTTCCCAGGTTTCAATCTCTAGTAGATTCTTCTTTCTCAAATCATAGCCCACTCTTCTTTCAGCCTTCCTTCCTGCTGCTGTAGGCTCACTGTATTTTTTTTTTCATCTTCTGGGACTTAAGAGCATAAGAATATTTTTAAAAACTATCAAATTTTAGTCTTGTAGAGACCAAAGGCCTGACTAGTGTAGCATTCTGCTTCCACAGTAGCCAACCAAGTGCCTACAGGGAGTCCGCAAGTATGACATGAGTGACTCAGCTTCTTCCCATTCATATTCCCAAGGAACTGGTATTAAATGGTATAATATCTCTAACACTGTACACAATATATAGCCATCATGATTAGTAGCCATTGATATCCTTGTCCTTTGAAAACTTGGTAACCACTCAGCCACCACTGAGTCTTGTAGCAGCAATTTCCACCATTTAACTGTGCACTGTGTGAAAAAAATACTTATTTTTATTTGGCCTGCATCTCTCCACTACTCAGAGCCAGTGAAGTCCTGACAAACTGACCATTTTCCCAGATTGCTAAACTGATAATAGTTTTGTTCCCCGGGCAGCTAAACATTTGAACCCATAAAATCTACAGAAAATCTACTTATCCAGGCTGTGTCAGAGGTTACTCTACTGCAAGTATGATATAATAGACTGGATGAAAAGACTGAACAGCATCCTGAAAAGACTGAGCTGTATGAGTTTATCAATATCTGTGTGTTTACTTGTGTCAGATACCATTATCTATTACTCGTCTTTTTGTTTTTGTTTTTTGTTTTGTTTTGTTTTTAATGAAGTAGGTTTGCTTCCAAGGGAAGGTGTATAGTATTAACTTTGAAACAGAAAGTGGAAATGTGAAGAAGGAGGCGCAGGAACAAAAGTTTATAAAGGAATCTCCAATCAAAACCTTGAACACTGTCTATTCCTGCTCCTGTATTTCCCTCTTTTGCTTTTGCTTTCTCAAAAATACCTTGATCAGGTACATGTATGATCCTACAGAATTCAGTAGACACTTGTTGAGATGCATGCTTCCACTGATATTTTTTGCAATACCAGCTTGAAGTATGTTTCCATCACAGTTAATGCCTTTGAACTAGTTTCATATAATTATCATTAGGGGTTATACTATTTGTCTCTGTCCTTTCTGCATGCTGAGGAGTAGAAGAAAGAGATTTTGTACACCAAATGGCATTGCACTACCAAATTTGTATGTGAAACAGCATTCAACAGAGGTGTCTCTTTTGGTTGCTTGCACCCTTCTGCCAGTTATGGAAGGTACAGAGAGGTGCATATCTGGCAAATAAGAAAACTGGACAACTGAAATATGTGTCCATATCTTCCAGAGATATTGGTGAAGAAAACACTTAATCTTTTTCAAGAAGCAACAGATTGTGTCTGTACCCATAAAACATTTTGTATACTTTGAATATGAATAATGGGAAACAACCTTTAAGAAATTGAGCATTTGAGTATTGTTGTTATATGCCTTCAAGTCCTTTCTGATTTATGGCAGCCCTAAGGAAACTGATCACAAGGTTTTCTTGGTAGGATTTGTTCAGAGAGGAGTTGCCTTTGCCTTCCTCTGTGGCTGAGAGAGTGTGATTTGACCAAGATTTCTCCGTGAGTTTCTGGGGCTGAGTGAGGATTTGAACTCTAGTCTCCCACTCTCCTAGTTAAACATTTAAACCACTACACCACACTGGCTCTTCATAATTGAGTGACCATGCATTACAGTGTGCCATGTGCCATGTAATAAGAAGGGCCAGCATAGAGTAGTGGTTTGAGTGCTGTACTTGGACTCCAAGAGGCCAAGGTTTGAATCCTCACTCAGTCATAAAGACCCACTAGGTGACCTTGGGCAAGTCACACTCTCTCAGCCTCTGAAGAAGGCACTGGAATGGCAAACTCCCTCTGAACAAATATTGCCACAAAATCTCTGTGATAGGTTCACCTTAGGCCTGTCATAAAGCCAGAAATGACATGAAGGAAGATAGCAATGGCCACAATGTGCAGTATAGTCTATAAGATAATAATCATGGTCTAAATGTACTAATTAGATTTAAATATATATGCCCAACCAAGGCAAACTCATGGAATCAATGGAACATAATAGGGAGGAGGAGGACTGTTACTATTGCTACAACTACTACTTTTACTTGCTATATTCCTTGTTTTCCCTTCCCCGCTCCCTTCCTCTTTTTTATGCTGCAAGAGACTAACACAGCTACTTTTTTGAAAATTACTTTTACTTTTGTAGTGATTCATATGCAAAAATATTGTAAGGATTACTAATGTGTATGGGTGAGTGTGTTGCCTGTTGACCTATGACAACCCCAAGAATTTAATATTTAATATTGTTATTGGATGAGGAGACGAAGTGAGTGGCTTTCTTCAGACAAATTAGGGAGTTTCTAGCTGGTAGGAGTTTTAAAGCAGAAATTTCCAGGCTTACAGCATCTACACTAGTAATTCTCTGGTTGGTGAGTACACTGGCACCACAATCACTATAAAGCACTCTATATAACAGGCTTTCCTCCTGGGGCATAGCTTCTTCTGCACTGCAAAATGATCAGCACAGTATTCATTTGCCAAATACATGTCTCTGAGCATGGATCTGCTTTATTCCCTTTGGGGCATCAGTTTCATGAAGAGAAGTTTACCCAGGTTTAGATTCAAAACAAGTTTTCTGAAGTTCAGAACTGAAAGACCTCAGAGAGTAGTATATAAATTTGCTCATCACCCAGGCACTGTTTAACTAGTTAGCACAAGACAGATTTCACAATAGCCTCAACAAAATCGTTCCATTAATCTGCCCATTCCCAGAACCAAATCTTTAATCACTCATAGCTTAGATTTTATTCATTTCTGTTGAAGCTGAACAGAAAAATATTCTGCTTCTGTCCCCCTCTTCTTTTCCAAGCTAGTCTCCTCCTCCTCACAGTAATGTACAAAGGTTTGGGCTGATTAATAGGCTTATGCACCACATTAATATTATCTTGCTGGGCTCTTGCTTCTGTTCCATCATTCAGTCTCTTTAATGCAAGATAATCTGACACACTTTATCACATTTAACTCTGTGTTATTATTTTCTTGTTTTATCCGCTTTCCCTGTTCCACTTTGTTCTCGATTTCCTTTTAGAAAGATAAAGGTGCCTATATCATATCTCAGATCGTTTTAAAAGGATGTTAAATCATTAGCATAATAGAATTGGAATTGCAAATACCTCAAATGTAGCTATTATAAGAACAGATTCTTTGCTAAAAAAAAATGCAAAAGGGAAGAAAGGAAGGGAGTCAGAAATTTTGTGCCAATGCTTCAAGCTGCAGGTTACAGGCTTTGATTTTAGTTTGCAGGCTGAATTGAATTAGAGCGAGGTATCAAAAGTCACATCCCTATCACCAAAACTGCATTAGAAAGAGACACACACAATACTAATAAAAACATTCAACCAAATAAGTGGCATTCTATATGAAAACTTTTAAGAACATGTTAACTCTCATTAACATTAACATGTTAATTCTCACGGATACACAACTATGTGGCAGGAGATTTTAAAGAGACATGTTAAGTGGCAGGAGCTCCAACCATATGCCTGATAATTTTAGAGTGAGGACTGGGAAGTCTGCCTTTAGTTTAAATTAAGTGGATTTGTTTGTTTGAAAAAGCAAGAAGAGAAGAAAAACAATGACACTCTTATAGTGCAATCATTCCATTTTCAACCTCCTATGGAATCCTGGGATTTGCAGTTTAGGGAGGGGCATTTAGAATTCTCAGCCAGAGAGCTCTTTGGCTTCAGTAAACTACAAACCCCAGAATTCCACAGGATGTTAAAAGTGGAATAAGAACACTATAACAATGTAGTGCGGAAATGGCCAAAGAGATAAATAGATCCACAGTTGTCAGATTCATACTATAAGGACTTAACAAGCATTGCCACAGTGGGTGCTAGCACTGGGTGATTTCGTGGAATCATACATGGAATTAGGTCCAAAGTTTTAAAAAATCTTATTTCCTTAACAATGATTTCTAGAGACTTTTAGATCCATCTCCAACAACAATCATGACATCATGTTAATCATACTGATATCTAAATAAATCAATCCATTTGTTTATACTCCTGTTATTTAGGAAAGGGTGGCCCTCTCACTCTCACATGTGCTTAGTTATATTCCTCTAGTTTGCTGCGGGCATGCACATTTCTCCTCAGTAGCTTGGAGGGTATTATTGTTGTTCTCTTACTATAAACAGGTTTCAATGTCACCAGAAGTTTCTCTGAGATGTGGTCATTTTAGAAGTTGCTCAACCTAAGTTTAGAACATAGACTGATTTACAGTACTCCATAGGATGCCAAAGCATCCCATTTACAGAACAAAGCAGATCCAGTGCTAATGGTGTTTTAGTTACTACTCTTTTGTGGTTTAAACACATTATTCTTTAAAAATAGCCCAACTATCCAATCTCCCAATATAGGCTAGCCAGGTAATCAAATGTTCTGTTGTCCAAGGCTTTATTACAGTTTAAAAACGATCTCTGTAATTCACTTTTTTGTCACTCCATAAATAGTCAGCAACATAAACAGTCATAACCAGTAGCAAAGTGTTGCTGTGATGCCTGGTATTACTCATTCACAGCTGGAAGTAATATTTTCCCCTGGAACAAAACAAATAATCCTTGCTGGTTCTCTGGACAAAGAAGGACCATTTCCCTTGTTTTTAAGAAGCTAATGTTTCATCTGGGTCCCAGAACAGGAACAAAGTTAAATTGGAAAAGGAGACTCCATATTTTTGTTTCAGTTTTTGCTGGGTATGCTCTTTCCATCATCATTATGACTGGTCTAGTTCTCTCCTGGTAATGGTATTTAGGTGGTGAGATATTCCTCACTCAATATTCCAGTTATACTACCACTTTTTCTTTCTGTTTTTTTCCCCACTCAGATACATGTACATACACTTACACAATCATTTTACAACTTTCCCTGCTTAAAGGTCTAGCATCTTTGAAGAGAACAAAATTATTCTACACAAAAAACTGTCATTACTGTTTTGTTTACCCAGGTCAAAAATGTAGTATAAAATTGAGCATCAGTAAACCTATATAATTCAATGGATGTGTATCTAATTGTGTATTAGATGGACAACAATGATCTCAGTTAATATTTTGTAGTAGTGGGGAAAGAAGTGCTAGAGGTAATGTAGCCCTTATTGAAACTTCTTAATATTCCATAGCTATCTGGTTTCAAAGTATATTTTCTAATATAATTTCTAATTATTCAAAACAACTGATCACAATGTTCTTAATCCTGAACCCATCCCCAATGAACCTCCATCTTTAAAATTATGTCACCTCTTTAGCCATCAAATTGCAAAATGTCTCATATGGGCTTCAGTTAATGTCTTCCCCAAAGAAGGAAGAGAAATAAGAAAATTAACAGGCACATTCTATTAAGACCTATGAAGTAACAGGGTAAAACTTAATCAGTCATGGAAACTGGGTGGCACAATTGGAAAATTAATACACCAAAGACAAAATCAGATCTTGCTAATACTGATGTACAAGCCCCTGTTGTATAGCTGCTCCCACACTACTTCTTATAGCGAGTGAGTCAGCTGATTGGGTTCATGTTAGAATCATAGAATCATAGAAATTCAGAGTTGGAAGAGACCACACAGGCTATCCAGTCCAACCCCCTGCCATGCAGGAACATCCTCAAATCAATCCCGACAGATGGCCATCAAGCCTCTGCTTAAAAACCTCCAAGGAAGGAGACTTCACTACACTCCGAGGCAACAGATTCCACTGCCGGACAGCCGTGACTGTCAGGAAGTTCTTCCTGAGGTTCAGGTGGAATCTCCTTTCCTGCAGCTTGAATCCATTGCTCCTTGTCCTAGTCTCTGGAGCAGCAGAAAACAAGTCCCCTCCTTCTTCTACGTGGCATCCCTTCAAATATTTAAACATGGCTATCATGTCCCCTCTTAACCTCCTCTTCTGCAGACTAAACATACCCAGCTCTCTAAGTCTATCCTCATAGGGCATGGCTTCCAGGCCTCTCACCATTTTGGTCGCCCTCCTCTGGACTTGCTCCAGCTTGTCAATATCCTTCTTGAATTGGGGTGCCCAGAACTGGACACAGTATTCAAGATGGGGTCTAACCAAAGCAGAGTAGAGTGGTACCAGTACCTCCCTCGATCTAGATACCATACTCCTATTGATGCAGCTGAGAATTGCATTGGCTTTCTTGGCTGCTGCATCACACTGGTTTGACTTGTCCCTCTAGACAAGGTTGAAGCTAGATGTGGGTAACTATGTCATTTGCCCATTATTCTGATTTGCTTACATAGATTGATCTCTCCTAAAAGAATCTTCTGCTGTGTCAGTTGGACCAATAGTCTCTGGGAGGATGTGGAAGGAGGCTTTCTCTGTAATAGCATCCCAGTTTTGGGACTCACTTCTCTTAGTGGCCTAATCAGCACCAAAACTGATGTCAGTCTGACATCAAGTAAAAATATGGTTTTTTATTAAAGCTTTTGGGACCCAAATGACTTTCTCCAAATCTGCATGTGCATGTGGTTTTACTCTGGTTTTAAAGTGACTTAAGTGGTTTAACATGCTTGCAATTTTTGCCCAGTGTTTGTGCATTCTGTAACATTCCAGGAAATTGCTGCTCAGTGGAAGACATTGTTTTTGTGCAAAACCTAGGATTTTTCCACACACCCATCCATGTATTTCTGTACAGAATAATTCCCTAAAAGTGAAAGGTGGGCAATTACCACATGAAAACTGAGAATAAATATTTATTTTCACTTGCAGTGGGGATAAAACCATGGAAATTTTCTTTGTTTTTGAGGATGGAATAGTCAAAGTTTTACATTCCTTCTCTGTTTAACTCTATGTACAAACACACAGATTGTTACACATACCTAAATGCCTCTTTTCCTTACTTTTGGTAATGCATTTCTTTTCTTTCAGCAGTGTTAAGTGGCCATCCTAATTAATTTCACGAAAACATCTTAAATATAATAATAATAATAATAATAATAATAATAATAATAATAATAATATCCCGCCTCTCCCGATGGATCGAGGCGGCACCACAACAATACATCAATACATTAAAAACAATTAAAACATAATCCATCCTCCCCACCCACCAACACATCTAAAAACCCCTAAAACACATTAACTATTAAGAACAAGAGGACAGTTGGTGGGAGGCAGTGGAGTACTAGTCTGGGAAGGCCTGTCGGAAGAAACAGTCTTGACTGCTCTTTTAAAGCAGTCAAGACTGGTAATATGCCGAGTCTCTTCCGGCAGGCCATTCCATAACTTGGGAGCGATAGAAGAGAAGGTCCTCTGGGTAACCGCAGCCAACCTAGTTTTGACTGGCTGCAGTAAGTTCCTCCCAGAGGACCTTAATGTGCGGGGCGGATTATATGGGAGACGGTGATCCCACAGGTAGGCTGGCCCCAAGCCATGAAGGGCTTTAAAGGTAAGAACCAACACCTTGTACTGTGCCCGGAAACTAACAGGCAGCCAATGTAAAGACTTCACAATTGGTGTTATATGGTCAGTTTTAGATCTTCCGGTGACTAACCTGGCTGCCATATTCTGAACTAATTGAAGTTTCCGGACTAAGCACATGGGTAGCCCTATGTAGAGCGCATTGCAGAAGTCAAGCCGTGAAGTTACCAGTGCATGCACCACTGTTTTTAGGTGTTCCAGGTCCAGGAAGGGGCGCAGCTGGCATATCAGCCAAAGCTGATAGCAGGTATATTGAATATATAAATATTCAATAGTATATGCTTGATGTGCAAAGCAAAGTATAACAGTATAATATCAAGATGATATCCAGGAATACCAGCAAAATAACTATAAGCCATAAAACATTTTTGCTAAAGCAACAACAGTGCACAACAATTCCTGACTGTGCCATGTAAATGGTGATTCCTCCAATGTTTTGCAGATTTTGCACGTCATAGAATTCAACCATCTTGATACAGAATGCTGTTGAATCCAGCTTGAATTTTGTAAATTGAGGTGCAATCCTCAACCAACAATCCACCAGTCCAATGTTTAAAAAAGAAAGTTTTCAACACACACACACACACACTTTTAATCCCATGAATTGCTTGCTTGCTGTTTCTCACAGTGTTGACCGTGATTATGAGGTGAAATCCATGCCAGGTGAGAAACGTAAGGTTGTTTCTTTTTCAGACTTCTCTAGTAATCAGACTGTCTTAGATTATGGTGTACTAAAGTTCAGCAAATATGAGTTTATGCAAAAGCATTAAACTGAAATCCTGTATTTCCATTATTTGAAGACTGGTAAGTAAGTGGTAAGTGGAAAGATCATTCCTCTTCCCACAAAATGAAGAAAAATCAAAATAAAGTTAACCCTAATATAAATGAGTTCTGACCACAAATATGAATCTCTATAGGAAAGTTGGGGGGGGAGATTTGCTTTGAATTTCTTAATAATTATAACAATTATTTCTTTTCCCTACTAATTCTCACTATGCTTCCTTTCAAATCAGGAAACAATTGGTGAGCCCCACTGTGGATAATTTAATACCTGTTAATTCCCAGAGTTGCTACCACATGGTGCAGCAGTAAAAGAAAATCGCTATTTCTTCACTTACCACTCTAATGGCAATTTGAAATGACCTTATAAAAGCACCTTAATTCATATTTCTATTATCATACCAATAGTGGGTTTAAAACATTAATTTCACCCCATTCAGTAAAAAATAATGGGAGGATAATAAGCATTTCTTTTTAAAAGGTACCGAGGTTGAAATCTGTACTCAGTTACTTGGAGGTGAGCCACACTGAACTCCAGGGAGCTTACTTCTGAGTATACACATAAAACACTTCACATTTTATACTGAGTACATTTTATTGCACAAAACCCAGGGATGTTTAGAATTTGATCTCTGTGAATTCTGAAACAGAATCACTTGGTCCACACTTCCTGAACCACTGGCTCAAAATTGCCAAAGTCAGTCCTTTGGAAAGTAAGTAGCTAGCCTTCCCACAGACACTAGCCTTATCAGTAGTGGATTCTGGGGAAAATAATCCAAAAAGTAACTTTTCTCAGGTGTTGTATATTTATACTAATGCATAAAAGTAATAGAAAGAAGGAGGGAAAAGAGAGTCCAGTGGTATATTGTTTCATGATGAGCTTTTATGGATGACAGTTCATTTCCTCAAAAGCAAAGACGGAGTCACAGTATTAAGCTGTGGTATTAATGTTTCGAATACTGTACCCCAGTAGCTTGTAATCTATGAAAGCTGCTGTTAAAATGTGGCAAATCAGTCTGTCTTAAAAAAAAGTTCTTTTCATGCTGTAGCAGAGTAGAACTGACCTTAAAAATTTAGAAATTTATATTTTCAGAAAACATAGAGAGGCTGTAGTCTTATGGTAAATCTACCCCATGAGCTATAGGCCCCTCCCCTAAACTGCAAACCCTAGGATTCCATAGGATGTGAAATAAGAGCACTATAACAGTTTGGTGAGGAAATGGCCATAGTAACTCAGCCATTCATAGCTGCCCCCCCCTCCCCCCACAGCTGCAGCAGATACCTCAGCAGTTGCTACATCCCTTAACACCAGATTGCTGAATAAGAATAATAGAAAAGGGAGACTAGTCATAAATGGGCTGGAAGTGTGTCAAGAGAGGAGATGGGTGCTCAAAGACCACAGCATTTCTGATACCCAGACCCAAATTCTTCATTTACTCTACCCTGAATTTTTCAAAAAATAGCACTCTGCTGGTTTCAGTGGGAGGAAATGTATTTGTTTTTCATGGAGAGGGGGAGAAATTCTACTCTCCCATCTTCCACCTTGCTAGACTTGTGATGACAGGGTCTTTGGATTTCTTGAAGGGTCCATCATCACAGTTTTCGACAACATAAAGTAGGATTGCTCCAACTGAACTGCTTATTTGCTTTCATTTGTAATGTGTGTTTATTTTTAGATTTAAAAAAATCCTGTTGTGATGCAGAAATGGAAAGGATGAAATTCTGCATGACATACAAAAATAGCATGGGCCAAGTACAGAGCATTCTGTAAATATTCCTTCCAACCCCAAAGTACACCATTAATACCCAAGGTGCTGTGCATTTAATTCTATGACTCCATGGAGAGCTTTGATTTTCTTTTCCTTTGGCAGCAACAACCTACTATGCCATATGGAAAACTAGTTTTGAAACTGAAAGGACTTTTCAAAGAAGAGTGTGGTATGGCTTTAAGTGGGTGAGTGGGTATCAGTTATCGAATGAAATATGGCTTCAGTTGATACATCCACCAAGGGCCTGCACTGAAATAATTTCATAGAAGAGGTGCAGAAAACCTCCTCTCTCTACCACATTGTGAATAACCAAGGTCTCTCATGTTTCAAGTGAGTACTCAGCTCTGAAGAGCCTCTATTTGTGTGACTTATCATCCTCACAATAAAGTTATAATAATACTGGGCCATTCATTTTACCACACCCTGCCTCATGTATGAAGCCAACTGTGTAGCAGTTAAAAAGGACCTGTGTCAGTTTTTCACCATTTTCTTTCTGTATTGGCTCAAAGTTCATTGTCCCATGGGTTCATGCAAGTCACTTGCATGAATCCAAGTAGATCTTTGAAAAGAGCTCCAGAACCTCCATTCCAGTCTAGAGTATGTCTGACTCTTTCTGCAGGACAACACTTTTGTGCATCGTCCCGTCTCAGTCCCAGCAGCACCTCTGCTGAGATGGAAGTGTGCCCCCAATGTTCCTCTCAGCACACGCCTGGCTTCCTGTGGAAGGGAGCACAAGGGACACACTCCATCCTTCTGGACTGCAACTGGCCTTCTTCCTACACTGCAGTTGGGGAGGAAATGTGTAGATCGCACTTCCAGTCCTTCTGCATGGCCAGCTGCAATGGAAGACTCACACTATCACAGGTCATTGATGGACTTTTCCGGTCAATGATACAGCCTGTGATTGCATCAGCTGGTGACATGAGAAGGGTGGGACTGTAACAATGTCATGTGGAGGCATTGTCGCAGACCCACCTCTCTCACATCCCCATACTGGGATGCCACCATCCTGTGGAAATGGCCTTTGTTTTCTCCCAGATTAAGAAGAGGAAAGAAGAACCCAGGACTAATTCCAATACTCTTTCAATATGCTTCCTTGAATGAATAATGAAGACATGGTAGAGAGAAAAGGGCAGGCCTGGGAGCAGCCAGCTATTATTTATTGCTTATTGTCATGAAAGGAGAGAAGGCACATTAGGGACTAAGATCTGCTCCAGCTCAAGACTTGGTTTGGCCCTGCTGGCTTCATATGTGGCTTCTTCTCCTTTTTTCCCATTCATTTTCTTTGCTTATTTTTTCTCAAGGTCTCCTTGATTTCTTTTGGATGACATAAACTAATTTCCAGTTGTTGTGGAGTATTTTGTCATAGTTGTTATCCTAAGCCTATTGCCTTTTATCTCATTTACATTACACACAGAAAATAGATTCTTGAATATTCATTTGTACCTTCACATTTCATGTAGAAAAAAGAATAGAATCTCTAAGAAGAAATGCCACAAAAGTTTGTGTGGATCAAGACGTGCAGGAAGATGTTAAGTAGCTAAAAAGCTTAGGGTACACCACCAAAATCACCTCATTGTCTTAGATAGGAGAAATCCTTGGCTGTGTGCAAATTTGTTGTTAAGTTTCCTCCTCAGTCATTAAGCATTATTATAACACATAACTATAAAGCTGTAACATGCAAATCAGATGAGTGCCAAATAATATTAGGCATTGGAATCATCATACTTTTCTATTGCTTAAAACTGCAGTGGCTCAGAGTCTGTTTCTGAGCACCATCCAAAGAAGTTGGTGCTCCTTTTCAAATCACTCTATTCTTTGAGATCAGGGTACAAGGACTCCTCCCTAAACTGCAAACCCCAGGTTTCCATAGGATGTTGAGTGTGGAATGATAGCACTATAACAGTGTAGAGCAGAAATGGCCAAAGTCTAACTGTGTTCATTTGGAGTAACAAATATGGAATTATATATTACAAGGAACAGCATTACCTGTGACTGTCACTACAGCATTTTATTCCTTTTGGAAGTGATGAGGGGGCAGCAGCAATGTTATTTTCTTAAAATAAAGTAACAAGTGGCAATGATATGATTTTTAAATGTAAAGGATAATTGACTATTGCTGAAGCATTGCTTTGTGGGTGTCAGGGAGCTGAGATAATTTTTTGGTGTTTTTAAGTACATTTTTAATCAAATGACTAATTAATTAATTTAATTTAATGGCCCTATATCAATGTTAGTATTCATTTTTGAACAAGAATTAATAATAATGTCAATGAGTTAATTATGGGGCATGAGGAAGCCCATCGAACAGCTAATTACATGAAAAAAAATTTCTCCAAGCTCTGATCAGACATAAGCTGATTGTTGAAACAAGAGATGGTCTTCTCAGTGGTCAATCTATTTTAAAAGAATTAGTCCTTGGGAAGTTCTTATAGCTCTTACATTTTTAACTGTCCAATCCCAGGTAAAAATGTTGTGTATCTTCAGTCCTTTAATAGGTCTGGTTCTTCTGAGGGTGGCCTAATGCCACTTTTTATTTTAATTTTTATTAATTTTTCACAACACATAAAAAAAACATACATCATCATGTTGGTATGTCCCGCCCCCACACACACACACTTCTCTATATTATTCTTCCCCAGTTCAGTCATTACTGTCTTTTCCATAACGAATCCTCCATTTTTATACAAGTACATTTTTACCTAATCATCACACATATTTATATTTTTAACCAATTCATTACCCCTTTCCATTCTCTTTCAAAGTTCTGAACAGACTTATTTTTTAAAGAATATACTAATTTTTCAGTCTCAACCATATCCAACACTTTTAGATTCCATTGGCTTAATGCCACTTTTATATACCACTTCTATTGATTATGCAATTTTGGTTCAGTTTTACTCTTATGTGATTCTATGCTAAAAATTCTTCCATGAGATGAGAGGAGAGGTTTTAGAGGGAAGGCAATACGTTTTATAATTTTAAAAAATCACCTTCCCTATGATGTTCCTGTGCTAACTAAGTGGTCAGCTCTGCTGCAAGCAGGGCAACTTGCATGTCTCATGTCAATCCTAGTAGCTATGTTGACTACCACAGGTCGAGAATGAGGCCACCAGCCTACAGAGGTGCATTTGATGCCACAACATATAGCCTATGAACAAATGCATTCCAAATGTAGGCAACAGCTCTTCTGAGGGTTTTGCTGAAATATAAGTTGATTAAATGTGGGAAACACCTATAGATGATACCAATGACAAGTTTTAAGTAGGAAGATCTGCACCATCCAAGAATGGAATGCTTTTGCAGACTTTTCTTCCAATTCCCTCAGTCTGCCATGCAGAGTACTGCATTGGTTCTGAGAAGCTCTAAGCAGAAACTGAGAAAATGGTGAAAGTTCATAAGTATAAAACAACCTGGCTTCCTATGCAGATATGCCCTTATTTTAATTGTCTGATGAGAAACTCTTATTTTCATCTCACAGAAGCTTCAATCATTTTTAAACCTGGATGAGCACTTAAGTCTAGAAATAATTTCCTCTCATGTTGTTTTTTTGCCTGTCAAGCTCTTTATCAATAGAAGAGAGATAAAGAGACAGAGACAGAGGTGGAAGTAGGGGAAAATGATCTGACTTATTGTGCATTCAAAGCTGTTAAAATATGAGCTGTCTCTGATAATGTCCCTGTTAAATCCCATGAATTCTCCACCAGCTGATGGAGTAAAAGGAGACAATCCTTTCTTCCAGCTAGTGGTAAATATGTAAAGATATAAAAAGGAAAAAAAAAATCTCTGCTAAAGATTCCCAGAGAAGTGTTCAATTCCTTTCCAGTATCAATTATCTTTGAACTCAGTTCAATCAGACCTTTTAATACTTCTGAATTCCTAGACTCCTCTAATCATTCCCCAGAATTTTGAGCCAATATCATGCACCATGCTTGTGTAGTGTAAATCTGCATTTGTAGTTGAGTGTTGGTTTGCTATACTACCTTTCTGATGAATACAATCACCGTGCAACTAAATATGTATCTGCAGATGTGCTGCTGTCTCCACAATCCCTGTGAATCAAGTGGTGTAACGATAAATAGTTATGTACCATCCAAGAATCTGCAACTGTACGTGCAACAGTTACACTTGTGGAACTCTGTTTACACAGCTATGACCTGAAAATGGACCAGCAGGATGCCAGCCATGGCCTCTCCACAAATATACATTCTAAATCTGTACTACATGCATAAGTCATATGAGTTTAGAAAAGGATCATCTAAGAATGAAAATTGTGAGCTAGAAAGGTTTCAGCTATACAATTAGTAGACAACTTGTTGGGCTTGAGAAAATACTCACACATCTGACATTCCCATAGCCAGACATCAGAGTTGAAATCTGCAAGGGTCCTCCATGGGTCTCAGCCACTTGTAATCATTATAGATCTGGCTAAGGATGCGTAGCCAGATGCTTCTCTGATCTTGCCTGCTTGTCATGAACTATGGGTTCAAGTACAGGGTAGCTTCAAGTAAGTATGGTTCTGTGTAGTGCAGGTCCACATGTGCATAGCTTTCCTACATTGAAGAGATGTTAGATTGAAACCCCTGAATGATACCCTGCTGCCAAGTGTGACACCACAATGGATGCCTGTTTACACTGGTTCTAGCAACTGTAACACTTCTCTATAGTGAGGATCTTACTGGTGATAAGAGGAGAAGAAGACAGAGAAGAAAGGAAGATGTTTCTGACACTGGAAGAAGTCGTCTAACAGGGAAGGGATACTTGGAAATTAATTTTTATGTCTGTTTCTCTTTTTCAGTGCTAGTGCCATTACTTTTTAGCATTACTCATCTTGTTTGTGAGAGTATCACCAACGTCTGCAATATGGTTTTGGAAATTGTACCAAATTTGGGGGGGAGGGATAGCAGTGGGAAAAATTAGTCTGAGATGATAATGTTTTACTCACTTTTGGTAGAGGTTGATTTCATTCACAAAGATGAACACAGAAAGTAACTCACAACCTATCCACAGATACCTTTTTATGATGGTACAATAAATATACACATGGGGGTTGGGGGAGAGAGGCATAATCAGTCTAAGAAACAATTTATAAGGGACAAATTCCATGTTCTTTGAGCTCCCAACATAATTCAATTCCTGTAAAAGCAACCATAAATTCTATTCTACATAATTCTATTCCTGTAAAAGCAACCTTGTTCCATGGTTTGGAACAGGGCTATTGTGGAGAAGAGTAAACTTAACCTTTCCTTCCCATGTACTAGGTATAACCAGCATTGGGACCTGTACAGAGGTTCTTTTAGCAATGAAGATGCATGGACATGACATTTTAGCATCTGAACTAGAAAAGGTTTAAAAGAATTGTGTATGAACGGAAAATTGGGGGGATGGAGACATAATAATCTTCTCAAAATACTGAAAAGGTTTTCATATAAAAGAGATCATAGCCTGCTTTCCACTACCTCAGAAGACAGGAATAGAGGAAATATAAAAGATTGCCTCTATATATCCTGCTTTAAAAAAATGAGAGACTTTGGTAAAGTGAAAAACACCACAGCATTTTGAAAAATAATGGGAAGTAATAATAGAGTATATTATTAAAAGAGATGAATAATTAATAGAAAATTCTGGCTATAATACTGTTTCTACTATACTATATTATACTGGTTTACTGTACTAAAAGGATAAATGATGAAATTTTAGGATTAATGGTAAAAGGGGTTTTATTGCATTTAAAGAAAATGTTATTGGATATAATCATAACGGTTAATTCAAGGTTAAATCAAGGCCTCTCCCTAAACTGCAAACCCAAGGGTTCCATGGGATGTTGAAAGTGGAATAATAGCACTATAACAGTCTTGTGCAGAAATGACCTAAATCTAATGCTCTGGTCCACCAAGTTCAGTGCTTCTCGACCCCCTAGTACAATAATACTTTATATCCTATTTTGCCTCTAGTATATTCATATAAATCAACAATATTACAAAGTTGCAGGCTTTGTCTCTGGACCTTGATTGTAAGAATACAAAGCACCACCAACCTGTTAGTCAAGCAAATATTTCATAAATCACTTTACTGTGCAACAACCGATTGGTTTAGTTACTAAAAGCTAGCATTTACAACTTCCTTGTAAAAGTCATTATTTACAAAAATCTTCCATTCTAATTAAATAAAATGTAATAATGACATCATATTGACATAGCAGAACCTATTATGATTATGTACATTAACTGAGGCACCTCTGCAGTGAAAATCATGGAAGTGTTTATTTGCACAATGCTACAATTCACATTTTGGAAGACTGAATATGTCTCAATACCACAATTCCATTAGACATTAAACAGATTTGGAACAAATTACTCCTATTTAGATAAATGTACATCCAATGAATTACACTTCCTCTGTATATCTAAGTGGAAAATACTGCATCTATAATGTATCTAAGCACTGACATAAATAGAAAAGATGTATTTTTTAATCAAATATATTGTTTATATTATAATTTAAAGTACCATCAGAACTGAGATATTTTACAAAGTGTATATTTTTGAAGATAATGCTTTGCCAAATATTTATGACTTAGAAAGCAAATCCATCGTGGGATACATAAAAATATTTATAGAAGAAATTGCAATTTTCTTCAAAAAAAAAAAAAAACCCAGAAAGAACAATTATGTATGTAAGTTTAAATTGCTCTTTTTTATCTGTTTTGTTTTTTGGGCAAATGTAAGGTCAGAGGCCTTACATCTTCATTGCAACTGATGACTGATGATGCACCTCTGATCTGTCTTTGGATCCAGGCAGTTCCCTGACTGAAGTTTGTCAAAGATGCTGAATATTGGGACACTGGAAAATGATGTCCAGAGGCAGCTGGGGATGTCCTTAAGGCAGCTGGGGAGACCCCAGGGATCCCACCACAAGTGCTTATTCCAGGGCATCCTCTGCCCAGGAACATGCCACAGATGTCATTCCCTAACACCTTGATCTCCAGAATCCCTAGCAATTAGAATATCATAATTGCTTAAAAAGAGGCCAGTCCATGTCTCTGTGCTACACAGTATTTTGCAAAATATGAGGGGAGGGCGCTTTGCACAAATGATTTTTTTCTCAGAAAGTCCAGAAATGCAAAAAACAAAAAACAAAAAACAAAAAACCCAACATTGAAAAAAAAGTATAAAGTCTCTCCTAAATACAGAAAGATAGGACAAATTTTTAAATTTGCAAACATACATTCATTTTATTAATGTTATTTTACAACCTTTACAATTATCCGTTCATAGTCTAGTTATGAATATTAAAAGAAAAATATTTTAAACAATCAGCATACAATATAATTAAGTGATCATATCAATATCCACACAAAAAATCTAGCACACTCAAGCATACACTCATTTCAACATTCCTCTCTGTAGCATCTCTCCCTAAATAGCAATCAAAGCAAACCAGGCTTGTGACAAAATGAGGCTTAGAGCTGTACTCCAGGACAGAAAATGGCCAGTAGTTTTCTGCTGCTCTGAGCATATGCCATTGCTATACCAAATAAACAATACTAAAAAGAAAAGAGTTATTGTTGAAGGTAGTTTCCCTTCTGTTTCTGTAGTTTCCCTGGACTTCACAGTAAAATAAAACATACCAGAAGTTTCTTCATCTCTCCCTGCCAGAGCGGAACTGCAGTAAAAGTGCAAGTGCCTAACAACTATCCAGCCTAGACAGATTATTGACCTGGGGTAGAGGCCCCTGAAGCCCTATTGAATTCCCAATTTTTCAATTATTCTGTAAACCCTTAATATGTCACTGACTGACTGACTGACTGACTGGGGGTCTCTCAGTCCTTCCCATTTCCTTTTGCTCATCCAGAGCCTCTGCTCCGTGAAACCATCAGGTTAAACATCTTTATAGGTGGATAAGATAGAACTGATTTCTTTTTCATTGAATTCCACTGTGCTGAAATCCATGCATGGGTTTAAATATCCTTATGAGAAGGGAGTCAAATCCATTTAAAAACTTATTTGCATGACAGAACAGTCTTAGCTCCACTGTAAGTAAGAGGAGCTGAAGAATCTCAGTCACTTCCAGTATAAATCACACCCAGCATTCAAAACAAAGAAGCAACCTTAGTGTACAAAATCATAGCTCTTTAACCATAATGATTTTATTATTTGTATATTTATTATCCTGTTTACTGGGGGTCCCAGAAGGGACACCTAAATAACCAAACAACAACACACTTTGGGGGAAATTAGCTTAGAGCACTACTGGCAAAATGAGAGGCAGGGTAACGCAGCAGGATCTTGTAACCCAATGTTTACAGGGTCAGGCCAAGTCAAGGAGTAGACCGTGTTGAAAATTAATGAAATGATCTTTACTAAATGCAGGCACACAATGTAAGCAACACACACACACAGATAACTAAGGAAAATAAAGGTGAGAATGTGATAGCGGGATTTTCAGAGCGATAGTGGATTCGGGTGATACGAAACCTGTTCCTGAAGCCCAGAAAGAAGATAGAGAGCGATACTGGGGTGTGATGTATCTCAGCTACCGGAACTGAGGGGAGGGCTTACCAAGCGGAGAGGCGGCAAGGCGGGATGGAACTCAGGAGCGATCCGAGGATGGTCTCGGAATCAGGGGTTTTTAATAGGGAGAAATGTGACTGCAGGCTATGACATACTTGGGGAGAACAATGAGATTTAGGAGCGGGACAAAGCTTTGGAAAGGTCAGAATTTAGCATGATTGAGTTAAGTCTGAATTGACAAAGAGTTAGCCAGTATGCAAATGCTCAGTACTTGGCAGTTGAGTATTCAGCTTGCCAGGTTGCCTGCCCGGGGCAGGGAGTCCTTTGTAAAGGTGTTTGCAGAGAGGTCTCCTAAAGCAAGGATCCGTCTATTTCTGGCCTACCTGGGTGGAGAATGGAATGTCCAGCAATTAGCGGCCGCGCCTAGTCTGTGCTTGTTCGGGGGCCTCACAAACACGTGAAAGAGGGGTGGTAGAAGAGAGCCAAATTATTGATATCAAAATGATATCTGGGGGTATCTCCAAGTAGGCCTAGTAACTGCAGTAACATATTCATCATTCATTCATTCATTCATTCATTCATTCATTCATTCATTCAATTTTCTTGCTTACAGGCCTAAAAGTGATATCTCATGTCTCAGTACTCACCGTCATTCTGAAAGGAAACCTAGATTCATGCACTGCCACTGTTAATAAATACTCTGAAGAGTAAATGCTGCACTCAGCCATTGTACACCTCTATGATCCTATTACCTATGGTAAAGTTGCCCAGAAATAACTCTG
This sequence comes from Ctenosaura bakeri, assembly GCA_948474755.1. Classification (NCBI taxonomy): domain Eukaryota; kingdom Metazoa; phylum Chordata; class Lepidosauria; order Squamata; family Iguanidae; genus Ctenosaura; species Ctenosaura bakeri. The sequence continues at coordinate 72,845 of CAOLHI010000068.1, read as the reverse complement.
GAAAGAATTGGGTCCTGCTGCCTCTAACTCACATCCTGATAGATGTGTTGGCTTTGCAGAAGTAAGAGAAATAAAAAGTCTTCTGATTTATTTTTTCAGTTGATGTCAGCAGATAAGGCTTCTGCATACACAGAAGAGAAAATTATAGTCACCTTAAAAGTGTACGCATTTTTCCATAAGGTATGTCAAGGCCATTTTGGAACTTTGAAATGCTACTGTGATTATATATATGTGCATATGTGTTTTATTAAACAACCATTTATTCCTTCCAAAATGATCAAAACTGTAGCTGTTGACCAATTTAGTAACCACCAATTTACAGTGTGCCTCTTTATTGTCAAAGCTATTCCGTATGGATGGTTTTAGCAAGGCCTCAGAGGAAATAGCAGGCCTGGTACAGGCTGAAAGTGTCTCGAACATAATGAATTCTATCAAGTATGGATAGATGTCATGGTTTGAGAGAGGATTGCATTGGCCCTCCATGGGACCTTGGCTAGCTGTGCCACACCCAGTCATACCACATTGCACCACTTTCAATTTTTTTTAACTTAAAAAATCTGTTTATCGCATACCCATGTCTTGTAGGGGAAGTGGGGAGCAATTTTAACACATTTTGATACTCCAAGTTTTTCAGGCTCAGGAAAGGCTTTAAAAATGAGGAATTCATGTGGAAATAAAAGTGTAATCTATTGGTATGGAAGGCCACTTTGGACCAGAAAAGGTTTTAAAATACTGGAAAAACTGAGGGGATATCAGAGGCTTGTGGGGGGCTCAAAAATGGCATTGGGACCACATGTGACCCATCATCCATATGCTGTATATAGGAGAACCTGACAGTAGAATACCACTTGGGATCCCTTTGATAGGTGACATGACATGGAACTTGGGTTTTCCACCACCTAACCAGGAGCAAAAAGACTAAATTCCGGTCACTAAATAATATTCACAATTAGGTCTTAACTGACTTTACTGATAGTGTCCTTTCCTCCAATGTAATTTTTACCATTGCTTATGTAAAGACTGTTAGTTTACCCTGTACCCTGCTCTGTGTTAACTTAGGAGGCTGCATGTTTTACCCAAAGTCATGAAGAGCTCTCAGATTTTCAGTCGGCCTTTGTGTTTCCAGAAACGGAGAACAGCCATTACTATTGTGGTTTCACCATATATTACTAGGTGTAACCAAATACCTACATACCTACTAGTGACTCATTCCCCATCTTGGAACTGGATTTAATTACAAACTATATTGATAATAGGTGGCCTAATTTTTGGACTTTTTTTTATTCTCCTCCCCATTCCCCCCCCCACAAACGTACCTTCAGTACTACCCAGAATGATGAAGATTTCAGGAGGGTACAAAAGCTTGCCTACTTCATGGGCATTTTGGTTGGTTTTAACAAATGTAGTGCTCAACTATGGATTGGGAGAATGGGATGAAACACAGACTGTTGTCCTTTCACATTGGCATCACCAAAGTGGTTAGAATCTTGGTGTAATTCCAGAAACATGGCCTCCCTTTTGCAGATGTTGTAGTGCCAGCTTTGTGAAGATCAGGCCTGTAAGTGCTGCCAGTTCAAGAAGAAACTTCCCTTAAACCATAGAAAGTCCTATCCAGGCCCAAGGGAGGGAGCTCTGTGCATGTCTGGCACAGGCAAGAGTCCTCCACCCTTTAGTAGAAAATGGAAGGTAATTCACCTTATATTTGTCAATCTGTATCTAACTAGAGCTCCTTTGAGTTCTCCTTTCTGATCATGTGGCTACAGACTAGTAGGCAGATCAAACTTGGTATTCCCCATAAAGATATCTTAAACTTTGAACTATCAGGGAAATGTATGTCATAGGAGAACTGATATGCAGCTTTATAATATATATTTATTTTCTCTGGAAAACTTTAGCAGGCTTAGTTCTACTCTCTTAGAGGTCCATCTTATATAAGCACTGATGCTACATAGTCTAGATACATTTCATCATTAATTAGATTTGCACTACTTGTAAGGAATCACGCTTCTTTCAAAAGAATACTTTTCAGGCTGCTTTTTATGTACTGTTCAATCTAGTTCAGCCTTATAATGCATTATATTACTTCAGCATACCTATCATCATTATCTCTGAGAGTATATCTAACTCTGTCAGTGCAGAGTATTTCTGTCTGTGAACCAGCATCTATCAAAATATCACAGATTCAACGTACTGAGGAATTATTATTCCTTATCACTCCAGATATTTGGGCATTGACAGCTATTGCCTTGTGTGGCAGCAGAAATGTTGGCTGCTGTCCATTCTCTGGAAATCTGATCCTTTAACTACTGGGTTAGTTCTGCTTTCACAAATATTTGTTTATTTGTCCTTCCTCTAATGATTGGGCAGAACCATTGCTCTCCAAAGGAGCTTGCTTTGAAAAGTTCAAAATGCCTAGTAGTGTCCAGGCTTCCTGCTATCCTTATAATGTTATTTCTACACTACTATAGCTCCCCAGCTGTTTTTGTTTGTTTGGTTGGTTGGTTTTGGTTTTTCTCTTGAGGCTTACATTGATGGCAAAGACTTGTTTTCCCAGACATTCTCTAGCAAAACAGTTCCTATCCTGCCTTTCAGACACACAAGTTATCTTTTAAACATTAATTTCCAAAATTCAGAATGCAAAAAATGCAATAGGTATATTATATAACTGGGGGAAAAAGCAGATTTCCCAAGACATGTTTCCTTTCCTGTTACAGGTGCTGTGTGATCCTAATGTACCACACTCACTTCTTCACTCACCATAACTGGAAAATGGAAGCAATATGGATGACAGTGTCTATTGGTGGTTCCCACATCAGTGGAGGTGAAGGATCTGGAGAACCCATCTTGGGGATAGAGTTCTGCACTTTGGATAGCTCCTTTAAAAGTCAGACTAAAACCTGGAATAAATTCACTGTCCCAGTGACATAGAAGCCACCAGCTACCACTAACAGGAAGTAAATACCACCAGGTCTGACAGGGAAATCTACACTCCTGTTCCAGTGAGCCTTTCTTTCCAGATAGCATGTTTATGTCTGTGTTTTCATATGTGTGGCACCAGAAGCATGGTGCCCTGGTCAAAGAGAGCTACGGAGGACTTACTCCATTTGTGCCATTGATCATCCAGCCTTGGTTGGTATGCAAAGATTTCACAACAAATGTCATCACTTATACATATCTTGCATTTATTTTTCAATTCAAGCAATGAAGATATAATTTTCAAACAAATTACCTGTGATGTTTCTCAGGAAGAAAGACATATAAATGTGCTTGTTTAAATGTAGGCAATGTCACATGAAAATGTTTTTTAAGGCTGAACAATTATTGATTGGAGAAGCAAATTATTTTAAAACAGTGGCTGAACACAATAGAACTGTAAATGTGATTATTCAGAAATAAATGACACTAAATTCAGTAGGACTTTATCCCAAGTAAGTACACTTAGAATTGTGGCCTCAGTTATTTTCAGGCCCTTCTAAAAATATGGCTTTAAAAAGAGGTAAGACTGTTTTCAATAGTTGGAGAAGATTTTACACCACATAATGGCTATAGGCAGAAAAGTTTTTTAAAAATTTAAAAGATTTTTTCTTCTTCCCTGCTCATGTTTTGAAGCAGATATATATCCTTCATATTTTTCAAAGCTTCTTTGGAAGCATCTCCATCAAGCTACCTGACAGGTGCCAATTATTCTTGAAAAAAGGGAGGTTGACAGTATCACTGTTTCACAGCTGGCAGGAAGGTGGGGGGGAGGTTTGAGGGTTGGGTTTTTTTTCCCCTAAAAGAGATTTAAAAGTTCCATATTACCAATCTCCACAGATCAGTAATATAAAGGGAATTAGTGGAGCATCTCAGCTTGAGTCAACTTTCATGCATAATTATTTTCCTGGTAAAAATGTGTCCCCTGTATTATCATCAAAATTCAAACATTTGAATGTTACCTGATTTTACCTGAAAGAGGACCATCTCACTTATATTCCTGATCTTTACGTATATCCTGAGAGACTCTCCTCTAGGCGATTCTGCCCATAATCATTCAATGGGTGCCTTTTTTCTATGGAATCCCCCTCCATTTAGCAGAGCCATTTTACATTCTTTTTATATACCTTCAGATAGCAGGCTAAGACCTCTTCCAGATGGCATTTTATCTTTTATGTGTTGCTTTTACTATTCATTTTATTGCTGGCTTTTATGTATTGGGATCAGCTGTATTATTTGTTTTGGTTGCTGTTTTACTGACTGATTTTGACTTTTGCACAACTTGGAAATGTTACCTTTTTGGACTACAGTTTTTAGAATCCCCCAGTCAATGTCGTCACTGGCCATGCTAGTTGAGGGAGTCTGGAAATTGTAGTCTAACTGTTACTTGTCCCAGTTCTGTTTCATTGGGTGGGAGTTTACTTTTTTTTTCCTTTTTGGGACCTTAGGGGTCTCTTCTAATTGAATGATATACAGCCCTCCCTCCACATTCACAGGCTTGAACTTGACAAATTTGATTTATTCAAAAGACACATGCATGCGTTCCCCCCATTCTCCCCCTCCCATTCTCTTGCCTTCTGCCTGAGCACATGTGCTTTCCCTCTCAACGTGTGGGGCTCCCATTCACTTGCCTTTCCTATTCACTTGCCTTTTGCCCAGGCACAGAGAATGAAAGAAGGCAAGCATGCTTAGGCAAAAGGCAAGAGATTCTCCCTTCTGGGGCAGCCCCAGAAGGAAATGGCAGGAGGATCATGGGGAAGGACAGCACGTGAGTGTCTTCCCCTCCTGTGTGTCCCCTCACTTGCTTACTTGGGTGGGGGGACGTTATTCATGTTTGTTTGACTTCCATGAGGATTCTGTGCCTTGAACCCTTGCAAAAGTGGAGGGGCCACTGTATAGACTTTACTAGTATATATACCCAGTGTTGCCTGGGATTCTTTTTTCTCATACATAACACTTGTTAGAAATACCCTAGGCATTACCTTATTTTACCTTACCTTACCAATTAGATACAGTTGAAATACACAGACTGGAGATCCTGTGTCTGTAATTCCCCAATCTGTCTTGTCCAGTACCTGTAACTTATCCCCATAGTCCCCAATCCAATCTGTATTCAGACGTGTTAACATACAGAGGGTTTGGTTTCTGAGGGAACACACTGCCCTTCTTCTTGCTGCTAGGCCTCATCTTCATAGCAACCAGCCTAAGGCCCAAGAGCTCCCTGGCTGAGAATTCTAAAGGCCCCTCCCTAAACTGCCAACCCCAGGATTCCATAGAATCTTTACAGCCAGTCAATCATACGAGGTCTCCTCAACTCAGACAGCCAATCATATGAGGTCTTTGCCTGCCTGACACAGACAGACAAACTCACAGACAAACTTTGACTTTTATATAGTAGACAAGTAAGTAAATTAATAAGAGTCAGGGTGACTACAAATCCCCAACTCCTTCTACCTTAAAAATAATAATTTTTTAAAAAACCACTTCATCAGGGGCTCCTGCAGAGCATATAACCATTACACCAAAAATCTTAGGTTGCTCAAGGTATCTTCAAAAGGCAAGAGACAGCAGCTGTAATAGATGGACAGGAGATTATCCAAATTATCTGGATTGCCGTTTCCTGGCATGCACAAATTTGGCTGAATCGCTAAGCAAGTTTAGCAGTGTATAAAGCTGCAAATTTGTATCCCATTTCATCCAGAAGTAATTATAATCTCATTTGAGAAGCAATGTGCTTTAATAGCTAAGATCACTAGATGCCATTATTATTAATATTAACTGCAGGTATGATCTGTCTGCAGTGCACTGACGGCAAACAACTATTTAACAAAGATTGACATTGACTGGACAAGAAGTGAAGGATATGCTCCGTGTGTGTCTAACCCATCACTAGACATATGTTACTGTAAGACTCTGATGATGTTATATAGTAACTTTACTGCTTGGAACTTTTCTGGTTCAGGGTGGTTCAGTCTTTGTGAATGTATATGATGAAGTGACCTGGTCTGTTCCTCTTTATATCTAACAGAGCTTTTAATCAATAGCATTCGCCCTTTCCAAGTGTTCTGACTTAGTTCTTGAGTGACTCTCAATATCACATTATAACAAAGGAAGAGAAAGAAAGGCAGGGACAGAAAAAAAGAAAGAACTTAGAAATGCTTATTTCGAATGAAAATCAATTTTGAAATGTATGTGTAAATACAAATTTAAAGGTGAATTTCTTTTGCAGGGTCATTTGTGCAAATTTTTAGAAATTTTATCCTAAATAACTAAAAAGTGATATGCTAGTAATCCATTACTAATATGACCTGCAATAACACATAGCTTTGGTGATTAATGAATTACTTTTTAAAATACCATCCCAAACTCTACTCCAATGGGATTTAAATATAACTAATTCACATGACATAATGGTTTGAGCATTGGACTACAACTCTGGAGACCAGGGTTTGAATTTGTATTTCACCATGAAAATCCATGGGGTGATCTTAGGCAATTCACACTCTCTCAGCCTTGGAGGAAGGCAAAGGCAAACCCCTCTGAACAAATCTTGCCAAGAAAATCCTATAATAGGTTCACCTTAGGGTCACCATAGGCTGGAAATGACATGAAGGCACAAAACTACACCAACAAACATTAACTTTAGCTACTATCTGCTGTTGATTTTCTCAGTACTTGGTGTTATGTACCTATGAAAGGCTTTTTTATCCCACCTTCTTTTTGGAATACAGCTGCACACATATAATCTGTATGGCTGGAATGAATATCTACACTATGCATTATTTTCTGTGTGATTGTTCATTAGGAGGTAGGAAGATGTCCAATGCACACTGAAAAGAAAAGGAAGACATGAAGAATAGTATCTTTTGTCTCTAAACTGTGATGCCTGAGCAGGGTAGGAAACTTTGGGTGAAGCTTTCGTTGAAACAACGGAGATGCTGAGAAGATTGTGAAAAATATAAAGCAGTAGGGTGGTATCAATTAACTAGTGCACCAACTGGATAACATAGAGGCATTGCCATTTATTGTTGTTTCACAGAAGCATTAGACACTGGAATTGTCCAGAATGTCTCTTAAAAGACTATAATATCAGACCACAGTCAAAGTCTGTTGCACAGACACCCTTTAATCTAAATAATAACTGAGACCTGCAACAACATGTTACAATGTGAAGTTCTGCTGTCCATCATCCCAGCTGGTCAGCTATATCCACACTCTCTGTGTATCTACCCCTGCCCAAATACGTTTCATGGTCAAAGCACAGTTCATAGGGAGCTGAATTCTTTACTTTATATCTAAGCATTCCCAAAATAAGATAAGTTCCCAAGTTAATGGGCTTGATGCTGCCCCATTTGGCTTGCTCCCAAGGCAAGGGGGTAACTTTTGGGGGGCTCTGTACTAGCTCACTATGGACAGAACATAATTATAAGCTTTTCTCTGCTGCCACCATGAGACTACCTTTTTATGGTGGGATTGCATGCTCCTGTGAGGCAAGAGGATATGCTGACAGCAGCAGTGCTGATGGTGGGTCTCACATGTCAGAGAGACTTTTGCTGAGGAGCCAGACTAAATGTGCCAAACAGCTACTGTGCAGTAGCTGTAGTGGGGGATGACACTGACAGAGGATCTCTTGGAGACAATAGCAATAGCAGTTTTGCTAACTCTAGTTAGTACTACACAGAAGAATGCACTGGTAAATCATTTCCAAATGCCTTTAAAAAAAAAACCCTTATGATGAGACAATCCAAAATGAAACAAGAGACAGTGCCAAAAGATGAGACTCCTTGGTGGAAAGGCACTAAATCAGGAACTAGAGAAGAAATAGAGACGAGTAGCACTGTGGTTACTGGTGCAACTGGACTCAAGCTGAAAGGACATTCGGCTGTTGAAATGCTTATAGGTGAAAGGAAAAGAAAGCTGCACAACACATATTAGAACATGGAAGTAGAAAAATATGAATCAGGGAAGCTCAACATTATAAAAAAAAAGACACAGGAGACATAAACATTGCAATAGTTGGGGTTAATGATCTAAAGCAGTGGTTCTTGAACTTTTTATCTACTGTATTCTTTTAAAATCTAGACCAGCTGCTAGCATGATGCAACCAGCCCATTGGGATGAGCTCCAGTGATGATAAACTATTTTATAATTTAGAGATTTTTTTTCCTTCTCCTGGAAGTATGGCTGGTTTACCCAAATTTCTGTGCTTATAAATAGGGTACAAAATTTTGAAAGATAATTTGCATACAATTCTAGTATCAGACAAAATAGCTGTTTCTTGAAAAACCGCTCTAGGTTAATCATGTGGTAGTGAATGCCAAAACTACCCCTTTGCAATGTGTTTTCAAGCCAAGTATGTCCCAGTAGTAAAGATGGAATTAGATCATACTCATCAAATCTAGTATACTAAGTGACCCCAGAAGCACAGTTGGAAGAAGAAAATAAAGTCTGAAACCCAAGATAAGAATTATAACAAAACTATAACAGATTGTAAGAGTTTCAGTATTATCAGTTCTGTGGAAAGACTGAACTATTGAAATTTCTGATATTTCCAACACTTTCCACTTCAGAATGCAAGATTAAGAATATGGACCAGTCCAGCAAAAACAGAACATGTTTTTTTTATCTGCTGCTCCCTATTAAATAATATATTCCAAGCATTAAATGCCATGAACTGAGTAAGCTTCTGCAAAACTGACATATCAGAGATGAAAGTGTGAAAAGAGTGAATTTTATCTCTGGATTTAGCAGCAACCATAATCAGACCTTTTTGAAATTTTTCCTGATAACTGTCACAAACTGCTATATCTGTGGGAAGGTGCATTAAAACATTCTGCTTTTCCTTGCTGATCCTCAATTACCTGTCCACATGGAATAATCAAGATTGAGAGTCTCTAATGCTTCTTGAGTAATTTTCTAGTTTTCTTTGAATTTTCTATTGAGCATATTTCAAATAATTTGCTTGAGCATTTCACATTAAATAAGAACAGGACTGGCAGCTAAGGGGAATACCATTCCCAAAGGAAAAGCAGAGGGAATTGAAGAATACTTTAGTTCTTTTTGATTTATGCTTTGATGCCTAATGTTGAGGAGGGTTTTGGTTAGAAAACATTAGAGCTCTGAATTTTGCCCAAGGGAACCAGAATTTAAGTGAAAAGTATTTGATGTCAAAAGTGCTTCCAAAATGAAATTGTGGTTCTTAAAGTAGTGGCAGGATACTTTTTAAGGCTGTTTAAACTTATCCTAAGAAACAATGTACATGATCAACCATCTTTTACCATAGGCAATTTAACAACACTTTGCATTATTTCCATAATTTAAATTATGCAAGATAACTGATATTTTAGCTATATAACAACTCTGTGAGAAAAATCAGGTGGATTTTGTCATCCAGTCAGTTCAGTGGCTTAGAGGACACTTGAAGCTCCCAAACCCCTAGGAATCTATCTACTGCACTATATTACACAGAGAATTGCACTCCTGGATTCAGCTTTGAGCCTGGATTTTAGCAGTGACCAGGAGTGCATTTGCACAGTTAAGACTCGCACACCAACTATACCTGTTGCTTGAAAAACTAGATCTGGATTTGGTAACATATCTCTTGATCACATCTTGTCTGGATTACTGTAATACACTCAATGTGGGTCTGCCTTTGGAAAATTCAGTGAGTCCAAACTGCTAAAGTCAGAATGCTGACTGAGGCCAGTCACAAAAAGCCTACAGCACTCTTTTTACAACAGCTTTACTAGCTCTCAGCTTTTTTCCAGGCACAATTCAAAATGCTGGTCATGACAAATGAAGCCTACGTGGTTTAGGTGAAGAATATTTCCCTATGCAAACCTGCCAGAATCTTAAGATCCACAAGGGAGGTCTTTCTCTTGGTCCCACCACCATCACAGGTTCATTTGGTGAGGACATAGGATAGTGTCTTCTCAGTGGCTGCTCTACTCTCTGGAATTCCATTACATTGGAGGCTAGGCTGGCCCCTCCCTGCGTTCCTTTTCACTGACCTTTTTCTGCAAGCAGGCTTTTATTGAGGAACTGTTTGCAGCGAGCCTTTTTATGGTGAGATGTTTTATTTAAACTTTTTTTAAAAAAATAGATAGATAGATAGATAGATAGATAGATAGATAGATAGATACTGGCTGTGCATCCAAACATCCATTTCACAGATGACAAAGTTGGTGATACTAAGGAAGAAGTAGTAAAAGGTAGCCCAAATATGTTTTGGAAAGCTACATTTTTGGAAAGTACGGGGAAGGAAAGGATAACCTCCAAAGCTTTCCTGTTTCCTTCCGTATGCAAATCTTTGGGACTTAGAAGGGCAATCATTCAGAAGAGTCTTCCTTAATTTCATGGTAGTTATGGGCACAGGAGAAGGAAGTAGTGCATCTGTTTTGATTAAAGTACTTGGGTGGGGGACTGCCAAGGAATGCCAGGTACCATAGGCTGTATTTCAGAGGAAAGAAATGGCAAACCACCTCTGAGTATTCCTTCCCTAAGAAAGTCCTATATTCATAGGATCATCATAAGTTGACAGGTGCTTTGAAGGCACAATACATACATATTTTAGCACATGATATTTTAACATAGGAAGTGGTCTTCTACAAAATGACACTATTGGTCCAATCTAACCCAATATTGTCAAATCTACTGGCTGCAGCTTTCAAAGCAAAAATCAAGCAGAATTCTTTCCTAGAGCTAATTGGAGATGTTGGGGGACCTTCTGCAAGCTTTGGTTGAGCTTTGAGTTATATCCGCTCCACAAAAACAAATGAACAAATGCATTACATATAACAAATAACCTGCACCAAAGACTTTTGTTTAACAGACAAGTTACTCATTTCAGTTTATGTTGCTAAGAAGCAGACCGAAGAGTTCATGCTGGGTTGGGGATTACCTGAATAGGTCACTGGATGGTCATCTTGAGGAAGAGAGGAGTCAAGTTAGAGAAGAAAAAAAAGTTAATAAACAGTGATTTGGACAATAACTCTCAAAGTTATTGTCCAGCCACCATGGGCACTGGCCAGGATTGTGGGAATTGTTGTCCCAAAAGGTAACTTGTCTAGTGTACAACAGTGATCAGTTTTGTACAAATGTACTTGTCCCTGTGTTACGTTGCCTTCTTGTGAAATAGGTTAGCTTCTTAATTAAATGTTAATAAAATTGTAACTCTAGTTACACCAATGACAAGAAGTAAGTTGCCCTGGTTTTTGTTACAAAGTAGGCACCCTCTAGAATTGCTTTCTAAAAGATGCTTCCACATCCTTGTGTGTTTTCCAGAAGTGCCTGTTTAAAAAAAAAAAATCAATGGTGACAGCAGATTTATCACATATTTTAGTCTATGATCCTTAGTGGCATATTGGATTTGCAGTTTTCCCTTGCTATGGTAATTGCATACATATACTCACGATAATGTAGAGTTGTTGTTTTTTATCCTGAATTTCCTGAGGAGGTTTTAAAGCAATCATTGGTAACATATGGTACTTACTACTGCGTCTCTTCCAAAGGACACAGTCTTAGCTTCAGCTATCATATGACATTAACCAGTGACATTTAGTATATCTTGAGCCACATTGATACAATGTTTTATTTGGTCATTCAAACGAAGAACAATATGGGATTAGTAAACATAGGGAATATATCTTATAACACACATCCGGTTTTTCAAAAGAAACAGAAAACATGACAAACACTGCAGAAAATAGTTTTTCATGTTCACATACGAGGTAGTTTAAGTCAATCATCATTTTGGTAACTGGCCATTCCTGTTTTTAAGCACTACAAATGAAATACATTCAAAATATTACTTTACTAATTTACTCACACTGCATTCCTATGAATCTGATCCAAGGCTGTAAGCCACTATATTTCCAATGGGGCTTATGCCTAGCTAAGTGGCAATCTCTGTTGAATGCAGTGGGACTTTCATTTGTTTAGCTATACAAAGGATAGCACTATGAGCTGATACCAAGGAGTTCTACCTTATTCCTCTTGAATGTTTTCCCACTGTTTGTCCTTTAGTGATGTTCACATTATTCAGATAGCATACATCAACTGAAAGCTTGGCCACACAAATCAAAAAAGGCAGATGCACATGGGCTACTCTCTTCTGTGTACATAATTGGTGGGGCTTCCCCTATTCTGCATGGGTGTGGGACTTCCAAAACATACAAATGCCTTTGTCCTACCCCAAACAGGCCATTCCAGATTCATTACGAATTTTCCAACAAGTCCCCTGAAGAAAGAAAACTCAGTGCCAAGGCATTTCCACTATCAATAAACAAAATAATACTAGTTGCATCTCCTAAAAGTAAAGCCATAATCTGAACATTCACTTGTCCAAATGTACTTTTTTGGTCCACGCTCTTGCTCCCCCTTCTCCAAAACAACAACAACAACAAAAATTAAGAAAGTGATGCCATCCAATCCAGGCTGTTCAAACTCCTACCTGGAACTAGTTCCCCTTCTTTTCCTCAGTCTTTTCATTGTTTTGTAACTTAGAAAATTGGGGCCAGCATTACCTTTTGGTTCTCTATCATGACCTTTCTTTGCCCTTAACAGAGTGCCCTTTTAGAACTGGAATATGAACAATCTATAATTAATCCATAATTGATGCAGAACTACAGACACAATTCCATTCTACAGGTGTAATCCCCAAATCACAGTAAATGTAGGAGAAAATCTTTCTTCCTCTCTCCCATTAAAAGAAATAATGTGTTCCAACCCTTCTCTCCTCTTTATTTTCATCTTGTTGTCTCTTTCAGTTGGCTCTCTCTTGCTTTCTCTCACTTTGGAGCTGATCTCCATGCCTCCCAAGTGCAAGCATTTGCATTATCCTTTTCTTCCTTCCAGGCTAATTAGACATCTCACAAACCTATCTAGCTCTTATCACCCTCCTTTTTTTTGTACTGGGGGATGGAGGGAATCCTCTTCTCCTACTGCTGTATAAAACACTAATTTGTCAGTCCACCTTGCATTTCCAGACCCCTGCAGAAATAGGATCATATGGCTTACTCTCCCATCCAATACTTTTTTTTTGATGCAATTACTTTTATATCTGTTAAATAAAAATGCACTTGATTAATCTTTGGCTTTTTTTTTTATGTTGCTAATTCCTCATTCCAAGGAAAGTGGGCAAGTGCAAGACCTAGTGTCTGTCTTTCACGCCTGGGCATAACCGCTGTCCACTGTGTTCCTAGGTTCTAAACGTGAACAAACAATGTTAACTTTAGTTCTCAAAACAGGCTGAATAATGCAGGCTTTGTCATGATTGAGCCTTATAGGGAACATTTTGTTATTGTTTCTTTCTATTGGCCCTTTCTAAAGTGCCCACTTTCTAAAGCTGCCTTCCTCCAACAGTCCCATCGGCTGCAGGCATGTGGGAAGGGCAGAAGCACTGTCAAGCGTTTTCTTTCACAGCCAGCCTAAGAAGAAGCTGTATTGCAGAAGGAAGGAGCATGTCCCAAACACTACCCATCTTCTGGTAGCCAATTTGTGTGGTGGGGAGCATTCAGGTCATGATCTCATCCTGGCAATGCCATTGCTGGGATCATGACAGGACGATGCAGGATTGCAGCATAGTGTGGTAAGGTTCAGAGATGGCTCGAGAAATACTCTCAAGCTACACACTTGTTCCCTCAGAAAGAGTGCACCCATGGCAGCTTGTTTTTTCAATTCCCAAACCTGAGTACCACCAGTTCATACAGCTTCTATTTCAACAGAATTCAATGTCATTCAAAGAGAGACTACTATAACACCCAGGCACTGATCCAGCCTCTGCACAGCCCCTGCTGATGCCAAAAACAAGGAGAAGTGGAGTATAGTGTCATCAGCATACTGATAGCACCCAGCTCCCAACTCTCAATTACTTCACTCAGCAGCTTAGGGCACCCTGCAGCTAAATAACCATGGAACAGAACAGAAATCCTGAAGTAAGAATTTGATAGTTAAAATCAGCTAGGTTATCAATTAAGTTGAACACTTTCTAACAAAAAGAGAACCTTAACTGAATTTATTTTTAACTCAATTGATTGACTTAAGTTGGATTTTCAGTATTATCCTAATTCCAAAATTAAGTTATTCAATAAGTTATTAATCTACTATATAAAAGTCAATGTTTGTCTGTGAGTTTATGAGTTTGTCTTTGTATGCATCAGGCAGGCAAAGATCTCATACAATTGGCTGAGTGAGGTGAGAAGACCTCATATGATTGGCTGACTGTTAATCATAAAATCATAGAGTAGAAAGAGATCACAGGAGCCATCCAGTCCAACTCTCTGCCATGCAGGAACACCTATCAAAGCATTCCCAGCACATGGCCATCCAGCCTCTGCATAAAAACCTCCAAAGAAGGAGACTCCATCACACTCTGAGGCAGCATATTCCACTGCTGGACAGCTCTGACCATCAGGAAGTTCGTCCTGAGGTTCAGATGGAATCTCCTTTCCTGCAGCCTGAATCCATTGTTCCTTGTCCTAGTCTCTGCAGCAGCTGAAAACAAGCCCACTCCCTCCTCAACATGACATCTCTTCAAATATTTAAACACAGCTATCATGTCCACTCTTAACCTTCTCTTCTGCAGACTAGACATACCCAGCTCCCTAAGCTGCTCCTCATAGGGCATGGCTTCCAGACCCTTCACCATTTTGGTTGGCCTCCTCAGGATTCCATAAGATGTTGAAACTAGAATCATAGCATTATAATAAATTAGTGCGGAAATGGCCCAGCTCACAATTTAAAAGAACAATAACAACTAGGAGAGTACAAAAAGTGAATATTAAAAGAGAATTAAACTATTTACAGTATGAAAACAATTGCTGTAGCTGTTGTGTGCCTTCAAAGTTGTCTCCAACTTATGGTGATCCAAAGGTGAACATATCACAGGATTTTCTGGGGCTGAGATTGTGTTATGCACCCAAGGTCACTCTGTGGGTTTCCATGTGGGAATTGAACTGTTGTGTCCAGGTTCATAGTCCAAAAATCAAAGCACTACATCATGCTGGGTCTTTTTTAAAGCAATTACTATTCAGCAAAAGAATAACATGTAATTTAAAAAAGATTAAAAACTCTTAAAGAGAACAATTAAAACAATACAGCCCATTCTTTAAAAACATTCTGCTTTAAAACCTATCTGTATAAAAAAAAGTTTTAGCCTCCCGACAGAAGGACAACAAGGTAGTTCCAAAGTGTAGCCTAGTTCCAAAGTGTAGCCTAGTTGGCCCCATAAAGATATTTCTGTTTGTGGATTTTGGATTTTGTTGTATTTTGCTGCACAGCCAAAATGGCTATTCTTCAATATATTTTTCTGATTTATCGGTCTTTCTAATTTCTGAACATAATGCATCCTGTTCATTTAACTTTAGTAATATCCAAGAAAGTCTTTGACAATAATATGAGAATTATCCATTTCCAACTCATCTAGATATTGCAAATACCATTCCAACATGTTTTCAGTACTGTGAACACCAAGGGCATAAATTTGCTTTTTCCATCAAACACTGATCTATAAATATGCTTAATTTTAGCACACAAATCACATATTTCAGAGGAGGCAGCATGTTGTGAAAGGACAGAACAGAATATATATCCATAAAACATTTGTTTTTGCCTTAAAACTAATTGAAATATGACTCTCAAAGGAACCACTTGGTCAGTTACTGCATACAGACAGAGTAACTTTAAAAAAAAACACAACTGTAGACCATGCAGCAGAAAACATTCCCCACACCAACAGATATTGATAGAAAAAATAGATTTAGAATCATGTCCTAAGACCCAAAACATCTGATGCGCTGAACTGGAGAAATAAGGTTCAAAATTAATTGCTGGTTAAGTCTCTAGCTGATGAAGCAGATCAGAGGTTTGGCAAATTAAATATTCTAAGGCAAGATTTTACCTTGGATCTTCAAGATAAGCATTTGGATTGTGTCGCACTGCACTGCATTGCATTTGCTTGTTTATTTCCTGTGTTATCCGCAAAGCTGAGAAACAAAAAGGCTTACAAAATAGACAGAAAAATATGAAAAAAACACATATAGGTTAAACAATATACAATGAAATTGAACTATTTATAGAGTTGTAAAACATTTAAAACATATTCATCAGAAGAAAAAGTGTTGGATTAAAAAAAGGGTCTTCACTTTACAATGGAAGAATTACAAAGAGGAAGCCAGACTAGCATCCTTAGGAAGGGAGTTCTAGAACCAGCTCCTAAGAAGACCTTCTCTTGTGTTCCTGCCAGGTGTTCCCAGAAGGGTAGTGAAATGAAGAGAACGGCCTCCTCCAAACATCTCAAAAATCTAGCCAGTGTCATATGAAAGGATATGGTCCTTCAAATAGACTCAACTAGATGTGTCAGGCTTTACAGATCATAACAATCACTTTCAGTTTTTCCTAGAAATAGACTAAGAGGCAGTGAAACTGTTGCAACCTGCTACAGTTCACAGTATGGCTGCAGCTCTCTGGACCAGCTGAAATTTCTGAAAGTTCTCTAAAGGCAGGCCATTTAAATAGGTTGGGTGGTTTTCCTTCAGGAGTGCTTTAGTGGGTTGGACTAAATGTTCTTTGTCATCCCTTCCAGCTGGCATGCTGCCATACATGCCAGTGATGGAACTGCAGCAAGTGTCTCTTACAATCACCTTGGGACCCTGTTCACTGCAGGGAGGCTTTAGCACTGCTTTTACCAGCTCAGCCAGTCTCCACTGCCATTTTTAAATGGAACAACAAAGAAAAAGGAGTTAGCACACATGGGATGGTTTCCATCTGTCAAAAATACTGTTCACATTCTCGGGCTGTATATATCATCAAGCAGGAGCCAATGTTACATGCATTGGCCCTGCATAAATTATAGTTTACATATCCAAATGAATCACGATGATTACCTGTAAGATGCTGAGTAAATTGTGCACAGCTATCAAGTGGTCTAGATTGTCTTCCCTAGAACATGGCGGGGGGGGGGAACCTGACTATTTGAAATCTCTCTGCTGGATGATATTTTGCAGATCTGGTAGTCACAGAGGAAAAAAAGTCACTCAAAAGTCCCATAAATGCAAAGAATAAATTATGAAAAATTCATTAAAACTCATGTCAACTTGCTCAGCAAATAAAATAAAATAATAAAATAAAATAAAAAGTGATGTTCTTTCTTCTCACTCACTCATGTATATATACATGCCTGGGATAGCATAAGAGGCAACGAAAGAGGCTGCAGAGGAAAGGTAAAATTGGCAAAGATCACCTTCCCTTCTTCTTCCATCAGGCAATCCACAGTGGATAAAAGTTTATAACACATGTACATCTCTTTTTATAGTAATTAATTGGGATAATCGAGATATTGTGAGAGTTACAGGTCAGCAGTTCTCAGTCCAGTTTACAAAAACCTGGGTTGGTCTTTTCATGAACTCCAAAGGAATAAATGAGGTTTCTACGATCAGAATGTATTTTGACATATCATAAGAGTTTTGAATTGCCTGTCAGCATTTCAACATTATCTTATACTTATCAGAATCAATGTTTGGTAAGGATGTGCAAACTATTGAGTTTTTTTATATCATTATGGTAGGACCTAATTTGTAGTAGGTAATGTATACAGTGGCATTGAACACAGCAGAAATTCAGTGTGATCTATGACCCCTCTTTCTTCTTAAGAAGTCTGAAAAATTGGAGAAGTCTTTGATAATATCAGAGAAATGGAGTAGTCTTAGGTAGCAGTGTGAAGGTCCTGGTGGACAAGTGGTCTGATTCATATCCTTTGTACAAGTGCCCATACTCTGTATCAAAGCAACAGCCAAGATGGAGTCTTGGAACATCAAAGATGTAGTCAGTTGCTTTGCTAGGGAAGGGGGAAATAGGAAATAGCGAACAAGCAAGAAATCATGAAGGGGGAAAGTAACTGTGGGCAAAGGGTTCTATGCCCCCCCATAGTCACTGCCATTGACTGACCTTTTTTTGTTTTTGTATCTGTTAAACTTTTATTTAATTTGATGCAGATAAGCCGGACATCTTTACTGGAGAATGCAAAATCATTACTTTGTCAATTTAATATGAAACCCAAAGGAGATATTCCTAATGTATCATTTATTGAAGCAAAAATGGGGGGAAAAGTACATTATGCTTCTGGAAATCAATTTTCAGCTCTTTACTCTAGATGGATTCATCAAAGACATGTCAAGGGACTTTGGTTGGTAGATATAGGACTTCTGCTTTTATACTATTAAAAGTCAATTTTCTGTGTGTTTGCAATTGATTTCACATAGCCTTTAGGATTTTTTGATGTACAGTTTTAAGTCTCTGGAGGAAGCAGGCCCACTTACATAATCTGAGTAGGGCTAATGCAGTTTTTCAATCTCAGTTGTTGCTTTTAATACTCTAGTTGCATTTTTAATGTTTCAAAATTAAAAGCATTTCTTTTTTTACAAAAAGTTTCCATTTACTTGAGTTTTGTCAACTTTAAAGACAAAGATGTTGTTCAAAGAGGAGCTTTGAAGACTATAAACTCCTAAAGAGAGAAGTTCAAAAGTTAGGGCTGCAATCCTATGCCTATTTTCCCATGGGTAAATTCCACTAAAAACCCAATGAATTTCAAAACAGCTATTCATAGAGTTTACACTGTACATCTAATTAATATCTTGGTCATTCTTCACAGCTAAGTTATGTAATTCATATTTTCTTTCTTGTCAATTATGTTTGCTAGAAGTTAAACACCTGTTCTGAAAGAAAGTGGTGTCTGATTGGTTTTTGTATTTTTTTCTTTCAGGTTTCAGTGTTGCTATCTTTCTCTAATGGATATATTTCAAAGCACATAGAAGAAGCTGTAAGTTTAGCTGGCATTAATGAGACCTCCTTCCAAATTTCATAACAGATTGCTGTTGGTAAATTTAACATAAGCAACTTTTGCTTCATCTCAGGTATCTGTCACAGCAGTGAAAGACAGACTTCTAAATCTGTTTAGGACAAGCTTGCATATTACTCCCAAGGTTTAGGAAGACTTAACTGTTTCATTACTTCCCCATTCCTAGCATTCTGTAAGAGCATAACTAGCTGAATTTCTGCATATTATGATGCTCTTAGGGCACAGAAATCCTGCTTGAAGAGAAAAAGATCCACATACTGAATTAAAAACACACACCATAAAACCTAAGTATGGATCCTGGTGTTTGACATGGACTACTCACTGGGAAGTATGTTTTGAACTGCAGTCTTAATATATGTGACAAGGGAGAATTGGATTGGATCAAAGAGTGTAAAATTCTGCCAGGCAGAACTATGTCATGTCTGATCCCCCACCCTACTCCCCACATCTCATCTGCTGCCACCTCTCCCATATGGCCATTTACAGGCCATGGAGAGTAGGATAATGGCAGAAAAGCATAGAACCTTAGAGCTGGAAGGTACCATAAAGGTCACCATAAAGACTATCTAGACCAATCTCCTGCCATGCATTCCTGAAAGATGCCCATCCAACCTCTGTTTTAAGACCTCCAAAACTGGAAAGTCCACCAACTTCTGGGGCATTTTATTCCACTGTCAAACAGCTAGTAACATTAAAACAAATCTTCCTAATGTTTATATAGAAACTCTTTTCTTGTCATTTGAAACTATCCATGTTCTAATCTCTGGAACAGCAGAAAAGACGCTTGCTCCATCTTCTATATGACATCCCTCAGATATTTAAAGATGTCTATCATGTCATCTCTTGGCCTACCCTTCTTCAAGTAAATATATCTAGGTCCCCAAGTTGTTCGTCATAAGGCTTAAGTTTCCAGACATGTGATCAGCTTGGTTACCCTTCTTTAGACTAGGGATGTAATTGTTTACTAAGTTTCTTCTTGGAGGTAGCAATGGTGCATTTCATCAAATGTCTTCCTGCCACAAGAAAGCCTTCCAAAACCAAGCAATTTGCAAAGGCTGTTTGCAAATCAGGGCTTGTTGTTTTTGTTGTGTTTCTTCAAGTTGTTTCCAACTTACAAAATCCCTAAGGTGAACCTGTCACAGAGTTTTATGGGGCTGAGAGTGTGTGATGCACCCAAGGTCATCCAGTAGGTTTTCATGGCCAAGCGGGGAATCAAACCCTAGTCTTTGGAACTGTAGTCCAACGCCCAAACCACTAACCCATGATGATTCACTCTGTACAAAATTCACATGTGTTTTACCAGAAAATGGGAAACAGTATTTCTGTGTGGAAAATAATATTTCAACACAGAACTATTAATTCCTGTTTATATCCTTCTCGAACTGCAGTGCTTAGAACACTGTGTATCTACAGTTAGGTGGACAATGATGAGGCATCCTCCATGACTTTCCTGGGGTCCTTCTGAGGCCCCAGAGGGTAATGCCAGTGATGTGCATCCAGCTACAGAAACAATTGGGCACTCCTCTGTCACTCCACTCTACCCCACTCTCCATCAGCCATGTCGGGTAGAGGGCAGAGTAGATCAAAGATGGAGTCTGAGAGAAAGCTTCATCATTGTAGAAGATCAGTATAGATTTCCATCCTCCCCAGTGGCCAAAAAAAAAAAAAAATGACTTGCCCAGAGATAAGTCTGCATAAATCAGAACAGGATGCCAGCCATTATTGTTCTTGTTCCAGGATTGCAGTACACAGGAAACTAAGTCAGACCATTCATCCATATAGCACAGTGTTGCTCAAAATAACTGACAGTACCTCCTTGAGGAGGAATTTCTCCAGTTCTACCTGGGAAACACTAGAGATTGAACCTGCAGCTTTTTTGGAGCTTGGAACAAGTAAATTAATTATTAATTCTTTCACATAATCAATTAACTTATGCAAGGCATAAACATTATTACAATCAGTATCTAACTTAGTATAGGTAAGTTCTGCAGGTAAATGCAGAATTTTAACAAGTAGCTTGAAATAAGATTAAATTGTTTTGTTTGCTCTAGACTGCTACAAGGAAGGACAGAGGAGGAATGACTCTACTATTTTTGTTACTCTCTGTTCCTCGGCTGCTCTTTTTTAATTTAGAGCTTAGTACTTGTAGGAGAGGTGGGTACAATTAAGGCAGACAGAAAAGTAAAGAAGATCAAAGGAGGAAGAAGTCAAAATTGCTCTGAGAGAAACAAACATCAATGAGTTCAACTAGAAGAGCTTAGCTCTGGAGCAGTGTATTAAGATCTACTCTGGGGAAAGTGGGAAGACAATAGGAAGGATCAATATTGAATCAGTAGGACAGAACTTTAATTGCCCAGGTCTCTGTATTCACTGGATTATCCTCTTTTAAAGGGAAATTGGGGCAATTGAAGTAAGAAAGAAGATGAACCTAGAAGGGAGATGATCAGATTGCTCTTTAATTCCAGAGCCCTTGCCCCCTCCATGAGACTGCCATTTCAGAGATCCATTTTACTTACAGTTGATGATCTACTTGCACAAACAGGGTCAGCATTTGCTATCTGCAACATAAGCATCTGATTCATTTTTCCTTTTAGCTGGTACATAAAAACCTAAGCAAAAAAGCAAAGAATATGTCTGCAGCTGGGGCTGTGAGAATTTTCTTTAATGGTATATTAGAAAGACAACATAATAACAATTTAAAGGCAAATTACTTCACCAAGCTTTACTTACTTTTGAAGTTGCCCAGGTGTGTGTCTCCTGGAAGTTGGAGAATTCCATTCCAGCCGTTTTAAGGTTAACCTAGATTGGGTTGATTTACAGATCTTAGGGTTTTCAATAGGTCTTGAAAAAGTCTCATTGCAATCAGTAAATTCCACAAAACTTGACAGAATACCTTTCAACCTGATACAACCACCAGTTTACCCTCACATTAGGAACAAGGAGTCAACCTTCTCCCTTTCCTTGGTTATCTTGAATACATTTGTAAAGCATGATTAGGATGTGTTAGCTGGATTCTCAGGATTTTAAACTTCTAATTCCCATCAAACTCAATGGGGATTGCTTTTGAACATATCTCCTAATCTTTCTGTATTCACACACACACGCACAACCACAATGTTTAAAATATAGGCCATTTCCACACTACACTGTTATAGTGCTATTATTCCACTTTCAACATCCTGTGGAATCCTGGGGTTTAGGGAGTTTTAGAGAGAGACCTTTAGAATTTTCAGCCTGAGAGCTCTTTGGCCTTAGTACTACAAACCCCAGAATTCCACAGGATGTGTAGCACGGAAATGGCCTAAATCCTATCAAATTCATTAGTTCTTGTGTCTGAATAGTCATAAATAGATAGCTACTACTTATACTTAAGTATGCTGAGGGTCCTTCATGTACGTTATATTCCATGACCATCATCTTTGTGTGTGTGCATGTGTCTGTGCATACATGGCATGGGGGTAGCCACATTGGCAGGATAGGAAGGTTAGGAGCATGGCTATCTATATCTGTTCATAAGCAAGCACTATTGAACTTGGTATGACTGACAATGCTGATGATCCACTGTGTACTTTAAACCTCAAGAACTGCTTGTTTTCAGATGGATGAGGGGAAACCTTGTCCTGATAACCCGGCAGCTTGCAGGTGTTTTGGATTATGAAGTCCACCATCCTCAGACAGGAACTGAATTGTGTCCACAGTATCTGGAAACTGCCAAGTTGAAGAAGGGAACTTGAAGCATAACACAAGTAAATGTAATCAAGCATTCAATAGATTGTCCTATGAAAGGACAATGATATCTACCTCTGTTAACAAATACTGGCTTGTCTGAGAAGCAATAATTCAACCATTAATCTAATAGATTACTATAGTTTGCCACTAATTATAATCTTAGTGGATAATTTCCACTGACCAAAACCATAATAAATTAGGTTTTTATACTAACATTCCAAGGACTGAACTGCCTGCAAACTACATCCTCTGCCAATAAGCTATAGTCTTTTGCCAAAGAAACAGGAAGCTTGAAGAACAACTGCTCCCACACCAGCCTACCCATAAACTTAGGCCCATTTCTGGGGTCGTCCTTCAGATGGCCCTGTCATCTGTGATGAGGACAGTGGTGACTAAAGAAGGATCTTCTTAATTGTCAGATGAGGTGCCCATATTTGGAATGCTATCTAGAGGTCACCTGGAATTCACTTTAATTTATTAATTTTAGCCACTCACAAAATGCTGTTTCTAAACAAACTTTCATCTGCTAAAAAAAAAAAAAAAAATGGTGACTGATGTTTTATTACTTATGTGTCTTCTACTTTCCTTAATTTGTTGGGGGGCAGAGGTCATTTTGTTGTTTTACTCATTTGTTATGAAACAAATATTAGAGAAGACATTTATATGAAGGTTTAAAAAACAGGTGATGCATTAGAATCATAGAATCATAGAAATGTAGAGTTGGAAGAGACGCCAGGGGCCATCCAGTCCAACCCCCTGCCATGTAGGAACACCCTCAAAGCACTCCCGACAGATGACCGTCAAGCCTCTGCTTAAAAACCTCCAAGGAAGGAGACTCCACTACACTCCGAGGCAGCATATTCCACTGCCGGACAACCCTGACTGTCAGGAAGTTCTTCAGGTTCAGGTGGAATCTCCTTTCCTGCAGCTTGAATCCATTGCTCCTTGTCCTGATCTCTGGAGCAGCAGAAAACAAGCCCTCTCCTTCCTCTACGTGGCATCCCTTCAAATATTTAAACATGGTTATCATGTCTCCTCTTAACCTTCTCTTCTGCAGACTAAACATAGTTGGGACCCAAATGGATTTTCTTTCCCACACCACCTGCAAATGGCAGCTCCCACCCTGTGCTGCATCATAAACTTATTATGAGAATTTTTTTGGTTCCAGAAGACATTTCATGGAATTCATTTGCCATGCATGTTGGAAGATGCTACTCTATTAGTGTCAGTATAAGTCCTCCTTGGATATGTAGACCCAGTCACATGGATAGATAGATAGTACTTTGAACAGCAGTCATTGGCTGGTTTGGGTTTTTTTTTTTTTCATAAGTATCATAGCAATAATTCACCAAGAGCTGCCACTGCTCAGTAAATGTTGATTTCAATGAAGTCTTTTGGGGGGAAAATAACTACACAACTCCTTTTGAAATGTATAGACAGTATAGAGGGCAAAGTTGCTGTGGAACGCATGTCTTTTTGTTGTGTCTGGGAACTTCTTCGTGAGGAAGGAAAGATATTGAAGTGCAATAAAAGCATATAAAAGCATATAATAAAAACATATAAAAGTATTTTTTTCCAGTTGCTTCCCCCCCCCTTTGTATAACAGCCTTCTGCGTATCCTGAGTGAGTGATAAAATCTTCAGCGTCCCTGTCAGGTAAGTGGCAAAGGTCACTGCTTTGGCATCAGTGTTTTCCACATCTGAACTGGAAAGAGGAGATTGGGAATCAAAGATTTCATGACCTGCTTTGCAGGTTACCTATTATCAATGCCTCTGTTGAGCAGAGATGCTGAGATGAAGGCAAATAATGAGATCACATAGCCAGAGGCATACATAACGTAAAACAGCTAATATAAGGATGACCACTTTGCAAGCCTGGAGCTGTGAGACCTGATAATACACTCTTCTACAGTAGAGGGAAAGGGGTTTGTAATAAGGCTAAAATCAATGAATATGCTAGGAGGAAGAATTGTAATTGGCCATTGCTGAGGAAATGGCAATATGCCATTGATGTTAAAATGGATGTGTGTATAACCCTTTGCAAGTTGATTATCTGAGAATGCTGGAGAATATGGTGACCCCAAAACAGAATACAGTCCATCAACTATATATTATGGTTTGCCAACTTTATGATCTAGGGATGGATGAATCTTTCTTCTTTCCAATCTGTGTCAGAATAATTGTACTATTGTATGTTACCATATTATTATGTAAAATTACTTTTTTAAAAAAATCACCTCAAGTATATATTTAAATTCTATTTTAGTACATATTTAAATGCAGTTTGGATTGCTTGAGGATGCTGGGAATTTCAATCAGAAATAACTTCCAAAGTCTTTAGACGAGTTTATCATCTCAAAATATGCATGTAAATATCTATTTCCCCATCATAAGAAATGTCAAAATACTGGAGTGTTGTTTGTTTGTTTAGTTCAGACTGGTGGGAACTGTATCACAAAATTCAAAATCATAAAAATCCAGGGGAGTGAAAGAAAAATTCTGGGGATTTGAGGAGTTGTAGCCCAACAAAGCTCATTTGTACTGTGCTCTGAACCCTGATAAGCTATAGGGTTGTGTGGGAGACCTTGAATTATTCACAATTTCTCAGCCCAACCTATCTTCCATGATTCTACGTAGGATAAAAGGGGGGACAAAACAATTTAAGCATTAAATTCTTTGGAGGAAAGGTGGACTACAAATGTAACAAAATTAAAAAAAAAAAGGCAAGATTACCTGTCTGCAGACCACAAAATATATATCATTGTGCATCATGTATATTATTGTGAACCATATATGACAGTTTTGACAAGATGGACAATGTAGCTGGAAAACTAGATCAAATGTCCCAAATGCATAAACTATACAAAGCTTTTCAGCTACTCTAAGGTCAGAAGATCACCTTAGACTTTTCACTGTAAGTCATATGCTGGAAGAAATTGATTGATAGGGTTTGAGTATGTGATTATCCATGAGTTCTAGAGAGAGCCTGACAGATGTACTGCACCAAAAGAGACAATTTGGACTTTCATTGTTAATGGGTCTCTAAGGAAGTGCAAATATCCCCTTGAAAGTAACTCTCTGTGATACCAGCTGACAGTGAACAGGATGCGTGGGCACAGCCTAGACAGAAGAAAATTCCTTGAGGAAAATAACAACCCACAAATCATTTGTGTTACAATATTTACTAGAACTTTTCTAACAGTTAACTGTTAGAATAGTTAAAAGAAGGAATATATAGTCTCTCCAACAAAATGTTATTCATGGTAGCTATATCTGGACTTTCCATATGGAGAGCTAGTATAAATATTCGTGGAGAGCAACAGAGGGGAATTGCCTTCAGGTCACCATTATAGGATTCCTAGAGATTTCTGGTTAGTCACTACAGAAAGCAGAATGTAGGATGAGATGGATCTTTCATTTTGTCTAGCAATGTTTTTCTTATGTCTTTAATATTATATTGAGTAACGTCCTGTTTCTAAATCTGTCTTATTGGACACTATAAAATGTTATGTCACATAACACTTGCAATGTCCAAAGGAAGATCTGTGAAGTTTGCAAGCAAATGCCAGATGCACCGTATTGCAGTCCTTAGTCTGTCACCCATGAGTGAACACTGTAGTATCTAAAGCTGAATTTGACCTCTTAAACAATGTTTACTTTTTAGAACAAAGAGCACTGGAGTCCTAGCACATCTGAAAGGAAAGCCCTCTGACTGGAAAGTTCCCTAGATAATTCCACATGGTATGAGTTGGTTGTGTCATTCTGTGTAGTAAAAGTTAGATAGTTCAGAAAAGTTAGATAGTTCACCTCATCTCCTAAAACAAGACATGTAACATGGGACAAGAGACAAGACCTAGCTAAAAACTCAGATGCTACATCTGTCCCCACATCTATTCAGGCAGCAACATTACAAGGTTTGCTTTTACTTGCTTTTACTTGTGACATATGTCAATATCTGGCACCAACACCCCTCTGCACTGTGCACTGGACAACGTCAGGTGTGCTTTTATTTGCTCATCCTCTAGTGTGATATATGTCATCCTCTGGCAGTGATGTCCCTCTGCACTTTACATTGGACAAACAGGACAATCTCTGTGTGACAGAATAAACAGACAGCTGACATTAAAAATGGGAATCCCTAGCAACCAAATTTGTACCTTCAAATAGTAATGATGAGAGTTTTTTTGTCCTTCCCAAGCCATTGTACTCTTTGGCACTGGCACTGGGCAGGACAGCACTGGGGTGATTCTGTCGCAGGACTGTCCATCATTTCTGTACCACACCACCTACTTCTATGTAGCATGAGAATTTTCAGTCAATTTTTTGATGCTGAGCAGGTATTTGTACTATATCTTCTTTAGCTGTTGACACAATTTTTTGTATGTGCTTCATGCTATATAATATTGAAATCTGTTGGCTACAATTTAATATTTGGCTAATTGATTGAGTGTTGCTAACTGAGTTTGACTAATTGATAGTTGTCATAATTGGTGGTATTTAGTTTCAATTGGTTCTCTTTGAAGGCCACAAGGTTCATGAATTCACCTGTTTCTCTATCACTGAAAATTGACTTGAAGAGAGATGTGAGGTGGGTTCTTGTCCCTAGATGGCTTCCTTAGGAAAGAGTACCAACCAGAACCACCTGGTGGAATCCCTTGGGACCTTCTGGTCCCTTCATGGAATCAGGCTAGGATGAACCACAGCATCTGTAGTCTGATTTTCAAGCCCAAAAGTAGCAAGTTGGAAGATCCAGTTTAACCAAGTTCCCATATCCAAATTCATGCCTGCATGTCCTATTGGCTACTGCACTGCAGATCCTGAAATTAATCACGTTATGGCCTTATTTCACCAACTCTTGTGTTTGGCATTGTCATTCAGTGGGAGAGCAAAGGAAGATTGGAATGGGAAGCAGTGGTTTAGGATATGTTTACAGATTCCAGTGCATTAGCACTGCTTTCAACAGAAGCAGCAATTGGCACACATACTGAAACATGAGTTTGAATCAGATCACATGTTACGAAAGGATCCTTCTCTTGCCTGCTTAATGACAATATTTTACTGTTTCTATATTCATACTACTGTACTAGACAAAGACTCTTCTCCACTTTACATGTATTTACCTTCTTTTTTTATACTTGCATGCAAAATCCAATTTCCACTTTTGTCCTTCTACCATCTTCTACCTATCATCTTCACTGAGATGATAGTTGTCACTTCATCACCCTACCAATATGGCAATGGAGGGATGGGAGTGACTATCCCAATATTTTCCTAGTTTGGGACTCAAGGTAGTTTACAACAGTTAAAAAAAAAAACTAAACTAAAAATTCACTACATACAAACGCTCAACGTGTAACTAAACTCTTAAAAGTTTAAAACTTTTTAAAAACATAAAACATTGAAAGGAAAATAGTAAACAGAAAATCTAGCAAATTATGCCAGGCCCTTTCCCCTTGAGCAATCAGTTTTCAAAGGCCGGTATAAACAAGGTGGGTACCAGTCTTGCCTTTCTGGGAAGGGAATTCTAGAGCCCAGGAGCAACTACTAAAAATTTTAAAATTACTGCTGCTGAGAACAGTGTCATAAATAGACACATTTTAATGACAATGTGTAATGACAAAATTTCTTATAAAACATCTCATGAATGTTCTTACAAAACAAAACTTGTTTTATTTGTTGCTCAGAAGAATTACATCCTGTGCTACTTTAGATAAAATTATCCAGGGTGATTTAATGAGGAATTTATTTATTTATTTATTTATTTATTTATTTATGGTTTTTATAACAGAAGCAACTATAGCTGAAGACCATGAAGAATGTTTACCCAGAAGTAATTTTACTAAGTTTAAGGGCTCTTAGTAATGTAGCCTTTGTAACTGAACTGCTTAGATGAATATAAAGTGGGACTAGGCATAATCTGAGGTGCAGGGGCCAATTTGCCATCACATACTACAGGCAGCAGGAGCCACAAAAAAAAGTGGAGGTGGAATCAAAAACAGACATGGCGGAATATTCACTTCTGGCAGGGACAAAACAAGATGCAGAGGACGCACCACTCCTGGGAGCTTCAAAAAATAAATATTACATTTTTCTAAGATTTGGGGGCAGTTGAAGAGGTGCTAGTGGGCTAAAAAAAATGGCCTTGGATAGATACAACATATAGCCCAAGGGTTATACTTTGCCTTTCTCTGATTTAAAGCATAGCATGAAGCAGCTCAGTAGCACATCAGTCTTGATGATTTATAAGCCAGAAGCAACATCAAAAACTCTTCTAAAGACATGCATAACCACAAAGTTAGATGGGTTGGTCACATGTTAGGAAAGATAGACTCACTACTGGGCCACACCTATATATATATATATATATATATATATATATATATATGAGTACCAATGTGATGTAAACAAAACAAGAGAGTATCTTCCAGCATTATCCTCTATGGAAGATTCATGGCAAGTCATTGACAAGTCTCACCAAAAATAATAACAAAATAAGATGTTACAGAACGATACTGCTCTGTATCAGTCACGGAGTTCTGCATTGATGAAATTATAGATCTTTAGGATCCACTTTACTAAGCCAACCTTTAACTAAGCTATTGGACCCTTTCATACTACATAGTTATAGTGCTATCTTCCACTTTAACCGCTACGAAATCATAAGATATGTTTGGTGACATACTGGAGTTCTCTGACTGAGAATTCTAAACAAATTCCTCCTAAACTCGAAAACTCAGGATTCCACAGGATGTTGCCATGGCAGGTAAAGCAGAACTATAATGCTATAATTGTGTAGTATGAAAGGAACCAGTATGGTTAAAGTCAGCCATTTTAATTCACCTATTAGACTTGTGTCCTTACAAAATGATATTTAAACCATATTTATTTATAAGCTGAACAAACAGCAATTTTATGCATGAAGACCCAAATATCTATTGGTGTTCATTCCATATGGTTATATCCTGGTCTTCACTTCCCAACAATAGTTGACATGCTTTAGAAGACTCATTATCCTTGTTTGAAATGAAAAATTTGCAAAAAGCTGATATAAAAAGTATGACTAATATGATCATCTTCAGTGGACAAAAATGAGACCAAAAATTGTTTGGGAAGAAAGAAAATGACTGAGTTTTTCAGTGTGCAAGAGAAACAAAAACACAAAGAGATAGGCATAAAGAAAATAGAAATGAATTGTCTGCATCTTGCAGCCACTTCATCCATAAATACTGGAAGTCAAGATCTTAACTGAGACCTGAAGCCAGGTTCATGGTATTTTATTTATTTAATCAATTATTTTTGGCCACACTGACCTAAACTAAATTTCTACCACAATCTATGTCTCACCAAGTCAAATGCTATCCACCAGCCATGTGTGGAAACTAGAAATTTAACAACCCACAACTCATTGTTATAGTCCTACATAGCCACCAAAAACAGGGAGTCAGCCAAGCTGCTGGAATACATTTGGCTTCAGAAATCACAGATCATGCCGACCTGATCAATTTAATACACCAGGGATATTAATATTGTTGTTGTGTGCCTTCAAGTTGTTTCCAACTTATGCAAAGCTATCACGGGGCTTTCTGGGGTCTGGGAGTGTCTGATATGCTTAAGGTCACCCAGTGGATTTTCATGGCCAAGCGGGAAATCATACCGTGGTCTCCAGGGTCATAGTCCAAAGGACAAACCACTACACCAATACCATGATTTAATACACCACATGTATACTATAGGTTAAGAACTGTACAGAAAAAAAGTGAGATATCCAAAATGTGGGAGGCAATATGAAGTGTGAGTATGTGGGACATGGTGCCCAATTGTGGAACGCCCTCCACAAATGGAAGTCCAACCAGAGCCAATGCTTGTTTCTTTCTACTGCCAAGCTAAAGAATGGCTTTTATTAAAGCCTTTGAGGGCTAATTTATTTCATAACATACATTATATGCTTTAAAAGTTTTGCAATTTAAACTGGATTTAACTATTGCTTTTAAATGTCTTTTTTAAACTTTTGCTAGGTTTAATTTGTTTTAATTTGTTCAGATTATTTATCTTTTTAATCTGGAAATGTTTTAAAGGATTTATATTGTATGCTGTCCTGAAATCCCACGATAACAGTATTTTCTTCAGCACCATCAGGAAACAAACACTAGAGAAAGAATACATAAGAGAGTGCACATCTTAAGGACAGCACTGAGTTTTATTCAGTATGGTTACAATATTTGTGAAAAGAGCAGGTGCCAGAGGTAGGTCAATATCATATTTGCAAATCTATTTCATTTTATTGCAAGAAATCTGAAACAAGCAAGCAGGAGTAGGGGCAAGATGGTGGCTGAAGTGCGAGAACATAGACAGTTGGATATCATCGAGGACATGCTTTACATATTTAACATTGAGGACATGCTTAACCCAGAACTTACCAGAAATGACCTTCTTTCACTCTTTTTTTCTTTCTTTCAAGTTGTTTCCATTTCAGCAGTCTAACCAGGTAGGAAAGAAGACTTTTTGTTGTTGCTGTTGTCATTATTGTTAAACAAGTGGGAAACATCAGCAGCAAAACACCAAGAGTTCTACCAGTTAATCTTGATCTATTGTCTGCCTCCTCCCAGTCTAAGAACCTTCTATGGGCTGTCAGAGTTTCCTAGTTTTGTGATGGAAAGTCAAAGTCTTGACCCCAGAACCATGACAAAAAGGTAATAGAATGTGTGCCTTTGGTACAGACCTGGTTTCATCCTACCCAGCCACTGTCCTGCTTCTCTTCTGACACTAGTAGAGATGATAAACTAACTGTGATAATACAGATAATAATTTACTTAGTGATAACTCAACATTACATACATGACAAGTTATACACCACCTTGAATCCCATGCTGAGAGAAAGACAGGATATAACTAATTAATTAAATGGGTATCATGTGACCCACTTGAATATCTTATAAGTTGAGGAGACACTTATGACACTTCTTCCCCTGAACAGATATGCAAAGATGTGGTAACATTCTCCTTTTCCATTGGCAAGGTGGTATCAACAACCAGCTTTCCAAGAGTTTTCATAGAAAGGTTGTTAAGCTTTGACTGAGTATATTGTCCTCTGTATACCCACTGTCCCTATAGATCAGGACTGGTGATGACAGAGCCCTCTGGATGTTGCTCTGGACAATTCCATTTATCTTTGGCCATCAGTGCATGTTGACTGGAAGCTTATGGCATTTGGACTCTGACAACACCACAAGGGCCACAAGTTTCACATCCCTGCTATAGTCCTTTCCATATCTTATAACCAAAAGATCTAACACAACCTGACAATTTAATACATGAGTGACACAGAGGTCTGAAGAACAGCTTTGCTTTTTGCCTATCAGGTTAAATAAAGTGGATTAAAATCCTGGCTGAATTCAGGTATAAGAAGGCCTTCAACAAGGAACTGCCTAGTCTTCTCCCCACACATATTCACTGGTGTGGGTTCACCCTATCTTCCTCTTTCATCTCATCTTTATTTCTGCTCTCATACTGATGAGGAAGAATAAAAGGTGATGCAGCAGTACTCCACTAATAAGCACTGAGGGCTGCTATCTAAATGGCACAATATTCCATAGGGTCAGCACAGGCCATTATGGATTATTCCAACACTAGTTGAAGATATTCATATCAAAGCTCCTTCAAAATGCGGGTGGGGGAGCAGGATAGTAACAACACACCCTCATTAGCTGTTTGAAGAGGCTGCCTCCAGCCACCAGCTTTGATTAAAATCCATTCTAATATTTTCAGTAAAGATTGAGGGAAGGTTGAGCACTGCTGAGGGCTTCTGTCTTTTCACTGTTCCAGCCCAACATTTTTACAACAAGTGATAAATTATAAGAGTTAAGAAGAAGAACAAATGAAAAAAAATGCTCTGACACATGCCTATTATAATGTTATGTTTTATTGATTGGTAGCTATTTTCAGAACCTAGTGGGAGAGGAATGCAGAACATAATTGGGGTGGGATGGGGTGATGAGAAAGGAATAATCTCTACTCACTGAGGACACAGTGTGTTACAAAATATATTGGGTACATAAAAATTATATGAATTTTAGAAAACAGCAGTATAATGTATGAAGACTTCTTTCTCTATTTTACTTGTGTAACTGGCCCAGCAGAAGTACATGGTGTGAGAAAATCAATTTTGTCTCAGGTTCTTTAGAAAATTTATGTGCAATGAGATGCTTAATTTGGTCCACTTCCCGGTGAGTACACTTGTCAAAAGCCACCATTCAAGCTGGCACTAATGTCTATTGCTGGGGAAAGGATGGAAATGAAACACAGATAGAAAGCAGAGGCTGTACAGATACACGTTGTATGTTTTACAAGGCTTTCTGCAATAATAGCTCCATCTTTTGCACACAGCACTTCCATTTTGCTTCTCTTCACATCTAAAGACCGTGCTTCATTATTCTGTTAATCAGACTCAATAAATAAAATTTTCTTCTCTCTCCATATCTCACTAGCATTCTAGTACAGTTAGCCTGCTGTTGGCACCATAGAGGAGAAATGAGGAATGCAATTTGATCTCACTCAAGGGGTGGACTTCTGAGATCCATACTGAAGTCCTATTGTTGTCCAGGTGGCTTGAAGAACCATGGACAGTTCAGCCTCCCCATGGACAGTTCAGCCTCCTCAATATTTCCATTTATATAATTCAAGTTTGAATTATATGTTGCCATAGGCCACTATATTACACATCTTACATTGAAATCCATGTTCGGTTATGTTTTTGTTTAATGCTTCTAATAGCAGAAGTTTTAGGAGCAAAATTAGTAGCTTTGCATAAATTAGGACCTCTTACCCACCTAATTTTGGATGAATCTTTTTTTCTTTCCTTTCCCCACTTTGTTTCATTCTCATACTTCTTTTTTTTTTCTCTCTCTCTCCACCACAGTACTCACTCATGCTTCCCCTTAGTTCATTCCTGACCACTTATCAAGGAACAGGATTTCCCTCCTTCTTGCCTTCAGCCCTTCTTTCTTTTCTTCCCCACTCCTCTCAACTATGTTAAGACTTCATGGGCCTTGCAAAGGAAAGCACTTCATGGGCCTTTGTAGAGGCCCTGTGGAGACCATACCAGTATCTGTTACCTGAGGTAATAGCCTCACTCTGACTAAAAGTAGGGCCAGTTCTCAATGGCATGAATGTAATGCCATGTAATACACATGTAATATAGTAGGGTCAATCAGCTGGGAGTGAGACCACTGTGAATCCAGTGGATTTTTGCCCTCTTGCCTCCCCACGCACTGCCACATCACAAAAGCTTGCCACATTCTCTGAGGGATGAGGAGCCATCATGGAAATCTCCATTAGGGTTGGGAGAGGCTGAGAGTAAATTGATAACCTGCCTGCAGATAGAATTTAATCAGGTCCCTTTGACACGGATTTCTACTTCTTCCTAAGCATTCTGAGATCCTTCCTTGTGACTATAGATTTGATCCCTAACTATATCAACTCACTATTAAATTGTGACAACAGTTCCCAAGTCTGCTTTGACACTTGCTGGTCACTTGATAACATTAGAATTCATCAGCTTCGCCACCCCATGGTTATGCAGCTTTAATCTTTGTCTTTGTAGCTTCTGTTCCCCAGACATCTAAAACATGGCATCTTAAGCACTATCACAACCATTCCAGTCTGCCTCCCTCTTTACAGGGGGCAGTCTAGCATAGCTTAGTGTTAAAATTCACAGCCCAGTCTACAAGGATAAACTGTAGTGTCAAGACTAGTTGCCCCAATCATGTCCCAATGGATTAAACACACACCATCCATTTTGGGTGAATGTGGGTAAGCATAATGTCTCAGCTGAAATGTGAACAACTTTAAAAATAATGAACTTATATTCATTATTCACAAGCAAATGCATCTTTGAATTCATCTCAGTCACCAGTATGATCAGATAGTGCTTTGGCAATGTATAATGCTATACTGCATTATGTAATGCTTGGAATTATAGATATGCTTGACACAAATTAATATTTATTTAGCATGTCCATCAACTGGTCAATGTAAAATGCAGTCTGACAGGGCTTTGCAGAATTCTGCTATCAGAATATATGGGAAATGTTGTGTGTGTGTGCAAAGAAAAAACGTGGTTATAAACTTCTGTAACATTCAAAATTAAAAAAAAAATCAGGTTGAATAGGCAGCTCTATACAAATCCAATGGTCTGTATTTCATCTTCTGTTCTCAAAACCAATACTAGACTTCTTGTTTTGATGAAAGCTGCCAAGAATAGAAGTCTTAAAGGATGTCAAAGAATGTGCATAGGTTTTATGTGAACATGCCAACAATAATTGAGGTTGCCAGTATAACTTATTCTAGCTCACATAATGAAGTAAATAGCAAACTCCTTCACATGTCAGCAACCCAGCATGAGGCAGTCTGTCCTCAGGTAATGAAGGCAGAATTGACAATGGCCTCCCCACCATAAAACAAGCAAATATGCCAAACACAGTTCTGTCAAAGAACTATAGGCAAAGCAAGTCCTTGTGCTGAGAGATTCCACATAAGCATGACACTTGTTCACTGAGTACACCCTAGAAGTATCAGAAATGGCTAGCTTTTAATTTTGCTGGGCAACTTTGCCCTCAAGAGTGTTGATGCAGCCATCACATAAACAATGGAAAGAAATGGTGCAAAGAGCACCCAAATAAGAAGGAGTAAACTGCAGCTCTCTAACATATATTTTTAGGGCCTCTCAAAACAAGAAAGAAAAGCACTGTAATATGCTCTCATCATTTCTCCCACAACTTTCCTTCATTTAAGGACTTGCCTTAATTTGTGGACCACAATTTCCCCTGGTTTGTGATTTTGATTTGCTTTATTTCCCATTCTCTTCCATGTTCAAAGTGCTTTCATCTTAATCTATCCTTTGTGTGCACTTAGATATGCATATTTAATGTACATCTGTTCCAATCATGTACAAAGATATGTCATGAAGACGTACATGGGTGAAAAGTGTATACCCGTTTCCCAGTTGAAGATTGGAACATAGAGAGATACCTTATATCAGGTCATCTAATGTCTATTGCAGTAATTTCAAGGTGGACTGGTTCTGACTCTGTGGGGTCTCAGAGAGAAAGAAAGAGAGAGAGGTTTGCCCATCATCTCCTAAGTGAGATCCTTTTAACTAAAGAGGCAAACCACTTCTTCTGCCACAGAGTTAAGGTTCCAAATGTGTGGAAAGTTTATCTCCTCAAGATTCTTGCCCAGCCAAATTTGATGCTTTGAACTCAAGTTCTGAAACCAGCTTTGCTAGTTCAGTGAGAGGAGATGTGGAGAGGTAAGCTATAGGAAGTGGGTTCTGTGATCCTCATCACTCCAGGCTTTTACATTTAGATCCCCATTCTCTTTACTATTTTGTTCTGGCAGATCCAGGTTTGTGTACATATGTTTGCTGTAGTCACTGTAGTTGGGCCTTTTACTGTCATCTTCAAGTCAAGTAATGCTTTTTTTAATATATATATATATTGAAAGCAAAGATTTGTTGCCACTTCTCCTGCATCTGCATTACTGCTTCTAACAAGTTGTGAAGCTTTAGTGCTGTTGCCAAAAAGACTGTGAATCCTGAAAGAAAAGCACATGTAAAGCAGACTGGAGTTGAATTATTAATGGCAAAAAGCATCAGGAAACAAGAGTGGGGTTGATAGCAAGTGATGCAAGAAAATCACTGTATTAACATTTATTCATAGCATATATTTGATCTTGAATTTCTTTCCATTGGTTAAATGATTCTCTAATAAGAGTTTTAACCTCTTATTAGAGCTAACACAATGCCTCTTTAGTTCTGAATGCTGATTTATAGAAATACATATACCATGTCTACCTGATGCTCATGATTCTGTAACAGTTTTCAGGCAGGATATAAAGAAAATGAAACTGAATACACATAAAGGAGAGCAGAGCAGAGCAGGACTTCAGCACCAGGCTCAACTCCCCACCCACCTGCAATAATTTTAAGGTGTGAAACTATCACATGTACTGAAGGGAATGTACCCAAGTGTATGTATGCAGGGACTTATCAATAAACCTAATAAGCACGTAAAAAAAATCAGTTCTGATTTCATTGACTTTTTCCCAATCTCACTTGCATTGCTGCTCATATTTGTGTTCATATTTGTGATACTTTGGCTGAAGTCTTACAACAGGAGTTGTACTTGTGGCATGTAGCTACATCTTAGCTATGACTGCTACCCCACCCAGAAGCCACCTTTTGAGCAATGTAGCCTCACCCCCACTATGTCAATTTCTGTGTCATTGGAGAGCAGGAAGATTAAAGAAGGCATGTCTCTTTATTATCATATAGCCTGACACACTGTAACGAGCATCTAAAGGGACCCCTGATGCCCCCAGGAAGCTTCGCAGATGATGTCTTTCTAGCATATCCTGGAAAATAGCTTTCCAATAATACAGAAATTTTACCATGCAGAGTCAATTTAAAGGTGTGTTGGAATGGAAAATTGGTCATTGTATAGTAAGCAAAAAATTCTAATCTCTGCTATGACCAAAAAAGTGAGTTTCAATTACCAATTTATGTCATAGTATTTCACCAACAGGTTTGTAGCTATTGATTGGCATCCTGCATTGCAGTTGTGGATTCATAACCTAGGGTTAGAGGTCTGTAACTTGCCCATATTCAGATATACCATGTAATAATGATTATGGCACTACTGCCACAATTGTACATACTCCTCAGAAGGAATATATTCCAAGTGATGGAAGTCTGTGGCATGAACAAGTGGGGGTCTTCAAAATGATATGGCTGATACTTTGCCACCCCCAAACCACAGCATGATGAGCAGAAGCTCAAGGACAGATGAATATCTTCTTGAACTACTTCACCCACCTGCACCCCAGACTTCCATCTCTTAGAGCAGTTTCTGCAAGCTTAAGGTGGGTTCTGGGGGCGAATCCCTTAGGTCATTCATAACTATCTATATGCAGTTACAAATGCAATATAAGATCTCAGCATTTGTTTTTAATTTCCACATGGAAATGACTACTATATGTGAGTCAGTGCACTTTTCCTAATATGCAGATTTGGTGAAAATTTTCCTCACATTGACAACAGCAATATTACTAAATGTTATGCATTTTTAACCTTAACATTTTAAAAATGTATGTTTGCTTTCATGCATCTGTTTTCCTTTGAACCCAACATGACCCTGCTGAACAAATATATCAAGAGATGCTCACTGCTGCAGAACTATATCAAGTTTTCATTCTCATAGGGAAAGGACATTTAACAATATGCTGCATTATCTCTATTTGTTGTTTTTCATTTTAATGGGCATGTTCTGGTTTTTAAAGTTCTTTTGACAGATATTCTAACTATTCTTTAATGTGTACTTTTAGCTGTGTCTGTTTTAACTATTGTTACCTGCATTGAGTCATGAATCAAGGAAAAAGGTGGGAAATAAGAATAATGACAATAAATTCTTACGGAAAATATTGTGAGTTTCAAAAATTTGCAGACCTGTGAGCCAAGGAACACTTTGCCTTACAGTAAGTCTCAGAAGATGCAAAACTGATAGTTTTGGTAGAAATCTCAACTCCAAAAAATTCATTTCTAGCTCCATCGAACAAATATCCTAACCCAAATCCTGTTGGGGATTTACATCTTTGTAAGTAGACCTATGTCTATGGGAATTAGAATAACGTCTGTATCTATAATGTCTGTATCTAGTAAAGGGATGCTGTTATGTCACAATGTAGGGTAGCCAGTAAAGTGACCAATGTTCACTAGGATTGACGCATATCAAGATCAATGTACATTGGGACCAATACACATCAGTCTTGTTGTGAATTGGCCCATTGTGCACTGGGACACTGGCTACAGAGTCCTGATGCTCATTGGGGCACTCAGAGTCCCATTATTGTTATTGTTAATCACCATCAATTTGACTTCAACTTATGGCAACCCTATGAATTAGAGACCCCCAAGTCACCCTATCATCAGTGGTCCTGCCTAGGTCTTTCAGATTCATGGACGTGTCTTCTGTGATTGAATCTATCCATCCGTAATGGAGTCTTCCTTTTTTCCTGCTGGCTTTTACCTTGAGTAGTATTATTCTTTTTTCTAACGAGTCATGTCTTCTCTTGATATGGCCAAAATAAGATGGCCTCACTTT
Organism: Ctenosaura bakeri; assembly: GCA_948474755.1. Classification (NCBI taxonomy): domain Eukaryota; kingdom Metazoa; phylum Chordata; class Lepidosauria; order Squamata; family Iguanidae; genus Ctenosaura; species Ctenosaura bakeri. Next base: position 34,137 of record CAOLHI010000068.1, on the reverse strand, counting down.
GTTCATCTTGGCTTGTAGGCAGAGTTCAGGATTTATTTCTCTAGGATCCATTTATTTGTCTTTCTAGCAGTCCATGGTACCCATATAATTCTTCTCCAGCACCACATTTCGAAAGACTTGATTTTCCTCTATAAGCATTTTTCACTGTTCAACTTTCACGGCCATGCATGGAAATTGCACCATTAGGCATCTTCACAATTCACTAACTGGGTTTCATAGCGACTCTGCTACATAGCTAAGTATATGTAAAGTCACATAAAGTACACTGTAATAGAGGATTCTGCACCCTGTTTTTACAGAATTCCCAATTATACAACGAAGTTTCTATAAATGTACATTTCTACAAACACCATACATCTTAAAAATAAACTGATTAAGGCAGAAGCTGTCCTTGTGATGTCTCCTCTCCATATGTCATCTAACACTCCACAGTTAAACATTTGAACTGCACCCTCACGAAGTGTCATGCAACATCTGTCTGTGGTATTGGATTTGTGATGATAGCTTTCCATATTCAAGCCACCTCTTATTGTAAGCCGCAAGAAACATGTATGTGTGAAATTTAAGGGGCTTTGACAAAATAATCTCTTCAAAGTCTCTCGTCTTCCTCAGAATCAGCATTAGATCAGAGTGAAATGGCCCATAGCTTAGTGTTACAGAAGCACACTTTGCATGTAAAACATCTCTTTGTTAATCCCTGGCACAGGGCTCTACATAGACCTGGGAAACACTCCCATCTGGAACAGTATAGATAATGTTTAGATAGAAAGACTAATGATTTAATCAATGTAAACAGCTTTTTATGATCTATACTGTAGCACCTAGATATGAAGTAATATGGGTTTTCAGGTGTCAGTCCTGTCCCTACCCTATTACTGTGTATGGTCAGGAGATACACATATATGCTTGCAAACTACTTTTCTGTATTCAGGAAATAATCTCTTATTTTTTAAAAAAAAAAAAAGAGGAAAGATGGGGAATTTTAGTTCGTGTGCTCAGGGAGATTGCCTCCCGCTGTCACCCTGACAATTCTAACAAAGGACATGCTCCAGTATGCCCACCAGAGCTCACCCAGAAACTAGTACATTTGCCAAAATACATAAGAGCACAGCGTGAGTAATTTTGAGTCAAATCTGGATAGTAGATTGCCCTCATAATGCACTCAGGACAGCAACAGAGACAAGACTGGAGCTCTTCCAGAAGCTGAGTGCTATTGAGAAAGTAAATAGCATAACAATTCAATAGATAACTGTGAAGGCTCTCCTAGAGGCATGAGATGAATAGGTCAGAAATGATGCTGCCTGGTGGATTGCTTGAGCTTCCCAGTGGAAAACAGAAGGGAGAATTTTAGTGGGAATTTAAAAACTGTCTCAAGAGAGAAAGAGAGAGATTTCCTTTCTTGTGATGCTCTGTCCAAAACACACAGAGCGATGGGACAGTGTTTGATATCATTAAAAATGGGAGGGGAATGAGAGGCACTGGAGATATTCCTTTGTCAGGGAAAAGCTTCATCAGGTAAAAGACAATGGAGACAAGAGTATAGCCAAGGAGGATTCAGAGCTGAGAGTCCAGAACCAAGGTGTGCTGTAGTCTTTAAAAGATTTTAACTCTAGCCATAAGTTACTTTTTCCCCCTAAACAGTCAAAAGGTGTTAGGGATATGTGCCCTTCTTTCTCCAACCTGACCTCCTGTGTGGATGGGACTCAGTCTGTGTGGGTGGAAAACATCTGTAGAAATCTGTATCCATGTTCAAATGAATGCATATACAAAGCTCTGTGCCAGGGGTCGTCAAAGTGGCATCTGATGGCCACATACAGCCCACAGAGTTGATAACTGTGGTCTGATAGCCACTCCCCCCCCCAAAAAAAATCAGCATCATTTTCAGACAAGTTTTGTTCTAAACCTAGAGAGAAACCCCCTCCAAACACATGAAAACAAAAATGCTCACAAACACTCCAGAATCCTTACTAACCCCCAAATATCTTCTGTACACCCTCTCAAAATGGCAACAGAGAGTAACGTGACATCATCCCCAGTCAATATTTTGAGAGTGAGTGCAGAGAAAAACACAAGAATTTGGGCTTACTCTGGGAGTACAGCTGACAGGGAGGTCTGGGAGAAAATTGGTCTCTGTCCCCACGCTGTTGCCCACCCATGCTCTATGTGATTGAAAATTCTCCCTGAACAGAGTTTCTGATTGCACGGAACTCTGTACTTTCATTCAGTCTACCATGATTGCAGTTCCTTTGTAGGCCTTACTGGCAAATGAGGGGGTGCTAGTTGTAAAGGGGTGAGGCTGGAGCATGTATTTCCATCTCTCTCTGCGTGCTTCTAAAAAAAGTAACACTGAAATAGAACTACAGTGTTACTTAGGTTAAATTAAGAACCAAAGGAAGGTTTCCTATTTCATATGCCATCCAGTTAGGCCCAAAAGCTATGCCTGTGCTGGCATTCTTCACTTCTTGGATCCTTCCTCATGTTGATGGATTCTATTGTTTTCATATGTGCCGCACACAAATGCAAGGATGATAGGAATTACCATGTACAGGGTTATTGATGTGCTGTATCAAACAAAAGAGGCAAGTTTTCTTTTTCTAGAACAAATAGATTTCTTTTTTATTTCCAATCTATGATGGTTTTGCATGGGCTCATACATAAATCCATTCTGTCCAATTCTAACATCAATCTGAAAAATTTGTTTAGTTTTTAAACCACTTGAAATTTCAGATTATCTTTGGATGTGTTTTTCCCTCACAACATATTCAGTTCTATATATGAGAAACATATTGCAAAAGTTTGGAGAACTAAGAAAGAAACTGCAGTATAGGAAGTGTTAAGTAGGCTGCTTTGATTAAAATGCAGATCAAACAAAATCCTCAAACATCTCTACCAACCTGGGAGGTCTCCCTGATGGGATAGAATGAAAAACTTTCTTACAAACAGATCCTTGTAATCAATATGTTGGTGGCCTTCTAGACTTCTTTCCTCAGAGCACCTAGCCTCCTCGTTAAGTAGTCCCAATTTTGTAAGATTTCAGTCCAAAGATAAGTTCTTGCAGCCCAATTCTAATGGCACATGGATGGGACAGAAATTCTTACAGTTAATGGATTAAATTTCCTAAATGGAGAAATGGCCTGGGATACAGTTGTCCTTCAGTTCTTATTCTCTGAATTATGCAACGCAATATTCTCATCAAAAGCTGGGTACAGACATGATGAAATTGCAAGCAGAATGGGTTGCATTAAGCAGAATAGCCCTAAAGTCACAAATATTTGGGAAAACTGGATACAAAAATGCATACAAATTTTCATGCATACTAAAGCACAGACAAAAATTCACACAATTATTTTTTTTTGAGACTTATGCATTTTTAAAAAAGGCCAACTGATGTAAAAGTAGGATTAGAGTGATTTTATGCTTCAAAAATGCAGAAGTTATAGAACAAAATAGACAGATTCATCCATCCCTATCAATGAGGACTTCTGTTCTCAGGAAGAGCTTGAGATACTCTTGCTCTATAGTTCTAGCATTAATATTGTTTCCTCACTGGATTTAATTTAAACTGTAAGGCATGGAAATATTACCTTTTCATGGCTGTGTATTTTGTGAATTGTTAACATTGTTAACTGCTTGGAATTGCACTAAAGGAATATAAGCAGTAAGTAGACAAGCAGACAGGAAAGAAGGAAGCCTAGTTTGACCATTTACTCTGTGAAGGATGACATAATAGGAATCTGTGGTTCTTTGTTTTGTTAGCATGGACAAGGTGGTTTCTGTTAAGAGAATTGATTGTCATTGTGCTGTAAAGTAGCTTATTCCAAGAATTTGCTTTATCTGTTTACAACCTTGGTTTAGCTTCCATAGCAACATAAAGACTAAAAGGAACAACTGGGGGGAACACTAAATTACTTGCTGTACTGCCACATAATCCCATTTATGCAGGAGGGATTTTCTTGCAGCATTTTGCAAACTTCTTCTCCTTTTATTAATATTTGAAAAAATTGCTTTATTAGTATGGCATAGCAAGAGAATTAGAAATTACATTTCTGACTCTTGATGGGCTGCTGCATGCCACACAGTTAATATGTGGCTGAATCTCTAGTGTAATTTTTTTTTACCATTTCTGTCTCTATGCTTAGTTTTAATCCCTTTTCCTTTCTTGATGACTCTTATTTTCCTTGTGATTAATGCTCTCTTCCCAGCCGTAGTTGAAGGGTATCTTGCCTGACTTACCTGTGCAAGATTTCCTTCTCAATTTGTTAAGGTATTAAGTTTTTTTTTTCAAGAAAAGGCACTCAGAAACAGTGTGCTTTTATTTTATTTTTTACTTATGAGATGAGTAGAGGAAAGATTCCTTTTATATTTTATCAGAGAATATTAAGAATGAAATGGATTTTACTTTATTTTATTTTATTTCTATCCTGTCATTCTCCTGGAACAGGACCCAAGGCCGTTTACAACATGTTAAAAGAAAGCAGAGCCAAAATCTTATTATACAATACTTTCAAAAATTAAATAAACAATTCTGTTAAAAGCACAAACAGCTTAGAACACATTTAAACATAATTTATAAAGATAGAAACAGAGCACATTGCATTAAAAGACCCTTCTGCCACATGAATTAAGAGCCAAAGTCTTGTCTAAATGAAAAAAAGATATTCTGCATCAGCTACCTAGTTATATATAACTAAGTAATGACTCCTGGCCAAACCCTCCAAGTCAACCTTAATGGCCAGCAGCTCAATCAGATGAAAGAGATCTGTTTGGCTGCTGATTGGAGTAGAAAGAGAATGACATTTCCAAACCTCCACCCACCCACTTACTAGCAAGTGAACTGTGACAAGGAATTGACACAGGAGTCCTGCTTTTAATTGTCACAGCATTGCTCACTGGTGGGATGGGCCTGGAAACATCATTCTTCTTCCACTTCAATCGGCAGCTGAACAGACCTGCTTCACCCAATCCAGCTGCTGGCTGTAAAGGTGGGTTGCAGGGAAGACTTCTACATGCTTTATACAGTAAGACTATGGGCCATACTGAATACTTACTGGAGCAATTACAGCTCTGTAGCTTTGCATTACAAATCTGTAATTGCAATATAGAACACTAGCAATTTTCTTTGCCTGCTAGTGGAAAGAGAGTGGGGACACAGGTAGATCAATTGATTACTTCAGGAAACTGTTGCTATTTGTGGAAAAGCAGAGCAAATAAATATTGAGTGATTTATAAGCTGTCTCCCTTCTCTCACTTCAAAATCCGCCTGCCTCAATCAATGCAGATATTTCTTTAAAAAAAAAGTTGGGTAAAAAACCTCTACCATCAACAAAAAGTAGGCAGTGTTGCATTTAATACCCCTGTCACCTAGTGTTAGGATTTAGTTATGTCTTTTCATTATGGATGCAAGTCCTGTTACTTAGCATTAAACATCTTCCATTAATCTGCATTTCTGGTAGTGGAATTGACACACACTAATGTAGCTATTAGGACCATTTATACTAAGTGTCTCAGAGCTGGTTGTTCATAAACATGTTCCCAAGTGCTCAAATGGCATCTCTGACCTAAAATATTAAATGTCACACTTTGACATTTTGTTGTTTTTGAATAACCAAATCCCTTGAAAACTATATGAAAATCTATAAAGCCATTCACTTTTAATCACTGCTAATGTGAATCATTTTTTTCCAGTTAATATCAAAAGCATAAACTGCAAGAACAAGGATTTGTGACACTGAAATATAATTCATTAAAATCAGTTCTCAGTTTTCATTAGAATTTTGCAGTTTTAAGACAATTGATGTGTGAAAGACATTTGCCTGGATCATTTTTGACCCTCATTCCATGTCTCCTTATGAGCTTCCACAACAAAGAAGCATAACACCATATTCCTTCTTTCTAATCAAGTAGCCTGATTAACCCATTTTGTACATTTTATGTTCGTAAGGACATGGCTAGAAGGGTCCTCATCTGGCATCTCACCAATGGGGGCAATAACCTATGGGAGAAAATGGGCCCTTTTCGCACCTTACCTTTGTCATGGCAGTGGGGAGCGGTGCTCGCGCGAGCTGCTCACAACAGCCCTTCTGCCTCCCACATCGGCTTCCTGGTAGCGCGACCATCGTGCTAGCGCCCCGTCCCTTCCGCACCGCACCGCAGTCTGGGAGCTGTAGGCTGCGCTGGGGGAAGGAAGCACGACCGGCCCGGCTTACCAAAGCACCGCACAAAGGTAAATGTCCGAGGGCGCCGCAAGCATTGCAAGAGCGTGCAGTATTTTCGGCTTACAGCCAAACATAAAAAATGCGTGTGCGCCCTGCTTTAGCCTCGTGAGCGTTGCGTGAGTGGGAGTGCGTCATACGGAGCGACGCTCCCATTCACACGACGCTCAAGGGGTGCTCGTGCAAAAAAAAAATGCATGCAAAAAGGGCCATGGAAGAGAACATTCTCTACTGTGGTGCTCCAGGATTGGAGTACAGTTTCAACAGCAAAGTGATTAGTGCCAACCCTCGTGTACTCTAATGCTAAGTAAAAACATCAAATCATTTGGGACCTCATTGATTTCATCCATATCTGTTCATGGTTTTTCAGCAATAGTAACTGGTTTCAAACTGTCTTGTTTAAACTTGGCAGACTGTTTAGCATGCTTTTGTTGTTGTAGTTGTTGTGTGCCTTCCAGTCATTTCCAGCTTATGGCAACACTACAGTGAACTTATCATAGGATTTTCTAGGGTTGAGAGTGTGTAATGTGCCCAAAGTCACCTAGTAAGTTTCCATGGCTAAGGGGGAAATCAAACCCTGGTCTTCAGGGTCATAATCCAATCCTCAGACTGCTACACCATGCTGGCTCTCAGTGTGTTTTTAGTCTGTTGAAAGTATTATTCCTTTCTAAAATTGTTTTAAACTGTTTGAATGTACTTTATTTGTATTCTCCCTTGAGATCCTTAGTTATGGGCTTGGTAAGAAAACTAAGACCTTTCCGCACTATACTGTTTTAGTGCTTTTATTTCACTTTCAAAATCCTGTGGAATTCTGGGATTTGTAGTTTACTGAGGCCAAAGAGATCTCTGGCTGAGAATTCTAAATGCCTCTCCCTAAACTGTAAACCCCAAGATTCTGTGGAATGTTGAAAGCAGAATAATAGTACTATAACAGTGTAGTGAAGAAAGGCCCTAAGTCTCATATTCTGCATTGGCTACTTAGTTACACATGTGTAACTAAGAAACATCTCCTGGCCTGACCCATCAAGCCCACTTTAACAACTACAAGCTGCATCAGGTGAAGGAAGTGTCTTCAGCTATTTACACAACTTTTATCAGTGAGCAAGGATGCAACAGGAATTGAGACAGGAACTCTCCTTCTAATAGTTGTAGCCTTGCTTGCTGGTGGGAGGCAACTGGAAACATCATCATCCTTGCACACCAATTAGCAGCTGAACAGACTCCCTTTGCCTGTTGAACCTGCTAACTTTTAAAAGTGGTTGGGGAGGCATTTACAGTCCTGGCAATAGTGCTACAATTTACTGGATACAGAGCAGGTACAGATCCATAGCTCCATGTTATAAACCCATAACTGCAAAACAGAATGGTGTCAATACAAATGAAAAACCAGCAAATTTAAATTGTTTACTCTGAAGCCTAGGCTGAAAAAGACTCTCAACACCTTAGCAGGCAGTAAGAGTAGGAACTTCCACCCAGCTTTGATGCATGGCACATATTGCTACTTGGAACCCTCCACACGATTTGATGTGTAGTTCTCAGTACCCCCAACTGGAAATGTTAAAAATGCTCATGAAAATGTCTCATTCCCACTAAGAAACGTTGTGTCAGCATGTCAGAACAGTCTACCAAGTAATCCCTGTTCTTGTGAAAGTTCTTGCTTCTATTACAAATAAAAAAAAACCACTCCTTTTTTGTGAAGGTTCAGTCATTTTCTGCCATTTTCAATGGGAACCTTTTCTTGCAAAAATAGTTTGTTTTTCCATTTGTGAAGCAAAGTGCACACACACACATAGCAAGCACAGAAGTACAGGCTGATAGATCAAAAAGACATGAACTGCCCATATGACATTTTCTGTTTTTAAAAGCCCAGCAACAAGGCAACAGCTCCTGCAGTTTTGTGCCCCTGTGAAATGGCACAACTGCACAATTGGCGGTAAAAATGTTCTCACAAATTTGAAAGGTGTTATCAAGACTGGCAGAAAACATGCAGCAGTCTTGCAAGTGGGTTTTTTTTTCACTTTCTAATTTTTTTTCAGAATGAAATTTACAATCCAGCCTCCATGATCAATGCTCATAGAGTCATAGAATCATAGAGTTGGAACAGGCCTCATGGGCCATCTAGTCCAACCCCCTGATCAATGAAGGATCTCCAGCTAAAGAGTCCCCAGCAAGCAGCTATCCAGCCTCTTTTTAAGGACATCTAGAGAAGGTCCTGAATTACAGTTGTTGTAGTCCAAAATCTGATGAATACGTCAAGTTGCCTACCTTCATCTTACACCAGTGTACAAAGAGAATTACCTATGCAACATTGATGAAGACCCAACTCATCTTAACTGCCTAATCAGTTTTGCAGAATATACCAACAGAGTACAGCATGCTAGATTTCTTTGTTCCCTTCGCCCTGGGAATAACCTTTTGCCTCAGCTAAGCTCTTTTCTGGAAATTAGTTTTTGTTCAACCTTCTATATGTGCTCAATTCTTCAAATTGCTGACCCATTCCTCAAATCCATGTTTATTATTTTCCTATTGAGCTAGTCAGGTTCCGACAGAAAACACAACCTAGTGCTTCTCTCCACCCTCAGCCAGCTTTCCAGCAAAAGAAGAAAGAGGAAAAAAAAGAAAAAAGGAAACAAAAGTGTGAATGTTTAAGAGTTCTGCAAAGGCCTTTTTATCTCCCATTTTCACCCACTGCAGAATCACAGGACAGCCCCTGAAACATTCTCTTTCTGTTCCTCCTCTTTCAGAAGAAGCAAATATCTGTATTATTTCTCCCTCTTCCTTAATTTTTCAGTGTTTTTCTACTATATCTCCATTCTACCAGTCACTTTTCCAAGGCCTATACCATTTTTATTTTGCTCCATTGACACAAAGCCTGTCAGAAAGCTAGGCCGTTTCCACACTATGGTCCCATCCTGGCATTGGGATGCATTGAACCCAGTCCGCACCATGTGCTACTGCATGATATCGTTGTAGTCTCACTTCTGTCACATCCCCAGCCATCATGATAGTGAAGTATAGTATTATCAGAAGAAAACCAGTAATAGGCCCCTTTTACATAATGATCACATTGGCTGGGGCCATGCAGAAAGGGTAGAGGCACTATCAAGGTGCTTCCTTCCTCAGTGCAGCACAGGAAGAGATCAGCTACACTGCAGAAGGAAGGAGCATGTCCCGAATGCTGTCATCTGCCAGCAGCCAGCCAGATGCAGAGGGGAGCTTTTGGGACATGCTCCCATCCTGGCAAAGGCACTGACAGGATGATGCCGGGACATTGTGGGATGCAGATAAGGTGCAGAAAGGGCCCTAGTCTACCTATTCTTTAATTTGGCAACTGGCACTCACTACTCAATTGCTTCCTCCTTTCCCTAGTTTACTCCCCATTTCTTTATTCTCATCTGTGTTGTAATAGCTAGTGATCCATGATTGGGCTCATTTTCTCTCTCCTGTATCATAACTTGGGTATTCTCTTTGATGAAAGTCTCCATCTGTGTTCAGTACCTAACATTCCCCAGGTTATAACTAAAACATACATTTAGCCAGGAAAATACCTTCCTTCAGGCAGGAGAAATTAAATGAATAAACATAGAATGAGTGACACCTGGCTTGACAGTTGAAAAGAGTTCTTAGAGTTCTTAGTACCCCACAAGCTAAACATGAATCAACAGTGTGACAACAGAAAATATCAATACAATTCTAGACTTCATGAACAAAATAATGGTGTACAGATTGAAGGAAGTGATAACACCACTCTAATCTTCTTTGGTCAGATGACACCTGGAGTACTGTGTCCAATTCCAGGCCCTACAATTTAAAAAGGATATGTAACATATCCTGAAGACAACAACTAATATGTTAAATGTTCTGGAAACCAAAACCTGCAAGGAGTGCTTGAGGAAGCTGAATGTGTTCATCCTGGACAACAGAAGACTGAGAAGCAATATGATAGTTATCTTTAAATATCCAAGCAGCTATCAGGTTGCAGGTGGAGTGACCTTGTTTTCTGGCTCTGCCTAGGATAAGACTTTAAATATTTGAAGGGATGCCATTTAGAGGAAGAAGAGGGCTTGTTTTCTGCTGCTCCAGAGACTAGGACAAGGAGCAATGGATTCAAGCTGCAGGAAAGGAGATTCCACCTGAACCTCAGGAAGAACTTCCTGACAGTCAGGGCTGTCTGGCAGTGGAATCTGCTGCCTCAGAGTGTAGTGGAGTCTCCTTCCTTGGAGGTTTTTAAGCAGAGGCTGGATGGCCATCTGTCGGGAGTGCTTTGAGGGTGTTCCTGCATGGCCCGTGTGGTCTCTTCCATCTCTACATTTCTATGATTCTATGACTTGAACCAATGCTTTCAAATTACAAGAAGTGCAATTCTGACCAGTCATTAGGAAGAACTTCCTGACAGCAAGGACTGCTGAACAGTGGAACAGACTGCCTCTAAAACTGTTGGGCTGTTCTTCATTGGGAGTTTTTGAATAGAATTGGAATGGTCACTTGCCAGGGATACTTTAACTCTGGATTTCTTGTACAGGAAAGGGCTTAGACTAGATGGTGCTTGGGGTTTCTTCCAGCTTTATCTGCATGTGATTCTATACGGCACACTTCATCTACAGGTACAAGATCTGTATGTACTAGGCTGTCAGTTACATGTGTGAGTTTACATATTCAGTATAACAACAGCTAGGTATGAAGGATTTTAAAAAAAACAAGTTTCTCATCTAGATCAACAAAAGACTATCCACCTGGAAACCTAGATGGCATTTTTTTTTCATGGTGGTTTAAATTCACATGTTATCACCTTATAAATGGATCTAATGGGGTGAAAATACAGGAGAAATCATACTACCTATTTCAAAAAGTATTCAAGAGCATTAACATCTAGACAAAAGTGACTTGTCCCCCATGTGACTGCTGATTATCTCTGGTGTTCACTCTCAAAAGAAAAAGATGAGACTGCTACAGAAAGTTTTCAATTCCATCAATTTAGCCTAGTGGCACTTACAGGCTAGGTCAAGTGCACTGCAGCCAGCTGTAATTGGAGACATTAATGCAGTTTTTAAATGGATTTCAAAATGACTCGAAATGTACCAGCAGGCTAAAAACTGATTTTGTTAGTGTATAAATATACCAAGCAATCTTAAAGGAGTTATTTAAATACTTGGCTGAAAAAGACCTATATAATGTTTCTAGCTCATTCTCTGAAAGCTTAGGCATATTATAGGTAACCAAAATGTATTTCTCTTTCCAGTATGGGCTAACTTTTACCTGAGAGGGAAGCAGATCTGCAAAGAATGACAACTAATGTTTTACTGTCTTTTTTTCCCTTTCCCTTCCTTCCTTCCTTCCTTCCTTCCTTCCTTCCTTCCTTCCTTCCTTCCTTCCTTCCTCTCTTTCTTTCTTCCTTTTTCCTTTCTTTCATTTCCTTACTATTAAGTATCATTCTTCACAGGGAGCCAGAATAGTGTAGTGGTTTGAGTGTTGACCTAGGACTCTGGGACAACAGGGTTCACATCCTATTCAACTATGGAAATCCTACTGGGTGATCTTGGGCAAGTCACATTTTCTCAGCCTCAGAAGAAGCAAAATGTCTTTATTCTTTGCTCTCAATCATAATAAGCAGATTCACTTGAATGCATCTGCATTAACAATACCACTGCAGGTCTTTGTGCTCAGAGAGATAAAAGCAACATAGCAGTAGGATGTGCAATAATGATGGTGCTTTTAATCCTCACATGTGCAGGCTGAACACCTTCCTAGGATTGCTATATCAAACATTTCATTACAGCTGATAATGTCAGCACACTGGTGGTTCCCTGTCTCTTCCATTTAGATTTTCTACCTCAGTGTGAAAAGAACCCAAAATCATACCTAAATGTAGAATGGGGGTTTAAGGAAGGAAGGAAGGGGAAGGGGAGAGTACATACACAAAGCATAGGCATGCTAAGAGACCTTTGGAAAATAATAGTTTGAATTGAATCAGAAATAAGAGGAAAAAAATGTAGTCCTAAGAACATAAGAGTCATGCTGGATCAGACCAAAGGTTTATATAGTTCAGCACGATTTAGCCAAATAATTACGAGAAGTTGACAAGCAGAATGTCAAGACAATAAGACCCTCTCTGCTCATGTTTCCCAGAAAATGGTCTAGAGAGGTATGCTGCCTCTGATAATGGAGGTAAAGGGCTGTATAATGGAGGTAAAGGGCTGTATCATGCCTAATAACCATTGATAGCCATTAATTTTTTTGATCCCCTTTCAGATCAAACCTTTTGAGTTGGTGGCCATCACTGCTACATTTTGTGAAAGTAAATTCTACAAGCTAACTTTGTTCTATAAGAAGTACTTCCTTTTATCTTCTCAGAAGCCACTTATCTGGAAGAAAATGCTGTGCATCTCAGTGGCCAAGATCCTATTGAATATCAAAGGAGTGCAAAGTCCTATAAGTATATGAGTATATGACACTGCTTCCAATTGCACATACAGTAATCCCTGTTCAGAAGATGTAGGCTCCGTTTGTGCAACAATGTCTCAAATGTCTCATTGGGGAAGAAGTGATAATGTCAAACTGCCCACCTTACAGTCCACTGTATATATTGTATGATTCAATGGGATTCTCACCCTTTGAAGTTCTAGTTAGCCACACATATGATAACTCCATCTATTTGTTGGAGATCACAGCAGTTAGGTTATTGTTGGTTTTAATTTATGCTGCTTTGAGGCTTGCATTGTCTGTCAGCAACTCAGTACATCTTTGGGGATGGAGGATTCAGATGTCAGTTGGGCTGTGAGCACTTAGGAAAAAACACTGTGCAATTACAAAGAACTAGCATGGATTCCTCACAAACAATCGTTGTAGATAAGAAGAAGCTATGGATATGGTATATCTATATTTCAATAAGTCTTTTGACAGGATCCCCCACAACATTCTTGCAGACAAGCAAGTACAACGTGTGCTAGACAATCCTACTGTTAGAAAGTTTTGTAGCTGAGTGTTCATCAATGGTTACTCATCATTCTGGAAAAAAAAAGTATCCACAGGAGTGTAATCAGGTCCAGAAGACAAACTCTGTGAGAAACAATTAAGCAGCTGGATAGACTTAGCCTGGAGAAGAGAAGACTGAAAAGTGATATGTTGGCCATCTTCAAATATCTGATGGGCTATAACATAGACAATGTTCTAGAGGACAGAATCCAACCCAGTGGATTCAAATTGTAAGAAAGAGCTTCCAATAAAATGTTAGGAAGGTTTTCCTGATGAGAAGAGTGGTTCAGTAGTAGAATCATAGAATCATAGAGTTGGAAGAGACCACAGGAGCCATCCAATCCAACCCCTTGCCATACAGAAACCTTCATCAAAGCACTCCCAACAGATGACAATCCAGCCTCTGCTTAAAAACCTTCAAAGAAGGAGACTCCACCACACACTGAGGCAGTAGTCGTTCAGGGGGTGGTGGACTCTTCTTGTTTGGAAGCTTTGAAACAGAAGTTGGATGCCTAGCTCTAAGGGGTAATTTAACAGTGAATTCCTGTCCTGGCAGGGGGTGGATTATATGGCTTTTGGAATCATTTCCAACTCTACAAGTCTATGATTGAGTCACAAAATTTATGTATTTGTCTTTGGCGTTCTTTGCTCCTGAGGACCATGACTCTTGGTAAAATGGAAAAATTATTAAAGTGATTGGGTTTTTAAATTAAGAATGAATGACATTGTGATATTACATTGGTGTGTTGGGATATAGTTCTCTCTCTTTTTATCTGCTCACTGTTGAGTCCATATAATGTTGAAGAGGAAACAAAAGGCCCTTTCACACAACATAACCATAGCAGGAGGATTTCAATTTAACAGTTATGGCTGCATCTTATGGAATCCTGGGGTCTGTAGCTTAGTGAGGTACTAGCTTAGTGAGATACTAGAGCTTTTTTGCTAAGAATTCTACATACCCTTCCCTGAATGGAGGTGGAAGCACAGACAGGATTCCATAGGCTGGAACCATGGCAGTTCAAGTGGAATCATAGCACTATAATTTTATAGTGTGAAAGACCCTGAAGTCACACCAGTTGCACCTGTTTCCATTCAGAGTTCAATAACAAATTAGTTCAGCATCTTACTAATATTGTTCTGTTTTGTGATTTCACATAGGTTAAAAAGACCTTGAAAAAATTTGATTGGAGGTATCCAGATGTGTCAGTGCTTCAACATGTTTAGGAACTTCTCTTGTCTTCTGACAGCAAATTGTCAGAATTCACATCAATCACTTCTGAGAATGACAGGTTATTTTTTTATGTATATTAAAGAAATAGATTTTCTTTACTCAGCTCCACCTGTGGCTTATTATCTTTCAAAAAATTATTCATGAGCAAAGAATCTGTTTAGAGTACAAAATAGCAACAGACTCTGCGTCTTTGTACTCCCAACATTTGTTAGAAACACAGTTCTAGACCTCCCAAGAGCAGAAAAACTTTCTGAAGAAGCTAGAATGGGGATGATAACTTTCCAATGGATAAACCTAACTACAGCCATTTCTGCACTAGACTGTTATAGTGCTATTGTTCCACTTTCAATATTCCATGGAATCCTAGGGTTTCCAGTGTAGGGAAGGGCCTCAAAGGGAGGCCTCAAAAGCCTCTCCCTAAACTGCAAAGCCCAAGATTCCATAGGATGTTGAAAGTGGAATAATAACACTATAACAGTATAGTGCAGAAATGGCCAACTTTCTCATTATGCCCAAACCGTTTTTCTTTTATTCTTCCTTCATGCCTTTTCTGTTGTCTTTCTTCAACCTTCTTCCGCATCCTTCAATCTCATACTGAGCTTTACCATAGGATTATAATGAATTTTAATTATTACAGATTCAGGGAAGCAACCTGGGGAGACTGACAAAGCCCATTCCTGTTGAATTGCTGTTGAAAAGGCTGCGCTTCACAGACTTTGTCTCTTCTTCACCAGAGCTTCCCTTTCAGCAAATGAAATCCAATAAAATTTAATGTTAGCTCTGCACATACTGTGAAACTAGTGAAATCTAGATGCAAACACATACATTCAGTTGTGTCTGCAGCCATCATTTCACTGTATATTTCAAAGCTGAATCAATCCTTCATTTCCTAAAATCTCTCATATTCATTTCCTTTGGAATCATATATTGGACAAGAGCACTTCTCCCCTGGATTCTATTCAACAGGGCTGACCCCCATTTATCTAAAATGGCTGCTGCGCCCTCAGACCAAATCTGTTTACATAAACATGGTCCCAGTTGTAGCTTTTCTCTGTTTAATATAAATTAACAGATGCTCCTTCAATTAAAACTTGGCAACAGCCCTTATTTAACATTATCAATCAGGCAGTTATTTTAGCTTGTTTGCATTAAATATTCTATTTTCCCTCTTCCCATTGGGTATATTGAGAAAAACCCAAACATTCCCAACCAAAAGGGGGGAGGTGAGATCTGAAGCACACAATGCTTATCTAAATTGTAGTGGCCTTTGCGACAAATGCAGTTGTCAATAAAGCAAGGCCAGTCTTCACAGACAGTTGAACAAGTGGTGCCCAGATTGCTGCTACCATCTCCCATCTCCATCTTTCCTACCTCCTAGACCATGGCTTGGCTATTATGACTCTTTTGCTGCTCATCATTCTCCCTCCCTATCAATTTTCATTTCCCTCCACTGCTTCTTTATCGCTTTCTTTATCATTTTGTTGTCAGGCATACAACTACTTTTAGATCAAATGTTTGCCATAAATCCAAGGAAAAGGCATTTCACCCATAAAGTATATAAATAAAATTGGCTGGCTTTAAGAGGCATTAGTAGATAATGTTGTTTCATATCCAGAGAAGCTGTTAAATATCATCACATCTCTATTTGGAGGAAAAAGGAGGATTTTCTTATGCTTTCTGTGTATTCTGTACCACAAACCTTCTCCTTCCCATAAACTCACCCCTTACCCCTCACCCCAATGTGTAGTTAAGTAATGGCACTAGCACCTCCCACGCAATAAATGGAGGAACAAATAGCATGTGCTGTACACTGTATTCTGTAAAAGTACTATTTTCCATCTTTTGAGGATATGAAGAGTTATTTAGAAATTATTACTTTAAAGCATTTAAAAGTTTTTAAAGTCTTAACTCGTCTGAGAAGTTCTGTATGCTAAGTATGAGTTCATTCAGCCAGAGTGGATGTGATGAGTTGAAGCAGGTGAGTGGTACCTGTTGTCTTGAACTACGCGTACTTCCTTGGACCCTGAGATATTTGAGAATGGCCACCCCTTTGCAATTGTCTTCTACTCTTTTTTTTTTCTTTTTTCTTTTTTGGCAAAGTACTCAAGAATATGGTAACTGGGCAGCTTCAGGTGTTTTTTGAAAGAACTGTTTATGTAGATTAATTTCAGTCTTACTCTAGATCAGGTTTGGGTCTGTGGGGTGAGACTAGGAGGCACAATGATGCACTGTTTCACTCCCTCCAGTAGGTCTGGTTATAAAGCAGTTAAATAGTTTTCTAATCAGTAGAATAACTATTAAGTTTGTTCTTCTGCTGCTGTTGTTGTGTTATTCATTTATATTTCATTTTTCCCTCAATAATGAGGACTCAAGGTGGCTAACAGCTAATTGAAATCAATACAGAGTAAAACTATGCAAAACCTCAGATAAAAGTATAAATACAAAAGTTATTTGAGAATAAGTAAACAATTCATAAAGTTAAAAACATTAAAATTCATTAAAAGACTATCTGAAAACCTTTAAAACAACACCACATAGCATTAAGAGCCCATTCCAGTCAGTTTCTAAAAGTATGATCATATAAAAGTATTTTAATTAGAAGGAAAGCAAGGACAGAGCATCCTGGCCTCCCTAAGGAGAGAGTTCCAAAGTCTGGGAGCAGCCATCATGATGGCATATCCCTTGTTGCCAGTAAATAAAACTGAGAATGAGTAAATAAAACTTTGGTTCAGTGGTTCCTATTTCTAAGAACTGGGTAAGTGACCTTGTTCCAGACACAGTTGCCTTTCCTCTGAATAAGCAGGTAGTAAGGCTGCAAATACTCATGGATTCATCTCAGACACTTAGGCTCAGGTGTTTAGTTGCTTGGAAGGCCCTTTGATGCCTTCTGCACCACAATCTCATTTACATGTACCAACAGGTAGCTGTTGTCTCAGGTAGCAGATTATGGCCATCTCCTATCTATTCTTCTCTGCTGGATGTAACTGTGTTCTACACAGACTGCTGTAAACTCTTTAAGCTAGACTACTGCCCTTAGGTGAAGTGGAGAATGCTGTCCTATCAGCAGTGTTGGTTGAAAAATGGAATCATAGAATTAGAAGGGATCTCAAGACCCATATAATTCTACCCCTCATCCCCAGGATCACACAGTTAAAGCCATCTCATCTCTTTTTGAATATTTGCTCATCTGTTCTAAGAACACATCATCCAAGTCTTCAGTCTGGCTTGGGGTCAATACTATACTAGATCTCCACAATGAGGTCAGTGAAGTCACTGTTCTTTCCCTTTAATTTTTACCCTAATACCCTCAACCTGTTTTCTATCCTTTAAACCATGGAGATCCTCACATGTGTACCCACTATCAGCATACATTACACCTACCCTTCATTTCCAGCTTGGACGATTTCTTTGGGAGAGGTTATACTCCTGTATTATTACATTCCACTCATTGAATCATGTTTCAGTGATGCCTATTAAATCATATTTTCTTTTCTGTGTTTATTTGTGTTTATTTCCCATGCTTTATAGGAGGGTAGTGACATCTAACACTAAGAGCCATTTTCTCCAGCTGTTTCCTTTTTTTTCCTGCCCTTTGATGGGTTCTTCCCTGTTGCCCAAATTTTCCCTGCATCATTGAGACCATTCTCTCCAGTGCTTAGTGTTCCCCTGCCCTCTAGAATACTGTCATCTTTCCACAATAAATCTCAGTTTAAAGCCCTTCTGATCAGCTTTGATAGACTTCTCACAAATGTATTCTTACCAACTACTGCAATGCACAATCCATCTCTTGTCAAAAGTCCTTGTTCACAAAAATGCAGACTATGGTCCAAGAAATCCAATCTTTCCCAGTGACACCATCTGCAGACCTAGTTGTTTACTTCCAGTATTCTTCTTCCTCTTTCTGATCCTTGTCCTTCAGTGGAAAGAACCAATAAAATAACCTGTACAACAAGCTTTACATCCAGAGCTTTATACTCCCTTGCAATATGTTGGCTACATCTTGCAGTATCTGTCCCTATGTTGGATCAGAAGGAAAAGGTAGTAGTTGACAAATTTGATGAGTCTTATCATTACCCATGTTACATCATGAATAATCTTCACTTTTGAAAGGCAGTATACATCTCAAGACATCTGATCAGGTCCATATGCAACTGTTTCTGTTCCTCTCAGCAAGCAATCACCTACAACCACCACACATCTCTTCTTCCTCTGAGAACTTGAAGGATCTTTCCATCCAAAGAACCCTCCAAGACTACCTCTGTACTCTCTGAGGACCAAGACTAATTGTTCCTGTTCCTGTGCTTGGGGATCCTGGAATTCATTGTCAGGTTCTAAATTAACAGCAACTTCCTGTTAGCTCTGTTTCTATGCTTCATATTCTTTCAGGTGTATGCCTCCTGTGTTTAGAAGATGTCTTCCCTAAGGCATCCTCTGAATGTTTACCTTCCAGGAGAGTCTGATCTGCTCTGATCAAAAAGGTTTCATCTTCCCTTGTAAGTCTGACTGTAGGTATATGGGCCTCAAGCTGTTCTACTTTGTTTTCCAACAGAGTGACCAGATTGCATTTTCTGCAGGAATAATTCCTCTCATTTTTCAGGCAGAACGCAAACATAACACAGATGTTGCAAGTTACAGGAGTAGTTCCTCACCATCTATTCATTATTTATAGGCACTGTCACAGTACTCTGGACCTCCCCAATTAACTCCCACGCAAAATGCCTGTTGTTCTTGTCCTGTTAGGCAAGCTCCTGTATGACAATCTCTAGAGTTATATAGGGTTATATATGGTAAGTGGCTTCTGGCTTTGCCCAGTACGATTCAGCTGCCTGTCTGGTTGTGTTCTATCAGAACTGAAATGAGAGGAGCACCATTTGCTCTTCACTTCAGGCAGCAAAATGTCTTGGGTCAACCCTGCCTTCCACTTTCTCTATTCATAAAGTGTGTTTTTTTTCTGGTATATGCCTTTGATGACTTTCATGTCTGATTGATTAGTGATTTGCATAACTTTCTCCCTTAGTTCTTCATATCTCCTTAAATTCTATCCTATTTATTTAGGCACCTTTGTGGCAAGAGCCTTGAAAAATGAGATGAGCAAAAAATGCAACTTCAAAAAGACCCTAGAAATAGGCATTTGGAGCTTCTAATTAAGCAATTTTTGAAAAAAAACTTAAATCATCAGATGGTCAGACTATTTGTAGCATCTAGTTTTATATATGAGAGAGATGCAGGGAGGGCATGAAACAGATGAAACTGTGAAGGCAGTTTAGCTTCTTCCGGATGTATGTTTTTGTTTACTACCCTTAGGGCATACTCATTGAAGAAAACAAGTGGTCTTGAGAACAGGCACAATTTTATCTCCCTAGAGTATAAAATTGCACTGCTGAGCTCTGAAGCTATGTTATCAAACCTGTCACTGTTGTATCTCCATGCTCACTTCCCATACTCTTCCTCCACTATGGAAATCCCCTAGGAGCAGGGACAGCTGGAGGCTTCCACTTCAGTATTGTGCTGAATTCACTGTCAAGACTTGAAAGGACATATCCAAGGTGCTGAACCTTTTGGGGACAGGATTCAGAAATTTGGACAGTTTCTTTAAAGTCTGCAATAAAACGAGGCACATATGAACTGTACCCTAATATGGGGACCACTGACCTGCTCTGCTAGGAGATTACATCATTTGATCAATGTGCAGCTGGCATTGTAGAAGAAAGATCCATTCAGATGTAAAACAATTATATCTGCTGGTCTATGGTTGTGAGTTCAATGTAAGCCACATAGAATTCATTGGGACTTATTCCCTAGTAAAAGAGTGAAGGATTTAGGAATAAATTTTCATTGGATTGTACCGTGGACTATATTTCAGAGTAAGGAACCACCAAAACCACCTCTGAGTATTCCTTTCCTAGGAAAACCGTATGAAATTCATGGGGTCACCATAAGTCAACAGGTGACTTGAAAGTGCGCACATGCGCGCGCACGCACACACACATACACTGTAGCACCTATGTTAGTCTTAACCATGTAATGATATAAAATAAATCCAGTTTAACAGAGTATGCAGATCTTCCCAGGTCCTTTTGACCTAGATTGGGTTCATATTAGACACATTTTGCATCCCAGAACCCACACATTACTAGAAGTCTATGGAAGCACCAGATAAAACATACATTTGAAAACTCTTCATAGAAAAATGCACATGTCAAATGTAAACAAAAGGTGTTTAAACAGGCTTTGATGTACAGGGTAGTACATATAAGCAAGATATCAGTTAAAAAATATTCACATTGTGCTCCAAGGTGGACATATTCCATCCATTTAAAACAAAACTTGATAGAAGCAAGCCCAGATAGGTACAATGGCCAAAAAGGAGAAATGTCTGAAGATTTGATAGATATGCATACTTTTATACCCATTTCTACCAGTTAGATGTGAAACTGCATTACTGGGAATGGAACATGCCAGGCTTAGTGTTGGGATCTCTGTTACCACAGAAGCATCCTAAACTTCATATTCATTTTTTGCTTGGCTGGTTTTGCAATCAGACACCAAGATAGTCTAGCAACTGTATTAAGCAAACCTACATTTATCTTCTCATTACTGCTGCTTAGCAGCTTCTAAGTTGTTTATGCTTAAACAACAGCTTTCTCCCTCCTTATCAGCTTTCACCTGCTGTTTCACTCACAGACAGAGTAACATGTCTAACCCTTTCTTTGGTGATGAATTGTGATGTCACAAACTGTAGATTGTGGCATCACAGAAAGAATCAAGTTGATAAAGAGCAAGGGTGGGGGAAATGCTCTTTTTGCAGAAATGTCTTTATAATGGTCAGAGACTGATTAGGATACCTAGTAAAAGAGAGCATGGATACTCCATGCCAGCAAATATTTTTATTTAAAAGTGTAGGAAGGAAAGAGACAGAAAAGGAGTAGGTTTGGGAGTAAAAACAGGTCTTGGTTTTGAAAACACAAAGGCTACTCAGTAAAGACCAAAATCCTTTACACAGAAGTAAATTCCATTGAATTGAGTGGGCCTTGTTTCTCAGTAACATGCTTAATATCAAATGTAGGGCCAAGATAGCTCGCCTGTGGCTCTGCAGATAATGTTGGTCTGTATACAACAGATCTATCTCAAATCTGAGCAACTGCCAGAGATTAAGGGGCCATATTGGCCCCAATGGAGTGCTGAAGGGCCACACTGCTCCCCTATCCCACTGCACTGTCACCTTCACACACCCCACTCTAGTGTTTCCAAATCTCCAGGCTTGACCCTGAGTCTCAAGGCCTGAACCTTTTCTTTTCTTTTCTTTTCGCTTCTCAAGGTGAGGGGAAGAATCTACGAATGAGAAAAGTATGTGTGTACATATTTTCTCCATTTGTTACTTGGCATCTTTGATTTGAATGGCAAATTCTATGTAACTGTGGTTGATGCTTAATGGGTCATGCTTAATGGGGGTCATGCAGTACAGGCTGTTCATCAGTAGGGGCCTGCCATTCAGTGCCTGGTGGTGAGTGAAAGGACCTCAGAAGGATCTGGCTAAACTCCTACAGCCAGATACAGAATGGTTACCATAGCCACCAAGACCTCTATGTGATAACTGAAGCCCCTATCAGAGCTGATGATGATGAGCAGCAGCTGTTGCTCCCTGTGGCTCTGGATGGAGATGAGTCCTGCAGCTCAAGAGCTCCCCCTGCTGCCATGGACCAAGCAGGCTTGGACATTCCTCTGCCTGCTCCTTTAGGGCAACAGGGATCTGATTCTGAAGATGCTTAGGAGCCTGTGCCAATCAGCCCACAAACAAGGTGGAGACTCAAGAGAGCTGAGCAAAGGGAGGCTTCCTTGATTAAGTTTAAGAAGCAGTGACTAGCCACACCTGTGTCTTGGGCTATATAACTGCCTGCCTGGAAGCTTTCCTTTGCTTGTGGCAAACTTCTTTCAAGGCCTTTTCTTGCCTGTTCCTTGCTCCCAGCACCTGGTTCCTGCTACCTTGAATTGATCTCTTGACCCTTGGGTTTTGGAACTCTGACTATGGCTTTCGCTTCATGCTCTGGTAAATGAACTCCCTTGTGTAAAGTGCTTGCTTGTCTCCTCCCGGCTGAACTTTGCTGGCTCTCACACTCCCTTCTCTGGGCTTGCTCACCGCCCAGGTCTCTGACTGTGACACTCTAGACCACCCCAGTGGATTTCAGAGGGTGGTGTAATCACTTTGTGTCTATCTACAGGGATCTAGCCAGATGCTTTAGTGATCTCCCCTACTGTTCATCAGGCACAAAATAGCTGGGGGGTGGGGGAGTTCAGCAGTTGTCCAGTAAATTGGGGGATAGTTAATGGCTCAGCTTACCACTATTATGCAGGCAGAACTACACCATACTGAACCAGGAAGGATTGTAACTCTAGTTTGCCTTGGTACCTGTTTTTCCAGTTTGAAAGAGCAAAATTCCAGTGAATAACACCGTAGTACTCAATGCCTTTTTAGACTTAAATCATACTGAGTTCAAGAAGCATATTGGACAATTTAAACATAACATTCTGGATGTTGTTAGGTGTTTTCTGACTTCTCCAGATTTTTGTTTAAATCAGCATATGAGACCTGAACACTCCCTCCACATCCAAAGCAGAGGGGACAGTAATGAAGTAGACTTCCAATTATAGGCCCTCAGTCTTCTCATATAACTTTAGCTATTTTATCACTTTCTCTCCATTGGCTGAGCTTCAACTTCCTTTTTTACATGTTCATATATCAATCAGTCACCATGTCTTTCAAAGCACATTACAGAAAGTGAAAGCTGCAGAAGATCAAATCATATTGGTGGTAAGGCAAATAAAAAATAATGACTGAGTATTTTTACCTCTTTGAACTGGAACAGTTCAGAAGAAATATTGTGCTTGACAGTTACTGCAAAGGCAAAGAACTAAGCAATCACACTGCCAATGGCTTTTAAGGGATCCTCCTGTCCTTTTCCAATGCCCACCTGTAACTCATTTGATTTATTACAAACTACATAACATTACAGGAGAGAGCAGCAAAGCGATCCAACTTTGAACTCAACTGATCTTCCTGCAAACTATTTTTACAGCAAGAGAACTCCTGGCTCTTATGATATAACACTTGTCTACATGAAAGCTCAAAAGGTTTTATTTTTTGCTCAGTTTTCCTCTTCTGGGGGTTGTTGTGACAGGAGGAGCTGGGAAAGAGATAGAGTGGCCTTGCAACACATGCTATGCACTTTCCCAGAAACAAAAATGCCTTGTGGACTGGGAAATGGTTTGGCAGACCTGTTTGCAGAGGTGTTGAGAAATTCATGGGTTATACAATTTCATATTGCTTCAGTTGATAAACGGTGTGGTTTAGCAAGATAAATCTGCTGCAGTAAGAAATAATGGGCTGCTCTTTGCAAGAGAAGGAAGTAGACCCTTGCTTGCAAGGGGATATGCTTTGCTAACTTTCAGAAAAGATGAGGTCAGAATGAAGTAGTGATGTAATTCTTTGCTCAGTTTCCTCTTCAGTAATTTCATCATTTTTTTTTCCAGCTGCAAGAAAGTCTTCTAAAACCACACAGCTTTTGAAGGTAGTTCGCAATTCAGGACTTATTATTTGCAAAATTCACATATGGTGGTTTTGCACAAGAAATAGCATTTGCTGCACAGGAAATAGCATTTGCTGCGAGGAAAATAATATTTCAATGCAGAAACATTAATACTGGCACAGAAAATGCTGTCTTCTAGTAAATCAACCATGTGCAAATTTGCAGAACAAATTCCTAATTGCACCATTATCTGTGTAGAATGCTGTACTTTCTGTAAGGAACATAGTATTTCAGTGCAGGAGTATGAATTCCTGCACAGAAAATGCTGTTTTATATGCAAATCAACCATATGTGAATTTAATGCAGAATAAATTTCCCAACTACAGCCTTTTCTGTGCAGGAATTAATATTTATAAATTGAAATATTACATTTCATGCAAAATATTCTGTTTCCTATGCAGAAAATGTCCTGGAAAAAAAAATGCAATTTTGCTCAGAATAAATCCTGAACTGTAAAGATTTTCATCAGTCCAGACTTCTTTTCAGAGTTTCTCAGTACTTAAAAAACATCTTTTACAATCATCTTCTGAATACTGTTGAATATTCCTTTGATTGCTAAAATGGAGTATTAAGTGCCGGGGTCATTTTATAGTGCATAGTAAAAGCACAGTGATTCCACTTCGATTTCCATGGCTACATCCCATGAAAACCTGTTTTATAATGTAGTGAAATACCAATAGTCAACATGGGTTTCTCAAAAACAAATCATGCCACACTAATCTTTTTTTTTTCTTTGATATTATTACAAACTTTGTAGATTAAGGAAATGCTATGGATGTAGATGTGGCTTTTGACAAGGTTTCCCATGATATTCTTGCAAACAAACTAGTAAAATATGAGCTAGACAGTGCTATTGTTAGGTGGATTTGTAATTAGCTGACCAACAAAACCCAGAGGGTGCCCATCATGGAGAGAAGTGACTAGTGCTTTGCCATAAGGTTCTGTCCTGGGTCCAGTGTTATTCAACATCTTTATAAAGGATTTGGATGAGAGAATTGAAAGCATTCTTATCAAATTTTCAGATGACATCAAATTAGGAGAGGTAGCTAATATCCCAGAGGACAGGATGGGAATTCAAAATGACTTTGACAGATTAGAGAGCTGAAGCAAAACTAACAACATGAATTTGAACAGGGAGAAATATAAGGTGCTACACTTAGGCAGAAAAAAAATGAAAAATGGCTTGACCACAATACATGTGAAAGAAATCTAGGAGCCTTAGCAGACCGTAAGGTGAACATGAGCCAACAGTGCAATATGGCAGCTGAAAAAAGGGAATGCAATTCTAGGATGCATCAATGGGAGTATAGTGTGTAAGTCGAAGGAAATAATAGTGCCACTCTATTCTTTGGTCAGTCCCCACCTGGAATATTGTGTACAATTCTGGGCACCACAATTCAAGAAGGATAATGACAAGCTAGGTGTGTCCAGAAGAGGGTGACCAAAATGGTAAAAGGCCTGGAAACAATGCCCTTTGAGGAATGGCTTGAGGAGCTGAATATGTTTAGCCTGAAGAAGATAAGGTTAAGAGGTGACATGATAACCATGTTTAACTGCTCTTTAATTGATAGCCACTGTAGAACTGCTCTTGCTATTAGGAAGTTCTTTCTAAACATTAGGAATAACTTCATCATGATGAGATCAGTTCAACAGTGGAATACACTGCTTTGGAGTGTGGTGGAGTCTCCCTCCTTGGAGAAGAATGAATGAATTATTTCATGGTGTATTCCTGCATGGCAGAGAATTGGACTCAATGGCCCTTATGGGCCTCTATGATTCTACGATTCAGTGAAATATTTGAAAGGATGTCATATTGAAGATGGAGCAAGCTTGTTTCCTGCTGTTCCAGAGACTAGGACAGAGAGCACTGGCTTCAAACTACAGGAAAAGAGATTTTACCTACATATTAAGAACAATTTCTTGATGATAAAATCTATTTAATAGTGGAATAAGCTGCCTCAAAATGTGGTTGAGTTTCTTGTGGCCTCTTCCAACTCTATGATTCTTTGACTAGAGCTCTCTGGTAAGAATATCTTTCCTTTCTCTGAACTGAAGATCCCAAGATTCTACAGGCTAGAACAATGGAAGTCCAAGTGGAATCATAGTACTATAAATGTGTACTGTGAAAAAGACCCAGGATCACATGTAGACATGGAACAAACACTACTGTGAAAAATGAAGTCATGTCATTTTCAAGAGGTGTTCCTTCTAATAGCAGATGCCATTAAAGATGATTTAAAATGCAAATGTTAATTAGGTGAAGGGAGGGTCAAAATCAGGGGATTGTACTACAAAGGTTGCTTTGGACAATGTCACTACTCATCCTCACAACTTTAAAGTAATTTGTCAGACACTGGAAGGATCCAGTGTGTCCATGCCTCAAAGTAAACATCTCTCTGAAAGCAGAAGCCTCTGTGCTATCATGCAAGAGCAATCATTGGACTCCATTTGGTACCCAGTTCAGTTCTTTTCTGCCAATAATGCAGAAATGATGCTTTAGGAACTGTGATTTGGATGCATTCTCCTCCTAGGTGATACAATAGTTTGGGTTGGTGGGCATTGTAGTTCTCCCCGTGTTTCTGGATTTTGGCTCCCATCAGTCACAGACAATGTATACACTTTAAGCATGATTGTAGTTGTAGTTCAGCAAAATCCAGAAGAGCATAGGCTCTCTGTCCTTACTGATCAGGATACCATAGTACCCTTTAGAGCCAATGTAGCACTTCTGATTGCATGGTGGTGGCAGCATTTCCTAGCCTTTTGAAGTGAGATTCCAACTGAAAAATAATCAGTGGATGTTATAAAATATTCCTTTGTGGCCTAGACGCTTGAATTAATAGATGTTGCTGACATAAAGACCAGCACCATGTTGTCGTCTTTAGAAGGTTCTTACAGCTATATCAGCCAATACTGTTGGTGTCACCATGCTGGCCTAGATGGACTCTACATCTGACAGCCCAGAAAGGCAATTAACCCTCACAGGTGTGATGAAGGGCTGCATTACTCTTGGCTTCTTTTCCCTCCCTGGATGTGTCACCTCTGTTATTTTCACACCAAGGGGTAAACAACACAGCATATTAAATTTCCTGCTGATTCCTCCTTTCACCTCTTTCTTTTTTTCTTCCTTCCTATATTCTCCTTTCAAGCTGATGAGCTCTTTGTGACATTTTAGCAGGAGGGGATCAAGCTCTGTCTCTTCACCATTAAGCCCAGCAGTCTCTCTTCCAGACACATGCTGCTTTTCTCCACATGCCCTGTTCACAACCCATGTCACACAGGCAACAACAAAATGTGCTCTCATGCTCTCTGCTTCCTCCTCGTCCTCTAAAACACTGCAGCAAAAGGAATTTTCAGGCATTTAACTAATGGTAAAAGTACAAAACTGAAGGAAGAAAAAGGAGAAATTAAGAATAAAGAGACCAAGGAAAAACTGTATGAGGCATGACAGTGATTCTGATACTTGATATTATATTGCCACCTAGTGGCAGTAAAATGTATAGTGGAAATCAAAGAATTGAGACCTGGAAGATGATAATTAAACAAACATTCACGCACCATTTCCTGAGATGAGGGGCATATAGTTACAAGAGGGGCAGAATGGCAGTGATGTTTCCTCTCTCATGTTGTGCATGCCATTAAATTGTGGGAGAGCTGGTGTTCCTTAATGTTAAAGCTTAAGAAATATACTCCTGTGTTTCAGGGAACTGCTTAATAAATAACACCTAGTTACAAGCATGAATATTTTCAATTTTGTCTTCACATTTTTTATAGTTTGATAAAGTATTTATTTCTTTTAAAGATAAGGAATGAACATTTTACATTTCAGAGAGAGATACTACAAGGACAATATATCAACATTGCACCGGTACCAGTTGCTGTATGTTAAATAATCTTATGTGGCAGTGACAACGCAATCAGTTGATAGATATGTTTAAATCCTTTGCAACCTGCTCCAAAGATAGCATTGCCCCAATCTAAATGATGAAATCTACATACTGAAGCAAGTTTTTTTGCAGAAATCACCTGCTGGTTCAGAAACCATTGGCATAAAAAAATATTGTAATGTAATGGTTATGGTAGGCATGAATGACATGTGGCCTTCCAAATATTGTTGAACTGCCACTCCCATCAGTCCTAGATAGTACAGCTAACAATACAGGATCATAGGAATTTCTGTACAATGGCATGTGAAGGCCACATGTTCCCTATCCCTGAATTAGAGCACTGAACTAGGACTGAAGAGAGTCTTGGACACATCCTCATACAGAGGTTATTTTCCCTGGATGACCTTGGACTAGTTGCCATCTCTTTGTCTTACCTACTAAATAGGGCTGATGTGAGAATGAAATCAAAGAGGTAACTATGATCAATATCTTGAACTTCTTTGAACAAAAATATACATGCAAATAGCAGTACACATACTCATCAAAATGGAAGTAATCACACATAGGCCATTTCCGCACTACACTGGTACAGTGCTGTTATTCCATTTTCAACATCTTATGGAATCCTGGGGTTCGTAGTTTAGGGAGGCGTATTTAGAATTCTCAGCCAGAGAGCTCTTTGGCCTCAGTAAACTACAAACTCAAGAATTCAACAGGTTGTTGAAAGTGGAATAATAGGACTATAACAGTGTAGTGCAGAAATGGCTATACTCAGATGTATCTCAAAAAGGAGGTGTCATTTTATTTATACAGCATTGCTTTAGATGAGATGTACAAACATGCATATTTGTATCAGTATCCCCTTCACAATACATTCCTTCAGTAGTCATTGCTGTGAGAAAGTCTTGTCTTTGGAGCCTTGCATTCAGTGGAGCTGGTGGCTTCCATATCAGTGGGATGTTGAACCCACTCTGGGTTTGGGCCTGAACTGAAAGAGCTGAAACAGTTTTGACAACGGGATTCAGCCCTCTGGATAGCTCTTTTGAAGTTCAGGCTTAAACATATAGCAGATTCATTGCCTCACTTCCATGAACACCACCAGATGCACTTGAACCCTGAGGTCCAGCTACAACTCTTCTCCTGGGGCCATTTCTGCACTAGGCTGTTATATTGCTATTGCCCCTCCCTAAACTGCAAAGCCCAGGATTCCATAGGATGTTGAAGTAGAATAATAGCACTAGAACAACCTAGTGCAGAAATGGCCTGGGTCACCTCATTGTGGGTCAAAAATATGTGAACTTTTAAGTGACATCTTTTCCACCTGCCTAGCAGAAAAACAAGCTCTTACTGATACAGGCAGCAAATATAATACACTAAGTTAGTTCATTAGAGCTAACTTAGTTCAGAACTACCAATATCATGACAGGTATTTGATAATAAGACAATTGATTGCTCAAATATATATCAGCTAGAACTAGCAAGGTAGCCAAGGGAGGCAGTACTTCAGTCTGGTTTTATAGCAAAAGGATTTATGGTATAACTCATAATCACTATTCAGCACATTGCCTCAATGAGGTCATTAATTTTCATTCCAGGCATATCTATTAATGCCTGCAGTACAGGTTACCTTTTAGGACAAGCATCAAGATGACAGAGAGGAAGTGGTTCCATTGGCAGATTTTCTCATCTCTAGAAAACAAGGAAAAAGAATCCCACTCAACATGAGGCTGCATGTAATAAGCAGATTGTAAAAACATGTCATATAAATAGTCTTTTCTTTCCAGAAATCTGTCCATATTTTGCATAATGCAGCCAAGCAGCTTGCAAGTCCTTAATATCTAAGCACAGCCAAACTCTAGTTCCTAATGAGAGTATCTTGTCTGTCTCTAATCCAAAGATAAGCAGGCCTCCAGAGAGCTCTTTGGCCTCAGTAAACTACAAACCCCAGAATTCCGCAGGATGTTGAAAGTGGAATAATAGCACTATAACAGTGTAGTGTGGAAATGGCTTTTTTTATGTGCTCATTTTAAAAGTATGTCATTTATAAGAAACAATGCTGTTTGTAATTTGTTGCTGTCAGTCTTTGTTTCTGAACAGGGCTTACCTCATAGTTAGACACAAGTAAGGCATCTGCATAAGGCAAATTATTATGAATGCAATTGAAAGGACAGCAAATGTTATTAAAAGACATAAAAGGATCCAGTAGCACCTTTGAAACTAAATGGGAAGAATAAATTTCTGTCATAATGTTTAAAACAGGAGAAGGTGGGGAATGATGACCTTGAATTTTCTTCCCTTCCTCCTTGTTCATTCTGACCATTCTGTGATGAGATATTTTCCTCTTCTCTCACCTTTCCTCTAGCATGCCACTACCTTAGCTTAACACTTGTAATTTGTATTACTGTAACTTTAGGATGGAGTTCAGGGAGGAAGGACAGCATTGCTGCTCCCTAGGAATTCTGCCCTCTCAAACGAGATTTCCATCAGTCCCCAAGTTTCTAGCATTGGAGAGTGACACCGTGAAAATTGTTCACACTTAAAATTTTATATTTGTTCTCTTCACATTCCCTTGGTAGAGTTTCCAGCCCCTTTTCCTTGGATGCCAAAACTGTATTTCTACATGGTTAATTCAAGGTTTAGGTTACTGAAATGTTAGAAGTTTGAGAACTGAAGGAAAATTTCATGGTGGGGAGAGTTCCTATTTGGGGGCAAGTCTTCATTTTAAACCTTCCCTCCCATAGCTACACCACTGGAAGTTTCTCCCTTTTACTCTTTTTCCCCCTGTAACTTGTGTCTTAGTCAGAACCCCAGATGCAGGTTCACTGCATTCACTTTCCATTATGGTAAACTTAAGCAAGTTAATTTATTTGTTATGTTGAAAGATCCATGAAAGGATTATGGTGTTTCAGAAGAACCAAGACCTGTATAAGAAAAAAGAAGTATGTCAGCCTGCCCAGATACAGAGAGAAAGATTCTCATGCTTACGGGGGGGGGGGCACTCAAAACAGGCATACACAGAGTTGAGCTGGAAATCTAAAATTCTAACCATTTACAAATAACAGAAAATGAAAGATAACTGGGGAGGAGGGAGATCCTGTATGTGGACAAAGAAATGTAGAAGCCTAGTGCCTGATACCAGTATTGGGAAGCACCATTAAAGGTATACTCATATTGAAAATATAGCTAAATCAATATTAGACTCTCTTCAAAAGATGTATCAAAAAGCTGATGTTAATCAGTGACTTTCATTGTAAGAACAATTAATTTCCATACAAATGGAAAGTGGCCAGACAGTTAAAGAGTACCTGGCAAATGTGAAAGACATTAGCAAACAATTAAAGAGCATTAATGGGGAGATAGATGAGGAATTGATTGTTGAATGGCTTTCCAAGGGGTTATCAAAAAAACTATGAGAACATGAGGACAGCTTTGAAAGCACAAACAGGAAGGCTTGATTTGGAATTTATTATGAATAAATTACTAGCAGACAAAGATGTTAGTTTTTGTTTTTTTAAGGCAAAGGGAGATTCCTCCTTTATGGTTCAGCCATTATTGCAAAGATACAGGCCATTTCCACACTAGGCTGTTATACTGGTGTTATTCCACTTTCAACATCCTATGGAATCCTGGGGTTTGCAGTTTAGGTAGAAACCTAGTGCGGAAAACTTCAGGTTTCCACCTATCCTTGGAGAACAGAGGAAATCCCCTTCAGATATTAATTGTTCCTCCTGCGAGAAACGTTGGCATTTCAAAGCTACGTGATACAAAGCTCCAATATCTGCAGGAAAGGGAGAAATGGAATGCTTGGAATATATTTGAATTCTCAAGATAGACAAACTTTTCTGAGAGACAGAGCAAAGTCATACCATGATAGTATTTATGAAGGACCTTGTCCATTTGAAAAATTGGCTTTTAAAGGGACACATTCAAACTTCAGCACTTATATTTGGAATCTTGATAGTGGAGAAACTTCTTGCATACCCTATCATGAAGATGTTTATCAGTTTTATATTCAACCTTTGTACCAGTATGTAACCCAAAGTAACTTAGAATACAGCTACAGTCAATCATGATGATAACAATTTTAAAAGTTGAATAAAATCAGTTATTAGCCAAAAACCTGTCCAAATGAAAAGGAAATGAGAAGAAAAGCAATCCTAGGCTCCCAGGAGAGGAAGTACCACAGCCTGCGAACAGCCGCCAAGAAAACCCTCCTTTGTGTTCTCAGGACCCAAACATGTCTGTGTCAGAGAAAGAAATGACAGAAAGTCGTTCTCTGAAGATTTCAAAACTAAAGCTGGCTTATCTGGAATGTAAATCTTTTACTAGTTCATCCTCAGAAACAAGAAATTATAATTTCCATAGTTCTTTCCCTGTTGTGGGAAAACATTAATATTTATCCATATTTTGGGAGCAATACTCAGACACCACAAAATGTACAGGGAAATTATTCTGTGCAGAAATATACATTTCTTTGCAAAATAGTGTTTTGATGCACAAAAATATTGTTTCCAGAAACCCACATTTTTGTGCAAACCCCCCCCACATTAATTTTGTACAAAGAAGTTTCTATGAGGCTACATCAGTGGAGCCATTGGGGTCTGGAGCATTCCAGGTGAACAGCCATTTGCTGGCTCTAGCAGTCGGGGAGTGCATCTCATAAGAGATGAACTTCCCATACAACACAAATGTCTCCTTTGCATTGTTATCCCTTTACAGTGGTTATATGGAGATTTACAGGGCATGCATCAGGCTAGTAGTAGTGGATATAGTACAGTGTATCTTACGGTGCTATTTCATATTGGGAGCAGATACTTCCCCTGTTGGACCATTTATTATAGAGACAAACTCATGGAGAATATGTGGATGTCTCCACTCTTCTTTATCATGATTTGAAAAAAAAAGAATAAAGAGGAGTTGCCTGAGAAGGAGAAACTGCCTAGGCAGAAGGAACCTAGGGAAATTGGTAGCCTCAGTTTTCCATCTGTGCAGGTGTTATTATGAGGGCACAGCCATGGAGGGTATTTGCATTCCTCCAGTGTGCATATATATATTATTTATGGAGCCTACATGTACTTCGCAGGGCCAGCCTGGCTTCTTTATGATGAGGCTTTTTGCATAAGGGTAACAATTAACTCAATCCTCAGATGGGACTAGATGCAGCCACAGTTGTGGATGTGGATTATGACACCTGCTTGACCAGCTGAAAGTAAGAGGTTACACAGTGGTCATATAGTACAGAAGATAAAAGCTGGTGCTAGCAATAAGCTGCAGGCTGCAGTTGACCAGCAGCAAAGGCTATTCTGATGGGAATTTGGAGTCCAGGATGCATCCATATGCCAGCCTTGCAAATTCTGCCATGAGTGTTCTGTTTTTGAAGGGTTGATTTCCCTTAGAACTCCTAAAATGAAAAGGTGTGAGCAGGCATAGGGATCTGTAGTCAGGGAAGCAGGGAAAAGGGGTGCCCCTTCACCTTAAAAAGAAACTCAGACAGATCAGATTGGATCAGTCGGAGGTTCTTTTACAGCTTTACTCAGACCAAGTTATCAGATCAGGATCCAGGACTTTTGGATTCCATTACAAGGAATCAGATGCTATTTCTGATTAAATATTTATGTTCAGTAGCTGGAGTGAAATGTGTCATTAAGGATAAGACCATAAAGAAGAGGCATAGGGGTGGGTGGGAGGCCCCTTTACCTCTCCTCCACCCAGTTTGAGGGTGTCACATCTGGGAGTTGCTTCAAAGAAAGAACCTGGTGAATATAGACTTATTCATCTTTTGTATTATCCCAGGGGTGAGTCTGACAATGATGCCATTTGTGTGGAACTTTGCACTGTATGTTATACATTTTAAATATTTTTAATAAACATACAAGATTTAATGACCTAAAACTACATAAAGGATTTAAGAAACAAAGATGACTAATAAATTTAAAACTAACCTAACTTACTTAACTATACTGATATAAACTACATAAAGACAAAAACATCTACAACAAAGGATATCTACTAAATAACTTCCAACACTTCTTAAAATAGATATAGGCCATTTCCGCACGGGCTTAAAGAAACGGTGCAGAGTGTCCTCCAGGGAGGATGTCTGCACCTGGGAGCAGACTGGGTCGGACCTATTTAGTGTAGTTCCGCACCTCAGCCGCTCCGGAACGACCCGAAGTGGTTGTCCAGCATGCTTTTGAAAGACTGCTTGAAACAGGTCTTTCAAAAGCACTGAGCGCGTCACTCCGTGCCCGCAC